>JAFIRS010000642.1:0-607062 GCA_018342105.1 Gonioctena quinquepunctata | reverse complement strand
TCTGTCATTAATTATTTAAGGTGGTGCAGAGGAATGTTAAAATGCGAAAAAGCAACATCGCCCCGGCATTGAAAGTATCATTTCAAAAGAGAAATATAAAAAACAATGAAATAACTTAATTACAGCAAAGATTATTTGGAATGATCCAGTAATAAACAAAAAAAAAGAAATCATTCATTTTGCTTCTCAATCGGTAAGGACATATTTTAGTAAATGCACGTTAATAGTTCCTGTTGATGTTCTTATGGTTGCTACTCTAGCAACATTGTCCTGCCAGGATGAAGTTGCACTATTCTTCCTAACGCCCACTTCAATGGAGGTTGGTTGTCTTCCTTAACAAAACAAGATCGCCAAGCTTCAGTTTTCCATGTTCTTGAGACCACTTGCTCCTCTGCTGTAATTCGATATATATTCTAACGACCACCTGTTCCAAAAGTGGCATTGAATTTGCTGTATGTGTTGAAAGTGGATAGTCTGTTCACTGGTAAATGCGTCAAGTCCGGGTCAGCGGCAAACATCAGGGGGGCGCCAATTAGAAAATAAAATTTGATGTGGTCGAAGCACATCAAATATGTCTCGACACGGCTGAAAACCAGAAAAGTAGTCATCAACGACAAAAATACAGAATATCCCCGAGAAATCTTCCACGACCATGAACCAAATCCTTAGTGACACGTTGTCAATGTTGCCTATACTGAATATTCTCTCTGTCACTCATACTGGACTTGAAAAAACTGAAACACAAGCTGGTCTGGTGATCAGAGATTGTAAAAATATATTTTGTAGACCACTAACGAAGATTTTTAATAATTAATCCTCAATTGAATTGAATTTTGTTCCTTTTTTAGGATCCTTTCACAATATCTATCAGATGTAGTTCAACGTCCAGCGTGGCTTTAGCCAGGGAAATAGTTTTCTGTTAGGTATTATCGTATATTTTTTAATTTTCAGAAAAATATTTCTGTTCATTATTAAATTGAGAATGTTTCCTTCTCAACATGAATACCTCCCAAAAGGTCTTGAATGATGGAAGTAGAGACTATTATGATTTTATGAATATCCTGTTCATTCTCAATTAAATATTGATAGGAAGATTTTCTGTGAATTGAAAAATCCACGATTAAAAAGTATTTTTGTGAATGTCGCAGAAAACAACTACTTTTATGAACATCCTGTTTATATTTTCAACAAATCAATCTATCATGACAGGTTTCAATGTCAGAAAACACTGATTTCAAAGTGTCTCTCCAAAAGAAATGATTCTAACTTTTTCCATCTTTGCAAAGTGAGATTGCTTCTTGAAAATGTGTTTCCCATTTCTTCCGGTCTTCCTGATGATCGTGGAAGCGTGAAATAGATTTTCGTCGACAAAAATGTATTGAAGACCTAGTGAATGCGATGTCTCTCCTGCGTCAATGTTACGAATGATTTCTGGTGAGTACTCTCTTTTGGAAAACATTCTTCTTTGCCTCATTCATCTTTATGAGTTGTTAATTAAGACTGGAATAGAAAATCAAATAACTATCTGAATGAAAGCAAATATTCAATTTAGTTTTTTTTTTAGTTAGGTCCTTTCAGAATATCTATCATATGTAGTTCAATGTCCAGCGTGGCTTTAGCCGGGTAAGTAGTTGTTTTCTTTTAGACATTCACAAAAATAACTTTTTAATCGTGGATTTTTCAATTCACAGAAAAATCTTTTCTATCAATATTTGATTGAGAATGTTTCCCTTTCAACATGAATACCCACAAGAGGTTATCTTGACGATGGAAGATAGTGACTAAAGTTTATCTTTCAGTCGCAAATGATTCCACATCTGATTTTATGAACATCCTGTTTATATTTTCAACAAATCAATCTCTCATACCCCATGACAGGTTTTAATGTCAGAAAACACTAACTTTCAAGGTGTCTCTCCAAAAGAAAATGATTCTTACTTTTCCATCTTTGCAAAGTGAGATTGCTTCTTGAAAATGTGTTTCCCATTTCTTCCGGTCTTCCTGATGATCATGGAAGGTGAAATAGATTTTCGTCGACGAAAATGTATTGGAGACCTAGTGAATGCGATGTCTCTCCTGCAGGTCAATGTTACGAATGATTTCTGGTGAGTACTCTCTTTGGAAAACATTCTTCTTTGCCTCATTCATCTCTATGAGTTCTTAATTAAGACTGGAATAGAAAATCAAATAACTATCTGAATGAAAATGCAACTTTTCAATTTCAGATTTTTTATTTTGAGTTAGGGCCTTTTCAGAATATCTATCAGATGTAGTTCAATGTCCAGCGTGGCTTTAGCCGGAAAGTAGTTGTTTTCTGTTAGACATTCACAAAAAATAACTTCTTTTAAACGTGGATTTTTCAATTCACAGAAAAATCTTTCGATCAATATTTAATTGAGAATGTTTCCCTTTTCAACATGAATACCCCACAAGAGGTTATCTTGACGATGGAAGATAGTGACTGAAGTTTATCTTTGAGTCGTAGATGATTCCACATCTGATTTTATGAACATCCTGTTTATATGTTCAACAAATCAATCCTGTTCATATTTCAAAAAAAAAAATTTTCAATGTGATACATCACTACTTGTGTAACCCTCTTTTGTTGCTCAATGAAAAATCTTTAGCAAGAAATTATGTGCGGTATCGGCATTCAGATTAATTAATTACTTTGTCGGTGTCACAGGTAGCTTCAAATTAAGCTTCAAATTTTGAATTTTGGAATAAATGTTATATCGATTTTGCAGCTATGTTGAATTTTTTATCGTCGAACAATCCCTAAGAATCTGTGTATCGTGCTGAAAAATTTTATAGTGTCGATTCACTGGGTACTTTTTCTTACCCTGTAATTTTAAAAATATTAGATTTAATGTATCTTTTTCCCATTTACTTATACTTACATCATTGTCTGCGGCAAGTTGTCTACTTGTCATGTGCGGATTTTCCTCAATTGCTAACAGTACATCTAACTTTTTTTAACCGACGAAACCAAAAAGGAGGAGGTTCTCTATTCGACACGTATATTTTTTTTTATGTATGATCACCCACAACTTTTCACAGAGCGGTTCGATTCCGATGATTCTTCTTTCATTGGATAGAGTGTACTTAGATGTTGTTCCCATTTCAATTTGAACAACAAAATCCATCCCTAAGGGTAGCAAAATGAAGGATATTTATTGTTCACCCTCTGAATTTTGTAGTGGGTTTTCCGATTTGGATGATTCTTTCTTTATTAAAAAGGGTATACCTCATAGTTGATCACATTCCAATTTGGAATGAAATGATCCACCCCTATTGGTAGAAAAATAGGGGATGATTGATTTTTCACTTGTGAACGTTGGAACACATATGACATTGACAGACCCTCCTACATCCGTCAAAATGATTACATTCTATGAAAGGATGGAATTATATACAAAGTGATGAAATCAACTAACCAGAACTTTCAAAATTAATTTATATTATATAACAATAAATAGTTAAAATAGAAAATCATATTATTTAATAGTTAAAAGATGAAGTAAGCTGGGTAAGTGAGTATTTTGGAAGTAATCAAAAATTAAGTAGGTAGTAATTTGTAGATTTCAGCAACAAAAAATTGAAAAATCAAAACTTTTTAACAAAAAATTAAACCGACGAAAAAATCAACTGAAAAACAAAAATAATAATCTTCTTAGTCTAAATGATAATTGAGCTCCTAAACGAATGTGAGTAACTGATTTTGAGTCGGCGCCAAACAAACTATCAATTGAATTAGGTAAAGCGTGAAATGATGGCAGCGAGATGCACGGCTGCGTTTTGATCACTTCTTTCAAAGTAATATAATGATCTTCGATAATTGTTTGTTTGGCGCCGACTCAAAATCAGTTACTCACATTAGTTTAGGAGCTCAATTATCATTTAGACTAAGAAGGTTTATTTTATTTTTGCAAGAAGGGGGTAATATTTTCATACTGTAAATTGTCAAATTGACAATGAAAATCGACCTGTCCCAGGTTTTTTCAAACAAATACATAATAACGCTAAAAATTAATTTATTCCATACCTATGGACCGTACTGTATAGTTGCTAGTAAGCGAGAAGAGAAGGAATATCCTGATTTCATTCTTAATTGTTCAGATTTGCGACGTCATTCCAAAATATTTTTGATATTTTCATCGGTATGAATATGCGTTATTATCATGAAACCGAAAAAGTCGATTTTTATTAAATGTTTAGTAGATTTCAGCAAGTTATACCTACCGTAGATTTGCTTAAAATAATATAGTCACAATGATTCTCATCTCGTGACAATATCTACATAGCATGTAAACATGATCAAAACAACTCTAGAAACCAGTTCTGGGATTCACTCTTATAACGAACGTATCATGCGGATTCGATGTTAATTAACTTCTCGAAAAATAACGAACAAAAACAATTCTACGATTATGCGTTTAATTATGGTAATTTTTAAGGTGAGAATTACTATAAATAGGATTATGAAACCGGGTATAAGTAACAGACGTTGCGGTGTAAACTTGTGTATCATCTCAGTGAGGAACGAAAATGAAGGTTACAGTACTGATTTTCATCGTAATATCAACATTACTGATTGCAAACGCAGTAGCATCAGATGGTGATTCCTTTGGACTAGAAGGTTTGATGTTTTCAATTACCTATGATTATTTCAAGATTGTTAGGAGATACAGGCGCGTGTCTAGGGTAATTCCAGACTGAAGATTCCATATACGATATACGTTCTAAAAAAGTAAAATTTCAGTCACACTATCGCATTTATATTCAATTTAGAACTCAATTATCATTAAGACTAAGAAGGTTTAATTTATTTTTGCTTTTCAGTTGATTTTTTTCGTCGGTTTAATTTTAATGATAGTTAAATTATATAGGTGTTTTAAGTAATATTTATTAAACTCCGCGTTCCATTTTATATGATATTAAATTTTGTTATTGCATCACTTTTAAATTTTGGATAATTTTACTTTCTATATATTATAATAAGTTATAGTAGCTTCTAACTGAAAGTGTTGTTATTGTTTATTTTAAGAATTAATAGATTATTCGATCAAATTCGGAGATTTTCTCGAATTTTTCAAGT
Organism: Gonioctena quinquepunctata; assembly: GCA_018342105.1. Taxonomy (NCBI): domain Eukaryota; kingdom Metazoa; phylum Arthropoda; class Insecta; order Coleoptera; family Chrysomelidae; genus Gonioctena; species Gonioctena quinquepunctata. The sequence goes on along the minus strand of JAFIRS010000642.1, from coordinate 601,964 downwards.
ATTCTGGCTGTATCTTCAAAATTTTCATACATTTGAAACGAAAGAAGAATACTAAAGGAAACAATATTTGCTGCCAAAAGTTAAAGTACCTACCATAATAAAAGAGAAAGTCTGACTTAAATTCAACACGAGTTTGATAAATATTACTTGAAACACGTATATAATTTAAACTATAAAGAGATATGGATATGATTTGAAGGTAATTTGGCAGATATTTTATCACTGAACAAAATTGTCTCATAGGTCCATATTATAAGTAATAAAAAATACGAAAATTTTAATTTTATATAACCAAATGCATATAACAGTGATCAACAATAGCTACAAACTTAGTTTTAACGCGTTCCAAAGATTGATTTATCCTTCATAAAAACGTATCTCTAATAGTTTAAAATGATATGAGTTTGTGAATTAACAAATCAGTGGCCGTTATAACTTCGGTATCGTGTAATATTTTAATTTTTTTTTAGTATTTTGTTACATATGGCTATTTCTGTGATTCTAATTACCGAAAAAAAAAAAAATTAGTCAAATTTGTTTAAAAAGTTTAACTTTAACAATGAAATAATTTATTAACAAATGGTAAAAATCTTACCACGTTACTTTAAAGCTATTGCTAGATGGGGAAAGGGAATAACATAATATTTGTTAAAAAAATTAACTCATTTATGGAATATTTCATCAATGTTTAATTAAACAATTTAATAAACAAAAAAAAACTTTTATATACTTTCATCACACGATCTTCTTAATTATATATACAGGGTCCGGGGATAAAATTACTATGGAAAACTCTTTTTTTTGTTGATTTTCAAAAAAATCATTCCGGTAAAACCCCCTTTATCCCAAACCAAATCAACACCAAAATTGAATTTTAGACCCTATACGAGGGAGATAGAAAACATTCTTTTTTTTCAAAATTTGATCCCATCACTTTTTTCTCACGGTAGGATTCAAATTCATGAGGAAATATTTTTCAAAAATCGAATGTTGATCAAGAAATTCGAATCATAGCCACCTATGACCAATTTCATATTTCAATTTTTTTTTCCCTTTTTTTTCTCATCGCCCCGTACAACAAAAGGAATATTATGCTAGATTGTTTTTGTTGAAAATATAAAACAGGATGTTCAAAAAAATCAGATGGGGAATCATCTGCGACTGAAAGATAAACTTTAGTCACTATCTTCCATCGTCAAGATAACCCCCTTTTGTATTCATGTTGAAAAGGGAAACATTCTCAATTGAATATCGAAAAAAAATTTTTTTCTAAAAATTTAAAAAAAATCCACGAAAAAAAGAATTTTTTTTTTTGGAAGCAACAAAAAAAACAATTTTTTTCCCCCCGGGGTAAAGCCACGCTGACATTGAACTACATCTGAAAAAATTTAAAAAAAGGGCCCTAACAAAAAAAAAAAATTGAAATTAAAATTTTTGATTTTCATTCAGATAGTTTTTTTTTTTTTCATTCCAGTCTTGATTAAGAACTCATAAAGAGGAATTTTGGGGCGAAAAATTTTTTTCCCCAAAGAGATACCGAAATCATTCGAACATTAGGGAGAACCATTCACTAGGTCAAAAAATTTTTTTGTCGACGAAAATCTATTTCACGTTTCCAGATCATCGGGAAACCCCCGGAAAAAGGGGGAAAAACACATTTTAAAGAAGCAATTCACTTTGCAAAGATGGAAAAAGTTAGAATCATTTTTTGGGGAAAACACTTTGTTGTGTTTTCGTTTTTAAAAAACCCGCGGGGGATGATAGAGATTTTTTAAAAATAAACGGGATGTTCATAAAATCAGATGTGGAATCATCTGCGCCCGAAAGATAAACTTTAGTCATATCTTCCATCGTCAAGATAACCTTTTGTGGGTTTTTTTTTAAAAAGGGAAAAATTTTTCCAAAAAACGATAAAAATTTTTTCGAAAAAAAAATCCACGATTAAAATGAAGTTTTTTTTTTTGAATCAAGGGAAATTATTTCCCAAGGTAAACTTTAAATTTTGGATTTTTCCCCTCAAAGTTTAAAATTAAAAATTTCCCACTTTTAGATTTTTCCAGTTAAGAACTATAAAGAGAAGGGGAAAAAGGGGTATTTTTTCCCAAAAAGAAACAGAAATTGAGCAGGGAATCACAAAACCAAAAAATTTTTGGTCGACGTTCAAGTCTTTAAGAAGGGGAAAAAATTTTTTCGAAAAAACCCTTTGAAAAAGAGGGGAATCATTTTTTGGGGGGCACTTTGAAATTAGGTTTTCTGTTTTTAAAAAAACCCGTCATGGGATGATAGTTGTTTGAGGGAAGTTCAAATCAAGCGGGTTTTCCCCCGGGGGGAAAAATTTTTTTTTCGTTAGACATTCACAAAAATAATTTTTTTTTTAATGTGGTTTTTTCAATTCACAAAAAAAATATTTCTATCGATATTAAATTTGGGAAAATTTTTTCCCCCTTTTTCAACATAATCCCCCAAAAGAGGTTATCTTGGGGGGGGGAAGATAGTGACTAAAGTTTTTTTTTCAGTCGCAGATGATTCCACATCTGATTTTATGAACATCCTTTTATATTTTCAACAAATCAATCTATCATACCCCATGACGGTTTTTTTAAGTCAGAAAACACTTTTCAATTTTTCCCCAAAAGAAATATTCCAATTTTTTTCCTTTTTCAAAGGGGTTTTTTTAAAAAATTTTTTCCATTTCCCGGTCTTCCTGTGATGTATTTTTAAAAAATTTTTGCGAAAAAAAAATGTATTGAAGACCTAGTGAATGCGATGTCTCCCCCAATTTAATTTACGAATGATTTCGGGGGAGTACTCTCTTTGGAAAACATTTTTTCCTCATTCATCTTTAGGTTCTTAATCAAGACGGGGAAAAGAAAATCAAAAACTATCTAAAAAAATGTTTTCATTCAGATTTTTTTTTTGATTGGGGCCCTTTTTCCCGAATATCTATCAGATGTATTAATGCCATTTTTACCCCGGGGGAAATAGTTTTTTTTTGTTAGACATTCAAAAAAAAATAACTTCTTTTAATCGGGGTTTTTTTTTAATTACAAAAAAAAATTTTCTATCGATATTCAATTGAAAATTTTTTCCCCCTTTTTAATTATGCTAGACGAATGGTATATTGTTAGATAGGGTGATTCACCTCTGAATGTTTTATGTCCCCCTCCCATCGGAAAAATCACATTAATTGAATTATGTGACAAATTTACAAAATCTTGCGGGCAAATAAAAACTAAATTGCCTGGGTATGATGCCATAATGAAAATAAATTTTTTTTCCCCTACACATTACTTTTTTTTCAAGCAATCGGGGAATTGAAAAATATAAAAATTTTTTTTTTTTTTTTTTCAACAAGATTCAGAATGCATGTACAATTTTTTAAAAAATTTTTTTTTGCTTTTTTAACGTAAAAAAAAGGGGGGTTTTAATCCCTCAAAAAAATGTGTTCCAATTTTTAAACGCGTAATTTTTAATTCGCAAACCCAATTCAATTTTTTGGGTTCCCCTTTGTTTTACGTTGTTGGAAAAGAACATTTTCCGATTACATTTGGCTTTAAAAAACAAATTCATTCAAAATTGTAAACAAACCTTTTTTTGACCCAAAAGGGGATAACCCCCACAAATCAGTAAGAATTTGGGTATTTTTTCAATTCAAACATGGCTGTCGACTAATACAGGAGAGAGGGATTTTGAATGAAAATGGTGACAATTATCATATTTGTAGAGACACTGCCAATTTTTTTAAAATAAAAATCCAGATAAAATTTTTAAAATTTTCGACCATTACGAATTTTGAAAACATTCGGGAAAATCGGATCGGTTTCAAAAAAAACAAACGACCGATAACGAAAACTGTTATGAATCCCATATATATATATATATAAAAAATTTTTTCATTTAACTGAAAATTTTTAAGAAGTGACAATTTCACTATAAAGTGACAATTGTCATTTAACGACAATTGTCACTTTGAACTGACAATTGTCGTTAAACCCAAAAATTGTCACTAACTGACAATTTATTTAAGGACAATTGTCACCGAATGACAATTATCAAAAGTGAAAATTGTCATTTGAACGAAATTGTACTTCAAACTGACAATTGTCACTTCAAACGACAATTGGCACTTTGAACTGACAATTGCCTTTAATGCAATTGTCCCAAAAAAGGACATTTTAGCCAACTGTAAATTAATTTTTTTTTCAGTCAATTTATGGGCATACCCCCCATCAAAAAAAGGCAACATAGAAACTTATTCAAAAAAAACGCCATCAACAACCCCGGGGGGCATGGACGTATAAATAATGGACGTATAAATAAAGAATCTTTTAAAAATTCCATAACAAAGGGAAAAAGGGACTAGAATGACAATTGTCAGTTCAAAGGGACAAAACATTCGTGACAATTGCCACTTCAAAGTAAAACCCAAATTTTTTAAAAAAAACATATTTTTTTTTGGGCCCCCTTTTTCCTTCGTACTTTCAAGGTTCAGATGACAGCATTTTTTTTTCAAATGTTTAAATTGATATTTAGTACTAAAAAAAAAATTATTCCATGTTTTTTAGGGGGGTGCCCCTTTCCCGTAACCCCCGGGGGCCCCCCATTTTTTTAAAATTTTAAAATTTTATAAATAAGGGAAATAGAGTTTCGAATATGGACTTATTTTTTGAAAATTTTTTAAAAAAATCTCTTTCTTAAATTTCAATTGGGGGTTTTTTTTTTGAATTATTAGCAAAAAAAATTTTTTTTTTTCCCTCTTAGTTTGTTAATAAAAATTTTTTTATTTTTAAAATTATCATGCTACTTTTTTTCTAAAGTTTTTCCCCAACCAATGAGCTATCGCTCATATATTTAGGAGTTTTATCAATAATTAACACCATTCTGAACTTGTTGATAAAGATTAACCCCCCGATGTCAGCAGTCATTTTCAATGAGGTGCTTAATATTATCGGGGAAATACAACAAGGCAATGATCATCATCGGGTAGGGGGGTTAAAACCGATGAAAATGAAATGACTGCGCGACAGGGTTTTTTCATCGGTTTTAAAGTCTATCAGTGATTAATAAAACACTGCACGAGTTATATTTGGGAAAAATATTATAAAACATTATCAGATAAAATTTTTTAACGTCAAACTGACAGTTTCAAAATTTTTATTAGAAACAGTTGACGGTGAACATTGGGGGATGGAAATATCATAGATTTGATAGCCTCTTCTCTCTGTTGTTTTATCATTCCCCCCCCAAACAAATAGTGGGGAAAAAAACCCTATGACACGAATTATATTTTTGGGGGGAAAAAAAACATGGCAAAGATTATCAGGGGAAAAGCGAGTTAAAATAACTGAAACCACTATCGATCTTTTTTGACGTTTCGTTTTATAAAGTCATCTTCAGAGCACTCGATTATTTAAAAAAATATTATAATTTTTAAAAGAATGACCGAATTAATTTTTTTAGGGTTTTCCAAAGATACCGAATTGGGAGTTATAGCTGGAAGCTCTTTTTTGGGCTACAATGGAGCGGAAAAGATCGAGATTGTATAAAAAACAGTTATGGAGGATGTAGAGCTACCAAAAAAAACTTTTAAAAACCCAAAGGGGGGAAAGCTTGAAAGTTGCGAGCCAGTTTGCAAAACTTGAGAATATGGGGGAAAAAAATTTTTTAAAATTTTAAAATTTTACATATAAAAAAAATTTAAAAAAAAATCTATTCCCCTTTCTTGGAATTTTTATTCCCGATGATTCTTTTTTAAAGCATTTTTATTCCATAATAGAGCAAAAATTTAAATTTTTTACATTTTTTTCCCCCCCATACTTTGGTTATACCTTTTTTCCCATTTTTTTGACTTGTCGGCCGAATTTATACGTTGTAGATTTCTACAAAAGGTATAAAAAACCCTTGGGTGTTCCCTCAAATTATAAAAATTTAATTTCAATATATTCCCAAAAAAATTAAATTACATGAATATATACTTTTTTATGGGGTTTGAAGCATAGGCCCCTTTTAAAAAAAATTATAAAAAAAAATTTTAACAAAAAAAATTAAAAACCCCCCCAAATACTGAATGAAAAAATAAAAAAATAAAAAATAAACCTTTAGTCCCCAAAAAAAGGGGGGCTCCCAAACAATGTAAGTAATAAAATTTTATCGGCCCAAACAAAAAAGCAAATGAATTTATAACGAAAAAAATTTGGGATCGATTGGGGGAAAATTTTTTTAAGTAATTTTAATATTTCTTGATTTTTGTTTGGCGCCGTAAAAATTAGTTTTTAAATTTTAATTTAAATTATTCATCAATAATATTTTCTATAAAGTTTTAAATAATATTTATTAAAAGGTAAAAAAAGGGTTAGAAGGGCGGACCGCCCAAAAAATGAAAGGCTTGTTTTGGGGTTCACCAACCCCCCCCCCAAATTTTAAAATTTTGTATCCAAAAATCCCTTTTTTAAAAAAAATTGTAAAATTTAAAAAAATACATGGGTGGTTTTTTGGGAAAAAAAAACTGAAAAAAAAAGAAAAAAACTGGGGGAAAGGGGGTTTTTTAAAAAAAATTTAAAAATTTTGGTTTTTCTGGTTTATCAAAAATTATTTCTAGGAAAAAAATTTGTTTATCATTTTTCCAGGAATTCCCCCATTTCGAAGATTCCAAATTATTGCCTTTTTTTTTAAATTTTTGGGCTATTGAATTTTTTAGGGCAAAAGTAAAAAAATATGCTTCTTTGCTTATGAGTTTTTTTTGAATCTTGGGATGTACACAAATGATCAGTGGGAGTCTTGTGTTTCTGGATTGACTAAGAATTTGTTTTTGTTAAATATCCCAAATTTACCATGAAATGTAAATTTTTGATATTCAGGATTTGTGATTTTGTATAGCGTTCAGGGGATATAATCCCTTTTTTTAAAATTTTAAATTGTATTTTGTGTTGTTTGGGTCTGTGCTGCCCTTTGTGTTAGCAGTATTGAAAAGGATCAATTAATGAGTTTACAATGAGATTATTTTTTTGGGTAGGATGTTTTTAATTATAAGTTTTTTTATGAGTTTTCTTGTCTATTATAAATGTTTACATGTTTATTTTTATGTTACTTTATTACCCCAAAAAATTTGATTGTCTTTTTTATTATGGGACATGTCATTTACCATACCCAGTTTTTTTTTAAATGATATTCAATTTTTTTTTGGTGGTTGATCTTTTTTGGCGATAAAAAGGGAATTTTTTTTTAAAAATTTTTAAAACCATTAATTGTTTAGGACTTTTTATTGAGCTAAGGGTTTATATTTTTTTTTATTTTTGGGGGGGTTCCGTTTTTCGTGGTTTTTTTTTTGTTAAAAGTTTTCATTTTTTTTTTTTTTGTGGCTGCAATGTTTTGATTACTAACGTTGTTTTTTTTACTTCCAAAATATTATTTTCCCATTTTTCTTTAACTATTCCCTTAAAAAAAATGATTATCTACACTATTTGTTGTAATAAAATTTTTTTTTGTTGTTCTGTTTGTTTATTTCTTACTTTGTATATCATTCCATCCTCCATAGAATATAATGATTGTGATAATGACACTAGCGATCTGTAATCAACTAATATTTTTTAAGTTCGTAAAAAAATCAATTATCCCCTTTTTTTCTACCCAAAAATGGAAAATTTCCCCTTCGAAACCAAATAGATCAACTATAGGTACACCCTATCTTATAAAAAAAAATTTTCCCAAATCGAAATCCCGTACAAAGTTATGCCTGATAGAATCGGTTAACGGACCGAATTCAGAGGGTGTGTGAATAATATCCAATTTTCTAAATTTTTTGGGGGGGATTCCATCTTTAAATTCGAAAGGGAAACTTCGAATATACCCCCCCCTGAAAAAAATTTTCGGGATCGGACGCCCAGTAAAGGGTGACCATACATAAAAAAAAAAAAATACGCGTCGACTGAAAAAACCTCCTTTTTTGGTTTCGGGGTTAAAAAAAGGCTGCAAACTACGATGGACGAAACCGCCCCAGCAAAGATATCGCTTCTTTTCATTGAGAGTGATTTACTCCGGGGTGATTTACCGAAACATCAATGATTTTTTTGTTTAATCCTTCGTTAACGCTGTAGAAATAATTTGATTTTTTTGAATAATTTATTCAAACCTCGATAGACCAAAATTTTTCAATTTGTTTGAAAAAAAAATTTGGGGTTTCCCCTTTTGTTGCCCCGGGCCACAATTTCAATCCGGCCCTGCACTTCCCCTAGCCAAGCCCCAATGTTATTACATTTTTGAAAGGGAAAATTGGAAAGAAATCAAATTTTTTTCAGCGAACAGATAAAAAGTATTAGGGGAAACAGACAATGAAAAAAAACCACTGTATTGGGTTTTCCGGCCGTAAAGTTGAATTTTTTTCCGAAGAAAAGCGGCCGCGAATTTGGTGTGGAAAAAAAATCATTTTGGAGAGGGGTACCAAATTTTAGGCGAGTGTCTCATCATAGGTAAATTTTTTTTTATTTATGTTCCTGAAAAAAGGCGAAAATGCAAGAGTTGCAAATCTTTTTCACCAAACAGTAAGGATAAACAACGTGCTTATAATTTTTTTTAAAAATCCAGGTTTATGTTTAATTTTATGTTGAAGAAATTTATTACATTTTGAAAATGTTCCGGTTCAGTCAATGTTCAGGCGCCTGATCTCCGGCACTGAAAACAAAATTATTTTGCCAAATCTAATTACAATTTTTTTTGTATTGGGGAAATATAAAAAAGTAAAAAAAAAATTTTTTATTCGACAAATTTTTAAAAATTGAAAAAAACCTCTTCGTGGGATTCAACCCCCGACCTTAAATTACTAGTCATATGCTCACCAACTGAGCTACGAAAACCCCATTCAACCTCTGCATTTTTCGATACCGATAGGTAAAATTTTTTTGACCATTGACAACACACGAGATTTTACATTTCAAATTTTCACTTTCCATGTTTCAACAACTAACATTCTGGGAAAAAAAAATTTTGGGAAAGCAGATGTTGTCCCAAATTTTTATAGCTCAATTGAACAAACTAAAACTCACGGCTGGTTCAAACCCCACGAAATTTTTTCCTAATCAAAAAAAAGGGCTTCAATGCAACAAATTCCTTTTTTTTTTATTTATATATATATATATATATATATATATATATATTGTTATGTTATGTTATGCCAGTTATAAGTTTTAAAAAGGGAAAAAACCAAAAAGAATAATTACTAAATAGTTATTGGTTTCAAGAGATTGTTTTCACACAATTTTGGAAGTTCTATTTATTTGTAAGCCTATGTATAATATGGATAGATAAAAATGTCAAAATACTATGACACAATCAATTTCATACACTGTCATAATGATTATAACCCATAATTGGTAAAAAGACAACAAAAAGTCTAGATTTACAAAATTTTCATGAATAAGAAGTGATCAACACATTTATAAATTTGAAACATACAGTATATGAAATTGTACCTAACTAAAAGTAGCCAATGGTAGAACAGCAAACTTCTTGATGACAATAGCCAATCAGGGAATAGATGGTCATATGGAAAATTGGAAATTGTGAGAGAATAACAACGGGGTGATGTCATAAGCAATTATTATTGAAATTTGTAAATAGTAATAAGAATGGAAAAATAGTTGTATATATAAATTATATAATATGAACCCAAACAGTGAAATGTGACAATTTGGTGCGCGAATTCAAAAATTCAAATAAAAAAGAGGAAGGAAAATTCGTATCTAGGAGACAGAAAACAAATCCGAAAGGAGATCGAAAAAAATTTAGAAAGGAATGCCACGCATCATTTTTGGAGAAGAAAAACGAAATAATTCCAACATTTGAAGAACAAAACCAATATTACCTTAATTATACAACATATCCAAGTATCCAAAGCTGATTTCTGCATCTGTATGGTTCCTGATTTATGGTATTCGAGTTCCTGATAGAGCTTGGAGTGAGAAGGGATCCAGTTTCAGGGCATATCTTGAACACCGAAATTTCCAGCCAGGTATAAAAACTTTTAATAGTGCACATCCGGTCCTGAACAATTTCACAAATAACGTATTTCACATCTGAAGAACTTTATTTCACTTTATTTTGAACTATAACAGAAAACTTCACTAACAAGGAAAAAGTGAGGTTCTGTCTATCTATCCATGATTTCATTTTTATGAGCATCCGTGAATATTTGTAGATTCACATTAGTATAAGTTATTTCTCGTAGGCCAGGTAAAATTAAGTCTTCCTGAATAAAGGAAATAATTGCTTTTTGATACTTTGTTGTTTGTTTTCTTACAATGATCAACAATCATTCCTAAGACCATTGAATAAATTGAGTTTTGACATATCAAGTAGTGGCTAAATTGCCTTGAACCGGCTATCTGAGATAAGAGGTGTACCAACTGTGCTAGCTGTGGTAAGAAAAATGATAACAATTGGCAGCAACGTGACGAGAGAACAGTGACGTAGCTAGCAATTATTATTACATCATTGCAATATTATACAGGGCAAAAATATCTATCTATATCATATCAATCTGGCTCACAAAGAATAGCAAAAAACATTATTAGCAATTTTCATATTATAACAATTCATATTTGAAAATATATCAAAACATTACAATTGGCACCCAAAACGTGGGGCGAAATAATAACAAAATAATTTGTTATATCTTTCACAATACATAATAATATATATATATATATATATATATATATACAGGGTGAGTCGGAATAAGACCAACAAATTCCGACTACAGATTCCTCACCTCATTTCGAGGTGAAAAAGTTCTCTCAAGGTATGTCCTAGAATGCATCCCCTCTGAGATACAGGGTGTCAAAAGTTCGAAAAAAATTAAGATTTAATTTGTTTTCTCCAAAATTCCTGAAGGAAAAAATTTTAAACTTGGTACACTAATCAAGGTTTATAAGGTGCTGATTTGAAGTTATAATTTTTTATTTTTGTAAACCAGTTACGATGGTATGTGATCATATGTTCCTTCATATTTTCTTGGGACAAGTGAATGGACAAATGAGCGTTTGACATCAGTTCGGCTCATCGATACTCAACCTAAAAGTCATGACATTCCATGTGTCTGAAAGTGGAGGTTTCTGAGATAATTGAGAAAATCTGAAGATATGTCCTTAGTAGAGACTTAATTTCCTATGTGCAATAATCGCATAATGTTAATTTCTTACAACATATCGGAATATGTGTCAACCTCCTGAACATTTTTTAATGTTGGCAGAATCGGAAACATAGTACGGGTGAGTCAGAATGAGACCGATAACTCCATTTTTTCATTCATCATATTATTTGATCGAATCGATGTCGCTGATTCACTGATATGTTACCATACTTTCTTGCATATGATTGTTTTGACAGATCAACTGACAAATAAACCCAACCTCAAATTCATAATACTCCACTTAGATAGAAGTTGAGGTCTGAAATAATTTTTGCGAAAAACTGAAGATAATACTCTTAATTTGTTCAAGTTTTGTTGGAGTATCATTAACAAAGCCATTTCTGATTGAATTATCTAGGAAAATATTATCCAATCAACATGTTTTTGATGAAGAAAAACAATTATTGTGTATTAATATCTACTCAAATGATTTCTTCCGATTCGTGATAACTAGTTGCAAAGCGAGCCTTTCATGCTAGTTTGTGTTAGGCTGTTCAGTACACCACTGATCAACGCATAAAACATACACGAAATTTGGTACTAAAAATAAACGTAGCCTTTTTTCATTGTTCTCGGTAGAAACACTTGAAGAAGCCCAAAACCAGCAGACATGATGAGAAAATCATCTTGTTTTTCTCTTTCAGCATAAAAACGCCTCATATTTTCACCGTTTATAAATTTATGATGAAGAAAACTAATTCTAGGAGTGGGCGACACGAAACAAAACCAAAACTGAAAACATTTGTTGTTAATTTGTCTCTTGGCAGTGTGGACACAAGTTTTCATTTTGTTTTGTTTTCAGAAAGTTTTTCTTCTGTTGGATGTTTTTGTTTTGTCGGTTTGATGTGGACTCGGCACAATGATAAATCTTGTAATTTTTGTGCGACTCTATAATTGGAACTCTTTTGTTCTGTTGAGTAGCCGAAGTTGTAAATAAATTAATAAATAAATAAATTGAATCTTATCTAATCTGTGACGAACGAACAATCCGTACATAGGTCAGAATGAGAAAAATATTTTTTTTCCGATTTGTGTTACATGGAAATTAATCGTTCACATTTTTGTTCACATCCATGTATAAATATTTTCATTACCTCTTGAAGATTTTTAACCAGTATTCTAATATTTTATATGACATCCTAAGGCAACACTTCTATTTCAAGATATTTTATTTTAGAGATAAAAAAATTGTTCAAAAATGCTTGCCCATTAGATAAAATATAACATTTTTATTTTGATGAGTAACGGTAACACCTATAAATAATGTTTAGAAATATTGATCTGATATTCTATATTTCAAAGCAGAGTTTCAGATCGAAAGAATACACTATCATTATGGAAATGGGACCCTGGCAGATTTGGTTTTATATGCGGTACTTTAGAAAATAATAATAATGATAATCATTCTCTCGGCCCACAACTTCCAAAACCTAACAGTATGAAAGCTGCAATTAAAAAAAAGTTTATTGTCCAGGACAAGCACTAGACCCATTTACTCACAATGGTTACATGTAACTATAAATAAAATAAAATAAAATAATGCGAAATGTTTTTTTTTTTTATAGATGCGGCCGATACATGATGAAGTGGGGATGCCTATCCTCCAAAACGTACCCAAGCTCATTACTTATAGATGTTTTCGGCACTTCAATATCAGTAACCTATTAAATGACCTTCGGGAGCTTCCCAAAAAAATGGGACAATATCATTGTAGAAAATGATCTCTATAAAATCATTAATAAATTCAATGAGTTCATTTTACAAAAGTTCAAAAAAACCAAAAGAGAATGCGATTTTAAAAGATATAAAGAATTGAGAAATTATACTCTCGCGGTAACTAGAAGTGAGAAAAAAGCCCATCTTAATCATGTTCTTCAAATGAAAAATTCTAAAGCTTCTTGGAAAACACTGAAACACTTGGGTGTCTGTTCGAGCTCTAAAAACATAATTCCTGATAACCTATCGAATCCCGATACCATGAACAACTATTTTTCTACCTACCTGCAGTATGTAACTGATAAATGTGATGAGAAAATTGATTTTTATATTAGGTCAGTTCATAACCCTCCTTTGCAATTTTCATTCAGATTAATAACTGTTGAAGAAGCCAATAAAACTTTACATAGTATTGAAACGAATGCCTTTGGAGTAGATAATATAAATGCTGAAATGTTAAAATATTGCAGCCCATTCATAGACAAATATATAACACACATAATAAATTGTTGCATTGAAAAATCATACTTTCCAGTTTTATGGAAAAGTTCTGTTGGTATACCTATCCCTAAAAAAAGTCATCCCAAAGATTTTACAGATCTCAGAATCATTAGTTTACTTCCTACTTTATCCAAAATTTTCGAAAAAAATTTGTATTCACAAATATATGAACATTTCACTGCAAAAGACTTACTTCCTGATTGCCAGTGCGGTTTTAGACCAGGTAGAAATACTGAAATATCTCTGGCGACTGTAACCGATGATTTATTAACTGCTTATGATGAAGGTTTATCTAGTGTTTTGGTACTACTTGATTTTTCTAAGGAATTTGATACCATTAATCATGAGTTGCTTTGCGCAAAATTGAGATTTTATGCCTTTGATGATTCATCGGTGTTTCTGATATGGAATTACTTTTTTGAGGCGTTCTCAAGTAATATCAGTAAATGGATTATATTCATCCAAACTGGATATACTTTCAGGTGTCCCGCAAGGGTCCATATTAGGCCCCTTGCTTTTTATTATATACACTGCTGATATTTTGAATAATATAGAACAATGTAAGGTACAAGCATTTGCAGATGATACACAAATGTATCTCAGCTTTAGTACTGAGGATTGGGTAAATGTCGAAGACATCATAAATAATGAATTGAACAATATCAAGACTTCCTCTGATCAGCACAACTTGAAACTCAATTCTGAAAAATCGAAGATACTGTTTTTTGGCAATAAAAACAATAGAAACTTATTAAGAGACAATATGACAATCCATATTGACAATTCACCATTAGAAATGTGCGATTCAGCCAGGAATCTTGGCTTAGTGTTAGATGTTGAGATGCGCTTCTCTCTTCATGTCAGGAGTATTATAAGTAAAGCATTTGCATCCTTGAAACTCATTTATAGTGCTCGCCATTTTCTCAGCGTTAAAATGAAACGAACATTATGCGAGTCATTGGTTCTGAGTCACTTCAACTATTGTGATTTCATCTATGGACCTTGTTTAACAAGGGTAGATAAGGACAAGATTCAGAAAGTGCAAAACAGCTGTTGTAGACTAATTTATGGAATCAGAAAATATGATCATATTTCTCAAAAATTTCAAGAATGTAACTGGCTCAACATGGAAAACAGGAGGCAACTCCATCTAGGTACTTTCACACATAAATTTCTCAATGATCCTAACTCACCTGCTCTAGTACGTAAATTCATTCCTAGATCCAAAATACACTCAAAAAATGTCAGGAACAGATCCACCCTGACCATGCCCCAGCACAGAACTGCAATGTTCCAAAAGTCATTTGTATTTAATGCTATTCAGATGTACAATCATTTACCTAATGAATTCAAAATATACAATATTAATAAATTTAAGTATAAATTAAAATATCAACTATTTGAAACACAGCGAAAAATGTCTCGGCCAGCCTTGTAACTTCCTTTATTTATTTAGAAAGTGGTATTCTCAACTTATTCCATATTGTAATATTTATTATACTAGGTGCACTCGTTCATTTCTACAAAAATCGTATTCCTTCTATAATCACCAATATTGTGGATCCAGCCAAATTTCCAACCAAATTTTCATGTCTCTCTTGTTTATTTTTTTTTTTTTTTTTTTTTCTTTTCCTTATATATAATTTTTCCTTCTCTTGGGCAATTGCCCTCTGGTGGTTAAGTAGAATAGCTTTAAGCTAGACTTCGCCATCAGTTTCATTAAATTGTAATGTTTTCTTTTTTTCTATTGACAATAAAGACGTTTATTATTATTATTATTATTATTATTAAAATCCATATTAAAGTAAACAAAAGACACTTCACTAAATGATTTTCACTAAACTGGGTTTACCTTTTTGCGTAAAAATAACATCAATGTCGTATATAAAACAGATAATAATTTAATTGAGTTTATTGAGAGCAATAAAGATAAAACTGAGAAATCTGATAAATCTGGAGTATATAAATCTTGTGCTGGTTTTTGCATAGGCCAAAAAGGTAGAACATTTAAAAAACCATTATCCGACTTGTATAGATATCCTAGCGCTCATGTATCATTTTAAATTTCCCGCAAGCAGAACAGCAGTTCGGATGGTTTCGTACACCTTCGGAATCATATGAGCAAGGGCTAGACGCTTGTCACACAGACTCGTATACACTGTGTCCGTAAAGTATGGAACAAATTCATTTTTAGCTAAACAGGTCATTTTAAGAAATAATCCTGAAACACGTCGATTTTTGATGTTAATTTACCGTATTTTAAAATAATAATCTAATATACAGGGTGAATTACGTTCGAGTAATGACGTCACCGTCATTTTTTTAAATGGAACACCCCATTTTGTCTCAATTTTCGGATTACACTAGCTGAACTGATTCCAAAATGTATCACATGTTGATTCCAATTGGTACAGGGTGGACAAAAATACAATAGTTTTGTGTGTGCTCATAAAGTAACGCGTAACATTCTTTATTAGGTAAATTAACAATATTATCAAAAATACTTATTGTCTAGCGGCAATTGGTTTAAATGTAACACCCGTAGTTTGCTACATGTTTAGAGTAATAAAATGAGCTGTTTCCAAACATGTTTGGTACTTGTGGTCTAGCAGACAGAATATGACAAAAAATATTTCTTATCTATTTATAAAAAACATAGTCGTCTACTTTTTTGGGAAATGTCATTATTTGTTTAGTAATTTATTGATGTTCAGTGACAGTTTAGTACTACAATATTTTTGGTATTCGTGAATATTCGAATGATTGCTTAGATTTAATTGGAAGTAGAAATGGAGTTAAGTGTAAAACAAAGAATTGAAATACTTATGATGATTGGGTATGGAGACAGATCGCGAACTCAGATGGAAGTGTGCAATTTGTTTAATGATAAATATCCAGAAAGACCTATAACGCGTTCAACAGTCAGTAAGATTGAAACGAAATTTCGAGAAATTGGTAATGTTGAAAATATACGCAAATCAGGTCGTCCCCCTGCAAATTCTGATACAGCATTAGATGTTTTACTGAGTTTTGAAGAAGATGCGCACACTTCTGTTCCTAAAGTTAGTCGCTATATCGGTTTAGCAAAACAACGGTACACAAACTATTGAAGCTTGAAAAATGGCATCCTTATAAAATCAAACTTGTGCAAGAATTAAACGAAGATGATCCCGATAGAAGACTCCAATTTTGCGAAGAAATGATGGATAAATGTCACCGAGACCCTCTCTTGATACAAAACATTATTTTTTCTGATGAGTCCACTTTCATGTTAAATGGTGAGGTTAACCGTCAGAATTGTAGATACTGGGCAAAGAAACCCACCACTGGATGCGTGAGCATCATGCACAATACCCTCAAAAGGTAAATGTATGGGCTGGAATTGTACGAAATCGAATCATCGGACCCTACTTTTTCGAAGGTAATTTAAACGGGGCAACGTACCTTGAGTTTTTAAGGGGGTATCTCGTACCTACTTTACGTAATTTGTTTCCCAGCAGACGTAATCCTGGAGGTTTTGATGAAAGTTTATGGTTTCAACAGGATGGTGCACCTCCACATTATGCTGTAGATGTTAGGAGGTACCTAGATGAAATTTTTCCGAACAGGTGGATTGGTAGACGTGGACCCACTGGATGGCCAGCGAGGTCACCAGATTTAAATCCTTTGGATTATTTTCTGTGGGGCCATCTGAAGAATGTTATTTATAAAACGAAACCAGCAAATATTGCAGATGTACAAGAGAAAATTCGAACAAAAATAAACAATATTACGCAAGAAACCATACACAAGGTTCAACAAGAATTTGTACACCGTTTGGGTTACTGTCAAATACAGCAAGGGCTGCAGTTCGAACATTCATAAAGTCATGTATTCCAGCATATTCTGTCCGCTAGACAATAAGTATTTTTGATAATATTGTTAATTTACCTAATAAAGAATGTTACGCGTTACTTTATGAGCACACACAAAACTATTGTATTTTTGTCCACCCTGTACCAATTGGAGTCAACATGTGATACATTTTTGGAATCAGCTCAGCTAGAGTAATCCGAAAATTGAGACAAAATGGGGGTGTTCTATTTAAAAAAAATGACGGTGACGTCATTACTCGAACGTAATTCACCCTGTATATTAGATTATTATTTTAAAATACGGTAAATTAACATAAAAAATCGACGTGTTTCAGGATTATTTCTTAAAATGACCTATTTAGCTAAAAATGAATTTGTTCCATACTTTACGGACACAGTGTATAATTGGAGAGATTGAATTCGCTTTAATCAAAGCTATCGTGATCCCAAGGATTTCCTTTCCTTTCCAAGTATTTAATTTTTTTTGTATAGTGGAAGTTTCAATAGCATATTTGATTTTTTCAGTGAACTCATCAGTGATATTGTTTACATCGGCCATTTAATAAATTTCATTCCACTCTTCATAGTGCATCATTTTAAGCAATTACTTCTTATTTAAAGTTTAAATTTCCAGAAGAGTTATCTGTCACATCCTAATGAAGGGCATATGATTTACAGGTCAAGAACTATTTTGTGTCTTTGTGTGATCTAGATGATGTTTGTATCCTTGTACTAATTCATAAGTGGGCAGTATCCAAATTATCACAATAAATTCAGACAATCGTTGTTGTACTCTGTTAAATTTCTCAGCTATAGTGATCATTGTGCCAAAAAAAAAGTTCTGTTAGCTATCACGAAAAGTAATGTTAATTCTCCACCGTTGATCTTGGCTTTCCAATCTTCAATTCAACAACCAATTACAGTAATTCACTGGATATTTTGGTGACGTAGATGTTGAAATGTTGTTTCATCACAAGTTGTTTAATGTTAAATCAATATCAACACGAATAATTTCTTGCGACACCATTAAAATATATTCATATGATAATAAGTGCTGCTATGACAAAATTAGGAAAAATCCCATGTCTGATAACCACCCAATTAGTGAGTACATATAATTCAAAATCGAAGTTAAGGTTCAGTTGAAGAATTATTAAATAAATCACATTTTCTCAAAACATTATATCAGTCTTATCTCATTGAATTGAAATAGAACTTTAAAACTGACTTCAGTCAATGAGAAACTGTTGGGTATTTATAACGTCTCGTAGTTCAATAGCTGAAAAGCAACAAAAAATACAAGATGATGAAAGTTGCCGAAATCTTTTTACTCATCTGTGTACTGCAACTTGCCAATATTCACGGCCTACAAAATTGCCCAGATATCGAATCGACGTTTGAGAGTGAGGAATCTATGGCAGCAAGACCTTTCCAACTCAAAGGTGAGTTTTTATAAAATATAATTTTTCAGGAATTCCATACCAGAAACCTGACCTGGTGTGAAGAGTATCTGATTTTTCATTTCATATGATGACGATGATGACAAATATGGGTGTTCTATAAACATCCAAACTTATTGTATTTTTCTAATGTTCAGCGTGAGATATGATACTCGTTTCCACTGGTCAATACACACTACTGTCTTATGACCATAAGACACCAGTGTTTTACCGACCATAAGACTTTTGTAAACAAGCATTACAATATACCAGCTGTGGATAACAATATTGTATATTTCCACTATGTTCAAGTAGAAAAATAATCGCTGTTTGATGAAAAACAAGCTCACTATTTGAATGCTATAATTCTTTGGTGATTCTTTCAAATAATTAAAAGATATGATACATCTTGAATACATGTTCTGAATGTGCTCCTAAATAAACGGCTAAAAGTGATCGGAAAAGTCTGTTTAAAAGTGTGAAAAATTGACAGTCCCTGTAGTGTAGATCAGTATTCCTAAATTGAGTAAAATCACAAAACAATCCACAGGAGGAAATCTGAAAACTTGAAGTGTAAATCCAACCTCTGTGAGCATGGTTATATTACCAAATCGAAGTGTCATCTGCACTTGAGACATGGATGATCTGAAAACCTTTATATCGGATCAGACCAAATTCTCCAAAGCATAGTTTTGAAAAGCTCCCGAAATAGAAGTTTTGGAAAGTGAAGTGCAAGAACTCGAAAATAAAAACAAAAAGTTAGAAAAACCTCGCGCGAAAATAACATCATTATATTCAATTCTAAATACCAAAGTGGAAACCTGGTTTTATTCGTCCTCCATATTCTGAACACTAAATTAGAACTTCAGTTGAAAGGTACAGATATAAACAACACATTTACTCTAGGCACACCTGATAAAGGTATAGTGGTGAAATTTGTTAGCTATATAACCAAGCAACAAGTATTGAAGTCTTATAAAAAGTTAAAGGGAGAGGAATATCCGTATAGAAGATTTTCCCTGGAGGAACGAACAGAACGAAAACTCCTAGTGAACTACCTAAAGTGCGCTAAAGATAGAAATCAAAAAGCGCATATATTCCGTAACATACTGTATATCAATAGTAAGGGATACACATACGAAGATCTATCGAATACTGATCCCCTAGGCGAATTAGAGCCTCCTCAAGTGGAAACCCACAAAATTGGAAGAAACCCTAGAACCCACAAAAAATCAGAGCAATCGGCGGATATTTCCACTCCAGATTTACATCACACGAACATCCAAACGGTACAGAAAAGAAATACAGAGTTCTGCCCACGTACTACTTCACGAATTCTAAGGAACCGAAAAACAAGCGATTAATTTTTAATCTTCGTTGATGTAAAAAAGCATTATCGGTAAATGAAAAAGCCTTGTATCGTTCAGTTTTATGTTTCTTAGTAGATTAATTTTTGTCAATAAATTATGGATCAATAAATCAGGGAATTGGAAGTAGACACTATCGATACCATTGAATGGGTATTATTAAACGATAGTTGATCCATGATTAAGAAAGATCAATCAAAATCATTTGCATTCTTCCTCCATTTACACACATATAAAATAATTTTTTTTTATTGGTGCCCCTTTTTACCCATTTAAAGCACGCCTCAGCGTGTTTAAATCGAACTTTAAAAAACGCGCGTTTTTTAAAGGTAACCCTGACAACATCAACAAATCGAGAAACGTGAAGTCTAAATGACAAATTTTTGATTATTGATCTGACAGGAGTACCTTGTAACGTCAGATAAAATATTACTCACAATTCGTTCATTTATATGTGCTCCTCCATCCATTTGATGAACTTTTCATATTCTTTTTTATATATATCACTGGATTTTCGTGGTATTAACCGCGATTCTGCCTCACTATTCAAAAAATCGATATTAGAATAATTCATTTTTGAGCTCTGGTGACAACAAATATTGATCTTTGGTAACAAATTGCAAATGAATGTTTTCTCTATTTCCATGACAACGAAAGGTATACTGATGTCACATCACGAATTTAACCTTCTTGCATTATTAGTTCTTATTTCTATTTTTTGTAGTAATAATACCAGTATATATGATTTCAAAGTGCACCAATAAAAAAAAATAACGTAAAGTATTCGTGGATAACTGGTCTTAAAAACACTTGCTCTATTTCGAGCACTCCGGCTGCGCCGTCGTGCTCGAAAAATCGCGCGTGTTTTAAAGCCCTTTTTATCCACTTATACTTTAATATACTATAGTTTAAACGTATAGGTATTCATTGTTAATCTAGTGCATTTTTATTTCAATGTTATATCGTGTTTTATCGTTTGCCCTTAATCCATATTTAATAATTTGTATCGATAGTTATATTAAATATCTTATATGTTTGTATAGATTTGCAGTACATAACTTCAAAGCAGGCTTGCAACTTCAACTTCAAAAATGAAGAATTACCCATAGACAAGCTCTGACCGAGCTTTTTTTGGGTTTCTATTCATTTATTCTCCTGTTCTGCAATTTGTAGTTGTAAAAATTCCATATACACTATTGTGTTTATTGTACTACATTTTATTCAGGAAAAATAAATGAACGTTATTACTATATATTACGTGAAAGATATTTTTGTTTCTTTTATATTTCTATATAACGTGTGTTTAGATGATTATGTCCTTTTTTGGACATCATTTCTCAGGTTTTTTGTATGCCAAAGTTGGATTAATGGTTTAATTCATTACTTCACATCATTTGCATTGAAAAAATTGTAGAAATAGTATATTAAAGTATAAGTGGATAAAAAGGGCTTTAAAACACGCGCGATTTTTCGAGCACGACGGCACAGCCGGAGTGCTCGAAATAGAGCAAGTGTTTTTAAGACCAGTTATCCACGAATACTTTACGCTATTTTTTTTTTGGTGCACTTTGAAATCATATATAGTGGTTTTATTACCACAAAAAATAAAAATAAGAACTAATAATGCAAAATGGTTGAATTCGTGATGTGACATCAGTATACCTTTCGTTGTCATGGAAATGAGAAAAACAGATAAAAAATGAATCATTCTAATATCGATTTTTTGAATAGTGAGGCAGAATCGCGGTTAATACCGCGAAAATCCAGTGATATATTTAAAAAATAATATGAAAAGTTCATCAAATGGATGGAGGAGCAAGAGGTATCACATATAAATGAACGAGTTGTTAGTTATATTTTATTTGACGTTACAAGGTACTCCTGTCAGATCAATAATAAAAAAATTGTCATTTAGACTTCACGTTTCTCGATTTGTTGATGTTGCCATGGTAACTTTAAACAAATGCGCGTTTTAAAGTTCGATTTAAACACGCTGAGGCGTGCTCAAATGGGTGAAAAAAAGGGGACCAATAAAAAATATATATACAGATTACAGAGAGGGAGAGAGAGTAAGTCGCATGGAGGGAGCATAACCCTTTTTCCTTACGTTATAATAAATCTCCATATCGAATTATATTTGGAGTTGAAGAAAGAGCGTAAGGAACTTCGTTCCTGATGGGGGTCTCCCGACCGCAAACGATTTATTTTTTATTTTCTAGCTCTCAGAGAAATGAACTATCACATAAGGCAAAAATGTTGGTTATTCAATCACGCGATTTATCTCTAAACGACATTTTCACCTGAATTTAAGAAAAGAAATATTACAGAGTTTATTTTTCAGATTGTGCCAAAGATACAGAATTAGGAGATTATAGGTGTGAAGCTCTCATTTGGCGCTACAAGTGGAGCGAGCAAGATCAAGATTGTTTGAAAGCAGTTTATGGAGGATGTAGAGCTACCAAAAATAACTTCGAAACCAAGGAGGAATGCTTGAAAGTTGCTGGGCCAATTTGCAAACATTGGCAGAATATGTAAACAAATTTCTAATTCCAATGACAATAAAGAAAAACATTCTCATTCTTAGAATTTTCTATCCCATACGATTCTCTTTGAAAGCATGCTCACGCATTTTTCTTTTCGGCTGCTACAGCACAATTATAACATGAAAAGTAAATGGTTCATCGATTAACGAATTCAATATAGGTACGGGAATTAGGACCAGGGAGTAAATAGTCTACTCGACAAGTTGAAAATGGTCTAAAAAAGAGATACTGCTCTTAAAATTATGTGTGCCAAAAGCGTGTATTAGCACATAAAAAATTGCAAAAATTATAAACAATTGAAGATGAAAAAAAAATGGCATTTCATTTTTCGCCAATATTTCATAAACTATTAATATTTAAGAAATTTCAAAAAAAGATTCTGAAAGGAGAGAAAATTTTCAATAAAAAACTCCCAGCTCCCGGAACTATCAAGAACACAAGATATAAATTGATTTGCAAAAAAAAATTTTCCCGCCATTTGTTGATAATTTTTTTTTAAACAAATTGATTATTTAAATATTTAAAAAAAAAATTTTTTTACAACTTTATTAAATTACAAATATTATAATTTTTGGAAAATTTTTTAATTGTTTATATTTCTATTGTTTAAATAATTAGTTGGGAAATTATTTTTTTTCTAAAAATCATAATTGACAGTCCTCTAAAAGTAACAAAGAAAAATTTTTTTTTAACAATTCCATTGTTTATTAACTTACCAATTTGTTATAAAAAATTTTTAACTTTGTCAGATTTTTTCTGAAACTTCTAAAATTCACAAAAACAACCATATATAACAGAGTATGGAAAAAAAAATCCCAATTCTTCCCAATTCCAATTTCCAAAGTACAATAAAAAATTGGAAATATTTTTTTTAAAAAAAAAAAATTTAAAATTTTTTATAAAAATTGGTAAGTTAATAAACAATGGAATTGTTAATAAAAAAAAATTTTTGTTACTTGTAGAGGACTGTCAATTATGATTTCAAGATGAAAAATAATTTCTCAACTAATTATTTAAACAATAGAAATATAAAAAAAACAATTATAAACAATTAAAAATTGTTATAAAGGTAATTTTTTTTTCAAAAATTATAATATTTGTAATATAATATAAAAAAATTAATTTATTTTTTAAAAAAATTTAACAAATAAAAAAAAAAAATTTTAACTTTTATAGCGTGATCTTGTTACGTATGTATATAAGAAAGGCTCTAAGAAGCGAAACATTTTTACGACAATTATTGAAACATTTTTTTTTATTTACAATTAAGACAGAAGTTCGAGAAAATTTTGTTGGTTAACAATCGTTTAACTTGTTGAAAAATCAACTTTGAGTAACATTTCCAAGGGGAATAAATTATTTATAGTGTTCCGAATACACAATGATTTTTTCTAATTTCAAAAAAGATATTTAATACCTTAAATTAATTAATTAATGTGTCGTACTCGCTTTTGACGCCCTCAGACCTAAAAATGTCGCTCGGGGACCCATTTTTCAGCGTTAAATTAAAATTATAAATAATGGAGATAGAGTTCGAGGGCAATTTATCAAATATTAATAGTTTACGAAATATTGGCAAAAACAAAATGCCATTTTTTCATCTTCAATTGTTTATAACTTTTGCAATTTTTTATGTGCTAATACAGGCTTTTGGCACATTTTTTTAGGCGTTATTTCGGATCAATGAGCTATCACACATAATTTTAAGAGCAGTATCTTTATTTTTAGACCATTGTCAACTTGTCGAGTAGACTAAAACTACATAATCTAGTAAGTTTTATTCACAAAATTCTTGATAATTTAACAACAACTTTCCACCATAGTATTAAAAATTCCATGGAGTTCAAAGAATTTTCCAAGGATATTGTTATATCCCATAGATATATTATAATCTCTTTGGATATTATCTCTCTCTCTCTCTCTCTTTACAAATATTCCCAAGAATTTGATCAGAGAGATTTTGAGATCAGGATGGGAAATAATTTCTGCTTATACGAATATTCCAATGTATTTACATTTTTCACAAATTAACGCCCATTTGCAGCGAGTTTTTATCAACTGTTATTTAACAAATGGACCTTTAATTTTAATTGCTACTTAAGTTTCAAATGCTTTGCACGAAACATTTTCTCAAAACTCTCACTAACGGTCCTTTATCTTCGTTACAGTATGGGAACACCACAATGATCCAGTGGTTTTGTCTGATGGAACACTGTTTATAACCTCAATATTTCTTTAGTTTTGGTAAATGTTTGGTTTTCTGTGTGTGATCCGTGGTGATTTTCAAAGAGATGGATTTTTTTACGATGTTTGCAGAAGCAAAAGAATCAGGGTCTGAATTTTAGCCATTAGCCATTCGATATAAAAAATATAGTGGAAAATAAACGAACGCTTTTACAAATTCTCAAAAAATACGAAGCCTGGGTGAGAATGGGGCACATTTACAACTCTGGGGCGTGAAGATGCAATTAGTGGTGATACATAAAGCTATCACTCTACTCACTGTAGAGATATGGACGTTCATGAAGTCCGCCGTCTGAATCATGTGCCCACTGGAGGCATACAACCTGAGTGTCAGAAGATCATCATTCGAGAAAAGCCGCAGTACCTATATTATACCCATGTAGTTTTACAATTACATTACAACCATCTTAAAAAACTGGTATTCTATATTTATATTTACTATTATATCTCTCAATTTGGGTAGAAGTGTTATGACTGTAGGCAGGGGCCGATCCTAGGGTATTGGCCGCCCGCGTTACCAAATACCAGATGTGCCGCCCCTCCAGAGATTTTTTTCTTATTTTGACTAATATTCAACGTTGACGTTATAAACTCTTAAACTCATCTACCTGTATAACGTCTATTTCACACACAACGATTTTGGACATACTCAGTGCGTATACCAACGAAAAGTATATAAATCAGTTGTTCTACAGTCTACAGACTAGGTATCTAATCATTATAATTACCTAATTATAAAATAACCTTTCTGGCTTTCTGAGTGGCAAATTTATCAATAATTTCCGTAAAATCTATTTTTTCACAGATTTCGTATTCAATAGATGGAGATGATGGCCAAATCTGAAAGCCTTTCTTGTGTCATATTATTTCTCAAGTAATTTTAATAATTTTTAATTTGCTGAAACTTCTTTCTCCTTAAGCCACAGAAACAGGTAGGGTTAAAAAAAAATTCTTATTGTTAGAGCAAAATTAGGAAAACAGGAAATGAGATCATTTTTTGACTATGATTTCTAATACCTCAATTGGCTGTTTCTTACCTGGAAAAATATCTTTGAATGAAGTTATTTCATTAAACAGTTGTATACCGTCTATATATTTCACGATACTTCCTTCCTCCTGTACCTGTAACTTAATATCTAAGTACATACGGGCTTTCATGAGATCATCACTAGAAATGTTGTGAAACTCATACAGAAAGCAGAATATTGAAAAGCACTCAGATAATAATGTAAATCTTTCATTTACCGAAGAGATCGCGTAATCAAAATTGCAAGATAGAAAGAAGTCTTGAATTGCTGGAAGGGATTCAAAGGGGTTCATCACTGCCCTCGTAATCAAATAAACGGACCTTTTCCTGAGCCTCGAACTTGGAAATTCGGGATCAATACCTAAATCTCTAGCAAGTGTTGTGGCTGATTCGACAAATATTTTGAAATTATCGTCTGATCTTTGGAAACAAAATATTTTTTTAAATTATCTAAGCCTTCAATGCATCCCGCCATGTTTAATTTAGGATTTTGAAGCATTTTACTCAGAACATTAATTCTTGATAATAAATCATGCCAAATCAAAATTAAACACAAAAATTTGAATGATTCAAGATTTTTAATTATTGATTTTGCACCATTTTTTGTTTTCGCGTCTCTGGTGGAATCTTCAATTAAGGCATTTAATGCGGTAATAATGTTTTTGAGGTCTTGCTTCAGAGGTCTAATAGCATTGATACGACTTTCCCACCTTGTTTCACTTAATGGTTTCAAAGTTAGACTTTTCACGTATTTTTTTAGTAAATCCCATCGATATGGGGACGCAGAAAAAAAATCATATACCTCTTGTACCATATAAAACAATCCAAAAATTTCACCACTGGAGCTGGCAGCGTCATTAACGACGAGGTTTAAGGTATGAGCCGCACACGGCACGTATAATGCTCTAGGATTGATATCGAGAATCCGTTTCTGAAGCCCTATATTTTTCCCCTTCATGTTCGATCCATTGTCGTAGCCATGACCACGTATATCTTTAACTTCGAGCTGCAGACTAGGTAATAGCTTCTCTAATAGAAAATTGCACAGACCTCCAGTGGTATTAGTTACTGAAAAAAATCCTAGAAAAAATTCTAAAATATCTATTTTACCATCAGTAGTGTTCACACATCTGATTACAAACGTTATTTGTTCTGTATGACTGATATCGGGCGTAGAGTCGAGAATTATAGTGTAATATTTGGCTTTTTTGACAATGCGTGTTATCTCATTACGAATAGATTCGGCTAAAATATGAATTACTCCATTTTGAAAATGCTGCCCTAAGTAGTGTGGAATACGTGTTTTCATCTTTGTATTTACTGATATTATTAAGGTATTCTGAAATAACTGGATCAAATTTGTGCTTACTCTCTACTGCCTTTAAAAAATTACCATTATCTCAATGATACAACTCCGTACTAGTTCCTCTGAATGCTAAATTTTGACTGGCTAAAATTGTATTACAGCAATCATTCTTTCAATGATAGCGCGCCATCGCTTTTCTCTCTATTGTAAACATTTTGTTGTTCCCGTCAATGAGTACAATTTTTTCCATCCTCGTCTTTATTTCGCACCACGATCTTATAGAGTTAACGTGTTTTAGAGTATTTTCATGCTTATTGAAGTAATCGAACAATGACGCCAATCAGAAAAGCCAGTACTTACAAGTTGTGTTGAACTATCTCTACTAAACAATTTACATGCAAAACAAAAATACAATTAGTTTTATGGAATAGCAGAGCCACGCGCGATTTATTTTCTCCCCGTTCACTAAAGTTTTGTTATATATGAACAGCTAAATTTTCTACCACTCTCATCAATCGGAAATTTGAAATCTGCAACTTGTTTGGGACCGTGTTCTACCAATAAATCAATATCTTTTTTGTCAAAATGTTAGGCTAAGTACCTGGATCATCTAGTGCTACTTGAGCAGAGCCCTCTTCCTCTTTGCTCTCATCTTCACATTCGGCTTCACTGGAATGGGACTGCTGATGATGATCTTGCAGCTTTATCACCTTCATGGGTGTAGAAATCATTGATTTATTGTTTGTTTCACTAGTACTGGTGGATGTTGATGGTTGAGAATAATCAAACTCCGCGATTTGATTCAAACCTTTTGTTCGGGCTCACTTTTATCCGGTTTTCAAAATGCTTTTCAATGCTCCGCTTGTTTTGAGTTTTCTTCTATTCTTCTATTCTTCTCTTTTCTATAGAAGCACTGAACTCTCTTTTAGTTTTCTGTTTTTGGACGAGGACTGACATCTAAAGGTAAAAGGTAAGAAGAACGATAAGTATATCATGGCTCACAAGATGCAGATAAAATGAATAGGAATTTTTCAGAAATTTTGAAATTCATCGAAATGACCTCTAAAAAAGTACCTACCATTGTTAATACTTTTTTTGTACTCAAAGTGTAAGAATATGGGTTATTCATAAGAAATCCCCATTCCTGTGGAAAAAAGTTAGAGCAAATTATTTAAAATAAATAATGATTCGTAGCGCTCTTTCAAAATCTGGGAAAAAATGAAAATTTTCATAAACTCTCGGTTTTGGTAACCTATAATTTTGTAAAGAAAATTATGGTTTGTGCTAACAATTTTGAAGGAATTGAAAATAAATTTTGAATTTCAACATTCTGTTCTTATTTTCAAAACGAATCATCGCGACAAAATTAGTTTAAAATATGCCCATTTTTATCTAATTAGAAAACACCCTGTACAACATTTCATTCGTTCATAAATCTAGTTAAGAGCTTTGGTACTTACCACAGCCCTGATTTAAATATTTAAACGATACTAAAGCAGCAACACCTTGTCATAATTTCTAATATTAACTTACACTTGCACTTGATTGTGTTTATGACCAGTCTTAGTTGTTGATTCAAAAATTAAATGAACATTTTGAAATGAAAATGGTTCATATATAGTGGTGAAGTAGCAAAAAAATTCCGATGCCGCATCCTTTAACTTTGTCGAAACAATCCATTTCTTATCTATAAAGAAAACCGCTAAAACAAAGTTTCTTTTGACCATTGACCTGCGAATTTCATAATCATAACGTAATAATGATAAAATATATTTTCCAAACGCCAACAATCCTAACCCCAAATGAAAGTATTTGGTTTGCAACAAGATGGTGCACCCCGCACTATGCACGTGATGTTCGCGAGTTTTTGAATAACTGTTTTCCTAGGAGGTGGATTGGTAGACGCGGACCGATAGAGTGGCCCCTAAGATCTCAGATCTTACGCCCCTGGATTTTTTTGTGGGGTTATTTGGAATCGAAGGTCTATGTAGGCCGCAAAATCACAAGAGTTGAAAATCGAATTAGGATCGAAATTAACAGAATTACTCCGGAAGTTATTCGCAATGTGCAAGAGGAATTGTCCGTAGATTTGCTTATTGTCAAAGAGACTGGTGGATGGCATTTCAAACATCTTATTCAACTGTTCTATTTTTTGTTGGATATAAAGTTATTCTCTTATTGAAATAAAATATTAATTTTGTTCACCCTGTAAAAAAATATTAATCAATTATTATCATTGAATGCAGTATTGGAAGGCCTTTCAGATGAGGTATCACAAGACATCTTTAATTTAAAAAAATACCGATTATGTCACCATGTCAAAACCAGTGACATAACCTCTTTAGAATATACATAAAAAAAATCGGCATTTCAAAAAAAATCGACCTATTTTAGGATTTTTGTCAAAGTACAGGCTTTTGCGAAATATCGAATTTGTTCCATAATTTTGACCCACTGTATAGATCTTTTGCATTCTTGATATTCCAACTGACAAATCGGGAATTATTTATATTTCCAGTACTTTCAATCCAAATATTCAGTTCACGTTAGAAGTAGAAGAAGAAAACGAACTGCCGTTTCTGGATCTCAGTTGATAAGAGATAACAATGGGAAATTACTCAGCAATTGGTTCATTGGTTGGTTCATCTCAACACTATATTTCAACTTCAAGCACATATGAAGCAAATTTGGAGTTTGTGATCTCGCAATAAAACTTCCAAGACAGATGAAAGGACTTACGTTTACTTACAGGAAGAAATCCTCCTCACAAAAAACTATTAGAAATAATTCAAATTGATACTACGAGTAATTTTTTAGGAAAGGTATATTTATCAAACCCAATTCCTAGGTTCAAATCCCAATTCAACAAAATAAAGAGTATTTTTTTGATTTATTTCTCCCCAAGAAAACTAACAAAATAGGTAAAACCCTCAAAGTCCCGATTATTTCAAACCGTTTAATTGTATAATCTTTTCCCGGAACCATTTCAAATCGGTATCAGCAAAACCCACATCAGCATGCAGGGGTGGGTTAACAAAACAAATAAATGTGTCGAAAAAACAATGCCAGACATATTCACCAGGAAAGAAACATTTGATACAGGGTGATTCAAAAGTACTTTGACAAACTTCAGTAGGTGATTCCTCACAATATTTTAATATAAATTATCGAAATGAATATATGTCTAGAAACGCTTCGTTTCCAAGATACAAGGTGTTAAAGTTTTATTTTTTTTCGTTTTTTTTAAAAACTTTCGAAATACTGACCTTAATCAAACGAAAATTGGTATTTAGGCTTTTGAGGTGCGAATTCGAACCTAAGTTATTATTGCTCTTAATCGTAGGGGGGCCACCTACACGTCTTTTTTGAAGATCCATAACTTTTTTGAGCGTATTTCTAGCACATTTTGCAGGAAAATCGAATTTCTCTATCATATCTACGTAAAAAGCTACCTTTGTTACAAGTCGCTATAAGCAACCGTTTGCTAGATATTTAGACTTGAAAATTTTAAGTCGATTATTTGATAGTCGATACGTGTTGAAGTTATTACTATTATTTTGCATTTTTCACAAGAATGCTCTGGAAATGAATTTGACGTTTAGGTAAGTAGTTTTGGTTTTGTGGGGCGCCACCTATTTCTATTTATTTTTACTCGTTTGAAATAGTTCATTTTGTATCAAGGGTGCAAAATCTGTATTTGTTTTAATAATATTTGCAAGAAATATCAACAATTTATTTAAAGAAATTTTTGAATATGAAGAATAAAATAAAATAAAGGAAACTAAATTGTATTCGGATAAATTGTTCCCAAATGTCCACCTTCAGCGAAGATGGCATTCACTCTTCTAGTCATTTAATTCGTACCCGCTCAAAAATTATTGGTGTGTTTCTTATTGTTTCAAGGCGTTAACTATTCGGTTTCTTAGATCTTCCTTGGTGCTACTGGAGTTTATAAACTAGTGACTTCAAATGTCCCCAATAATAAAAATCTAGCGGGTTTAGATCTAGGGACCTTGGTGCCCACGCCTGGTTAGATTCTTCTACACCCCTACCGATCCATCGTTTGGATAGATAGTGTTAAGGAATTCCTCATGCATGAACCACATGCGGATACGAATTTCTAATGGTACATTCGGAAGTAGTTCCGGCAATTCATTTCTAAAAGTCTCTGTAAGTTGCGCCATTCAGTCGGAACGGAAGAAAAGAAAGGACCTTTCAAGTAATTATCAATTGTGCCCATTTTACAGAAAATTGATACTGATAATGTCTTCACTAACTGCGTGCGGATTTTCAGAGCCCAAACATATTGTTATGAAAGTTTGTGATAGCATTTCGGGAAAAGTTTGCCGTCCGTGAAGAGTACATATCTTGAAAATTGAGGATTTTCAGCCAATTTTGTAAAACCACTGACACATAGTAATGCGTTGGGGAAAGTCCGTAGCAAAAGAGCTTGTACGCTTTGAATATGGTATGGATAAAATTGTTGATCGTGGATAATTCTCCAAACTGTGGACTGAGTAGAATTGAGGAATTCGGCAATTACTCTTGTTGCTGGATTCTCCTCGAGAGCGTTCAAAACAGCTTCTTCCAATTCTGGGGTTCGGGCTGCTCGTGGTTTTCCATGATATCAGCTGCCCTCTTAAAGCTACCTATTTCTGCCAAACGACGGTGGAGACTGGTAAATGTTGGAGTTGAAGGCAGTACTCTATTAGGAAATCGCTCCTGATAGATACGTCTTGCTTCGCGCGCTTGCCATAAACGAAATGCATATCGGCTAAATGGATTATTGTTTAAATTATCCATTTTTTCAAAATTAGTGTTTTGAAACTCACTGAAACTTCAAAAAACAACAAAACGTTCAACTGTCAATAATAGAATACAAAACTACTTACTTAAACGTCAAATTCATTTTCCAAAGCATTCTTGTGAAAAATGCAAAATAATGGTAATAACACGCATCGATTATCAAATAATCGACTTGAAATTTTCAAGTCCAAATCTCTAGAAAACGGTTTGCTTATAGCGACTTTGTAACAGGAGAGCGTTTTTACGTGGATATGATAGAGGAATTGATTTTTTACTGAAAATGTGCTAGAAGTACGCTAAAAAAGTTAGTAATCTTCAAAAAAAAAAAGGCGATGTAGGAGGCGCCCCTACGAGTAAAACCCTCTCTAACTGTATGGGTCGGCTTTAGGAATAGCCCATGGCTAAATCCGCTACCTGTCGTAAGAGGCGACTAAAAGGATAACCGTAGGTGGAAGATGGTCTCATCGCTCGGTGAAATCCACCATATCGACTTTGTGGCTGTGAAATGGATCATTCCATGTTTCAGTGTTCGGTCGATCTTTCCGGTCCCCCCTCTTTCCTTTTCCCCAATTCCTCCTTTATTTTCAGGTGCATCCTAATAGTAATAATGATGAAGTCTCCTAGAGTAAAACACTCCGGAAGCAAAATACCTCTCCATTCGGTTTCCGGGCGAGGAGGTACTCGAGGACTCAACATTAAAGATTAATTTTGCAACATCCGCGGACTCAACAAGAACATCAATGACGTCCACCATCACCTACAGACAGAAAAACCGGATGTTCTGGCTCTAACAGAAACACAAGTAAACTCGTCCACCAACAAGGTCCATATGCTTTGTCCTGGTTACGACTCCATTCTCGATTCAAGGTTCAAAGGTGGAGTCTGCCTTTACGCTAAGGCTAACCTTTCATGCCAGCGTGAAGAGAGTTTGGAATCGAAAGACTTTGATGTGATGTGGTACAAGCTATCTGATACCAAACTGACTAAGTTCCTCTGCTGCCTTTACCTATCACCTAATGAACCTTCATATAACGACCTCTTTGAGTTTTATCACTCAAACTGGACTACATTGGAAACCATCCGACAGCTGAAACCATAATCATGGGAGACTTTTGTACCGCTGCCGCTCAAATTCTCTAACAAAACAGATGATGCGGGTCGTCAAAGGAGGCCTTCGCCATCACTCATGGTCTAGCACAACTGGTCAGCTACCAACCCATCCCGATGTCAACAAACCAGTCTGCCAATCACTAGATCTTTTCCTCACCACCAATTGACCCGTATAGAATGAAGTTTGCTTGCTCTGGAAACTCTATCACACCCTCATCTCCACAGCATGCTCTTTCCACTACCATCAGGTCACAATACCCCCGTCTCATGGCATAAATTCGGACGGCTGGGAGGTCTTCTAATGTTCCATGGAAGAGAGTTTGTTTCTCTGAGTAGATCCAACACGATGTGCTGGACAATTTCTGAAATCATCATGTTGGGGATGAAACTTACATACCGAAGCCGAAAGAAGAACATCATCCGATAAGACCTGGTTTAACAGAAACTGCTCTAGAGCATGTGGCTTCCAAACAGGCAGCATACCATCGATGGCTAAAAAATCCGGGCCCTGAGTCCAGAGCGCATATGTCGAGGCTAGAGGCATATGCAAAGAGACAATAGAATGCTCAAAAGATGCCCACAATGCCAAAATAAGATCAAAATTTTGCTGGAATGCCCTAACAAATCCCGTTCTTTGGCCCTTTCGCCAAAGTTGTGGAAAGAAACTTACTTCCAGCCCATTTCCTCCTCTAACCAAAGAAGATGGAAATTAGCAAAGACTGCCCGGAAAAAGCCAATATCTTTGCGCACCTATTTGCTGGAATTCCATTTTGGATTCATGGGGAAAAAACCCGGATCACCTTTCGCCAACGTACTATAAAGAAAGATTTTGCTGGGCCCTTAACACCAACAAAGCCTGTGGATCTGACGGAATCCCCCGATTTTTCCCCAAAAGAAATTTGAACTAAAGGGTTCTTTGCAATTTTGTTAAAACCACTCTTACAATTTGGGTTTTCCGTCCAATTGGAAAATTGAAAATTTACAGCCAGTCCCTAAAAAACTAAAGGCCCTACCTGGCAACAGGGCCTACCACTGCTATCTATTATTTCAAAGGTCATGGAAAAAGCCATCAAAAAATCGAGCTCATGGAATATCTGGAAGATAGGAAATTTAACGATAGGCAATGGGGCTTCCGCCATCAGAGATCAACGGGGTGACCCCCGCCGTCTCACATTATGGCGCTATCTTTGGAAAAGTAGTGGGCCTTTGGCTGTGGGTTGGATATCCCCCAAGGGTTCGTTTCGAGTTTCACCGGGGACTCCCCCCAAGCTTCCCCCCCTTGGAAACGGGCCCCCACCCGTTTTCTCTGCTTGCTAGTTTTCTCTCAAACATTCTCTCCATGTAGTGGTCGATGGAGTTTCATCTGACACTCTACTCATAAATCTGTGTTCCGCAAAGGATCTATTCCTCGCACCAACACTATTTCTACTTCACATCAACGACCTGTTGAAAGCAACTTCATGTCCGGGCCAGCTTTTGCCGATGATAGTAACCCTCCATACCGCTTTCTCTTCCAGGGCCCCTATATCAACCCGTGAAACCAGAAATGAACGAGGAAGAAATGTTAATAATATAAATATGGACTTAGCAACAATTCCGAGGGGGATCTAATAACTTAGGTAGAATTCAATGCAAACAAAAACAAAGCATGTCTTTCTCTAGAAAGCCGATCTACTGTGCCTAACATAACTTTGTCAGGAGTAACCATACCACTGAAGTCATCCATATCGATGCCTTGGTATTACTATCAGCAATAACCTTTCCTGGGAAACCACGTGAGGTCCATTGCCAAAAGTACATCCCAAACACTTGGTTTTTTGTTTCGTGCCAAGAGCTATCACCCACTCAGCTGCCCTTATGATCTATAAGGCACAGGTCCAAACCTGTCCTGGAATACTGTTCCCATATTTGGAGGGGGCGGCACCTAAACTTATCCTGAGGCTAGGATTCTGTCCAAAAAAGGGCAATCTGTCTCGTCGGTGATGCCTCCGCTTACAAACCTCGCTTCACTTGTCTGGAACACCGTAGAAAAGTTGGGATTTGTCTCTATTTTATAGATATTTTCATGGCGATGCTCTTCTGAAATATCAACAATCGTTCCTGCTTTGGCAGTCTCTTCGAGACTAACCCGTCAAGTTCAGTCATCACACCCCTTCGTGGTCACTTTGGAGACCTGCAGAAATCACTTTCCAAAGACTGTTTATCCAACGAACAGCGAGGCTTTGGAACTCTTCCTAGGGAGGTGTTCCCAGGCATACAACTCCAGAAATTTAAGAAGAACACCAACTCCTACCTTCTTTTGGTTCCCACGATGTTCTCTGAACATTCAGGATATCCTTTCGTGGGAACCAGAACATAAAAGCAATAACAACATCAGGTTCGAATTCGACACCTTCAAAAACCTCTCAATACCAATTTTCGTCTAATTAAGGTCAGTATTTCGAAAGTTATTTACAAAAAACAAAATAAAAATAAAACTCTAACACCCTGTATCTTAGAAACAGAAGCGTTTTCGGACATATATTCATTTAGACAATTCATATTAGAATATTGTGAGGAATCAAAGTATTTTGAGTCATCTTGTATATCTAGATTGCAAGGGCGCCCATATTATAGTAAAGTTCGAAATTTCGTGTAAAATTTTTGTATATTTAAACAAAGCGCTTTCGGCCTACGGTCATCTCCAGTGCTTATCTAAAATGTATATGATATAATTTTAATGTACAAATATAAAAGATTGTTCAGTACCGTCATGAGAATAAAAAAATCATCTTGATTGAGTAAAACTTGGGAGCGTTCTCACATATGTTGTATGTTCCTGGTTGAAGAATCACATTTATAATGTTAGTTCAAATTAATGAACATTTCATAACTATGGAAAAATTCCTAAATTTCCCCATAAAACATTTTCTAACTTTGGATAATTCAATTTTTTTTACACTTTTGAAAATTTTTGGGAACGGCTAGAAGGCCGGTGGGAGACAACGGCTGTCAAGGTCACGTTGTATGCGATGTTGCCAGATTAACAAATTCATGATTATGGGTAATGACGTGCATTCAAAATTTTAAATTATATTATGAAAAAAAAATATAGGAGCAGTGTGACCTTGTATGGTTGTGAGGAAATATCGAGAGGAACTAGATAGTGAATTTAAGTGCGAATTTGGTGGAATATGATTCTTCTATGCTAGAAGAGAAAACGATCAAACAATCACCAGGAAGAAAAAATTGGTTCTGATGCAATCCCCAAATATGGAGATCAAATTCGTAAAATTTCACTCAAAGATAGGTGTTAAATACTTATGGAAATACGGTGAGTCCATCTTAAGCGAGAGATGAGGCGGAAGCTTTTCGATTATTTTCGAAAATTGGCGATATTTGATGAAAAAATTAATATTGATGAACTGGTGAAGTTGCAACAGAATAAATTGCAAATTGGATTTGACGAGCTGAAACCCGTAGGGAAACTTGCCGAAAAGTTTTCAACTCGATTAGTGGAAAATATATTAATTTCCTACAAGTTAAATTGAAGACATCCAAGCACTTGCAAACTTTGAAACTAACGAATAAAATAACAAACAAAGACGTTGCGGTGGATACGAATGTTTAAGTTCGTCAGATGTTTTCTGCTGTGAAGAGTGGGCATGAATTTGATCTTGAAAACTTTCACAAAATGAGCTACGCAATCCATCCCCATCTTTATTTGATAATAATGAGAACTCCAAACTACGAATGCATCACTAGCTAATCTATTAGAAAAATATAATTATATATTGGATATATTAGTTAATGAATCGGAAATCAAAATCGCTACGTTAATCGATGGTCAAGCGCTGGTTCAGGCTATCGGAAAACCTAAAGGTGCAAAAAAACTTTGGTGATCTTAGCGATGCATTTATACGAATGTAAAGCAGAATGAATGCCAAAGTGTTCATGTTTTGTTCGATCCTTACAACAAAGCATCGATCAAGTCCGGAACGCGATTAGAACGGAGTCATTCGACTGTTCCAGTTAAACAAAAGATATCATTGAGACGTGACGTGAGACGATTCTTCCTAGAAAATGGGATCGCTTTATACATTCGAATAGGAATAAGGCAAGTTTGACAGGAATTTCTGTCGGAAGAAATTACTAAGGAAGCGTTGAAACTGGACGACGATAACGAACTGTTGACATCTGGTGGTTTTGCTAATCCTGAAACATTGAGCACTTGTATTTCCCGGAACATTGAACACTTGCAATCGAATCACGAGAAAGCTGGATACTCGTTTTG
Source organism: Gonioctena quinquepunctata (assembly GCA_018342105.1). Lineage (NCBI taxonomy): Eukaryota > Metazoa > Arthropoda > Insecta > Coleoptera > Chrysomelidae > Gonioctena > Gonioctena quinquepunctata. Next base: position 564,596 of record JAFIRS010000642.1, on the reverse strand, counting down.
AAATAGACTTCGGTTTGACTGAATTCGGGAGACTGATCGTACACAGTCGTGAAACTGACATGCTTTTATTGATGATATACTTCTATGAAAAGCTACCAGCTTCTTTGTGGATGAAATTTGGAACATCCAAGAAACCAAAATGTATACCAGTCCCTGACATTGCAAGGAAAATCGATCCATATGTAAGGAAAGCTTTGCTTACCTACCATGACCACAACAGATGCGGAAGCACCAGTGCCTTCTCTGGCCATACAAAGAAAATCTAGTTGGGTAACGTTTACTCCCGCCACATGGCACCGCTACTGGTTTGGGGCACTGGGGGTCTGAGACAGCTGGGAACGGGGGGATCGTTTTGGGGCCCAACCATATATAGAAAAAAAAAACATGGCTGCCACTGGGAAAAAAATATGGCCGCCTATCATTGGAAAAAACATGACGGGTGTAGGTTGGGAATTTCCAAGATGTCCGTTATATGGAGGTCTGGGGTGTTTATCGCATCGGTAGACTACCACGGAGGTCTGAGACAAGTTGGAGATATCTGGGGGCATTATGGGGCCCCAGCCATGTATAGAAAAAATATAGCGGTTGTAGGTTAGGAATTTCAAGATTTCTGCTATGGGGGTAACGACTGGATTCTTCAGCGGTATCTGGAGGTTGCCACGGAGGCTTAGGACAACTGGAAGCCGCATGGGGCCCAGATATGTGTAGAAAAATATAGCGACTATGGTTAGGAATTTCAAGATGGCCGTTATGGGAGGCAACGACTGGGTTCTTCAGCGGTATCGTGAGTCTCTCACGGAGGTCTGGATGTATGAGAACGTTAAAGGGGGGTCAATCATTCATAGGAAAAAAATATGCGGTTGTAGGTTAAGTGTGAAAAAAAAAACTCATGTAATGGGGCCGACCCGCCTAGAATGTTTAACGGTCCTCGGTCTGACTACTACGGAGGTCCGAGGATATGTGTGGGAAGCCGATTGGGGCCCAATAATTCCCTAGAAAAATATAGCGGTTGTAGGTTGTTGAGAAAAAACTTATGTTATGGGGGCTGAGGAGCCTGGGGATATTCAGCAGCCTCTGGAAGTTCCACTAAGGTCGAAACAGCCGCAGTCACTCATAGAAAAAAAGTATGACGGTTTTAGGTTAGGAATTTACTATCCGTTATGGGGCCGACTCGACTAGAATGTTTAACGGTCTCGTTGACTACTATGGAGCCTGGGATATGTGAGGTTATCGTGTGAGAATGCCGCATTGGGGACCAATCATCCATAGAAAAATATATAGCGGTTGTAGGTTAATAATTCCACTAAATTCAATATTGGAAGACTGACCCCGCCTGAGGGTGTTTAACGGTCTTTGGAGCATGTCACGATGTCTGACGTCATTCAAGGGGTCTGGGACTCCAACCATATACGAAAAAGAAAAAAATAACAGCTCAACGTTAACAAAAAAACAGCGATAGCCGCCAGTCTCCATACGCTGACGTTTGATATGTTTGAAAATACTTTTCGCAGCCAATGATTGCATCATAATTTGACCTTGACTGTGCAAAATATTCCCACGGTTCGGCGTGCTGATTCTAAGAATTCTCCATCTTTATTGCTTCTCGGAATTAGCTAACGATTGAAAAGTCCAAGAATTGGTGTCAGCGAATTTCCAGGGAAAACCATATCCGCCAACACCTGAATAAACAATCAATTCCGAGGTATGTCTCGCCACTGATTCTGAGGAATTAATTGCGTCGTAGTTTAATGTTTCTGTTCAATAATGGTATCATCATTCGAAAATTTTCATAGTACAGTCAATCTCAGACATTTTACGCAGCCGAATTTCCTAATTTTTTTCCCAATGACAAAGAGGTTGGATATTTTCCATTTTATCTAAATTTAGTTCTTGTATTATTCACTAGGTGGCGTCACTATTGTTCAACCCTACACCCTACCGATTTTTTTTGAGAAAATCGTAATTTTTTTCATCTTGTATTACTATATGGAAGGCTCGTAAAAAAAATTACTTAAGTCTTTTGCCCTGTTCAATTGGTTCATTATTGTTCCGGACGCCAAAGAATAGACGTATATCTCCAGAGCAACTGTGGGGATTGAGAAATATCACAAAATGTATTTTTCCCTATCATGTACAGGATGTTGGCGATCGTTATGTTATTTCATTGAAAATTCTCTCAGATGGGGATATAGGAAACCAAAATGCAGCGCTGTGACACATGTCAACGTATCACATTATGGATGATAAATAAAAAGAATAATCAATATGGGGAAAAAAATGGACATTATTGTTTGAAATATAGAAGAAAAAACATTGTAGAGTGTATTCTTCCAAATTAACCAACCAATTTCCACGCGTCCAATGCTATTAAACAAAAGAATAAGTTCTGCAAACATTGAAAACCGACTATGGTGTACAAACACCTTCGAAAAAAAAAAACCGAAACAAGGAAAAATTGAGGCTACTTCAATAACTAAAGAAAAATATATATCTTTCACTAAACATATCGAAGGAACAAACTTTCATTTGAGGATTTATCGATTCTTTCCGTTTTCTAAATTCCTCTTAGATAAATTAGCATCCTATCTATCAGATTTTTCCAAGCCCTGGACTCGAACCAGGGTCCTCTAGTTTATGGTCTAACGCTCTACCAACTGAGCTTTTTTCGGCACAATCATATGCATACTACAAAGTATATAACGACAACCATTCATATGGCTTGCGACAAATGTTGAGTGACTATTAGCCTGAAAAGTTATGGGCGAGGGACATAATATAACTATTTGAAAAAAAGTATCTGAAATCTAGGAATTTTCCATAATCCTACAGAAACCTGTGTGTTAGAGAGGATGGAGATAGTGATTATTCTCTAGATCCAGGGAAAATGATCAAAATGGACTAATGTGGTAACTAACCTACCCCAACCATCATGGCTAAGTTGAGCAACAACAACAACAAGAAGTGTCAGAATAGCCCAAGGTAATTTGAACAAAATAAAAAATGAATCTCCTTGCGGAACATCTATTTTACAGACTCGGAGTGAATATAACCGTAATGTGCTATTAGCTTGGATTGGGGAAGTTGACATCTGACCAATGCATTTGAATCCTACGTTTTTTTTTCTCTTTAAACCCAACGTTCACTTGAAGATTTATTCTCCTCCAATACTCTGAAAATTCAATTTGTCTGGATCGACCTGTCTCGCGGATACCAACATCATTTACATGGATATGAGATTTCTATGGAAGAATTTCGTAAGAGAGGCGACGTTGGGCGATCCTCAAACATTGAACGATTCCGATATTATTTACGGCTAATCCTCGAACACCAACATGAAGACTGACGTCACAGCGATGACATCACTAGTTATATAGATTTCAGCTGAGGTTCGATGGGGTGGAGGTCTATACTCATATTTGAGATTGAGGATGGTTGAAGGGGTGTTGCCGAGGCGAATAAGCAATGTCGTGATGTTTGCAAGCAACGTCCAATGGATTGATATCGGGATCGCCTCGTGCTAACCGTTCTTGTAGCCTTGTTCCAGCTGTAATAATAATAATAATAATAATAATTAAATGCATTCGAGAGCACCGAAATAAAAAAAATTGTATTCGATGGCACCGAAATACTATAGGTATATGAAACTTACGTCCACAATACTGATAGCCACCTAGGAGATGGGCTTCGAACGGGAGCTTGTTTATCAGACTGTTGAGCACACCTTCACCCTCGTACACCAACATGAAGACTGATGTCCGCGATGCATCACTAGTTATATAGATGTATGTATTGTGCGGTTACCCTACAGGTGTCCCCATGTACCCCATGTGTCCCCATGTTTCCCCATGTTTCAATGTTCCCCATGTTCCCATGTTCCCCATGTTCCCCATGTTCCCATGTTCCCCATGTTTCCCATGTTCTATGTTCCCCATGTTCCCATGTTCCCCATGTTCCCCATGTTCCCCATGTTCCCCATTACCCCATGTTCCCCATGTTCCCCATGTGTCCGAGGTAGACCGAGATAGGGGGGATTTTTCTATAAACATGATTGATGTGGCAGGAGTGTCAGTTGCAGTTGAGACGTTGAGGTAAATATGTCTATGCTAGTATCTGATCCCAACTGTTATGGCGTCGGTCTGAACGGATTAAATTATTTGATTGGAAGAGAACCAATAATAACTGAAGGTAATACCTTGAAACTGGATAGAGATACCTATGAACTGACCGACGGGTTGAAAGAACTCCTTACAAAAAAAGCAACCCACAAATTTCACCGACAGGATATTCTAAACTATAAGACGATTCTGGTGACCACCAATGCACCAAAGAGCCGATGGAAAAATCAATGGAAATAGGTCATGGAAATCTAAGAACATAATATCCAAGATATTTCCACCGCAGAAAGGAAATGTTAAGAAGAAGGGGTACTGAAAAAAGGATAACCACCCAAAAAGATAAATAACGATCACCCTGTAGATTGCGATCAAAACATGGAGATCGTTGCAAAAGCACGCTTCCCATCGAGAACTTTGACGTTTACGATGTGGGACATGAGGGCGGTGGGGGATGGAGGGGAAGTAAACATGGCAGCCTATTGCCAAATTCCTTCCGAGCTGTTATCTGTGGTCCTAGCGGATCAGGAAAACGAACCTTTTGATGTCGTTGTTGGCGGAATGACAATGGCCCCAAATTCGCAAATATCTACGTCTATTCGAAATCCTTGTACCAGCCCAAGTATCAATTCCTAGAAGAAGTGCTGGAGCGGTGTAGAAGATGTGGGCTATTTCCCATACAGAGACAACGATGAAATCATCTCTATGGAAGATGCTCGGTCTCACTCTATATTCATCTTTGACGATGGCGTTGATGGAAGCAGAAAATTCGTGAATATTTCTCAATGTGCAGGCACAAACACATCGATGCCATCTATCTCTGTCAGACTTATTCGAAAGTACCCAAACAGCTGATACGTGACAATTGCAACATGATTGGACGAAATCAACTTGCGACACGTTTTCGATGAGCACATTTCCCCCGACATGACTTTCGAACAATTCAAAAAGCTGTGTTCGGAATGTTGGTCTCACAGCCAATACGATGCCCTCGTCATAGTCAAGGACTTTGACTTGAACAATGGCAGGTACCGCAAAAAAACTTTGACATGTACATAAAAATATAGTTGATGTCAAGAGTGACAGAAAAAAATGGCAGAAATTCGTCGAGACCTATGGAAAAAGTGTAGCTGTTCCCAAAAATGACAGACATTCGTTGCACTTGACTCCCGAAACTTGGAAATTGCTCCAGACAATATGATATGTATTTAGTGATTATTCTCCAATATATAGAACAATAATTGTAAATGATTTATGTTTTGAATAAATAATAGTGTATAATGACATTGCATTTTATTTTCTCTACCTTTTTTTTCCTATTTGCAGGTACGATGAGAAAACTACAGTTCTGGTCATAATGTAACATCACTGAGAGATTCCAAAGCATATTTTTCAACTAGATTTTCAACTTATCCTGAAATTTGGCGTCTGCCAAGTATTTTCTGTAGAATTCCCCCTCCATTGAAGTAATGCACTTTTTTTATTTTATTCACTCACTTACCTATTTCGTATTCAAAATGTCTGAAGGTAGACACTCGGTTCGAAACCATTGAATTCATCCAAATTGATCTTTGCAATGGAACATTCAATTTGTGAGACTCAACTCATACTTGATTGTTTGATCATGTTTTGAAATATATTTAAATACTCAAGCTAAAGGATAATTTTCATTTTAAATTTATGTTCTTCTCGAGCATTGAATCTAATGGAATATTTTAACTGGATTTTGGAGAAATGAATGAAAGTGACTGATGGTGGTATGACATCATTCAAGATTTATATGAATTTGTGTGACATCAACCATTTCTCAGAATCGTAAACAGATTCGTTTCCAACTTGTTCTTTGAATAATTATATACAATTTTGATACAATGCTTCATCTGTGATAAAATAAGTTTCTATTTTTACTTGAAGGTAATGTAAAAGTGGGGTTATGTTTGAAAAAGTAAGGTTAGAATCCCCATCTTATTTGAATTTTGAGGTTATGGTTCCTCTAAAAGTGAGGTTATGTCAAAGTGAGGTTATGTCAAAGAACGCTGATGTTCGAGGGTGAGACTGAATGACGTCATCGTTTCTTCGACTTGTTCAGACAAGTTTAGACAAGTCTGAACTTGTCTAAACTTGTCTGGACTGGTCTCTCTATTCAGGAAACCATTGAATGAAGTGATGACACAGAGCTGCCATCATTTTATTCTAGGTTCTGTATAATAAATAAAAATCAAAGTCTTTATACACTTATTTTATTGATTCATATATTTTGAGTATAATGGATATAATAATATATTGGCTGATTCGATATATACAATGACTATGTGAGAGAGAGGATGGGAAAAAAAAGCATTCATTTTCGGTTATCACGCTAACACAATAAATGGAAATTTGGAGAGAAAGATTATTAAATACAAGTTGGTTGAGGGGTGGAGGTTGGCTATTCATTCCTTGATGCTATAATGGCCCAAGCAAGTGTGTCGTTCGATCCGGGGATGAGTGTTCTTTTATCGTCGAATGGACTTAGAGCGATTTTGTTTTGTTCAACACTAAAAACATTATGGGCATATGAACGGATGCATCGTTGACTAGTCGATTTTTCCCTCTGATCCCTAAGACAATCGACATAGTCTTCAAAGGAAATTTTATTTTCCACAACATTATATCGGACTCCTTTGGATTTTTTAACACATTTTCCACCCTGAATTTTATAGGTGTATAATTTTGAACGGAGTCCGACGAAATCTGTCATGATGCACCCGTTCGCTTCATCTTTCATCAAACCTGGAATTTTCTTGTTTACCTGCGGAATACCGTACGAGTTTTCGCATGGGTAGTCGCTCGTATCGAATTTTTCCAAGTTCTCCCCGATTAAATCTCTATACACATCATCACATTTAATTTCGTATATGAGAGAATCCGTATCCGTGTACATCAACTTACACTGATTAGATTCGAATTTTTTCAACATGAATTTATAGTGAAAATCGTAGACGCAAATTTTGGAAATATCTAAAATAGCCATACCGATATAGAGGGGTTTATTGAATATCAGTTCAGACTTGCTCATTTCGATAGCCATCAAGTTTTCATCGAAGATGGTTCGATTGTGGAATTTCGGGTTACTTATTAGATTTTTCGCCCCATACCTACCCTCCCATTTATTGACCATTTTCACCACTCTGTGCTTCCTAATGTTTTCCATGGTCTTTCCGAAAATACTGTTTATGGCCAATTTATAGTTATTTTTTCCGAAAGTGGTTGTAGCTTGGGCGCGTAATTTTGTGTTTAATTCAATGTAGGGTTGCAGCCATGCCGATTGTTTGAACTGCAACACTCTGTGAACTTTTTTGAGGAGAAGGCCGTTTTCCAAAGCTTGTTTCAGTATTCGATAATGTACGACATAGTTTTCCTTGTTGTACAGGGTGGTCAATAATTTTGGTAATTTTGAACCTGGAGGAGTTCGATGTTCCGCACAAAGTGGAAAATCTTTATGTTCATCGTGTATCGCTTCAGGGTATTTCAAATCGACTTCGAGAATGTAGCCTGTATCCGAAGTATCCGACACCTCCAGAACGTTCAAATTATCGAAATCTTCGACCCATTTGAACCCTCCAGAGGGTAGATACTCCCTCATAGCCCATCCATAGAGATTATTTACATCAAGTATAATAAATATTTGGAGGGTTTTTGAGGATCATACCTCTCCCCCGTATATTTATTATTAGCTTGAGAGAATCGGTTACAACACTGACTTATACCGCCCGAACCCCTTTTCCACAAACAAAAGCATGTCGACATCTTTGATAATCTCCAGCTTACACTTTGTGTACTTTTAACATGCATGACCGGGGAATAGCCAGGCTTGGTATGGTACCAAGCGGGGTCGAGTCCATAAGTGTCGTGACGTACTTGGCGGATATTTTGAAAGACATCACCATAACAAAAGAATATCGGTTTCTGTATAAGTCAGAGTAGTCGCCCAGTGTTGTCAAATCGAACGTTGCCACACCTTCTGGGCATGTTGTTATTCATGCTCGGTGATCTCGCGATCGTTCAGCTGATTGTGGAATTTATCGTTATCTGGCAACGCTGTAATCTCGAGTTTCTCGATGGAATCCTCAAAGTCGTAGGGGAATTTTTCTTTGCTCGTGATTAGTGAAAATTGTTGATCTTTTTAAATTTTGAAATTCGCCTTTGTATTACAGAATCTTCCACTCTGAGCGTGCGCACCAACTCGTCCAGGCTAGCGCCCATGAATCGAAAAGAATCAATGAAACGGAATTTAATGTCTGTCTGTTCGTCGTATTGTGTGAAAGATATATATTTCTCTTTGTTTATTGGAAGAAGACTCACCCTGCCTCTTTTCGCAATATCTCGAATAATGAAATGGCTATCATAGCCGCTAAGATTATGGAAAACAATAGGAACCACAAAGGATTTTTGGTAGTTGATGTTGCATGGGGCATTATGGGCCCAACCTCTAAATGCACCTGTGAAATGATTATGGTCGGCTACAATTTTTTGACCTTTTTCAATAGGTTTCTCGCAAATATGACATATGGAATCTGTACGAATGGGATTGACAGACATGGGGACGATTTTTAAAATTTTTCCCTCAACGAATTGGGCTATGGCTTTCAATTGTTCCGCGAACCATTCCATCGAATCCAAACCTCGATGGCTATCGTAATATGACAAAGTGTCATCATAATTACATTTGAAATAAAGCCTGCGCTATAGGGAATGTGTTTTTGGTATTTAGCCGTTTTGGACTTGGTTTCATCATCAGTGAACGGTTCCAAAATCGATTCAAAATCGGCATATATCACAAATGGAACCATTTCTTTGTGTACAAAGTCCTTGAACTCGACATGATCATATTTTGGGAAGGAAATTTTGTAATGATTGGCTTTTTTTCACAATCAACAGTATGATTGTCTAATTTCTCCAGACTACCAAAATAATTTAAACATCTGTCACAAATGTAATTTTTATGTCCGTGTTTACTGATTTGTAAGCTAACCAATCGGGAAAGGTCTTTAATCCAGCAGTAGTGGAATTTAATGTCTGTCTGTTCGTCTTCGTCTATTTCCGGTGGTGCTTCGTAATCATTTAATTTTACAGAATATTTATTTTGAATCATGAGTAGGTTAACATGTCGAGCCAATTTTCTTTTTGTAAGTCTCGTCGGTAAAGTTGTGAAAAATGTATGTCCGTCGTCTTCGTTATTTGCTGATGATTTAACCAACTCCAAAATATAAACATTTACCGAAATACCGTTGAGTTTTTCGAATTTTGATATTTGACTGAGAGTTATGGGAAATTCCAACCCCTCCATATTCAGTACGGTTGACCAATGAGGGTATTTTGATGTACGCTGTGCATGTTTTTCAACGGGATACAGAGCTGACACGACTGCCCATCCGAAACATTCGTTGTCGTTGGTATTTCGCACGTTAATACAAGCCTGTTTTCTAGCAATGGCTTGTGGAAGTTCGATGAAAGATGAACCCCCTTTTCCCAAACCTGATTGATTGATATTTACTTCAAATTTATGATTTTTGTAATGCCCACCCGCTTTTCCACAAAATTCCTCCAATTTATTGCCCAATTTATCTACAACAAATTCCTCGAGACCACCCCTGTAAATCTGTTGCCCTATCAATCACTTCGTTTTGAGTATTGAGATATTTCAAATCGAGTTTTTCCTCATCCAAGCCCATTTTGACGAATTCCCGCAAAACATGTATTAACCTTCAGCATGGGAAATTTTCAACATGTTATTGATTCTACGTTTGAAAGGCTGAAGGCGTCTTTGAAAAATTGATTCGTATCTTTGTGTGTCAAATTTGATTACCCTGTACGAACTCGTCCCGGAACGTCGACTTTAAATCTTCCCAAACAACTCGGCTTTTTAGATTTTTTTCTGGCGGCCAACCCCTGGCCCTCCACCCCTAAATGTTTAATGAAATTACGACATGTTTTTAAATGTCCCAAATTTGTCACCAATTTTCGCAGTGACCCAATGGAACTGTTGGCTGAAATTTTGATACCCTTATTACATAGTCGAATACTACGTTTCAAATGTTTTAGCCAAGTTTCAGCGTTCCATTGGGCTGGATTTTGTTTGAGAAGTTTTTGAGCCTCCCTGTATTTAATAATCATCTCATCGCTGAGAGCGGCAATTTGTTCAGAATTCATGGTTATTTAAAAAAACGAGAAAAATGAATGCTTTTTCACAAAATACAATAGTTTTTTCTCTCACTCTCACCTTTAATGGAATCGAATACAGCCGTCCCAGTAGTCGTCGTCGTGGTGAATGGGGCCTTAGTTTTTGATGACGATGGATGAATTGACTTCGTTCCAGTTGACACTGGTTGGTCTTAGTTTTTGTTGATGTTGATGAAGAATGGTCTTAGTTTTTGATGAATTCAAAGACAGGTATCTTCGTTGTGGATGGCTTTATGATTGAATATTCTCGAGGTTAGAACTCGTGGACAGTTGAACAGCTCAGTTCAGACGTCTCCCAAACTGTGTATTGCAACAGCACTAATGATATTGTTTGGATTGGTTGGGCCGCACTTTTTATATCTGTAAAAAAAAAACCTATAAGTATAACGAAAAAATATGAATTTCGAGAAGAACTCTCAATCATTCGAAAAAGAAAAATTTTTTGGAACTCACATATTTTTCAGTCTGGAAACCCCAATAATCTAACTAGGAGAGAACGAAAGAGACACGTCTTACTCCTACGAAAGTCAGAGTACGAATGACGTTGCACGTCAGTGATCATTAAGTTATAGAAAAATTACCCCCATCACTTCCTACCCTCATCACTTTGATATTAATAAAAAAATTATCTCAACCAAAAATAATAATAAAATGATTAAATGTTGATAATAATAAAATACTCGAATGTTATAAAAAAATTATAAAAAATAGTGTACAGTCGGTAAAGTAGAACACTTCAATTACTCACATATTTTTTCAGTCTGGAAACCCCAATAATCTAACTAGGAGAGAACGAAAGAGACACGTCCTACTCCTACGAAAGTCAGAGTACGAATGACGTTGCACGTCAGTGATCATTAAGTTATAGAAAAATTACCCCTACCACTTCCTACCCTCATCAATTTGATATTAATAAAAAAATTATCTCAACCAAAAATAATAATAATAAAATGATTGAATGTTAATAATAATAAAATACTCAAAAATTATAAAAAATAGCGTACAGTCGGTAAAGTAGAACACTTTAATTACTCACATATTTTTCCGTCTGGAAACCCCAATAATCTAACTAGGAGAGAACGAAAGAGACACGTCTTACTCCTACAAAGTTTGGAATGCTAATGACGATACTCGTCAGTGATAATTAAGTTATAGAAAAATTACCCCCACCACCACTCTATTCTGAGCATGCGCACAACCCTCGCGGTATCTTTTAATTTTCATCGATTACAGTAATGTATACCAGAAGAGTTTTTTTTACCTTCGTTATTTTACAACTTTTATATGAGTTTTTCTGTGGTGTCGTTCAGGCTTGCGTGTCAATGATTCAAAAAAGATTTGATGTCTTAAGACTCGCCGCGTGAAAAACTGAAAAAATTATCTAAACCAAAAATAATAATAATGAAAAAATGGGTGTTATATAAAAGAATGATATAAATCGAATGATTGGCAATGGAACGCTAAAATACTCACACTTTACAGCTTGAGGAGACTCTGAGGGAAAATATATTTTTGGCTGGTTCTCTCTCTCTAAACACAGATGTTTCTCTCTCAACGGTCAAGACACAAATGACGTTGCACGTCAGTGATCATTAAGTTATAGAAAAATTACCCCCTCCACTTCCTACCCTCAACCGAAAATAATAATAACAAAATGATCGAATGTTAATGATGATAAAATACTCAAATGTTATAAAAAAGAATGATATAAATTGATTGATTGGTAATGGAACGCTAGAAATACTCACACTTTACAGCTTGAGGAGACTCTGAGGAAAATATATTTTTTGGCTGGTTCTCTCTCTACAGATGTTTCTCTCACGACTGCCAAGACACAATCTGAAACTCGCATAGACTGAAGCAAATGTTGATAAGGCTGCCTTTACTATGTGGATAGTGTTGATATCTGCAATATTTATCGATAATGAATGAACAATACTTCAAAACTTGAAAAAAAAACATAGTTTTCCACCCCATATAGAGAACATTTGAAAATAAAACAAAAAATCACTCTGTATACAAAAAAAGTTATAGTCCACACCCTTGATATACGAGAAAGCTGAAAAATAATTTCAAAGTGTCACCCGGTATATACGAGAAAGCTGAAAAATAATTTCAAAGTGTCACCCGGTATATACGAGAAAGCTGAAAAATAATTTCAAAGTGTCACCCGGTATATACGAGAAAGCTGAAAATATAAGTTCAAAATGCCCACCCTATATATAAGAAAGTTAGCAAAACAATCCATCCAGTTCACGAAAAGTTTGAAAAAAATAGCATGTGAATTAAAAAGTTTGGATATGTCAGCCGGTATATACGAGAAACCTGAAAATATAAGTTCAAAGTGTTCACCCTATATATGAGAAATGTTTAAAAATAATTCGTTCAGTTCACGAGAAGTTTGAAAAAAAATTTAGCATGTGAATTGAAAAGTTTGGATATGTCACCCGGTATATAGGAGAAAGCTGTAAAATATCACCTCGATTTACGAAAAACCCGTGAATCCCGCCCCAATTTTACATGTGAAGTTTGAAAAAAAACCAACCATACGATCCCAAGCTCTGTCTTTGAGCACTTTATTAGGAAAAACTTTGAAAAAACTCTGTCTAAGAAATATTTGAAAAAACAAAATCTGCCCAGTTTAGATACATTTTGAATAAAAACGAAAACAAGTTGATGAAAAAATAACCCCTTTAAAACGTGAAGAAAAAAATATCACTCATTTGGAAAAAAGTCCCCCGTAAACAAATAGTAAAAAATCCCCCACCCTCGATATATGAAGAAATGTTTGAAACAAAAAAAACTCAAAGTGCCCTTTTGGCATACATTAAAAAGATTTTGAAAAAAGTATTTTTTTGAAACAAAATTTGGAAAATCAAATACAAAAAATAAAATGAAATAAACTTACGTTTTTAGATGTTTGGTAGATGCACACACACACAAACTCAGAGAGCAAGAAAGAGAGCACTGAATAGAACAATGTTTACAGTTCAGAGGACAGATGATGAATGAACCTGACGCCTATGGTCAGTCACCCACATCAATTTCCTACTGCGTAATTCAAAAACTGATGACTCAGCAGAATTCTTGGAACTGATGTAACATTGCGCAATATAATGCATGCATATGATGTCATATGCACTCACAAACAGATCTAAACCTGTTCATTCCTGTCTCAGTCACCAGAATGGTACAGGAAATTCTTAGCGGTGGATTTCAGACAAATTCATATTTGTTTCTGACAGTGAATAATACTCAGACAATATAAAAATTTTCATTTGGAAATTAGTTGGAAATTTTGGTTCACGCTGTAAAATCTCAATGTATATTGTGCGAGTGTAAAATATTCAATCAATTCTTTATTTGTTTTTTAGAGATATCGTTGTAATCGAAATCGAGTATTTGTTTATATAACTTCGAAAAGAACAACAACAAATATTGGTTTCCGAATGGAATCGCAGGTAGTTTGTTTATGGGAAAGATTTGTATCGCTGAATCTTTATTTTTGAACTGCATATTTCAGTAATTCCTATTCAAAAGATGGCATATAGTAGGTATGTATTATTGAATGATATGATCGGAGAATGGTTTGTGTTTTCTTCTAGCGTATCTTTTAGTATGATGGATTTCCATCAATTTTTGTATGTGTATACGCGATCTATGAAAATGTATTTGGTTTTCAACATATCAGTCTGATATTTTATTTATGGTATTTACAATGAATTTTTGGTGTGCTTATACATGATGTATGTTTGGAAATTCTAGACGTCTACCGTCATTGCAGCATTGGACAATCTATTTGCAAAATGAACTAAGAATTAATGCGAGACTGAGAATTCTGAACAAATTCCAATGAATGATAATAATAGTGGTGAGAAGCAATACATTTCAATCTAACTTCCCGATGAGCTAGATACTTGAAACTTTGAACATATCTCCAGAACTGAATGAAAATCAATATTGATTCGCTTTCTTGTCCGTCTGTCTGTTGGTTTGCCTATATAAATGATAATAATAATAGTAGTAAGAAGCAATAAATTTCAGAATAACTTTCCGATGAGCTAGAGACTTGAAACTTTGAACATAGCCCAGAACTGAATGAAAATGTAATATTAATTCGCTTTCTTGTCCGTCTGTCTGTGTGTTTGTCTGTATTAATGATAATGAGAATAATTCATTTCAAACTATCTTTCCCGATGAGCTAGAGACTTGAAACTTTGAACATATCTCCAGAACTAAATGGAAATGCAATATCAATTCGCTTTCCTGTCCGTCTGTCGGTTGGTTTGTCTGTAATGATGATAATAATAATAGTAGTAAGGAGCAATAAATTTCAGAATAACTCTCCGATGAGCTAGAGACTTGAAACATTGAACATAGTCCAGAACTGAATGGAATGGAAAATATTAATTCGCTTTCCTGTCGAGTCGGCCCCCATAACGGATAATGAAATTCCTAACCTAAAACCGTCATACTTTTTTCTATGAGTGACTGCGGCTGTCTCAGACCTTAGTGGCAACCTCCAGAGGCTGCTGAATATCCTACAGGCTCCTCAGCCCCCATAACATAAGTTTTTTCTCAACTTAACCTACAACCGCTATATTTTTTCTACGAATTATTGGGCCCCCAATACGGCTTCCACACATATCTCAGACCTCCGTAGTAGTCAACCGAGACCGTTAAACATTCTAGGCGGGTCGGCCCCATTACATGAGTTTTTTTTCACACTTAACCTACAACCGCTATATTTTTTTCCTATGAATGATTGGACCCCCTTTAACGTTCTCATACATCTCAGACCTCCGTGAGAGACTCTCGATACCGCTGAAGAACCCAGTCGTTGCCTCCCATAACGGCCATCTTGAAATTCCTAACCTATAGTCGCTATATTTTTTCTACACATATCTGGGCCCCCATGCGGCTTCCAGTTGTCACAGGCCTCCGTGGCAACCTCCAGATACCGCTGGAGAATCCAGTCGTTACCCCCATAGCAGAAATCTTGAAATTCCTAACCTACAACCGCTATATTTTTCTATACATGGCTGGGGGCCCCCATAATGCCTCCAGATATCTCCAACTTGTCTCAGACCTCCGTGGTAGTCTACCGATGCCGATAAACACCCCCAGACCTCCATATAACGGACATCTTGAAATTCCCAACCTACACCCGTCATGTTTTTTCCAATGATAGGCGGCCATATTTTTTTCTCTTAGTGGCAGCCATGTTTTTTTTCTATATATGGTTGGGCCCCCAAAACGATCCCCCGTTCCCAGCTGTCTCAGACCTCAGTGCCCCAAACCAGTAGCGGTGCCATGTGGCGGGAGTAACCGGAGAGCGTGTGGAGCTATGCCGATACGAGCCCAGATGGAAGTGGGCTCGTATCGGCATAGCATATCTACTACGGAGCTGAGGATACCGCCCAAAATCATTCAGCATTTTTGCGTGCTTCGTAAACGTTACCCAACTAGATTTTCTTGTATGGCCAGAGAAGGCACTGGTGCTTCCGCATCTGGTTGTGGCATGGTAGGTAAGCAAAGCTTTCCTTACATATGGATCGATTTTCCTTGCAATGTCAGGGACTGGTATACAGTTTGGTTTCTTGGATGTTCCAAATTTCATCCACAAAGAAGCTGGTAGCTTTTCATAGAAGTATATCATCAATAAAAGCATGTCAGTTTCACGACTGTGTACGATCTACTCTCCGTGAAGAGCACCTCGAGAAGACTTCACTCCACAAACAAAATGCATTCAAAGAGATAAAAAAATAGACGACTTGAAGGCAGCCATGTTCCAACGAGTGAAGGAACTTGACAAATTATCACCAACAAGACATGTTCTCATCTACCATCTACACCGAGCAAATTGTCACGCACTTTGCTGACGTGGCTTTACAGAGTTTTTTTTGCATATACATTGCGGTTGATAGATGGAAGATGAGCATGTACGATCTCATGTAGTTGCAAGACAGGATGCATAACGCTGTGGTTGTGCAGACAAAAAACATAAATGTTTGGCCACATTGGTGTCAGATGATTCAATAAATATAATTAACAGTTAAGATGACAATGATACACTTTTATAATAAGTTTGGCAACATTTGTATAATTTTCTTAGTTTGATTCTCAATAATTGAATACTTCACTTTGCTGCTCTTGAGCAAGAATTGGTTATTATCGCGGATACACAAAAATGTTCACGGAAATCATGAAACACTGCAATATTTTCGAAACTGAAGAGTGTATTTCATAACTTCATTGCGTTATTTGTTCTTTTTAAGTTATGACCCCCCGCCCTCCTCCCCCTCCCTAAGAAACTGCAAAATGTTCAAATTGATGGAATGGCCACCATATCTCTACTCAAATCTAAAACGTCGTGGCCGCTTTGGCGCTAGGCATGTTCTCATTAATGAGTTTCCTGCGAAAAATCCTTTTAAGTCTACTAAAAATATGAGCAATGACTCGTTGGATTCAGGATGTCATTCTGATAAAGATGTATTTTTCGATTTTTTCCGCCGACGAGAATATGCTATTTTTTTTAAACAAAAACAAAAAAAATTCAAACGGCTTTAGTTTTTTTGTAATAGCCCAAAAATTATTGATGATAAAGAAAATAAAAGAACATGTTCTTGAAAAGGAAGAAATTATCCATGTAAAAATTTTTACTTTCGGAATTCTATCTCAATTATTTATTCAACGTTTAATTCAACGTTGAAAATAGGGCTCCGCGTGAAAGTTAATGCAGGAGAGGGCAATGCACAAAATATTTTTTTATACTCTTAAATATGAATAAAAAAATTATAGTGTCATTGAACACTTGAAATAATATAATTTCGTTTCAAAACGAATTTTTCATTGGATGTGGATAATATGAAGCTATTGTTAATTAAGAAGTTTTTTTGGAACCGCCGATTTTATTAAAAACCGAATTGTTCACAGAACGACTCTATAATTTTTTTGATTCCTGGGGCACATTTTACATGTTTACTCGATAACATCACGCTATAAAATTGTTTAAAAGTTGATTATTAAGATAATTATAAATTTCTAAAGTTAACAAAATATGAGAAATCGAGTAAATATTGTAATTTTTTTAAATTGATAATTCACATTATTATCAGTTTTATGTCTGACAAAGGCATTTTACAACGTTTAAAAACAATGGATAAGTTGAATATTTTTCAAAAATTGTTTTTTTGCATTAGGTTGTTGAGAGTTTATTATGATTATAAAAAACATAATGTCAATCAAAGTTTGTTTATAACTAATTGTTAGGTGAATAAACAATTACATTATTAACAAAAACAATCTTATCAGGTAGATTATAACAAGTAACAGATAATTTTAATATATTATTTAAATAATAAAAAAAATATACCTACAATTGAAAAAATTATTAAGAATTATTTTTTAATCATAATAAATTCTTAGCAACCTGTTGCAAAAAGACAATTTTTGAAAAATATTCAACTTATCCATTTGATTATAAATATTTTATGAACCAACTGCATTTTTTTTAACGTTGTAAAATGCCTTTGTCAGTCATAAAACTGATAATAATGTGAAATATCAATGAAAAAATTGTTACAATATTTACTCAATTTCTCATATTATGTTAACTTTAGAAATTTATAATTAACAAAATAATCAATTGTGAAACAACTTAAGCGTAATATAATTGAGTACACATGTAAAATGTGCTCCAGGAAGCAAAAAAAATATGGGTCATTCTGGGAAACAACTATTCGAGTTTAAATAAAATCGGCGGTTCCAAAAAATAACTTGATTAAAAATAGCCTCACATTATCAAAATTCAATGAAAACATTACTTTCCAACGAAATTACATTCTTTCAAGTGTTCAACTGATACTATAATATTGTTGAATTTTTTTATTCTTTTTCTTTTTTAATCTTGTGCGGCTAACGTATTTCCCTTGATAAAAAAGTGTCTCCATATTTCGAATACATTGCTAGTGTGGCATCCGCTGAACAAAGTTTTTTTTTTCGTTGAAGCGATTGAAAACTTGGCTGCGATCAACGATGCAACGGGAGCGGTTGGTTGGATTAGGTCTACTTCATGTTCATAGAGATGCGCAAATAGATGTTTTAAATGTCATTGAAAGGTTTGCAAATAAGAAACACAGGATACTGGATTTCATTTTGTGATTTTTATTTTTATAAGAAGAAATCTTTGTTTTTGTACCTACTTATAAGTATATGTACATATTTTTTTATTTTATGACATTTTGTATTTTTGTTTGAATTTGAATGAGAAAAAAATACTTTTCTGTAGCTATAACCAGAGGTATATAACTTTTTATGTCATTACCCCCCCAAGCAGAATTCCTAGATACGCCACTGGTTTGGTTTGAACGGCTTGAATGTATCATTGTTTTCTCTCGGCTTCTCTTTTAGCACCAGTCCTGTTTCAAATATCTGTTTTACTAGTCACATCCAAGCATACACTTAATTAAGCTTCTTCATCAATAAACTCTTGTATTATGAGGTCTTTTGAAAGTATTTTGCACTGAACACGGCGATTTGAACGTTGAGATAATCCTGCTCACAGTAGAGTGTTGGATATTTCTTTAAGGAAGTCGTGCATTGAAAATATCCGCAGTTTGTTGATGAGTTGTATTTTATCCGCAAATGAATGAAATTTAAATTTTTTTCTACGTTCATGCCAAAAACTACGAAGGTGTATAAGGGCCAACAACAGAATATTTTTTAAGATATTAGGAATTGTCACTTCAAAGTGACAATTGTCACTTTGAAGTGACAATTGTCACTTCGAACTGACAATTGTCACTTCGAACTGACAATTGTCACTTTGAACTGACAATTGTCACTTCGAACTGACAATTGTCACTTTGAAGTGACAATTGTCACTTCGAACTGACAATTGTCACTTTGAAGTGACAATTGTCACTTTGAACTGACAATTGTCACTTCGAACTGACAATTGTCACTTTGAAGTGACAATTGTCACTTCGAACTGACAATTGTCACTTTGAACTGACAATTGTCACTTCGAACTGACAATTGTCACTTCGAACTGACAATTGTCACTTTGAAGTGACAATTGTCACTTTAAGTGACAATGGTCACATGAACTATTGCAACAGCAAGCGGCGGGGTAAAAACCCATTTCCAGATGGTTCTATTAAAAAAATTAAATAGTTCATCTATTGGTATTAAACTACTTACTCTATTTAACTTGAGTTATTTGAAAGAAAAATAGGATATTTATAAATTGATCAGAGAATATAGAAAAAAAAGGTGATTTTAGATATTTTCGAATAAATGCTTGGAACTGCACATAAGCCATAGTATTGGATTCTAACTGTTTTCGAAATTCTGCCATCTTCAAAGTTTTTTTTAACTTGTTGCCTTACTGGCCATCATGTAAAATTTCAATTGATTTTGAGGTTATTCGACATGCACAATCTATAAAAGTTTTCTCAATACTTTTTCCTATATCTATGTTGAAAATTGACTAAATATTCAACCTGTTTCATTTTTGATGGCCTACATTCCTATGAACATCTCATTTTGTATACTTTCGAAAAATGAATGGAGTTTTTTCTCAAATGTCTCGGACGGACACAGTGCTCTTTTTTTTAAACAAAATAGGAGATTTTCCACGAGAATTCAATTGGTTTTTCTGAAATAGTTTTTTTATCGAAAAGGAAGTCATTTTCAATCAAGAATAAAATATAATTTTTTTATTATAACAATATTATTTTAGCAGTTGACATCAAATGTCCTTTTTGAGTGACAATTGTCACTTCAAAGTGACAATTGTCATTCGAAGTGAAATTGTCACTTCAAAGTGACAATTGTCAGTTCGAAGTGACAATTGTCAGTTCAAGTGACAATTGTCAGTTCAAAGTGACAATTGTCACGTTGAAGTGACAATTCCTAATATTTTAAAAAATATTTTGTTGTTGGCCCTTATACGCCTTCGTAAAAACAAAACTTAATTGAACTATATTTAGTGAAAAAAACTAGTTTTTTATTGCACTAGTGCAATACAATTTACTACGGCGTTTCATGACAAACATAAACGTTCCAATCGATGCCATATTTAGTCCATATTTTATGAGATTGTATTACGTTTCAAACAATTGCATATTTTATATTATCTTCAATCATATTCATTACATACTGGATTATAAAGTAAGTAAATAAAAAATATTGTCAATATTATTTCAATATTATTTTTGTCTAATTATATGATAGCTGTCATGTGCCGGGAAATTTCCACTTATTAATTTTACGTCTACAGGCTAATGCGGATGAAAAATTTTCAGAAAATTTGCTGGTTAACATAGTAACAATGTCGAAATAAAGCATCTGATTGGTTGAAAATGACTGGATGATACTATCCAGTCCCATGGAAATGATTTTTAATGCACTCTACTAATATTTCAACTTTTCATTGATGTGTGTAGATTTTCCAGGCTTTTTTCTAGAACCTATTTTTTCTTGTTAGTAAAATATATCCATCTATTTATAATCTCATTCTCTTCTGTTATGCACGTTTCTGTTTCTGGTGAATGTTTTTGATAATTTGTAGAATAGTTTCGGATTACTTTTGGAGTTTTGTTCATTTTTTTCCAACGATTGTCAATATAATAAGTGATTTTCTGTATTTCTATTTTATAAGTATTTTTGTCACATCATTTTCTTGATATTCACTTTTATTCCCATTTTTTTAGTTATTAGTAATGTAAAACTCAACAAATATGGTAACGTTGTAAGAGAATATCAAACCCTATGTCGCGATATGACACTTTATTCTATTCACAAATGAATTGCCACCCCCAGTCAAGGGATAGAAGTGACATGGCTAAACATGCAGCAGAGTTATGTCCCCCTGGAAAATGAAGTATAACTGCCTTGTCCAGTACAATGTTCCTTTGGGATTTTTCAGATATTGTGGGTATCACCCTGTATTATATACTCATTTAACTGAAATTAGTATTTTTGTTAACAGCCGTAACAGGTAATCAAAGTCGTAATTTCTGAAAATCAAACGATTCGAATGATAAAAGTAATGAAAAGTAACAAACCCAATGATTTATTTATATGCATTTAATGAGCTTGTGATAGTGGCAATCACTGAAACTCTCCATAAATAGGGCTTCGGTAATAGTAATTGCTGTATGAGTAATTCAAGTCTGTTCTTATTCAACATCAAATATGATAGTTTGTGTGCTTCTCCTTGTGATGTCAACAGTGCTGATTGGAAACTCATCAGCAGCATCAATTCCAGAAGATTTTGAGACCTTTGGACTAGCAGGTTGATAGATTCAAATATTTATTATCATTTTATGAAGTTTTTTATTTTTCTGTAAATATATATATATATATATATATATATATATATATATATATATATATATATATATATATATATTATATATATATATATATATATATATATATATATATATATATATATATATATATATATATATAGAATGACCCATTTGAAAGCGGGCCACCTCTCTAAAACTGTTATTTATTATCCGATTCAGTTTTTTTTTCCAGTAGATAGAGCATCAATAGTTCTAGTTGAATGCCATTAATTCGAAATAAAAATAAACATTTCCCGGCCTACTTTGAATGTTTTTCAAGGTCAAGAATCCAAAAAACATACTAGCGATTCTTTTTAATAAAATTTGATGACGCCACTGGATTTGTGATGCTTTCAAATGGGTGTGACCAAAATTTCACGGTAAAATTTTTTTCAACAGAAATATAGCATACGTAAAATATTCATATCAATATCGAAATATTTCAAATAGTTGTCATATAAATCACAATTTTGTAAATAATATGGTTTAAAATACTACTTCAGAACATAACAACTCTATGTGAGATATGTTGTGTCTCTTAGAACACTGCAGTTTGTTGTCAAAGAATATAAATTCACATCTTTACATCCAATAATATAAATACCAGTATTAATAACATAAATGAACTACTACAAAAGAATGTATTGACATGACAGTGCCTACACATTAAATTTCGGACTGTTCAACCAAATCTCCATTCAATTCGATACATTTATCGTATCGTTTTCTAATGTTAACCATAACATTCGATAATTGGTTTGGGGTGATATCTCTGCAAGCCTGTCCTATTCCTTCACGCAGTTCCTCTTTGCTCGTTGGGCGAGTTTTGTAAAATTTTTCTTTAACGAAGCCCTATAAAAAAAATCCAATGGGGTCAAGTCCGGGGATCTGGGGAGAAACTCGATCAATGCACTATTTCGCCCTATCCACTGATTAGAAAAATTTTCTTTCAACCAATCTCTCACAATCCTGCTATTGTGGATGGAACAGCCATCTAATTGAAATAGAAGATAAGCCTCTTCTGCCAGTGGAAGTTCATCCATAGCGTTGAAAAATTCGTTTTTCAAAAAATTCAAAAAAATTTGACCATTCATATTGCTCTCAAAAAAAAGGGGCCAATTATTTTGGTATGTAATATTCCACACCAAACATTTATTTTTTGTGAGTAGGTACTGTCTTCTGCAATTTATTATCCTCTGTGGATTTTCTTCCGTCCAGTACCTTGTATTTTGAGAATTAACTGTTCCATTGGTTGTGAATGTTGCCTCGTCACTGAACAAAATTTTTTTCAGAAAATTCCTGTTATTTAGATATCCTTCTTGAGCTCATAAACTTTACTCCATCCTCTTTTCATTATCGCCTTCTTCTAAGGTGTGAAGAAACTTTGGTTGAAAGGGCTCCATCTTATTATATTTCCTAAGATTTCTCCTTATTGTTTCACGCGGTAAGTTAATGTCCAAACTTGCAATTATCACACTTGTTTTCGGATTATTATTAAAATAATTTCGAATTCGTTCAGAATTATTTCGTCTCTGTCTCTGTACAATATTACTATTCTTCAGAATATGTTTACAAACAGCTCCATACTGATTGAAAATTTGGTTAATTCGGCCTACTGTAGCTCTGCTAATATTTCGACGCTCCGGATGCATGTTATTGAAAATACTACATAGTTCCCTTTCGGATCTGTCGTTGTTACAACGAAGTCTTACTATTTCAATTTTCTCCTGCAAAGTCAAATTATCAGCCACACTTGTTTATTAGTGTAGGTACTTGAGGAGTTATAAACTTAACTATTACCACTGACAAATTTGTGTCTTTTCGTCTATTGTTCTGATGACTTGTCATCTCTATAGCAACTAAAGTTACAAAGCCTCCTAATAAAAATAATATTTTTGAAATGTGGTGTCCCAAGCATGTTTGAATGAATCCAAGATTGATATTTGGAATAACTGTCAACCACCAAACAGGAACTGCGTGAAATAATAAGACAGGCTTGCACAGATATTACCCCAAACCAATGATCAAATCTTATGGTTAGTTAGCATTAGAAAATGGTAGCATAAATGTATCGAATTAAATCGGGATTTGGTTGAAAAGTACGAAAATTAATGTGTAGGCACTCTCATTTCAATCCATTCTTTTGTTGTAGTTCATTTATGTTATCAATATTGGTTATTATTGATTATTGAATATCGATTACTATTTGATGTAAATATTTACATTTAATTTCTTTGGCAAAAAACTGCAGTGTTCTGATGGATATAACTATCTCCTATACTATGGAGTTACGTTTGGAAGAAACATAATTTGACGCCATTTTGAATAACTGCTGTTAACAAACTCGACTGCTAACGACCTGAAAGACCATTTTAAACGATATTTTTAACAAGATTGTGATTTATATGACGACTATTCGAAATATTTTGATAAAGTGATATGAATTTTACTTAAGCCATATTTCTGTTGAAAAAAATAATTTCATCGTGAAATTTTGGCCACACCTATTTGAAAGCATCACAAATCCAGTGGCTTCGTCAAATTTCATTCAAAAAAATTGCTAGTATGTTTTGAATTTTTGACCTTGAAAAAATTCGAAGTGGGCCGTAAAATTTTTATTGATGCTCTATCTACTGAAAAAAAAACTTCTGAATCGGATAAGAAATAACAGTTTTATAGAGGTGGCCCACGTTCAAATGGGTCACTCTGTATATATATATATATATATATATATTTATATATATATATATATATCTTGCAGCCATGATAATATAATAATCAAAAGATTTATGGTAAATATTGTTGCCGATAGCAAATTTATTACAATTTCACTAAAATCCATGACACTTGTCAAACAGCAAAATCATTTCCATGGCAACTATGATTTAGATTAAAATGTTATACTCCTGCCACAGATCTAAGAGACTCATTATGAATGCTAATCCTATAATCAAATGATGGCCTATTGTGTAGTATAGAAAAGAGTCTGGGGATTCCAGGTACGGATTAAAAAATACGTAAATTATCTCCCATATTATAACACTTTCATGCGCGAATTAAAATGTGTCGTAAATTTATAATTATGAGTAATTTGATTGATTTTTGACATTCTTATATCAGGTTTGGATTATGTTATTAACTCATTTTCTTTAAATAATTTTGACATACCCAAGTTTCCATGCTGATTTGTGGTTTTGAAATTAAGTTAGCAGTTTGTATTTGGTTAAAAAAAAGTTATTTGTTGTCAATTACGTGTTGAAAATGTGAACGCGAGCAACCACAGTAGAAAGTTGAATGAAGTTCCGTGTTCAAACGACACAAAACTTACCATTCAAGACTATATAATATAAAATAATTTTCTATAAAAAACAATATTATTGTGACATATTGGCAGAAGAAATTGGTCATTCACTGGTAAGACTTCTTCTTACCATTGCAAATTCAATCCAATTAAACACGTATGGCATGAGCTGAAGGCATCGGTAAGGAGTAATAATGTTTCGCCAACTTTAACTTCATCTGTGGTAGCTTTGATTCAGTCAGAAATGCAGAATATTCCAAATGAAAATTGCGTAGCGCATGTCCAAAAAGTGGAAAAATCATATTTAAATAAAGATATGTTGCCCAGAGAAATAATTATTGTCAACTTGGATGAGGACAGTGACAGTGAATTTACTAATTTTATTCATGATATCTGTTAAATTCAATTTTATAAATTTCATTTATTTTTCATAAAATTTTTGCATCAAAAACATTATTATGTCATGAATTCAATCATAACTGTACCCGAAATTTATAAAGTTGATTTTTTATATTCTATAAGCAAGAATATTTTGTAGGTAAGCATATTATTACGTACATATAGACAAATACCTAAGTGCTTGTACACTGTACTTTTCCGTATTGTTTATTTATTTCTTGTTATCAGTGAAGAAGTGAAGAATTATCTTGTACACCACCAGAAATTCTTGTTTTTATTTTATTATTTATTGGTCGTAGAAAAAATAGTGTATGCAACGATCATTCAATGGTTATCAATACACTAGCACACGGTTTACTTACCTCGTGCTCATGTATTAATACCTATCATTACATGATCGTTGCATAATATACTATTATACCAGCGAAATAACTTCTTAACACGTTGAGTGCCACCGTGGAAAGCGGAAAATTGGGTATCCCAGGCCAAATCCATTTTTCATGTGTAGGGCCTCAAATATGTATTTTATCGCATTAAAATGCAATGAAGAGTTGTAAAAACTAGATGTTGACATTTTATGACGTTATTACAGTATGTATCCACATTGGATACGCACGGCCACAATATCTATTTTTTAATATTACAGCCGCATGTATCCCACCTGGATACACGAACTGGCAAAAATGTCGAACTGAAAATAGAACAGCTGTATGCAATAATTGGAGGCTGGAATAAATCTTGCAGTAACTTTTCATTAGTTGTGCGAGGTTCATGCAGTTTATCGAATGTGGATACTGAATCTCCTTTCTGGTTGGAAGTTTATTACTGTTCTAGACATTATTTTATAACGCACATTTGGAAAAAATATGTCGTACGAAAAATAAAAATCACGTTTACAAAATTTGATGTAGGAATTATTGTCGGACGAAGAGAATTCGCTATTCGGGGATGTTCACACATCAGACGAATACCACCCAGAAAGTGATAATAGTAGTGATAGTGATAGTAGCTTACTTTCTGCAAGTTTCAGAAAAAGTAAACGCATGAAAATGGAAGAAACCAGATCATCTGATCAAGGTGAGTTCATGATTCACTCAAAACTGTATACCCAAAATATTTTGAGATCCAAAACTATTTACCAAACTTTTTTTACAGATATTCTCCGGCCCAGTACGAGTTCAATAATGCATTCAGCAGAAAATGAAACTATAGAAAATGAAAGTATATCTGCCAGGAAATCTTGCAGCACTATTCATATCACAGAAACCATTGAAGATGTCATTGCTCAGTTCCGACTGGATGAATCGTCTTCAGAGCCCGAGGATACCTCACCCCCCATAGAGGACCCTATATAGGGACCAGTGCGAGGCAATAACCTAAAACACTTTCCGTTCACGGAGCCGAATCCTGGAGTAAAAGCAGAAATATATGAACGGTTCTACGATAAAACACCCTATGATTTTTACAAACTTATGGTAACCGATGACATCATAAGCCATATTGTTCTCGGAACGAATCGTTATGCGGAACAATGCAAGACAAAAAATAATCTACCAAAGTCGAGAATAAAAACATGGGCCAATACCACATCAGACGAAATAGAGAGATTTTTTGGAATCATTATGTGGATGGGGTTGTTTCAGTTACCAAGTATCGAATCATACTGGAGGACATCATTTTTGTACTCAAATAAGATCAAGTCATTGATGAGCAGAAATAGATTTTAACTATTGCTAAAAATGATTCATTTCAACAATAATGAAAACGCAATAGAGAATCGACTTCATAAAATAAACCCGCTTATCCAAAAACTTATAGTTAGCTTTCAAGCTGCTATTATTCCTCAAAATGAGCTTTGCATCGATGAAACACTTGTCCCTTTCAGAGGGCGTTTGTCATTCAGACAATATATAAAAAACAAACGCCATAAATTTGGGATAAAGCTCTTCAAGTTATGTGTCAATAAAGGATATACCTATAATCTTAGCGTATATTGGGACTGAAAAAACTGAAGGTCAACCAGTAGCGACTAGCGTAGTCCTTGCACTTATTACCCATTTGTTAGATAAAGGAAGAACCTTATATACTGACAGTTATTACACAAGTGTTTCACTAGCAAATACTCTATTAGACCGGAAAACACATTTAGTAGGGACATTACGTTCAAACAGGAAACTCCACCCCAAAGACGTCGTCACTAAAAAGATGCAGAAGAATGAAGTTGTCTCAGCCGAGAGCGACACAGGCGTGGTAGTACTAAAATGGAGAGATAGAAGAGACGTGTTAGTCCTCAGTACCAAACACACTGATGAACTTGTGACAATGAGGCAAAGGGGTGGAGGAGTACAGAAGCCGAAAATAGTGAGCGACTACAACAAATGTAAATCATTCATTGATCTCTCTGACCAAATGAAAGCCTATTCATCGTCCCTGAGAAGAGGCTTGAAATGGTACCGAAAATTGGCAGTGGAGCTGCTGATGGGTACGGCTTTGGTGAATGCATATATATTGCATCAAGAGGTTGCAAACGACAATATGCCATAACAAAGTTCAAAAACGTCCCTGAGAAGAACATTTACCATCTGAGACAGTCGACACTCCAGCCCCAGCAGATGAACCTCCAGCCCAACATTATTTAGAAGAGAGTCATGGTGCTAGCAGAAAAAGAGGAAGATGTGTACGATGTTATGAGAACAAAACCGAAGAGGTCGGTAGAAAAGCTGCAGCTAATCAAGCCACACAAAGCAAATGCAGATGTGTTGCATGTAAAAAATATTATTGTTTATCGTGTTTTTTCGAAGTACACGAATGTTTCATCGAATGAAATACTCAAACTAATTGTTATATTCATTGGCTTCTCAGATTTATATATTATTTCTCATAATTTAGTGTTTCTTGTTGTTCAATAAAAAAACATTTCGTATTTCATACCCACCAACTGAAAAAATCGTCTCCTGAAAAAACTAAGGATAAAATATACAGGCCAAATATGCTTTTGAGTATGCCAGGCCGTGGTGCGAAAGCCCCCATAGAGATATACGCAAGGCATGCAGCCAACATCGATACATGCGGCTGAAATAACAGAAATAGTTGTGTATCAGCCACGGATACACACGGCCATGGAAACACCGTATCTCGTGTATCCATGTTGGATACATACGGCACTCAACGTGTTAAACCGAGCTGCCAATAAAACATAACATTTTGTGTGAATTTTTTTTATGGTATCGAGTACGTCTTTGCTTGCAATCGGTCTCCCGCTGAGCCTTATGAATAATAATGAGTCTGTTAGATGATTTTTCTGAATATTAACCTAGCAAAGAATATAGATCTCATCTAGAATTTATGATGTAAATATTTCGTTTACATTCGACTGGAAAAGGTGTCTTCAATAAATAATAGTTTAAAAAACTAAAAAACACGCTTTTATAGAAAACCAGACTAAAAAAATAGAAAATAAGAACAAAATGTATTTTATTTAAAGAGAAGCGTGGGGTGCATGGTATCGCCTCGGTCAACAATAACCTGTGATCTGAGACATTTCTTACTTTACTGCCCTAGGTGTGTAATGTACTATATAATTATTGATACCATGCACCCCACGCTTTTTTTTAAATAAAATACATTTTGTTCTCATTTTCTATTTTTTTAGTCTGGTTTTCTATAAAAGCGTGTTTTAGTTTTTTTAAACTATTATTTATTTCCTATTTTTTAGTGTGGTTTATTTATAGAAGCGTGTTTTTTTAATTTTTTTTAAACTATTATTTTTATTATTTTTTCGCAAATTGAAAGAAGAAGAATCTTATCAAATCAGGTAATCATAATCTCCGACCCCAAAAACCCCCACATACCAATTTTGAAAAGAATCAGACCATAATCACAAAAGTCGGCCGCCATTTTGAAACCGTCATCTTGAATTTTTCAATTTTACCAAAAGAATCATGATATTTGACCCCAAAAACCCCCACATACCAATTTTGAATAGAATCAGTTCATAATTACAAAATTTGGCCTCTATTTTGAAACCGTCATCTTGAATTTTTTATTTTACACAAAAGAATCATAATATTCGACCCCAAAAACCCCCACATACCAATTTTGAACAGAATCAGACCATAATTACAAAACTCGGCCGCCATTTTGAAACCGCCATCTTGAATTTTTCAATTTTCACAGAAGAATCATAATATTTGACCCCAAAAACCCCCACATACCAATTTTGAATAGAATCAGACCATAATCACAGAATTCGACCGCCATTTTAAAGCCGCCATTTCAAATTTTTCAATTTCCACAAAAGAATCATAATATTCGACCCCTAAAACCCCCACATACCAATTTTGAATAATCACAGAATTCGACCGCCATTTTAAAGCCGCCATCTCAAATTTCAATTTTCACAGAAAAATCATAATATTCGACCCTTAAAACCCCCACATACCAATTTTGAATAGAATCGACCATAATCACGAATTCGACCGCCATTTTAAAGCCGCCATTTCGAATTTTTCAATTTTGACAAAAGAATCATAATATTCGACCCCAAAACCCCCACATACCAATTTTGAATAGAATCAGACCATAATCA
The DNA here is from genome assembly GCA_018342105.1 of Gonioctena quinquepunctata. NCBI lineage: Eukaryota > Metazoa > Arthropoda > Insecta > Coleoptera > Chrysomelidae > Gonioctena > Gonioctena quinquepunctata. The sequence continues at coordinate 534,614 of JAFIRS010000642.1, read as the reverse complement.
CAAAACTCGGCCGCCATTTTGAAGCCGCCATCTGAATTTTCCAATTTTCACAAAGAATCATATATTCGACTCCAAAAACCCCCACATACCAATTTTGAATAGAATCAGACCATAATCACAAAACTCGTCCACCATTTTGGAGCCGCCATTCGAATTTTCAATTTTGACACAAGAATCATATTCGACCCGAAAACCCTTAGATACCAATTTTGAAGCAAATCGATCATAATCACAAAACTCGGATGCCATATTGAGCGCCATTTACGTTTTTTTTCACACAAAATTTCTTAATGCATTGTCACCAATTAGTACACCTGCCAAATTCAAATTCGAATCGAAGTCTGACAAATCGGTCAAAATCCGCACATTGTCAAAGGAAAGGTCGGTTACAAACAAACAGACAAACAAACAAACAAACATACAAGTGAAGCTAATATAAAGCGTGTAAAAACCGGCAAAAATCGTCTTCTGTGAGAATTCGGGATTTCTTTGAGACTAGTTTTCGTATTTTCGTTTGATTGACGCTTGCAACTTTCTATAGCTTCCAAGATCTATGTCGTGATTTCCACTGAAAGTTGATTTGAGCATCGAATAAGTCGTCCAAAATGTCGAGCATTCATATTTTTTTTCGAAAGTTCTTCCAGTTCAGTCTCCATTCCATGGTTTTCAATTCAATAGTATGCCATGGAAACAAAATCCAAAACTAAATTAATGTAATGTATCTAGCACTGATGGAATTCAACTCGCCTAAATAATACCTATTTTTCAGATTGTTCGGAAGATACAGATGACATAGATTCGAGTGCGAGTGATGAAGGCTTTTTTCATGGGTTTAAATGGAGCAAATTTGATCAAGATTGTATAGAACGAGTGTTAGGAGCTAGCAGACCAACCAAAAATAACTTCAAAACCAAGGAGGAATGCATTGAAATTACTCTGCCTATTTGCAAACATTAGGATGCTCTGTGAATGTTCAATTATGAATTCATAATAAAAAAAAGGAAGCACTAAATATATTTCAATTGTGCCCTAAAATGGCACGGGTTTTTTTGGCTTTCGTTTCTTTTTTGAGTATTTAGGAATTCTTACCGATGATAGTTTGTAAATAATTGAACAGAAGGGTAAGCATCAAATAGGATTGTTTGGAGTGAATACGACATGTGTTTCCTGCATTAATGCTGCTGGTATGTATCTCCCTCCGATGCTTAAATTTAAACGCATGAGATTCAAAGATGAACTTAAAGGAGATGCCCTCCAGAAACAGAATTTGCTTGCTCAGAATCGGGCCGGATAACGAGTGAGTTATTCGCAAAATGGCTAGGGCATTTTATTAATTTTGCGAAGTCATCCAAAGATAGGAAGGTACTTTTTTAATACCATCCATACAAAAATTCAGAAACCATAACGTTAGCGAGGGAAAATAAAATAATCATGTTGTCGCTACCAGCACACACCACCCACAGGTTGCAACCCTGTGACGTCTCATTGGCCACGTTTATACCGTGTCTTGGTATGCAGACTAATGATTATATTCCAACCAAATTCTGTTAGTCAGTGTGGTATAAACTGTGCACTTGGTCAAGTAACTAGCTTGGTTTGGTACCGAAATTTGTTGTGTACCAGACTATAATACTAAGTTGACTAAGATGGTGTAAACAGTATGATAAATTTTACAAATCCTGATTGTACATTTTGGTTTCAAAGATAGCTATGCGTTCTGTTGTGGTTATCGCACTGGCTGAATGAACCGAATGGAAACAATAGCCATAAAACATAGAGCGAGAGAGGGTTAGTGCAAAATATTTTTAGTGATTCCTAACCTTAGTTTCCGCATCATTACCTCAAAAATTGTTTTATATATTTTTGTTAGTATTTTTCATATAAAATGAGCTGCTGCAGTTCAGAACCTCCTATAAAAGTCCGAAGGTATTAATTGGACAGATGAAGAAACCAGTGCGTTCCTCCAAATATTTTTGGACAAGAAAATTATATAAATTTTGGATGGAAAAAATTAAACACTTAGACAATTACAAGAGCCTTGAAAAAGACATGTTGAGTAGGGGCTTCACAAAACTGCTGAACAAATGAAATTCAAAATGACTGAACCTAGCTCACTGACATCCAGATATCGTCATTGACAGATGACACAATTCGAATTAGATAGCAGAGTTTCAAACCTTTCTCTTGGTTACATGACTAAATAAATACCAAACCAGAACCAAGTTGGTTTATCAATCATTTGACAAAACACGATGTAAATAAACGATTACTAAAACATTTGGTTTGAATTTGGTCACATACACTTGGTAAGGTTACCAGATTCACATACGGTATAAACGTGGCCATTATTCAAGCACTTTAGTTCATAGTACAACCAAGCAGCTGATGAATGGCTTCGTGCGCACCCTAGCCAAAATATTACGCAGTTTCAAGTATCAAGATTACTTGGAGAAGCATATGCCAGAGTTGCATCGGTAGTAAATGCTGTGAGCGGATTTGTGAAATACGGCTTATGGCCTTTACATTAAAATGTGTTTGATGATAGTGAATTTGTTTGCCTTCCCAATGTGAATATGGACCCTACGAATGCGTCAGAAGATACCTCTTCAGCAAACGAAGTGACCCTTGGTGCTCTTACTAACATCAACGACTTATCCCAACATGCATCCACATCTACAGACACTTCGGTACGAGGATCATTAGAGGCAGAATTGTTATGCCCCGAGAATAATAATAATATTTATTTCCAAAAAGTCAATCAATCAATACATTATAAATATAATGGGGAATAAATGTAGAATAAACCTTCTAAAAGTAAGTACTTGTAGGAAGGCATCGTGGGGTACATAAAGTGAATAGGAATGTAAAACACGCCACTATCCTATGTGACATGTCTTTATTTTAATTTTTTGAAGAAAAAACTAAAGAAAAACTATTATGCCGATAACTCTCAATGTTTTTTCTACCGAAAAATATACCGTAAGATTTGATAACATAATGGAATTTCCCATACTTACGTATATTATCTCAACTCCTCGTGTAGAGAATAGTCACACTCTAGTTGTCCAAAAATGTTTCTACATATAATATTTACAAATTATAAGGCAGCTTTGTCACCAGGGTGTATGTAGAAAAATTTATTTTTCTACACACAACACCAATTTTTATAGAGTGTTTCTTTACTATAATGTAAGGCACTGATATTTTGGTTCACCACTAGTCCGTCGGACTTGGATTCATGCCTTCGGCTGAGTATGCGAAGGTCTTGCTTTTGAATAACTTCTTCATATAAAAATTAGTACTTTTTTGTCTTTTGTCTCAAGGGACTTCTATTCAAGTGATAATATAACTTAATAATTGACTTTTGCCTCTTAATTAAAATAATCTGATTGAATTCAATTTCCCTTTCCCCAACTTCGGTTGAGAAAATAATACACACAAATTAACTTCAATACATATATTAACAGAAAAAAGGTAAAACTATAATATAGCTCGACGCTTGTCGAAAAAAAATTAACAATCATGATATAAAATGTAAACTAAAAAATCAATCTCCTTTAGAGGATAAAAGAACGACGAATAGTTTGAAAATATTACATATCTGTTCTGAAATAAAAGGAGCTCATATTCCGATATATATAGTGATTTCCTATTATCGAAATATAGAACAGTTTCTTCCTGTGGCTCTCATAGTTTATTGCTACCCACGTACTGACTTCCGTTTTTCCCAAATTGATAAAATTATGATCGTCTTCGATTAGTCTCAAATTTAATAGACGAACTCCCAATATACCCTGTTATGTATACCCTAATCTGATATTAATTGTGCATGAGGTTCACCCGTGAATCAATAGTTAAAAGCTATGCATCAAGTTAGATTTTCTACTTAAGCCAGCGACTTACCCTGTAATTCCATGTTTCTCCTAGCCTCGAATATAATTTCCATTTCCCTCGTAGCCGTATGTGGGCACTCGAATCAGATTTCTAATTTAAACACACTCGTCTTCCGAACTGACGATTAAAATAAAGTTTCCGTCATCTACCCGCGATAGTTCCTGCCGTGGAACCATTATATATCGAAGGGCGAATTTCTTCGATATAGTTTCTGGTAAAACAAAAAACTTGGACCGATCCCGAAGGACTCACGCCCGAGGCGGAATCCGTACGATCCCCTCTAGGTTCGCGGAAAGACTCTCTAGACCTGTTGATTTTTTTCCATTCTCCCAAGAAGCAAAGCGACATATCTTCGCGACCCGTGTATATTGCCAATACGACAGTTTGCCTGGGTGTGTTGAAACAATGAGGCTCTGTTTAATATTTCCAGACTAAACAACAGTTACAATGTTACAAATCTGTAACTGGCAAAATGAATGAACTCGTCTGCTTGGCAGAAATATATTATTTATATCCGCGACGACCCATTTATGCATTTCAAAGTATGAGCTCCCTGTTTCATATTAATTCCATCCAAGAAACCGGAATAATGAATTATGAACCAAAAATTGAAATAACTTACCCTGGGACCAATAAAAAAACCAAAAAATAACACCTACAGGATGTTACAGGAACCTAGTTTTCGAGGGTTGCTTGTGTTCAATGCAGTATGATAGTTTTCAGGTTACTGCTTATTCATATTTAACAAAGGTGGGACCTGTACGTTAACAATATGAAGAATTTACATATAAGTTCACAAACTTATACATACACGTATACAAAGATATACACACTTAGAGATACCTATATCATTTTTATGCCCATACACCTCATATATACACACTTATGACTTTATACATTTAGATTTGACTTTACAAATGAACACAGCTACACAAATTCGTTTTGTATATATACACATATATATACTTAAACACACACATATATACATATTTTCAGAGGTGGTTTTCAACAAGTTTGTTAGTTTTTTCTCTCCCTTCTTGAGAGATCCACATTTGAACTGTTTTTTTAAATAGGTTCATATTATTGATACTTTTAATTGAAGTGGGTAACAGGTTGTACGCTTTCACACCCAAGTATGTGAAACACCTTTGAGCAATCGTTTTATTTATTTTTGGGATTGCGGATGCACTGTTCCGAAAGCGAGTGTTGTGGTAATGTTGGATCTCCAATAATTATTCTTTATGTTGGTGTTGTCTAATGAGAAGCGTTTCAAAAACAAATTTCTGATATCAAATTTTTGTTTCTATAAATACATTTTCAGTGAGGGTAGGTCCAGGGTAATTTATAGACTCTCTTGATTATCAATTTCTGTACCGTTTGCAGGTTCAGGAGGTGATTCGCTGTGGTACTTCCCCAAGTTAGTAAACCATAATGTATATGGGATTCTACGAGTGAGTGATATAGAATTCCTATGGTCTGTGCCTAGTATTTGGGAGAGATGCTTGAATTTATACAGCATGCTCCTTAGTTTTTTCGTGACGTAGTCAGTGTGTATGTTCCATTTTAGATGTCTGTCAAGGAATACACCCAAATATTTGAGTTGTTGGACAGAAGATATATGGATGGTTTCGCCATTCAAGTCTAGCGTTATGGAGGTGGAGGTGGGTAGATTCTTAGCATGGATGTAAAAGGCAGGAAGTGAGTTTTATTGTAGTGTACTGTGAGTTGTTTTGGTAACTGAACCAATAAATCAGGGTAGGACTTCTTCCACGCTTTTCAGCTTTTGCCAACAAATATCCTCATAGAAAATCGCTGTATCATCAGAAAAACTGACAACATCGCCTTTACTTTTATTGAGAAAAGTCCATTGAGGTATATATCTAATAATAGTGGTCCGAGAACTGTTCCTGTGGTACTCCGTAGTTTACCAATTTTTTCACTCAGTGTTCCTTCAGTATAGGTAAATTGTTCTCGGCTCTTGGAGATAGCTGGTCATCAATTTCAAAGGAATTCCTCGGAAACCTATTCTTTCCATTGTATCAAGTAGATGGGTATGGCTGACAGTATCGAACGCTTTTCGTAGATCTACAAATACACAGATAGCGGGAGACTTTCTATCGATGGCATTGTTCATTTTAGATACAATTTTGCAAGGGCATCTTGTGTGGATTTTTTCTCTGAAACCAAATTGATTGTCAGATAAGATTTTGTATTTTGACAAATAGCTTTAACCGTTTTTTAGTACTTTTCAAGAATTTTCTCTAGACTCGAGATAAGTGAATTGGTCGATAGTTTCCCACATCCCCTTCTTAATGCCATTTTTTGAAAACCGATATGATTTTAGCTATTTTGAGGGCTTCGGGTACACCCCGTTTTAAAAGTTAAATTTGTTATATAGCTGATTGGGGCGGTTATGTTGTCACACAGGAGTTTAAGTGTTTCTGTGGATATGTTGTCGATACCGGGGCTTTTTATTTTTGAGGTATGTATGATTTCCCGCAATGTCGTTTGGATCGGTTTCAGATAGGAAGATTGAATTTGACAACTCTTTTTCGGTCTCAGTTTTGCTATTTTCGCATTTATTTGGTCTGCTAATTTTCCCCAATCCACTGAAATACTTACAGGATGTATTTGCAATTTCTTTTTTATCTTTGTCAAAAATCCATCTCCCTTTGTATTTAATCGATATCTTGTTTATTAGTTTGATTACAGTCTATTTTTTCAAAGTCTTCCATAAAGAGCTAGAGTCGGATTTATTTTCATTTTTTTTGAATAATAATTTTCTTTGGCTTTTTTTATTAGTTCAGTTAGTTTATTACGGTGTCACACATAAATTTCGCAACATATGGAAGTTTTTTTTATTAATAGATATAATGAAAATTTGACTTCGCACTTAGTTTGTGCTTGAAAAATGACTGAAAAACAGCCTCTTTCCTTTTGTCATGTGCTACTCTAAACCTGTCAATTTTTTATTTTTTTTCAAAAATTCTCGAAAAATCAAGTTTTCGAAAAATGTCAAAACAAAAGTTACTCAGTTTCCAATTTCATACATTTGCTCTAAATTTGGACTCTCTACTGTCACTTGGACTTTTTTCCATTTTTTTCAATTTTTCGTATCTTTCGCTCAACATGATTCAAATTTCATAATCTAGATGAAGACGAGACTTCAATATCATATCTTGCCCAGAAAAATCCCCACATTGGCTTGTTACCAGAAAAAAATGCACCTCCAGAAATTGTCTTTGTTGTTGCAAAGTTCATCTAGTTTTCATTGTAAACCCCATTCCCTAATTTTCAATGTATGGGACGTTAATATGTCAGTAACCGAATGAATGAATTTCTTTCATTCTTATTACACCTGTATTTCTTTTTTAACAGATTTGTATCCCGTTAGCTGCAGATGAAATCGGAAATATTTTGATGTAGTTTACACCCACAGTGTTTCGGAGCAAATTAGTTTTCGCAAACGTGTTTTGAATTAATTTCATAAATTCTTATATTCTTTATTTTTCCACCATTACATGTGTAAAAACATTAAACCAAAATAACTATAACTAAATTCACAACAAAACATTGTAGATTCATTGATTTATCTCAATAATCTTATAAAAAAACCAATTTCCCCAAATCATTCAGTATCCGTCCCTCCCGTTCTATACAAATTATAGTCCTTTCATCAAGACTTTGTGGCATTTTTAAAATAGGGTTTATGTTAGCACAACACTCTGAATGGTATTCTCTAAATCTTCTTTGTTTGAAGTGGTCTGTGTTTATACACTTTTTTTCAGATAACCCCATAGGAAAAGTCCATTAGAGATAAGTCCGGTGATCTTGGTTTTTTTAATCTTCCCCAATCTCGTCCTTGTTTGCCCCTAAACATCTGGCTGAGACACTGTTTCACTTCTACCGTTTGGTATATCTTTTGCCCCGTCATGATACCACAAATTTCGTCTAACACTTTGATTATTTGGGATAGATTATCCAAAATTTAACAACTGATTCATAATGAAATTTTTTGATATGTCTGCTTAAAATTTCTCTAAAAAATATAGTCTATATTTGGCATATAATAAACCCCCACCACACATTTGCTTCGAATGAATTTTGGGTTTGGTTTTCTATTTACAAAATTTGGATTATTTGGGACCACTATGATAATTTTGGGAACTAAATGTTCCGTTTGACGTGACAGTTGCCTCGTCTGTCCATAAAACCTTGTAGGAAATGTGATATCATTTTTCTCTCACCTTGGAACCAAAATGGAAAATCTTACTCTAATATCAGAAATCTCTATGACTTTGGCTTATAGGGATAGAAATTATTTTTTTGTAAAATTTTCTCCAGGTTCTCTGCCACCCCTGTATTTTCACTAATACCCTAATATCAGTTTTTCCGTTTTTCAACAACGCCTCAAACAAACATTGAGTTGTTCTTCTTCATTATACCTTATTGGGTTATGGTTTCTTGAAAAGATTGTCCACAGAGTCAGTTTCCCTTTTGGGAAAGTTTTCAATATCCTTTCCAGGTACTAAAAATTAAAAATTTCTTCCTGGATGCCGGTGATTGAAAATACAAGCAAACATATCGTTGGACATTCTCTCCACGAAAACAACGATTTCCACTTTGTTTTGTGTGGATCATTTGTTTTATAAAACTTATTTGTGAATTATAAATGTACGAAAACCTGTACACAAAACAACTCGATCTATTAAACACCCAATAATTTGACATTCACCCAAAACAAAACTTGTTTCAAAAAACCTACTAAGGGAAAATTTTATTTCGATTGATCAAATTGTTCCCTTTTTTTTCCCGAGATGTTGCATTAGTCTTGTATTGTTCAAAATCACAAATTTTATATCATGGTTTTTGTACAAATCGCTGAAGGAAAGTCTTTGAATAGTTATGAAACTGTAGGTCATTGTTTAGTTTACAGAAAAAGTATGATATTTCGGATTAATCAAAAAATAAAACAAACTGGATTAAACTCTCTATTGAAAAAATAGGTGTTATAAGGGGAAAGATTTCATTCGTAAATGGTTTAACTATATGAAAAATTTATAATTTTGTTCACAAAATGGATGTATACAAAAATGCAAAAACCATAACAGGGGACGTAATTTTGGTTTATTTGGCACGAAAATCAAATTGTTAAATCCCCCACCCTATGGAGGATGCACTAAATGATGACTGCCATTTTAGTGAAGAACAAGGTAATCCATGCCCTATTCCTGGAAAGTCATGGCATTTTTAAAAGTAAGAACGCGTTGGTTATAAACGAAATCAACGGGCTTCTAGCGGGGAACAGATCAACAAATTTATTGGGAAGCTCATCTAAAATTTTTAAAACTAATTTCAAGAAAAAATCACGTTAGCAACAATTTTGGGGTAGCCGGTGCTCGTAAAACCGAGAAAACTAACAAAATGTCAATGGATGTTTTGTTGAGCCCGGACTATACAGGGTGTTATAATTAACACAACACACCGGTAACACCAAAACTTTTGTTAGATTGCGAAAACAAGCATCGAGGCATCGGGAAAATCTGAGGATGGTCAACCGAAACTATCTCACTAGAGCGGTCTATAGGAAATATCTCTTTTCTCTATACTGGGTGTTGAGGGTTTTTTAACCAGGAAGTAGAGTTGTTTAACCCAGGAAGGGACGTACCGTTTTCAGAAGATTCGAAAAATAATAATAAAAAAATAATAATGCACTCATAAAAATTTCAAGAATAGACAGATATATTTAATAAAAGTTGACAATAATAGTTCATCCGTCCTATAAGGGGGTTTTGAGACAATATTCAGAAAAAAAACTGAGGTAGTTTACTTTGAGTTAATTTTACATCAGTCTACAAATCAATTAGATTGACTAAAACAATAGTGACATCAATTGTCAAAATGACTGGAAAAAATTTTTCTTTGAAATCTTTGGTAACACGAAATTATGGAATCCTTTACAGACACATGCACATTATAAGTTCAATTTCCACCCATAAATACAGAAAACATATATAACTTACGATCATCAGCAGAGTCAACACTTTATTCACTAAAGACAATTAGTTTCAATTCTATTATTAGTTGATTAATCCCACTGGAAATTGTTATTTTAATTTTACTCACCCCGTATTATTATTATAGCGTGTATGGATATTTTTTTTCTATGGGGCACAATGAAATGAAACTATCGATTTGAGGTTTTTTCGTTGACTTATTCACGTTCTTGAAGCGTTGATCAATAATAGGTAATTTTTTTGAAAAATACTGGTTTACTGGGGGGTCACTTGGATACTCGGTTGAATTGAATATAACCCTTTTAAATTTTGGCTACTTGAGTTCACTCTTGACAACTACATTCGTACTTCTCATCTTGATTTCACTCTGTCTGATTGACTGAAATCTAACCTCATTTTGAACTACTTGTTCTTTGTTTGACTGCCGAACCACGAGATTGTTGATCCGAAAATCGCGCATTTTATAACCCGTTACTGGATCACGTGATATTGGCTAGCCCGGGGGGAAAATGTCTGATATTATAATTATTTTCAACTTGTCAGAGGCTCAATAATTAATGGTTTGTTCCTGTCATAAAAATATAAAACAAAAATGTATGCCTTTCGACTTCGGGGTGACATTAATGGGCTGTCATAATCTATAAATTTATACTTTTTTCTGTCGGCCGGGAATACACGAAACAGTTTCATGATATCTCGTATCGCAATGCGATTAGGCGGGCTGTAAAAAAAAACTCTGAATTTATACTCTTTTACTCGTCAATTTTATAGATATGGGATCAACCGGACGTGATGAGTTATTCATGACATGTGTAAAGGGGTAATTTTTTATAGGAATTATCAATCCTTTACTTATCTTCAGATGATGGAGTATTTTTAACAGGCATGTACCATATCAGTTTTCAGTCGCGCATTTGACTTTTGAACCTATTCCTATTGAACTTTCTCTGTAGCCCATATTAAGGAATGTCGGTTATTTTGAATGTACATTCTAAGAATACTTTATAGAGACATCACAGTTGCTTGTGAAAATACCTGATTCCAAAACATTGAGAAACATTTGTTTCAATTGGTATTGTATAGGCAATATTTACCTTTACCCTTTCCCATACTCCACAGAACAGATTATTTGTAAATTACAAAAAAATTTAAATGTTGAAAACTTTTATAGGACTGAGGATTGCAGATTTTCCAAATCTACCCAATCTAAAATTACACAGGCCATTATTGCCTTACCTTCATGTTGTGACTTCAACAGGCATTCAAATATACCAATTTTTTCGCCAAAAAACCCAGTATTTTTTTGGATTTGTTTTAAATTACTATTTTGTGAGGAAAAATTATAACTGAAAAAAGTTCGTGACATCCACATTCATCGTATACCAAAAGATCGTGATTTGTTAAATATAGGATAAAATATCAGCACTCAAAACAGACTGAAACAGCGTCAAATGATTGTGCTGGTAAAACAAAATACCATTTCCCAAACATTTTTGGGCATATGTTTGACATCAACTATTTCAGATGAACATAATTACTTGAATAAACATTTTGCTATAAAACCACGCAGGTCCTGTCAAATTATGTCAACGTATTTAATTCCTATGAAGAAATACGATATCCCAAAAATTTATTGAATAAGGGGTTTTGAGCTCAGTACAACTTTAAATTTGATAAATGAAAACAATATGAAATTCTTATTTTTTTTTGTTTATAATTGTTTATAATTTAAATAATATAATTTCGATTTTTTTTTTTCGAATTAGTAATTGGTTATTCTATACCTGATAAAATTTTTCATAACAATATAATTGTTTATTTTTAACAATTAGTTATAAACAAACTTTGATTGACATTTTTTTTTTTGAATGGTACAAAAAAAACTTGAAAACAAAAATCATATACGACGAACTGTTAAAAAAAAAATGTAATTTTTCTTGAAAATTCTATAAAAAACTATTGTAAACAATTAAAAATAATAAGATTTTTTGTTAATCACGATAAACTCCTAGCAACTCACTGCAAAACCATTTTGAAAAATATTCAATTATTCACAAATAATGTATGAACGGATAGCTTTATTTTTTTTGAAAAGTTTAAATGCCTTTGTCAGACATAAAACTGATAATAATGTAAAAATGATAAAACAAAATATTTACAATATTTACTCGATTTCTCTTATTTTGGTAACTGTGAAATTTATAATTAACAAAATAATAAATTTTCAAACAATGTTATTCCATGATATTTAAGTACACATTTAAATGTGTTCTGGAAGCAAACAAAATATGAAGTAATTCTGTGAACAATTATTCAGTTTTAATAAAATGGGCGTTCAAAAAGCTACAATTAACAATCGCCTCATATTATCAAATTCAATGAAAAATTTTTTCCAACGAAATTACATTATTTCAAGTTTTCCCAGATGATACTATAATTTTCTGAATTTTCTTATGTAATAGATAAAAAAATTAATGCTTTTCCTTCGAAGATGTTTTGTATTTCCCTGCCGTAACGCCCACGCGACCCTATTTCAACGTTGAATTAAAATTATAAATAATAGATAGAGTTCCTTAGGGAACATTTTATGGGAAATTTTTTTTCTTTTCAGAAACTGTTTTTATTTTTTCCCTTATCAAATAGTTTATTGAGCTATTGCCAAAAAACTAACACTTTTTTAAATTTTTTTTTGTTTTGTTAGAAAATAGCAATTTTCGTCGGCGGAAAAATTTTTTTCAGAATGACATCACAGTCGAATGAGCCATCGCTCATATTTTTAGTAGATTTGGGGGCAATTTTATTATTTGCATTGAACAAAACATTGCAAGGTGCATTCTTTTTTTGCTGAAACGAAATTATATGGATTATCGAGCTTGGTTTAACTTTTCAGTTATAAAGTTGATTATTTTTTTACGCATTTTTTGTTTTTTAATAACTTTTTTATTTCCCAACCCAATTTAAAACCAAGAACGACACAAAACAATTTATCTACTGGTATGCTTGGATATTGGTAATCACTCGTACTATAAATACCTTTTCATTTAAAAACTAATTGTTAAATTATTCAAGCCTGTTCATAGTTAACATCAAATATGGGATAGTTTCTGTCTTTTTCGTGATATCAACGGTCTTTTGGGGGAAACATCAGCAGCCCCCGCCTCTAGAGATTCTGAACCTTTTGGACCAGAAGGTTGAAAAAGTGTTTTTTTGTTTTTTAGAATTTGCTCAGGATTTTTTTTTTTTTCTGTGAATAAGTATATAGATATACAGAGATTGGCCACTTTTAATGGGATTGTATTGGTAACTTTTAAACCATAAGAGTTAGAAGGTCGGTAAATGGAGAAAAGTTGCATTCATAGAAGCATTGTCAAGCAGTTCAAACAAATCAGAAATTATCGGGGCCGGTTATTGAGATATCATAAGAAAAGTAAATTCGGTCATTTTGATTTTCTTTTTTTCCCACTTTATTTCGAATATTATCAAAAATGTCACTGGAGTTTTCATTCGAAAGTAAATTATCCTCAATTTGTCAAATTCAGATTTTGTATCCAACGTTTCGTACGCTCTGGAGCCACCCTCAACCTCATTTTTTTCAATACGGACCTGCATATTTCATGACACTTTTCGAAATAACTTTTACGCTGAATTCAACGATATATCATACAATGTCATTCAAAGTTGATTTTCAGGTGATTTTGACTCTATATCCAAATTTCTTTTGGGTCGGATCTGTATTATTACATTTAGGTACCTTTAGTTTAATTAACAACATGCAATACATTTCGATAAGAAAATCAACTCACTCCATCTTCAACTAGATGGAACGTAACAGAATCAAAGCAAGAAACAAGTAATAATTATTTACAAATTTCAAGAGGTGAAAAACCCAATTCATAATAATTAAACGAAACTATCATTTAATGAAAGAAAAATCAAATGATTATTCGAAAGTAAATGATGAACATTAATAAGTAAGTGTTCGAATTCCACCATTTTGTAAAATGGACTTTGCGGTTCTGGAACCCATATACATTTGCTTATTTCGTCTCCCTTGAATACCATCAATACATTCTCAATCTTCTCCGAAGAATCTCTATTGTCGGGTTCGTAGTATCATGAATTTTATTTTGAGATATCCCCACAAATAAAAATCCAGCGGATTCAAATCCGGAGATCTGGGCAGGCCATGCTACTGGACCTCTTGTTCCAATCCATGTGAATCAGGAAAAGTTCGATTTAGATAGTATGTGACTATTCTTGAGTTGTGTGGACCACATACGTCTTGTTGGAACCATGGACTATTACGCCGATACCGTATGGGAAGATCATCCAACATTTCTTCTATAATTTCTACATATTTTGCTCCGTTGGAGTTGCCGTCAATAAAATAGGGTCCCAGTAATTTATTATTCAACAAACCGCACCATATGTTCAAGAAAAACGATATTGATGTCTAACTTCATGAATTATGTAAGGATTTTCTGTGGCATAAAATGTTTGTTCCTTCGATTGAACATGCCAGAATTTGTGAATGTCGTTTCGTCTCCCCAAATGATATTATTGCGCAAAATTGTTGTTATTCCCACCTTCCATTGAAACCAATTACAGAATTGCAACCTTCTCTCAGGATCATTGCGATATAGTTTTTGCACGGCTTAGTATTTATAGTCATGGTATCCGTGTCTCTTGACTGTTTTATGAACAGCACTTTTTGAAAAATTACATTCACTGGCCATAGTTCTCGATTCTATTCCTGGATTCAGTCGAATTTGGGCCAGAACATTGATGTCATTGATAGGCTCGTTTCGTCGTACATAAGGACCTCTAGGTTTGGTGAATGAATTATGTGCAAGTAACGTTGTAGATAAACGTCGAACATTTTAATATTTGGTGTTGTTCTTTCAGGATATAATTCACCATACCTTTGTTGTGTTCTGAACGAATTTCTATCTAGTTTTATGTACACTTCGTACATATCTCTCTTCTCTTCATTTGTGTATCTTACCATATAGAATAAGTTAAATTGAAATTACTCAGAGAAGTATTTAATAACAAGTTCTTGTGACACAATAATAAACGAAGTGACAATTAATATGACATTTCTTGTTATGTTCTTTTTTATCCACGGCCTACTACTTGAAAACATAATGCATTCAATAAACCTAGAGTTGTGTTGTATGTAAGAAAAACAAGTCCTATCAACGATATCAATGTTCTGACCCAAATTCAATTGAACCCAGAAAAAATCGGAACTGTGGCCAGTGAATGCAATTTATCAAAACTGCGGTTAATAAAATAGTCAAGAGACGCGAATACAATGATTTTAAATTTGAATACCAAGCCTTGCAAAAATTATATCGTAATGATCTCAAAATAAAGTTCGATTCTGTAATTTGTTTCAACGGAACAAATGACAAATCCAACAATAATGATTCCTCGCGAGAAGATTGAGAATGTATTGGAAGGTATTCAAGGAGACGAAATAAGCAAATGTATGAGAAGTATGGGTTCCAGAACCGCAAAGTGCATTTTACAAAATGGTGGACATTCCGAACACTTACTTCATTAATGTTCATCATTTACTTTCGAATAATCATTTCTTTCATTAAATGATAGTTTCTTTTTAATTATTATGAATTAGGTTTTTCACCTCTTGAAATTTGTAAATAGTTATTACTTGTTTCTTGCTTTGATTCTGTTACGTTCCATTCAGTTGAAGATGAGTAAGTTGATTTTCTTATCGAAATGTATTGCATGTTGATAATTAAACTAAAGGTACCTAAATCTAATACAGATCCGACCCAAAGAAATTTGGATAAGGGTCAAAATCACCTGAAAATCAACTTTGAATGAGATTGTATGATATATCGTTGGATTTAGCGTTAAAGTCATTTCGAAAAGTGTCATAAAATATGCAGGTCCGTATTGAAAAAAATTAGGTTGAGGTTGGCCCAGAGCGTACGAAACGTTGTATACAAAAGCTGATTATGTCAAAATGAGAATAATTTACTTTCGAATGAAAAACTCCAGTGACATTTTTTGATAATATTCGAAATAAAGTGGGAAAAAAGAAAATCAAAATGACAGAATTTTTTTCTATGATATCTCAATAACCGGAATAATCTCGATTTGTTTGAACTACTTGACAATGCTTCTATGGCATGCTTTTTCCATTTGCCGGACCTTCTAACTCTTATGGTTTTGAAAGTTACCAATACAACCCCATTAAAAAGTGGCCACTCTGTATACAGGGGTCTTTCATGTAAACAAAGCTCTTAGGCCTTTCCTGAAAAGTTTACACGCTTCCAAAAATAAGAAAATAAAAATGTGTTCCTGAAATTGCTGAAGAGTTGAAGAAATGGTATTTTGTTTGGCATGTTCTACCAATAAAAGGCTACTTCTGAATATTTTTTAATTTTGTTGTGATCTTTAAAGGAGGAAACATGCAACCCTATTCCATTTTACCAGAACTTCTTAACGAAACGACATTTCTCAATTAAAATGAGTTGAAAAAACGATTCATTACAAAACTTTTCAACTCCTGTATTGTATCCACGAAAGCAAAAAGTGTCCTAATGAAAAATGAAATACAACATTATGCATGAACGGATCTTCTGTAAATGGAATCGAAAAAAAACTAGTAGGTGGCTGTCACGTTTTGTTTACACAACTTGTGACTTCAATCGTAGTATTTTAAAATTATTCCGCTTGTTTAAACTTTTAATGTAGGCATGTCAGTACCATGTTTTGTTTTTAATAGAATATCAAATTAAAATATAAACAAAACAAAATTATGTGTATTACAACAAAGAAAGAGGCAAGAAGATCAATCGGAATGACCACCTCCAACAATGTAGGTAGGAATCATGTCTTCGTCTTATAGACTGGCGTAAATGTTGAAATATTTCTGGTGTGTTTTGGATTGTTTCGCAGGCTGCAATGATGCGATTCCTTAAATCATTCACACATTCAATGGAGGTCGTATAAACTAAGGACTTCAGGTGACCCCAGTCTGCAAAGTCCAAGGGGTTTTAAGTGTGGAGATCTGGGCGGCCAAGGTTGAGGTCCTGTGCCTATCCAACGATTTGGATACATGTCGTCCAAGTACTGACGAGCAGTAATGCAGAAATGGACAGGCGCCCCATCGTGCATAAACTACATTTGAGGTCGAATAGCTAGTGGAACATTTTCAAGTAAAATGGGAAGCTGCTCCCGGAAAAATTTGTATAAAGGGTTTCACCAGTTAACCATAACGGTAGAATACGGTCCAATAATTCCGACACACACGTTAAGTGAAACTTCTTATTGATACCGACCTTCTTGAATTGCATGTGGTTATCTTCTTATAGATGATTGTTATGGAAATTTGTAATTCCTTGCCTTGAAAAATGGATTCGTCAGTGATATTACGTTTTCTGAAAATCGAGCATTTTGGGTAATCATTTGGAACTCCATTGACAAAAGTCTACTCGATGGGGAACATCTCGCAGCAAAAGTGCCTGGACTTGTTGAATATGGTGGGGATACAATTGGTGATCCTTTAAAATTTTCCCCAGATTAGTTTATTGCTAACATTTTTTTTAGCAATTTGTTTTTTAAAACTCAATTCCCGACGTCTTCAATCATATTGAAAACCCCTTTTTCTTCCACCAGTTCTTATTACTCGTGGACGACCACAATCAGTTTTCTTTTTTTGAAAAGTCCTTTTTTCACAGAGACGTTGGTGAAGATGTGAAAAAATTGGGGGGGGGATGAGGTATCACCCCGGGGGGATACATCCTGCATACAAAAAAATGCATATCGGGAATTTCAGCGTTAGTGTAATTATTCAATTAAAAAAAGACACAATTGAACTTTCAACTACCAAAAGGAATCAAAGCCCCCGGCCAGCCCCCTACTAGATGTTTTCGATTTTAAATACTACGTTTAAAAAGTCACAAGTTGTGCAAACAACTTTGACCTTCCATTTACAGAAGACCCCGTTCATGCACAATGTTGTATTTTATTTTTTTTATCAGGGAAACTTGCTTTTACGGAAAAACACAGGAGTTGAAAAAGTTTTGCAATGAACTTTTTTCCCAAAAACATTTTTTTAAATTGAAATTTTGTTTCGTAAAAAAGTTCTGGTAAAAAATTGAATAGGGGTTTCACCTTTTTAAAAAAGATACAAAAAATTAAAAATATACATATGTACCTTTTTTATTGGTAGAACATGAACAAGAATGCCATTTCTTCAACTTTTCCCAATTTCAAGAAAAAAATACTTTTGGAAGGGCGTAATTTTTTAGGAAAGGCCTAGAGTTTTTGTTTAACAAAAAAGACCCTTCAATTTTCGAAAAGAATTGCTATAAATTTTCCAGTTTTTTGGGAACACCCTGTATATAAAAGGGGGTTTCTTAATAACATCAAAATTAAAAGTGGTTATTTTGCGCATTTTGAGAAAAACTTGAATGAACATATGTCTGAAAGTCTTAACTGTCGAACTGCAGGGTGATGAAGTCTTAGAAAAATTCTTTTTTTTTATGATAACCACATTAAAAAGCTATCGCAAAAAACAAAAACAAAAAGGGCTGCTCCAAAATGTTACTGACCAGTTTTAAAATTTTCAGGTAAAAAAGAGTGTAATAAATTTCTAGTGGTAATTTCCCCGTTACGTCAATAAATAAATATGAATGTACAACACTAAAAGATATTGGAAATACAATTTTCAAGTATTGATATATTTTGCATAGTTTCATCACAAACGAACAGCAGTTTCCCAAAAAAAAAAATCGGAAATATCCTTTTTTCTCTTGATTTAATAATATTCTATTTCTATCGATTCGACTCATATTTGTCCCTTTTCACAGCACAAATCAAACGGAAATTTTTTTGAATAACATCTTCATGGGCTGGTATTTCCACACGTGCATGGGCCGGTCAAGTCCCAACAGTATCGTGACGTCACGCTACCGAAATCCACTCCAAGCGGACGGAGAATTTACCAACTATAAAGTCATTTTGAACAAAAAATGATGGCGAATATTTTTTCAACGGTATTATTGTTTCAGAAATCAATATAATAAAAGTGGTTTATATGATTTTCTACATCATGTGCTAATCTAATTGTAGTCCTATATAAGACGTACAGTTCAGATGACCAACTTGGATTTAAAAATAACAATCTGAGCCAATGGCAGCCCCAAATGAAGCCATTTCTCAAATTCTGTTTCTCGTTGAAGATATCGAAACCCATTTTAGCGTTGTTAGGGAATTCCTTCAAAAAAGTCTATCAAATCGATAGATCGGTAGGGGGTTTAGAAAAAACCCGGCGGGGCACCAAAATCCCCAGATCTGAACCCGCAGATTTTATTTTGAGGACATTTGAAGTCCCCTAGTTTATAAAAAATCGGGAGCGAACGAGGAGATCTAAGAAACCGATTAGTAGACGCCTGTGAAACAATAGAAACACACCAATAATTTTTTGGCCCCGGGGACGAGATTCAATGACTAGAAGACTGAATGCCTGTTTTTTGCTGAAGGTGGACAATTTGAACAATTTATTTGAATACAATTTAATTTCCTTTATTTCAATTTACATATTCAAATTTCTTGAAATAAAATTTGATATTTCTGGCAAATTTTATTAAAACAAATACAAAATTTTTCACCCTTGATACAAAAATAACTATTTCAAACGAGTAAAAAAAAATAGAATAGGGGCCCCACAATAAACCAAAAAAGACTTAGTTAAAAATTCATATGTATTTCTAAGCATTCTTGTGAAAAATGCAAAATAATGGTAATAACTTAACACGCCCTCGATTTTCAAATAATCGACTTGAAATTTTTATGTCCAAATATCAAAAACGGTTACTTATAGCGACTTGTAACAAGGGTAGCTGTTTTACGTAGATATGATAGAAGATTTATTTTACTGAAAAAAATGCTAGAAGTTATGAATCCAAAAAGAAAAAGACGTGTGCGGCATACGAGTAAGAGCAATAATAACATCGCTAAAAACGAAAATAAAAAAAAAAACTTCGAACCCTTTTCTTGGAACGGCGTTTCCGGACATAATCTGATTGGACAATTTATATTAGAATTATGAGGAATCACCTCCCGAAGTTTTCAAAACTTCTGACTCACCTTATAATATATAAATTTTTTATTTAATATTAATGATATAACGATTCGCTGATCGATATTTTTATTTTTTTTTTAATTTTTTCTATCTTTTTTTTTATCGCATATTTTTGAGATTGTTCTATAATATACAGTGCGGTCCAAAGGTATGGAATAATTCATTTTAGCGTTATTATGTATGTGTTTAAAAAAACAGAAATAAGTCGATTTTATTGTCAATTTGACAATTTACAGAATGAAAATATTACCCCATCCTTGACCCTTCTGAATTATGCACCCCCTCAAAAATTTTTTAAATGAGAAGGGGTCTGTGGCACCCCCTCAGTCGAGAGGGATTTCCATTTCTTTTCCCAAATATCAATTTTTTCAATTTTGGGTTTGCAATCATAACTGAAAAATTTATTTTGAAAATGTAAAATTTTGATGCTTCGCAAAAAGAAGGGAAGGAAATGGGGGTCACATAATGTTTAGCATTTAGTATTTTCCCAATTTATTTTAAAAAATGCATTAAATCTTCAAAATGCCCACCATTCACTTCTTGACAATGAAAGTCGATTTTGGAATTCTTTTTTAAGCATTTTGTAGGACCTCAGGGGTTATTTTTTAATTTCTTTTCGTTATCCTAACTTTTAAATCCAATATTATCTGGTCTATTGAAAAATACTTTGATTCTAAATAACCCCAAAAAAAGGTAAGAGGAGTCAAATGGGGGGATCTAAGCGGTCATTCAATCGCTCCCCTTCAATCCACCTATTGAAAAACTTCGTTCAAATAAATTCAACCAATACGTTTGTAGTGCGGTGGAGCTCCGTCTTGTTGGTACCAAATTGATCTATCTATTACTTTTTGGATCATTGACATCAGGAAAAAGGCTTTTTAATGTAGGCTATAAAAAGTTCATGTAAAATCTAGAAAAACCTCACCTTTAAACTGTGCCTCCAAAAAAGGGGCCAATAATTTTTGTTTTAATGATAACCACCCCAAACTTTTTCACTTTTTTGGGGATATTGTGATTGGAAAAGTTTGTTCAGAATCTAATTGTAATGTGACTACACTGATGGAATTTAACTCGCCTAAATACCTATTTTTAGATTGTTGGGTTTTGGGCTGGTAGTTTTGGATTTGTGATATCGTTCATCAGTATACGTGGACCCCAATTCTTCGGGTTTGCGTAAAAATAGGTATGGAGATTGCCAGCAAAGCAGAAATCTCTTCGAAACCAAGGGGGAATGCCTTAGAATTGCTGGGCCTATTTGTAAACATAAAGAATGCTCTGTGAATTTTCAGTTATGAAGTCATAATAAAAGGAAGCTCTAAAACTATTTCATTTTTCCCCCAATTGATTGCTGAAAAAGTGTTTTTATTTAATTTTTTTCTACTTATTTTTTTTTTCTCTCATTAGGATGTAACATTATTAATTTTGTCTATTCTGTGAAGTAAAAGGAGTCAATTTTTTCCGATACATTTGATAATTCAGAAATGAACAGACTTTTTTTCCAATGAGTAATACATTTAAAAACGTTCAGAAAGATTTAAACTTTTCTCCAATTTTTGATTGTAGAGTTTGAGGTTTATAGAAAATAAATATATTTTTTCCCGTAAATAAATGTCTATTTTTCTGAAACATGATTCGTTAAACTTGATTGTGCTTTTCAGAATCAATAATGTAATTCTAAATCTACCTTGCGACTAACGGTGCCATCGGGTTTTCTTTCTTTCCCAAATTTAATAGGATGTCTGGAAAGAAAACTATGATTGAATTAATGGGATGTGATCAGCACTGATGGAATTTAACTCGTCAAAAATTTTTTTTAAATTGTTGGGGGTTTTTTACTGGAAGTAATGTGGCCTTGTTAATATCATTCGTTTGTACTTGCTCGAATTGCGTGAGCTAAAGACAGAAGGTTGCAGACAAAGCAGAAACCTCTTCAAAATCAAAGTGGAATGCCTAAAAATTGCTGGGCCTTTTTTTGTAAACATTGGAATGTTCTGTGAATGTTCAGTTATGAATTATAATAAAAAGAAGCACTAAAAAATTTTTTCAATTTTTGCGCCAATCTGAAAACTATTTGAATTTTGTCGAACATTTTGCTAATCCCACCATACCATAGTACTTGGGATTTCAATATAACTGAATTAGCTAATTTTATGACACAAGATCTGAGACTAACATTTCATTTCACATTGATACTATCGTATCTAAGTCAACCCAAATTGCTGGGATTTCCCGATGCGCAATTGCAGAGATATAAAAAACGCTAGATGCTCTAAAGCTGTTTATAATTCCCTAGTGAAGAGTAAACTCAGTTATTGTAGTCCCGTGTGGAATTCGAACCATGAGAGATTCATGATGCCATTGAAAAATTTCAGAAAACATTTCTCAGTTATTGTTTTATGAAAAACACGGGGTCTATCCCGCGAAAGGTTAAAAATTAATCGTTTTGCAATGAATCGTTGTTTTCAAAACATATTTTTAAATTGAGAAATTTTGTTTCGTCAAAAAGTTCTGGTAAAAAAATTGAATATGGTTTCACCTCTTTAAAGATCACAACGAAATTAAAAAATATAGAAAAGGGGAAACATTCTCAATTGAATATTGATAGAAAGATTTTTCTGTGAATTGAAAAATCCACGATTAAAATTTAAAGTTATTTTTTTGTGAATTTCTAACAGAAAACAACTACTTCCCCGGCTAAAGCCACGCTGGACATTGAACTACATCTGATAGATATTCTGAAAAGGCCCTAACTCAAAAGAACAAATCTGAAATTGAAAATTTGCATTTTCATTCAGATAGTTATTTGAATTTATATTCCAGTCTTAATTAAGAACTCATAAAGTTGAATGAGGCAAAGAAGAATGTTTTCCAAAAGAGTAGTTGTTTTCTGTTAGACATTCACAAAAAATAACTTCATTTTAATCGTGGATTTTTCAATTCACAGAAAAATCTTTCTATCAATATTCAATTGAGAATGTTTCCCTTCTCAACATGAATACCCCACAAGAGGTTATCTTGACGATGGAAGATAGTGACTGAAGTTTATCTTTCAGTCGCAGATGATTCCACATCTGATTTTATGAACATCCTGTTAATATTTTCAACAAATCAATCTAAAAAAATATACATATGTAATTTTTTTATTGGTAGAACATGCACACAGAATGCCATTTCTTCAACTCTTCAGCAATTTCAAAAAAAACTACTTTTGGAAGTGCGTAATTTTTCAAGGAAAGGCCTAAGAGCTTTGTTTAACTAAAAGACCCCTTTAATTTTCGATAGGAATTAGCCCTATAAATTTTTCGCACTTAGTTGGTAACACCCTGTATATACAGGGGTTTCTTAATAACATGCAAATATTCAAGTAGGTTATTCTTGCGTACATTTTGAGAAAAACTTCAAATGAACATATGTTTTAGAATTTTCAGGTAAAAAAGAGTAGTGTAATAAATTTCTAGTGATAAGTTTAAAAAATTACGTCATTAAATAAATATGAATGCACTACACTCTACGAATATTGGAAATACTAATTTTCAATATTGATATATTTTTTGCATAGTTTTATCACAAACGAACGGGGGTTTTCCCAATAGAAAATCTGTGAAATATCCTGATTCTCTTGATTTTGATAATATTATTCCTATTTCTATCGATTCGTCTCATATTTGTACCTTTCACAGCTGCAAATCCAAACAGGAAACTTTTGAATAACATCTTCATCGACTGGTATTTCCACACGATGCATGTGGCCAGTCCAAGTCCCAACAGAATCGTGACGTCACGCTACCGAAATGCCACTCGAGCGGACGGATAATTTACCAATTATAAAAGTCATTTTAACGAAAAATTGATAGCGAAAATTGTTTTTTCAACGGTATTATTGTTTTAGTGATCAATCTCGTAATAAAAGTGGTTTTATACTAATTTTTCCACATCATGTCCCAATCTAATTGTAGTCCTATACAGGGTTTCCCTGGACTTCCTCTTTTCCTCTCGGAATGAATAGATGGGGTCAAAATATCACCAGTACTCCATATAACTTTTTGTTCCAAAAAGCCTTCGTTACCAAGTTACGGGCCCTCAAAGTTACAAAATGAAAATGTTTTTCTTTGATAACTTCCAGAGTGAATATTCAAAATCATCTAAATTTTGGTGATTGATAAACAAATGAATTCCTTCGATGAGCTTTTACGCAGAGTCAGTTGTTCTGCTACAAATTCAGTAACTGGTACTATCCCCGATGGTCGACACGACAAAATTTCGAAATGACTGGGATTTGTCAATATGTTTTAACAAAAACAAGATTACCTGGACAAATTTCCTGTATATAAGTACTCGTGTGGAAAATCGATCGGAGCAAGGATTTTTGATAAAAATGCATTTTTGTCCGACGACATCCTACCTGAGATGTCTACCATTATTCGAAAAGATTAATTTGTAATGAAAATAGAAATGATAGGTACAATGTTCATAACGAATTTTTATCATCACCAAAAATCATGGTGTAAATAATCAATCGCAAGCCTCAACAGCAAACAGAAATGCAAAATCCGCTACAAAAACTGCTCTCTCTCAATACATTTTCTTAGTCGGCGCAAACACCCTCTCTGCACTTGAAATAGCATACCAGGGTCGTTTCGTATGGCTTCACAATGTAATGTATTCTATTCAACAAGGCATCTCTGGTGTGAATAGGTGTGCTAAACCAACCTTTCGGATGCTCCCACAGAAAGAAATCCAATGGATTTAAATCCGGAGACCGCGGTGGTCATGAATATGGCCCACCTCTACCACTCCATCTATTGGGGAAAATCTGGTTCAGATGGTCCCGCACAATCAAACTAAAATGAGGAGGAGCGCCATCATGCATAAACCACATATCTCTTCTGGGTTTGCAATGGAACATGTTCCAAAAGTCCATTCAAATCGTTCTGAATGAACTCCAAATAACGTTCTCCATTCAATCGGTCACGTAGAACGAATGGTCCTATAAGATTGTTTTTTTTGATTCATGTTTAATTTCTTTTGGTGTTTGGTTTGCAATATCCCAAAGGGGATTTTCTTCGGCCCATATGTGGAGATTATGAGAGTTGATTACTCCATCTCTACTGAAACCTGCTTCATCAGTGAATAAAACTCGAGTAATAAAAGTCATATCCTCTCTTTGCTTATCCAGGAACCAATTGGCATATTCCAGTCGTGCTGAAAAATCTTTAGGTGTCATGGCATGTACCTTCTGGATGTGATATGGGTGGAGCAGTTGTTCGCTAATTACTCTATGAATAATGGACTTGGATGTATGGAACTGTTCTGATAGGTTTCTGTTGCTCATTGAAGGATCATCAGCGACAGCTTCCAAAATAATTTTCTCCAATACAACGGTACGCACAGCCCTAGAGCGCCCTCACCACCTCGTTTTGGCAAAACTGAACCTACAATAATATGGAAATGAAACAACAGGCTCAATTAATTATCCATTAGATATACCTGTCTCCCTCGAGCTGCGATCGACTAGCTCGAACGTTTCTCTTGCCGGTAACGTTCGATTGGGAAAATGCTCGGCATACAGACGACGGGCTTCTGCAGCATTATCGAATACTCGTCCATACAATGCATGCATATCTGCATATTCGTTGAATGTAAACTGTTCGCCATATCAAAACACTTCAAACTGTCCTATTAGAATATTGACAATACAATGACAACGCACCACTCAACAAAAGCAAATTCGCATTCCAGTTGTCATTTTTTTATCCACACTCATTTTATTTCTTTCTCAAGGTGTTTTTTGTCAACATCTGTGGAATAAATGGAAATAAATTTATTCACCGGATATTTTTCACCTATTCATGTGCAGCCGTTTTTTGTAGTTTATTCGTTTGCTTCTTAATATGTCTTCCGATGTGCGTTTTTCAGCTAAATTTATCTTCGGGTTAAAGATTTTCTCCTATGAAATTATACTTATCAGTGAATCTCCCAACATTTAAGCTGTGGATAAGAATTTGCAACATCCAAATGTTGAGTTTTATGAGATTCAGATAACACAACACAAACGTGCTTATTCCACGCATACATACTAAATATGGACTGAATTCGATATTTCATAGTGGAGTAGCTTGTTAGTTCAAAACACCACGAATCTACATAACTTGATATTTCATTTGAAAAATATCTACATTGTGAATGAAACTTTCAACTAGGTACTGTACTTTTGTTTACGACTTTATTTTAACATATTTTGTATCATCCCTGTTATAAATGTTGTTGAATTAACGTTAGCATTAGTATTTCTACTGTGAACAGTTTTCATTTCAAATAATGGTGGACGATCGGGTTTGATGTCGTCGAGTTAAACCATTTTATTGAGAATCGTTGCTCCGATCGACTTTCCACACAGTACTTTTATTCAGAAAATTGTCTACGTAACGTTATTTGTTGAAAACTCTTGAAAAATTATCTGTCATTTCAAAAGTTTTGGGGTGTGGACCATGGGGGGTAGTCCGTTCCTGACTTTGTAGCGAAACAACTGACTCCTGCATGAAAGCTCATCGAAGGAATCCATTTGTTCAGTCAATCACCAAAATTAAGATGATTTTGAATATTCACTTTGAAAGTTATCAAAGAAAAACATTTTTCATTTTGTAACTTTGAGGGCCCGTAACTTGGTAACGAAGGCTTTTAGGAACAAAAGTTATATGAAGTACAGGTGATATTTTGACCCCATCTATACATTTCCGGAAGGAAAAGAGGAAGTCAGGGACACCCTGTATAAGATGTACAGCTCGATATTTAAGTAACAATCTGAGCCAATGGCAGCCCGCCAAATGAACCACATTTCTCATATTTGTTTCTCGTTGAAGATATCGAAAAAAGTTATTGGAAAAAGTTTTTCAGAATCTAATTGTAATGTGACTGCACTGATGGAATTTAACTCGCCTAAATGCCTATTTTTTTTATTTGTTGGGATTTGTTGCTGGGAGTATGGACTTGTGATTCCGTTCATCATCTGTATACGTGGAGCTCAATTCTTCAGTTGCGTGAAAATAGAGTATGGAGGTTGCCAGCAAGCAGAAATCTCTTCAAAACCAAGGAGGAATGCCTTAGAATTGCTGGGCCTATTTGTAAACATTAGAATGGTCCGTGAATGTTCAGTTATGAATTCATAATAAAAAGAAAGCACTAAAACTATTTCAATTGTGCGCCAATTGATTGCTGCAAAGTGTTTTTTTATTTATTTTTCTACTTATTTATTTTTCTCTCATTTGGATGTAGACATTATCAATTTTGTCTATTCTGTGAAGTGAAGGAGTAAATTTTTCTCTGATACATTTGATAATTCAGAAATGAACAGTTTTCTGTTTTCCAATGAGTGGTACATTCAAAAGCGTTCAGAAAGATTTGAACTTTTCTCCAATTTTTGATTGTAGAGTTTGAGGTTTATAGAAATATAAATATATTTTCCAGTGAATAAATGTCCTATTTTTCTGAAACATGATTCGTTAAGCTTGATTGATAGCTTTTTCAGATCAATAATTAAATTCTGAAATCTGCCTTTCCGACTAACGGCGCCATCGGTTTCTCTGCTTTCAATTCAATAGGATGTCATGGAAACGAAAACTATGATAAAATTAATGTGTTGTATGCACTGATGGAATTTAACTCTTCTAAATATTTTTTTGGAACGAAGTTCCTTATCGCGCTTGCGAAAGGGGCTAGACGGAATAAATTAAGACCAAAGTTGTAACGACACTTTTGCTATAGTGGTAAGCCGTGCGGCGTGCGCGTGTTCTGTCTTCTCTCTCTCTCATAGAAAGCAAGCCGGTTATTTTCGTTTCGTCTTTCTATTTCGCATTGAACGGTGTGGTGTCGCGACGATTTTTTGTTGAGTGTATACAGGTTTTTGTACATAATAAATAATAAAACATGATAACAATAATGAATCCTGACAGTGTTCTGCACAAGTTCGGGATATTGCTGATGGAGTTAGGTAAGTAGAGATTTTATACAGACAATAATAAATGCTTATGTATTTTAGAAGTACGCATTATAACCTCTCTTTACTATTGTGCTAACCAAGTCATACGATATAATCTCTCCATTATTGTGTATTGTTAGCAAGTGTACGGTCATAACTTTAATAAATTTAAAAGCAAATTATATTTTAATATTACAATATCAATGCGTATGTCTAAAATTAGCTTACTGATTAAATTTATATTACATTATATTTGTTAATAATAAAAAAATATTATTATACAAAAAAATTTTTTTATTACAATTCCTTCACTAATTAATCAGAAAAAACTTCGTTCCATCCGGGTGTCCCTTGACACCTCTCAACTTTTGGAACGTAGTTCCTTATCGCCTTGAAAGAGGGCTAGACGGAATAAATTAAGACCAAAAGTTGTAACGGATTTCGCTAGGGTTGCGTGCGGCGTGCGCGTGTTTCTCTGTCTGTCTCTCTCTCTCTCTCATAGAAAGCAAGCCAGTTTATTTTCGTTTCGTCTTTCTATTTCACATTGAACAGTTGGTGTCTCGACGATTATTTTTTTGTTGAGTGTATACAGGTTTTTTGTACATAATAAATAATAAAAAAATAAAAATAATGAACCCTGGGTGTTTCTGCACAAGTTCGGATATTGCTGATGGAGTTAGGTAAGTAGAGATTTTATACAGACAATAATAAATGTTATGTATTTTAGCAATCGCATTATAACCTCTCTTTACTATGTCTCCAAGTCATACGCGTTATAATCTCTCCATTATTGTGTGTTTAGCAAGTGTACGCGTCATAACTTCAATAAATTTAAAAGCAAATTATATTTTAATATTACAATATCAATGCGTATGTACTAAAATTAGCCTCGTTAAGTTTATATTACATTATATTTGTTAATAATGAAAAAATATTATTATAACAAAAAAA
Organism: Gonioctena quinquepunctata; assembly: GCA_018342105.1. NCBI lineage: Eukaryota > Metazoa > Arthropoda > Insecta > Coleoptera > Chrysomelidae > Gonioctena > Gonioctena quinquepunctata. Next base: position 505,654 of record JAFIRS010000642.1, on the reverse strand, counting down.
AAATTATTACAATTCCTTCCTAATTAATCGAAGGAACCTTTCCATCCATTCCTTGACACCTCTCAAGTTTTATTATATGTGAATGATCTTCCTTTTTTTCAGATTTTTGGGATTTATTACTGGAAGTAATGTGGCCTTTGTAATATCATTCGTTCATTGCTCGAGATTACGTGAAACTATGGTATGGAGGTTGCAGACAAAGCAGAAACCTCTTCAAAACCAAGGAGGAATGCCTTAGAATTCTGGGCCTTTTGCAAATTTAAAAAAAGAAAGGCCGAAAATATTCAGGGCTTTTATAATAATTATCCCCAATTGATTGATTTAATTTCTTCTTTCTCTTTTTTTTTCTCTCATTTGGATTGGACACTATTAATTTTGTCTACTCTGGAAAAGTGGAAGAGTAACTTTCTCCGATGCATTTGATGATTCAAAATGAACAGTCTTCTGTGTTTCAATGAGTAGGAATAGTTCCTTTAAACTGCACCCGCTGAATCGGACCCTTAATTTTCCATATGCCTGATAGAAATTCTGGTACGTTTATGCTACCAGTATATCAGTCATATCTAGCCACTTCTACAAACAACGACTCGATTTAACTTCACGCATTCCGCCAGTTATCTACCTAGCGTGACATGAAGTTTTCTTTGCATATCGTAAATATTTGTTTGCTTTTTGAAGTCAACATCGAACATAAGTGACCAATATTAAAAATTTTTGCTTGACAACACTTAGGACCACATATCAGGAAAGGATAAATTTTATAATATTTAGAAATAAAATTCGAGGGTTATGTTGAAAATCTGCTCATTCTATGAATCGGACAGGTAAGCATCAATGAATTGGACGTGTGTCCGTTTCATGGAATGCGTTAAATAATGACTCTTAGATTTTTTTTTACATCTTCTCCTTTCAGGTCACCTATAATAATGACAAAAGGGTGAGAAAGTCAGATGACGAAATTTGAGAAGCAGTTAGAGGCAGTTTTGAATGAGAATCTTTCCGTCAAGTGTTGCTAAAAACACAGGTATTTCTAAGTCTTTTTATCAGATTTAGGGAAAAATTCAAGAGCAATTCTGATAATGATTTCCAAATATATTAGTGACATTGGGAACAGAAAGATATTCACCAATGATCAAGAAAAGCAATTAGTTTTACCTTCAAATTGCGTCTAAAATGTCGTGAAAAAACTCTACAAAAACACAATTTTGCTCCTAATATGATATGGAATTTGGATGAAACCGGCAGAATGACTGTAACGAAGCCACCCAAAGTAATAGCGGTAAGGGGTTCTGAGCAAGTTGGCCAAATTACCTCTGCGGAAAAGGAGCTCTTATAACTGTCTTTTCTTCATGAGTGTGTCAGGAGGAAGAGCATTTGTCGTTCCACGGGTTTACTTTGAAGACAGCAAGCCTCAAGGTGCCCCCGTTGGATCCAACGTTGGATGACTGGACACATATTTGCTGACTCCACTAAAACATTTTGTTAGCCATGTTCAACCAACTGCCGATAATGAAACCTAATTATTATGGACAATCATACAACTCATGTTAATTTTCAAGTGGTTGATTTTGCAAGAAAAAATAATATAGTTATTTTAACGCTACCTCCTCATTTTAACCGACGAAACCAAAAAGGAGGAGGTTCTTATTCGACCCGTATATTTTATGTTTTTCCATCATTTTTTATGTATGATCACGTATAACTTTTACTGAGGATAGGGTGTACTTCGCTTTGGTCCCATTCGAATTTAAAAATGAAATCCACCCCTAAGGTAGCAAAATGAAGGATATTGATCACTCACCCTCTGAATTCTGGTCCGTTAACCGATTCTATCAGGCATTAACTTTGTACTGGGTTCTTCGATTTGGATGATTCTTTTATTAATAGATAGGGTATACCTTATATTTGGATTCCGAAAGATTAGCCACCCTTACGGGTAGAAAATGGGGAATAATTGATTTTTCATAGTGAACATTGGCACACATACGTAGTTGACAATGACAGATCGCTACTGACATTATTCTTGTTCCGTCAAAATCAGTATATTTTATGAGAGGATGGAATGATATACAAAGTGAAATAAATAACCAGAACAACGTAAATAATTTATATTACAATAAATAGTAAAAGTAGATAATCATATTATTTAACTGGTAAGTAAGGTGGGTAAGTAATATTTTGGAAGTAATCAAAAAACAAGTAGGTAGTAATTGGTAGATTTTAGCCACAAAATTGAAAATTATTTTTTTATTAACAAAAGTTAAACGAGAAATACGGAACTGAAAAGTAAATAAAAATAAAAACTTTTAACAAAAAATCAAACCGACGAAAAATCTACTGAAAAGAAAAAAATAAAATAAAACTTCTTAGTCTAAATGATAATTGAGCTCCTAAACAATGTAGGTAACTGATTTTGAGTCGGCGCCAAACAAACTAGCAATTAATTAGGTGAAGCGTAAAATGATGGCAGCGAGATGCACGGCTGCGTTTTTGATGACTTCTTCCATAGATAATGATCTTCGATAATTGTTTGTTTGGCGCCCACTCAAATCAGTTACTTATTAGTTTAGGGCTCAATACATTCAGACAGAAGGTTTATTTAATTTTTTGTTTCGTGATTTTCCTCGGTTTAATTTTTTTTAAAAGTTTGTAACCCATAATGCAGCCTCTTGATGTAACCGTCTACGGCCTCTTCAAATCAAGATATAAGCAGGCTATGAATGATTGGTTGACGTGTAATCCAGGAAAATCGTAAAATTATACGAAGTTGTGGAGTTCGTCAATGCGGCTTTAGTGAATCACTTAAAATTAGCAACATTTGCAAAGGCTTCGAAAAACCGGAATATATCCTTTTGATTGAAAAAATCTTCACCGAGGACGATTTTCTAGCTTCATCTGTTACCAACAGACCCAACGCAAGTTCCACAGCAAACCAGGAAAATGATTCTTCATTTGCGAATAACTTACAACGAAAGGAAGACCTAACAGATGCCAAGTTTACTGAGAGTCTAGAAAAAAGCTTCTAGTTCTACTCTTTTGGACCCAACTAGTCCCTCCACATGTGGTGTTCTAAATATGCCATCGACCAGTAGTCATATCACAAATCAAAGTCGAGCAGAATTGGGCCTAATTTCCCTGAAATTATAAGACCTTACCCTAAAGGCACAACCACGCATAAAAAGTAGACAATGTGGCCGTGAAAAGTTAAAATGCGCCGTTATTACAGATGCTCCCGAAAAAGATGAACTTTTGGAAGCCGTTGAAGAGAAGAAAAAGAGAATTGAAAAAAAATCCGAACGAAAAAATTTAGGAAAGTATCGAAAGTTATCAAAGCTTCTGAAAAGAAGAGGGATAAAAAGGTATTCAAAACCCCTGAACAAATCAGTGATTCTGATTGAGACACCCAAATTTTTAAGAATACATTACTCGATTAGAGCAAGGAGAATACGCTTATTCATGTGAAGAAGATAATAACAAACTTGGTGAAATTAATACTGTTTGTATAATTTGTGGAGGAAAATATCTGTTCAATAAGGAAGACTGGTATCAGTACCGTATATGTCAAAAATGGGCCCCTATATCATGTGGGGTAATTGGGAAGTTACATTTTTTTGTTACCATTGCTTTTATTGAGTTTTATAGGACTGTCCAATTCATAAGTATAGTTGTCCAGACCAAGAGAGTTGATCATGAATTGGACATTTCACAAAATGAAAATAAATGAATATTTTACAATTATCGCTTGTTTTCTTGCAACTATTTCATGAATGTACCGGCTAACAAATGGTCGTTTTGTCAATTTCCAAATCTTATAATACGTAACAATCTTGTTACAAAAAACGTCCGTTTCAAGGGAACCCTTCCCTAACACCTTTAGCAGAATTCCCATTGATTTTACTTCCAGGACAGATGAAAGGACTTAGGTTTACTTACATGGGGAAAACCACCCACACAAAAAAAGGATATAAAAATTTATCCAAATTGATAAATCGAGTAATTTATAGAGGGAGGTGTATCGATAAATCAAGAATCTTCGAATGATGTGTCGAGGATTGACTCTCAGGGGCCTTTCGAAGGAAGTTGAGGTGTTTACTTCCTTCCACTAAATTCTAAAACTCAAGCAAACAGGCCAATGTTTTACGAATTTTTTACTGATGTAAATCAGTCAACAAAATAGTTCATTGATATAGTACAGTCTCTCATTGAAATATTTTTTCAATTCATTACCAAATACTTCTTTTACTTTTTGAGAGAAATGCCATCTCCAAAACTTTGTTTATCTCTGCTCAACTACTTCGGTGTAAAACATTTTCAGCTATAAGTAGATTGAAAATTTCTGGTTCTGAACTTATTAAGGATATATTTGATATTCTAATTGAGTCATTCAAAAGTGTTACCATTATCAAGGAAATATGCTATGATATGATATTTACTAAATCCAAGTACAATGCATTTTTCATATAAGATTCATAATACAAGAATAGTGGATCTAATTGAAATTAAAATTAAAGTAAGCTTTGCCCAAGTAGCACAGAGTCATAAAATTAACATAATGACTTCTTATACCGTCTCAAAGACCACGTATTTGTATGATTGCGTTTTATAACCTTCAGGCGTTGCTAAGAGCATCGTGTAGTAGATATAACGAGAGTACAATTAAGAATTCTCGAGATGAAGTTGTAATGTGGTTTGTATGTAAATAAATTGAATGTGTCGTTAAGTAGAACTCAAGAGCGTTGCTGTGAGGTTATTATGACAATGAACATGTGTGGTTCTAATGAATAGATTTTTGAAACGTTTCTACGACTACATATTCTACTCATGTAATGTAGTTTTATCAACTGATGAACTTTGGTCGTAATGATTACATTATGTATCTATGGTTAGATTATTTTTTTTGGTTATGTTATTTTTGTTGGATAGGTATATTGTGTTATGTATGTAGAATATTCAGTTCCGTATGAATGATTGAAATGCCAAAACAAAATCCAATCTGCCTTACAAGAGAACTGGAGCGTATTGAAAAATATAAAGAGGAAGGATGAGGGCCTTCCTCAAAATTAACATCTGAAATAATTAATCAATCTATCGGGACACTGCAAAAAAATGAAGTTCGTCCAGTTTCTTCAATTGTTTTCACAACAAAGAAAGACATAAATAATATGTATGTGCACTTCGAGTGATAAATGAAAAATATTTAAATATAACTGTTCAACATCAACATAACCTCTATTGTAAATGTCAGTTATTTTTAGCGTTTTCCATTAGGCGGAACTAGCGTAATTCTTATGCATTCAGTGTATATATTTTTCTGTTTTGATAGCGTTACGACGTAAGTACAACAAAACTTGCTACTTGTGGTCACAGCGACTACATTACAACTTTTTTATGTAAGATATTGCGATGTCTTTGAGACCGGAGTAATTACAACTTTTCGACACTAGAAGGACGGCATCCACGTTTTTCGATTGATTGATAACATCATTCTGGTAGCCATATTGGAACAAAAATATCCAAAATAAAAAATATGGGATCCTGGGTGTTATATCAATTTAAAAATCATTGGAGATGTGCTAATCAAGTATCTTTCGTAATATGGTCTACATATTTCAACGATTAATGAGAAAAATAGATGAAATATTTTTTTTCTGAAATGAAAATAAATATTTATCTCTCTTCATTTTCGAGGCGCATGAATTTTAAGTGAGTAGAATTGGATTTTGATCGTAAAAATGGATTGCTTGGTCACTAGAGTTTCAGAACAATTCTTAAAGACTTCTTAAAGAAAATCATTTTTATCTCGATAACTATCACGGTCACAGAGTATCATGAACATGTAAAGGAAGGCTGACATGTATTATATTGAAATTATATAAAATCTTTTGATATGGTATACATATTGTAATACTATATTAGAAAGATTATGACCTTCATGCATAATGATATGATGACTACACTAAGACCACAGAACGACCCTTTTGCGACTGGCTTATATGAGTCTATATTGGTAAGTCGTTACCACTACTTTATAACGTCGATGTGACGTCGCAAGAGTGTGCCTTTTTGTCGTATTGGCATACATAGCGACGTCTTAGCATATTACAAGACATAAGTCATGGACTTTTGCGAAAGGTCTAGTAGACCTCTGTACAACCGAATTATGACCTCTGTGTGCTACTTGGGTGAGATTTCTCCACTGTATACATTTCGCCATTAACAATGAGTTTGTTTTCCTTGATTGTTGCTTCCAAGTGTTGCGCTCTAGTTTTATTCAAGTGTTTCTTCAGATATTCCTTGTCTTTTCTGTCTTCAAAGCATAGGTCGTTTGTTATGGCTATGCCCGTTCCCTTGAGGTTTTTCACATTTGAGAATAGGGAATATTTCCTGAGATAGGCGATGAACTTTATGATGACTATTGGCATAGGTATCTCCAATTTCGCTTTGTACAATGTTCTCCTATAGATTGTAGGGGGTCGATATGTATGTTAATGAGATAAATTACCTCGGCATTCTATTCGACCCTCAACTTAATTTCTCTAGGCATATTGATTTCTTATGTAAAAAAATAGGCAAAAAAGTCGGCCACTTTCATAGAATTTGTATAAACCTTTTCCCATGGTGTAGAAAAATTGTATATAACACTATCATATACCCACATTTTAATTACTGCATGTCCATATTTCTCTGCTGTTCATCTGCGCAAATACATCGTTTGCAGCTACTTCAGAATAAAGCAATGCGTTGCAGCAGGTTACCAGCGATAAATGATATGTTAATGATAATGAAATTTTTAAATATTTCCCAACTGACTATAAAGTCTGCATTAATACTAATTTTTAGGATTGTTAATAAGCAAGCTCCTTCTTACTTGCAAGAATATATAATCAAAAGGGCAGATATGATACATTATAATTTAAGGTTCAATGACCAGTTCCACATACAAGGCTTCAATACAAATGCTTTGGAAAAAACCCTCTTTATCGAAGGTTTGAGATTATATAATGATTTACCTCTGTTGGTTAAGACATCAGCAAATGTCAAAAATTTTAAAACAAGGTTAAGAAACATGTATTTCAATGTATAGGTTATATTGTTTATGTGTAATGATATCAAATGTAACAGTTATGTACTGTTATATAATAGCTATTGATGCTAAATGAAGTTCTATTATATTCTATTCTATATGGCTCTTCAGCCTGTTCGTACCTCGACCTACAAGGTTTTTCATACATAACCCTTCATCTATTCAAGACCGGATTCCGAGACTCCTTGCGAAGCGTATCCGTTTCTTGGGAGCTAGGTTCCTGATGTCTGAGGGCATTAGTGAAACCCCTTCGAGGAACTTAAGCCATTTGCAGAATAGCGCTTGGCAGTCTCGAAGCAGGTGTTCTGCAGTTTCAGCGAAGTTCACTGTCTGATCTATCCATATTTTTGAGGACAATGTCCAGTAAGCTGTCTCGTTACCAGTTTCAAGTCTTTACTGTCCAACTCAGGAAGCTGTTCAGCTTTCTTTGGCGATGGGCTCAGAAGCCTTTTCGCTTGTCTTTGTCATGGAACCTTGTTCCAGTGGGTTTTGATTCGGTCAGCTTCCCAGCGCCAAAACTCCTCGTTGATATGGGCTTCGGAAAGACCACAGAAGGGTTCCGGACCAGAAAATTGAGTGTTTGCGCCTTCCTTGGCAATGCTGTCTGCTTCTCCATTGCCTTTGATTCCCTAACCTGGAACCCACATCAGAGTAACCTGATTGTTCGTAGCCAGTTGTCTTAGGGAGAGTTCCCTAACAACACAGGATGTCCTAGGTATGTCCTTTTTATGAACCGCGGTACAAGGACATGATTGGGATATCCAGGGGATGTCCCGCAGAGGTTGTCCAGAAGACATCCCTTCTGGTATATCCGGAGGTTGTCCCATTCATGTCCCTGATATTTCTGATATCTATTATCATATATAAGAATCGTCGAAACTCATCAAAATGTTCATTGAAAATTCAAAGTTGATATTTTGTTCTGAAAATGTTTGTTTCACTTCTGGAAAAGAATTATTAAGAAAATGGAAATATATCTCAGAAATTTCTGGGATGTGACCATTTCGCAAGCAGATAATTATTTATGCATAATATACCCTTAATCTAAATTCTCAAATTATACACAAATTCCAAACACAATTGCATTTCATTATCTGTGGTTTTGTCCTGTTCGGCTTTGGCAACATTTTTCGAATTATTTGGTGATCTGTCAACAAGTTAACCTCACTATGCATAATGTTCGCATTTCTAACTTTTCTTTATTCGATGTAAAAAGATTTGCGGCATCCTCATTGTGTTTGAAAAGACTAGGTGAATCAGTTGAAAATTGTATACATATTAAGGTGTTGCATTTATTGCAGACATTGATTTATCTTTTTCTCTGTGGCTTCTCTCCTTGGTCCTCCTGAAAAACTTCTGCAAAGCCTCCTCAATCTGTTTTTCATTGCCGATGGCTTCAGAAGATCCTGACAATGAAAAAAATACTAATACAGATATCATGTTATAGCTCTTTTAGGATTTAAGATAATAGAAGAAATACTGACAAAGTATTATTGCTGCATGTGTTATGTTGTTTTTCAAGGCCCATTAAGTTATCTTTTAATTTATGTTTACATCTTTTTCAATATTTTCATGAAAGTTCTCAACAGGATAATTTTAGGACAAATTTTCAGAACTTGAATCACATTGATCAACTTCAGGAATTTCATCTGAACTTGTAGAAAGTCATATTATATGATTATCATTATTTACAGCCATTAATCGACTAGTAGAAGGCCCACTACAAGCCTCTCAAGATTCCTCATTTTCTCTTCCAAGTTTTCTTTCCCTTTTATATTTACTCAGTGTATTTTTTCTCTCAAATCTTGAGGATACCTTCCTCATACGATCCATTATATTAATGTGTGCATATAATAGATTATTGAATATACTATGAACATAATATTCAGAATCGATTAACCATATTTTTGGAACAATCAAGTCTTTGATCCAAATGAATACATTCAATATTTTGATAATTGTTTTACCAACCTTGAACTGAACTTATTATTCCAATTTTTCAACTATGATATACAGAACACTATAACTGATAAAATGTTCCAATTGCTCACAAAAATCGTCAAACACAATAAGGATGCCGCTTATCTTTTTACATCGAACAAAGAAAAGTTAGAAACTTGCACATTATGCAAAGTGAGGTTAACAGTTTTGACATGACAGATCACCAAAGAATTCAAACAATGTTGCCAAAGCCAAACAGGACAAAACCACAGAAACCGAAGTGCAATTGTGTTTGTATAATTTGTATCATTCTTGATCATTTCGATTTATGCAAAAATAATTTTCTGCTTGCAAAATGGTCACTTCCAGAAATTTCTGAGATATATTTCCATTTTCTTTACAATTATTTTCCAGAAGAAAAACAAACATTTTCAAAATAAATTATCAACTTTGAATTTTCAATGAACATTTTGATGAGTTAATGGATATCCGAAATACCAGGGACATGAATGGGACAACCTATGGATATACCAGATGGGATGTCCTCTGGACAACCTCTGCGGGACATCCCTGGATGTCCCAAGCATGTCCTTGTACCGCGGTACATAAAAAGACATACCTAGGACATCCCTGTGTTGTTAGGATAGTAGTAAGTTTGTTATCAGCCATGTCCAGAATTTTGGATTTCAAATCCCCAAACATATACCCAGATAACACATGGACATCTAATGGATATCCATTGGACATCCTTCATGAATTTTATGGATGTACTATGGACATCCAATTATATCCAAAATATATCTTATGGACAAAGTGGAACAACCTGTACATCCATAAAATATCCTTCAAGGATATCCATAAGATATCCTCCAGAGATGTCCATGAGATATATTTCAAAGATATCCATAAGATATACTTCATCCTTCAGGGATATTCAAAGCTATCTGAAAGATTCCTTGAGAGATATTCTAAAGATATCCTTTGAGGATATCCATTGAAGATAAAATATAGTAATAGCGATCTGGAGAGAAATGAAATAATGGTATTGAACTAAAAAAATGTATTAATAAACTCTGGTATAAAAAAAATCTCATAAACTTCGGGGTAATCAACAAATAAAATGTATATGTAAACTCTAAAATAAAAACAGAATATTAAATGCAGAATAATCATAATAATAAAGTTACAGAAAAATAGAATGCTATTTTCTTCGTCCATCAGGTGTTTCCTTTATTCTAGAAGATGACAGATGCCTTTCTTTGGCCCTTCTCAGCCAAGCTTAGATGGCTTCTTCAGTAGCTTTTTTATTTTCCGTCGAATCACTGAGGTCAGCCGCTTCTGAAATGATATGTATATATTCACGGGTATAATTGATGTTGAAATCTACAAAAAAATACTGAAAAAAATTATGCTTTCTTTTGAATTCGAATACTGATGTTGATAATATATACCACTACCAGAGTTTTTCTCTCTCTTTATTGGTATACATATAAGCATTATTGACATAAACTATTCTTGGAAATTTTGCATTCTCACTGAACTAGTAGTCTGTTATGAGGCAATACAAATTATTATCAAATAAACAGAACAACTGAATGGGCTTTTCACCTAGTGATAATTCAGCCAGTGTTAGTTGTCCAGTTTATTTTTTTGCTCCATACCAGCAATATTTGGAGTCAAAAATATTAGTGAGCATTGAAGAAAGGCATCGTTCCACAAAGTCATATTTTTGAGATTTCATTTAGGTTCCTAAAAAAAGAGTTCTAGAAAAAGGAATAGAAAAATATACAACTTACCTACAGCAGCTTTGAATTTCGATCCAGTTCCCAAATATTCTTCCGAAAGATTCATTTTTTCAGTGCAATCAATAGAAAAATGTTCGAATCTACTGATGAATCATCTTCATCACTGTTGTAGGCATTCACACGATTTTTAATCTGGACACTGTGATATTTGAAAAACTCGTGTATTGTGGCAAATGTAACGACGTACTTTTTAGCATTTCTGAAAATATCGAAACTCAAACAGCAAACACATAAATGCATTGGAAATAATGGATGTTTATAGGTTATGTCCTTTTTCAATTCATATTTACCTGTATTCGGCCAATATATAATTCCCTTTGGAAACAATCAATTGCTACAGATGAAAACCATTATGTCCAGACCAACAGGGTATCAAAAACGAAGGAAAATAGAAAAAAAACACGACTTTTGTTTTGATTCAGTGCTATGACTATGACCTTGCTCAACAAAATAAAATGACAGACGTCGCCAGTAATTATGCGTATAGTATGGCCTGTCGCCACCGACATAACCTTAATCTAGACTGCTGATCCCGTATGATGAGAATTCATCCAATTACAACATATCAAAGAGCTTTTAGAGCATGCGTATTTTGTGTCTGTGACGATTCAAAATCACATTAATAGCTTTGTTCGACTTCGAACAATTACTGTTCTAGAACTGTCAGGAGTTTGCGCAGTAGAATTGGTCGCGTTCGGGTTTTGTTGAACTGTTCTAGGACTGCCTTGTTACGCGTTCGGGTTTTTCTCAGAATCGTCCTGGAACGGTCCTAGAACTGTGAGAACTGTCCGAAATCAGTACCTGTCCTCGAGCAAGAATCGTTCTGGGATTTTTTTGACGCATGCTCATAAGCATTTGCCATAAGAAGAAGAGCGATCATTTGTTGATAACCTTAAACCTAATTTGATCTTTTCATTCATTTTATGAATTATGGAGTTCGTACATTTATTTGATAGTAGTGGTGAAGAGTTCCTTGTTGAAAATATTGTACCTAATGTGATGATTCCCGAACTTTTGTTAGACAAACTTAAAAATGAAGGTTACGTTGACGAGACATTACCATTATATTCAGCATTGAACATTTCAGGTGCGTCAAAATTCATGTATAGGTATTATATTAGAACATATTAGTGCTCTGTACAACATGTTGAAAATCTAGCTACAAATGCTATGATGGAATATATTTACCAATAATTTTTCCTAAAATGCTCATATTATATATTGCAGTATTTTTTCCTTTTCAGGGTTTCTAGGGATATTGTCAATAGACTCAAAGGACAGTTTGAAGCTTCGGAATATTATTCCAAAAAAGATGCAGGCCTTAAACGAATAGGCAGTGAGAAATGTATTTTGGTCTTTTATGGTTTGTCAGCAATGAGTAAACTTCATTTAGATATGTGCCGAGTGTTCATCGAATATACTATAGGGCTTGTTTGTGATGCGATTCCGTCAACTGTACCATCTAAAGTGCAGAAAAATTGAATTTATTTGCCACTTTGCAATTCTCAACCTATTCTTTTTTATGTAATTGGTACAGCTCAAGGAGCTTCCAGAGTTCTTTCTCTATTGAAATATTCATCGCCATCCTGGGGACAACCATTTCATTTTGAAAACAGATAAATTCGTCCATACTGAAATCTGAATAAAAAATTAGATCTCTGACATAAGGGACCATTATTTACTCAACTCCACCTGAAATTTTCATAAAGATTGAGAAAAATATTGGTTGGTTTTTCTTGTCTTGTCTTGTCTTGTTTTTTATGGTTTATCCAATACTGGATAATATACCAGTAAACGGGGGCTATAGCCACAAATTCGACCCCCCTTCAGTGGGCAAACGGGATTGTCTCACTCGAAATGATACCACGAATGCCCAAAACTTTCACAATAATTAATAACTTTTTCAATGCACGTGGAACGGCTGTACAAAAACTGACATTAACCTGACTTTCTGCCCGCGTGGCAGACGTCCGTCCACCACAACACCAGAAAGTCGAATCCCCCCTGGTTGGTTTTTCAATACAATAGGGTTATGTTATTTTTAATATCTCTTGTTCTCTTCTCTCTCTCTTGTGCTGTCCTTATTCATTAGATCACTGCCGCGTTCGGGTTTTCACGAATCGTGAACCGTTCTCAAACAGTCCTAGGATTCGAAACGAGTGCGCACTAGTTCTGCGCAGTTCAAGAACGATTGTTGAACCGTTCTGAAATTGAAAGTCGAACAAACCTAAATGGCTCCTCGTTAGATGTCAATGTCTGAAATGACATTATTTGTGCTTTCTGCGCTTTGCGCAAACACGTTCACGTATGACCTCTTAACGGTCTAGATTAAGGTTATGTCGGTGCCTGTCGCAGAGGGTCCCCGCGACAAAGGTACAATTTGTGTATCTACGAGAATGTTTAAATTCATTTATGATTGCTTTGGATATCTCATGGCCATCCCTAGGATATCTTCTGAAGAATATCTATTTCAAATCCGTCGATGGATATCCATTTCAAATCAAGTAGAAAAACGAAACATGAGATTTTTCCAAAAAAATTAATCCATATGTACGGGCATGAAAGAAACTCAGAAATTGACACAATAAAAATCAATCTTGCAATTTAAACCTATCCATATTTGCTCCGGATATCTTACGGCCATCCATATGATATCTTCTGAAGGATATCCATTTCAAATCCGTTGACGGATATCTTATGGATGTCCATTTCAAATCCAGGGATATCCCGACCAGAATTGGACATGAAATGGATATCCATAGGATATCCTGTGTTATCTGGGGAGTTGTCATTCAGATCACACAATTCCGTTAGTTTTTATAATAATAATAAATCTTTATTTACCAAGAACACTTAAAGTAGGTTTCGTCAAACACAGTTAATACAAACTGACACGTTCATGTATAAATGAGTATGTTTGCTTTTTCATATAATATTGCATATATACTTGTTAAGATAGAGAGTAGATTAAAGCTATGGATATACACTTGGATCGAATAAGTGGTGTGAAGTATCTTGATTAACTGCCAATCATTTGTTATTTGTTATCTAATCCTAGGTTGGAAATGACAGTATCCTTAGTAGCTAATTTATTGCATGAATTCTGCAAGATTATAAAAACATTTTTCTACTAAGTATTCTTTTAATGCTTTTTTGAATGCTTGATATGATTTTAAACCCTTTATATTTTCCGGGAGTTTATTGAAAACTTCGGGACCTGCATAGTTTGCTGATTTTTTAAATTTACTGAGGTTGCATTTAGTGAGATGTAGCTTTTCAGCATTTCTAGTTTTATAATTATGCACGTTGCTGTTCTTAAGGAAGTTATTTTCATGTGTGTACATATAACATGATATTTTGAATAGGTAGATGCTTGTTAGGGAAAGTATTTTGTTTTTTTTCAGGACTGTTCTGCATGAATCTCTGTAGCCCATGTTGAAAATTATTCTAATTATTCTTTTTTGCATAGTGAAGACTCTAGAAACATCCGTTGATTGGCCCCAAACGACTATGTTGTAACTCATTACCGAGTATGCTAAGGAGTAGTAAGCTGTTATTAGATTTTTCATATCTATTTCCTTCTTCAGGTTCAAGATCGCGAAGGTTGCTCTTGCAAGTTTGGAACATATATTGTCTATTTCCAGTGTGAAGTGTAGTTTTCTGTCTATGACAGTTCCTAGAAATGTTGTGCTGCCTTTGAATTCTATACTGTTTATTGTGGGGGTTATGTCGCTGTTCATATTGGAAAAATAAACACATACCGATTTTGATTTATTTACCATGAGTGAATTTTGTTGACACCAGAATTCAAACTGTTTTGTGATTTTTTCCATTTTTAGATCTAATTCTCTTAAGTTTGATGCCTCGATTATCACAGAAGTGTCATCAGCGTACATAAAAATCTGCCCTTCTGTAATATAATCTGGAAGGTTGTTCACAAAAATTAAGAATAGAAGTGGCCCCAATACAGAGCCTTGAGGCACACCAATATCGACACATTTTTCGGTTGACAATACCTCTTTTATAGACACACTAATTTTTCTGTTGGATATATATGATTCTATCCAACATTTTAAGCTTTAGTTCACCAAACATATTAAACTCTTACATAATTTCGTTCATTCTGGCGTCGATAAGAGATTTCAAGATAGTATCGTGTTTATTTTTCATTTTGAGACTCTGTACAAAACCAGCAAATCCCAGGTGTTTTCAGACTCTGTAAAGACTCACCGGGAATTTCAAAACAATTGGCATGATAAGACCCGCTACAAAAACTAGCATAAGAAAGGTACGGTGTTTTGCGTCTATCTATGGCTGTATCGAACTGTGTCTATCCAATAGATAGATCCTGAAACTCCTGAAAAAAAAAACCTACAAAGTGGCACCAATCTCCAGCTGTATTGTTGGTGGCCTATCCTCAGGTAAACATTTCGTACGATTTCGCTTTAGCCGAGGGTGCACGTTTGAATTTCAAACAATCGGCCGCTGAACTTTGCAGGCTGCCGGCTGGCTGTCTTGTTTTTTGAAGCCAGTTTGCCGCGATCTCCGAGGGTCGAGCTAGTGCCCTCCGTGCTGCCTGTTTACGTTTATATACAGACAGATCGGAATGTATTGTTGAATTTTGTACGGCGTTGAAAAGAATGCGATAAGCTTCTTTTTCGGTTTTAAACTGTGATAATTTTACATTGGTTTTATTCAATGCCTTCTATTTTGAAAATGATTGGAGTATCGGTCATTTTATTTTCATGTTTACAAGGTGAGTTTTGTGTTTGGAATCGTAGAACAGAAATAGAGGAAATCTTCAATTTCCTTTTTCGCTAGGGAGTTTTTTCCTTGGCGTAATGAAATGAAGGCATATGTCTCTTTGTTTAGAGTAGAGACGTCCACGAGATCCTATCCGGTCTATGTGATATAGGCATTCTTATCTTTGCTCAGAAAGATACATCCCTCAGAGATATTAGTTATCCACAATATCCAACAAAAGAAATGAACCATGAACTACCTTCCGTCATAATATCAATGATTTTATCCATACCAGAGAAATTCCCATTTTACACACATTCTATTATTCGTTTTTGATTCAGGCATTAATTTTTTGCGTTCCCAAACCTTTAACCTCTTGGGCTGCAAATAAGTACATACGTCCGCAGATTTTTAAAGTATTTCTCAATCTATGACCTAAAACAAATGCATTCATCGGAGATGTAAAATGAACCATATGAGGTGCCTAGGCTAGCACATCAGAGATATTAGTTATCCACAATATCCAACAAAAGAAATGTATACCATCCATGAGATACTAAAAGTATTTGCCTTCCGTCTTAATATCAATGATTTTATCCATAGGAGAGAAATTCCCATTTTACACACATTCTATTATTCGTTTTTGATTCAGTCATTAATTTTTTGCGTTCCCAAACCTTTAACCTTTTGGGCTGCAAATAAGTACATACGTCCGCAGATTTTCAAAGTATTTCTCAATCTATGACCTAAAACAAATGCATTCATCGGAGATGTAAAATGAACCATATAGGAGGTGCCTAGGCTAGCACATTGCACGTGGATATGTATGTATAAAATAGATATTCAATCGACGTTTACTTTGGATATTACTCGGTATATTAAAAACCGCGACCCTCATCTATAAGCACCTCATCTATAAGCACCTTCTTTCTATCAAATCGCGAGTTATTGGTGCAGACTCTATAAGTGTGAATATGCTACTTCATGCTTGTCCATCTGTCTTAGAGCATCTCTGTCACATTTTTAACTACTGTATAGAAAAAAATACCTACTCATCTATTTGGAAACATGGTGTTGTCTTCCCTTTACCAAAAATCAGTAATCCCACTGATCTCGAATTTCTTAGACCTATTAGTATTCTATGTGTTTTGTCCAAAGTCTTTGAGAAGATCATACATGCACAAATGAAAATCTACTTAGAAGATTATAATCTCCTACCTCTGCACCAATCAGGGTTCAGGACTCATCACAGTTGTAACACAGCACTTTTGAAGGTGACAGATGATATTCTCAAATATTTAGACGATAAAAAGTTGGTGCTACTTGTATTTCTAGACCATACTAAAGCATTCGATATAATTGAACATGACCTATCACTAGCCATACAACACTATATCGATTTCAGTGATTCTTCTGTTATGTTTTTCAAAAATTATCAAACAGTCAAACTCGATAACCAACAGTCTGATTTCGTACACAACAAAAATGTGGTACCACAAGGATCAATTTTAGGCCCGTCGCTCTTCATTTTGTACACTATTGATTTACACAGAACTTTACATTATTCCAGTAGTCATTTTTATGCAGATGATGTTCAACTATATCTTCTCTCAACCGAAAGTAACTTAGCCCTCTCGGTTCAGCATATGAATGATGATCTGACTGCTATAGTCGACATGTCGAGCAAACTGTGTCTTTCTATCAATCCTTCAAAATCAAATGCCATACTGTTTAGCAGAAACAAAGACGTCCGAATTAGGTTTTTACCACATATCAACCTCCGAGTCAATAACGAACTCATTCCATTCATAGATACCGTTAAAAATCTATGGACTATACTCTGAGGTACACGAAACATGTGAATACTGTCATCAGAAGAGCATTTTGCAATCTGAAACTTATCTACTCCAACAGATCCTTTCTAGACAAAAAAAGTAAAATAATCTCATGTCTCACTTAAATCACGCAGATGTTGTCTTCGGCCCAGCCTTACTCAAATCGGATATAAACAGACTACAATTGGTACAAAATTCATGTGTCCGTCTTATCTGTGGTTTAAGGAAACGAAATAATATATCAACCCCTTTGAGAGAGCTGGGTTGGCTAAGTGTTCAAAAACGCATCTTTCTGCATTAATCTGTGCTGTATCATAAAATCATCCTTGAGAAGAAGCCACCATACTTATTTGAAAAAGTATCGTTCCGAACAGACGTCCACAACATTAATATCAGATTCAAGTCCAAATTGACACCACATTTGCATAAAACCTCTCTCTATCAGTCTTCATTTTCCTACACACGGCTATACAAAAAGGTACCAGATGATCTGAAGAATACTTCCATTGGACTCTTCAAGAAAAAAATTTAAAAACTTTTTTTAAAATAAAATAATTATCCATGTATGGTCTATCCCCGTTCTACGTGTTCTGACATATTAACATATCATTACTTACATTGTTCTTTTTTATGTCTTACACATTATTATTATAATATAGGTATATTGCTAGATATTGCAATTCAGCTTTCTTTTTTCTTTTCTATTCTCCATTAGCATATTAGAATAAAGGTTGAGTGTAAGAAAGTACTTACCCATCTAAACGCTAACTCTTCCCTTTGATAGTACTAGGAATCACATTTCATTTACGAATTATGTCTCACTTACTATCAATAAATACGATTATTATTATTATTATGTATATCCAAATGTGGATTTATAATGGAAAGATACCCTACTGTATCAATTCTGGACCAACCCTCTTCAGCTCCCATGACTTAAACCATTGAATTTCTGACCATTTACTAATATATTGTGAACTGCAAATAGAAGGAGCACTTATAGAAATTTCAAATATTTTAATGAAAATGATTTTCAGAGACCTGTTCTTAACACCGTTTCTCAGAATACTCGATTTGGACAACATTGACGAGAAAGTATCATTCTTGGTCAATTGTGTATCAACCAGTGTGAAAACAGCCACGAGTTTCTAGCCACGAATTTACCGAGATATACCGCGTCGATAAACTCGTGGCCGATCGATACAACTGGTATGACACCACAATTAAAAACGTGGCTCAGCCACGAATTCGTGGCTGAAGACAAAATTGTACTGGCCATGGGTTTTCTTTTCATGGATAATGAATCAAATATTGGGTCGCATCAGCATACAGTCTCATACAGATTTTACTTAATTTCTAATGTTACTGTGATTGCAAATCTTCGAATATCATGCAAAAATTCAAAATCATTGAGGTAGTCGTGTAGGAAAAATACCATTACGATATTTTTTTATTATTCCGAGGTTAATGAAATAGGGAAGTATAAGAAAATATTATTGAACTCTGCGAAGTATTCCGACAAAAATGTCATTGAAAAGCACTGTGAATAATCAATACCTTTAAAGTTTGAATGGGTCAAATCTGAAATATATAATAGGACTTTCCGTGATGAAACACTTAATATATATCTGGGCAAGAATTAGCCTCATTCGAAAATGAGAAAACATATAAAAAACGCAAATTAAAAAAAATCCTATAGAGTTGACCGTAGGACTTTTTGCGATTTTTTTCGGTTGGAATGGGGTTATCAAACTTAATTACAAATAATTTTGCCGGGCAAGATTTTGCCTCATTCGGCCTTCCAAAAGCGACAAAATTGGCAAAACAACAATTTTGAAAAATCATACAAAGCTAACCGCGGGGCTTTTCGCGATTTTTTTAAGCTGGGATGATTTTAGGAGAGGTGGTGAATACGACGTAATACTCAAAATATTTTGCCAGGCAAGATTTCGCCTCAAAACGGCACTTCGAAAGTGGGAAAATATCAAGGGAACACCAACTTTGAAAAATCCCATACCTCCTTGACAGGCATGTACTTATCACAACATCTAGGGTCACTAAGAAAAGTTCTCTTTGGCTTACTGATGTTCTTAAGGTCAATGAGAGATAAAGCTCTGAAATGGTACAGGGCTACAAAATCTGGTGTTCATTTACAGGGTTTTAAAGATATGAGGAATTTTACTTATCAGGCTATTAAAAGGGAGAAACGGCGTATTTTTTGCACACATATAATAAGAAAGGTTCCAAAACGATTTGGAAAATCCTGAAATATAATGATTTTTTACCCCAGAAATCACTCGATATTCCTGAAAATATGAAAAATCCCAATGAAATAAATACATATTTTATCAATTCTATTCATTCGACAGAACCTCCACAAAAATGTTATTAGTTTTACAAGGAACACCAACTAGTAGATCATGATTTCACGTTCAAGGAAATCAACGACTTATTTGTTTACGAAATAACACGTCAAATAAAAGCAGGCTACGATAGTCTAAATATTAGATATATTAGATTGTGTTGTCCCCACATTATACCCTGAATTACTCACATAGTAAACTCTTGCATAACTGATAATAATATTTTTCCCACAACATGGAGGACCGCGGTTGTGAGGATTTTCCCGAAAAAAAAAAACAAATCCCTCTGAATATAAAGACCTTCGCGCAATGAGCATACTACCTAGTCTGTCAAAAATACTAGAAAGTGCAATTGAATTTCAACTTAAGGAACATCTTGAGAATTCTTCCTTTCTACCCGCAATACAATCAAGCTTTCGCAAAGGTTATAGCTGTACAACTGCACTGTTGCATGTGATGTAATTAGGGCAATGGATAAGGGAAACTGTACAGTTCTGATTTTATTAGATTTTAGCCGAGCGTTTGATACAATTAATCATAATTTATTATTGAATATTTTGAATTTCTTTTATAGAATCCTTTCTGAAAAATCGACAACGAAAAGTAAGTATAGATGGACTTGACTATTAATATCTTTACCTGGTGTACCACAAAGTTCCATTCTGGGACCCCTACTCTTTACCATATACACATCTCATTTTTTGAATAGTCTCCAGCATTGCCAAATCCATCTATATGCCGATGACACTCAGCTCTATTACAGTTTCCCCCCGAATAAATAAGCCCTCAAAATTAATGTGAGTAAATCATACTTGAATCCGTGAACATAAATATTAACAATCAGCGCCTTGAAACGGTTGAGGAAGCAAAAAACTTGGGTGTTACAGTAGATGTGGAATTGAAATTTGAAAAACATATTATCAAAATGATACGTGTCTTTTTCATATTGAAAAGCATTTATAGCCAAATACATTTTTTCCTATTGGGCTTGAATGCTACATTATGCGAGACACTTGTATTATCAAATTTCACCTATGCAGATGTATTGTCAATATCAGGGAAAGATCCAAAAAGTTACGACTCATCTATGGTATCAGGAAGCGACAGAGAATTTCACATAAACTGCATACCATTGGCTGGCTAAATATGAAAAATCGAAGAATTTTTCAGGATGCAAGTCTGTTTCATAAATTAATTTTGAGGAAAACCCCTGCATATCTACACAAAAAAATTATGTAAAGAACCGATAAACACAACCTCCACAGAAGAAGCAAAGCTACTAACACCGCCCAGTTTTAGGTTAGAATTGTTTAGGCACAGCTTCAGCTTCCAAATATGCAAAATATACACTCCAATACCTGAATACATCAAAGAATGTGGGATACTTGTGTGGATTCACAATAACATATCTTTATTTTCACATAAACATCTCTGAACTATGTTTTTCATGACTCTATGTACCGCATAAACATCTCTGAACTATATTATTAATTACTCTATGGCCACAGCGACTTTTTGAAGTTAAGTGGAAGAACAATTAATAGTGACTTGTCACTAGAAAAATTGAAACTCTTTTGTTTGAAAAGCTAGGATAATGGAAATAATAAAGACGTTTAGTATTATTGTTATTTTATATAATACATACAGGGTATTTCTTAACTACGGTACGAAACTTCAGGGGGTGATTCGTTAGGTCATTTGACAAAAAAAAGTTCCTATGAACATATGTCCCGAGTTGCTTCGTTTCTGAGATACAGGGCGTTGAAGTATTAAAAAAAAAGGTATTTATAAAATATCCTGAATATCCTGAAACCGATGTGGTTGAAATGTGGTACAGCTATTTGAAGTAATGAGGCAATTATTTGGCCCCAAGTAGGTCCAGGGGAGTCTCAGTGGGCACCACAGCCAACAATACTACAGCCAACAATACTGAGAAAAAAAAATACATTTTTTTGTAGTATTTTATTTTTTTAGACTAAACAACTGAAAATACAACTCTTTGGTCCCCTGTGTTTTATTCATATAAAGCTTCGTTTTCGAGTTTTTTTTTTAACTTATTCTACAAGTTATCCATGGACAACATAAAATACAAACCTAAAGTAAACAATTTCGACCTTAAAGTAAATGAGCAAAATGTCCACCGTCTGATGAAATACATGACTGCAATCGATGTGTCATTGATTGTCTGACACGTTCAAAAATACCTGGAGTATTCCTTATGACATTGCAATTATCACTTATTCGATTCCTCAAGTCATTCACATCTAGTATAGGGATTTTATAAACGAGAGCCTTCAGATGACCCCATAAATAGAAATCTAGAGGATTCATATCAGGACTGCGAGCGGGCCAATGTTGAGGTCCTGCACGTCCAGCGATTAGGGTAGGTGATGTCGAGATGCTGACGAGCAGGAACACTAAAATAAGCTGGAGCTCCGTCGTGCATGAACCACATGTTGCCTCTTACAAGTACGGGTACTTCTTCCAATAATTTGGGTAAATGATTTCGCAAAGAAGCCGTGTAGGATGGACCTGATAATCTTGCTAGTAAAAAAATGGGTCCAATTAGGTAGTCACCAATAATTCTCACCCAAACGTTCAGCGAAAATAACTTTCTCTAATTATGTGGGGATTTCCGTCGGCCCAGAAATGGTTATTGTGAAAGTTCATAATAGAATCTCGTGAAAAATTTGCCTCGTCCGTAAATAAAATATTTGGTGAAAAATTATTATTGTGTGCCATCGTATGAATCAACCACCTGCAAAACATTAATCTTGAGTGAAAATCCCTAGGCAGTAGAGCTTGGACCCGCTGTATGTGATATGGGTATGGAGGTTTCTTTTTAGAACTTTCCAAACGGTTTTTGGGCTTACTTCAAGCTGCAGTATAATTTTCCTGGTACTATTTGAAGGATCTTCTTCTATCGCATCAAGTATAGCTTCTTCTAGTTCAGGCGTTGTTACAGTTTCTGGTCTTCCACCACTTACATTTTTATTAAAACTTCCAGTTTCACATAATCTTGCATGTAGCGTTCTAAATGTTTTAGCACATGGAATTACTTTGTAAGGATATCTATCCTGGTAGATTCTCCGTGCTTCTTCCGCATTTCCATTTGCTAATCCATAAATAAAGTGCATGTCAGCCATTTCAGCGTTAGTAAAAGTATTCATGATGGAATCACTGCTAATTGACAACTCTGACTTTTACTGATATGACAATACTATCACTGTCAGCTGGTAATCATAATTGTAGAGTGCCTTCATTTTTTTTGTTCTCGAAAACTAAGCTAAATATGAAAAAAAATACAGGAGGCCAAAAAGTTGTATTTTTACCACGCTTATAAAAAACTTTTTAGAACCCACGCTTCTATTCAAATGCACTGAAAAGGAGAAAATGATTTTTTTCTCAGTATTGTTGGCTGTTGTGCCCACTGAGACGCCACTGGACCTACTGAGGGCCAAATAATTGCCTTATTACTTCAAATATCTGTACCACATTTCAACCACATCGGTTTCAGGATATTCAGGATATTTTATAAATACTTTTTTTTAATACTTCAACGCCCTGTATCTCAGAAACGAAGCAACTCCGGACATATGTTCATAGGAACTTTTTTTTGTCAAATGACCTAACGAAACACCCCCTGAAGTTTCGTACCGTAGTTAGGAAACACCCTGTATTTTAAAGGATACATATGACATTATGACAGGAGATAGAGGAGCATGAGCATCGTTTCATGTTGTTGGTTACGTATGAATAAAGAAAATTACAGTTTCATCATTACAATAAATCCGCAATTAATTGTTGATGATCACCTCTTACCTACCATTGATGAGCTTTTTGCATCGATGGCAGTTAGAAAAACCTTTTCAAAAATAGATCTCAGACAAGCATACTCACAGCTTGAAGTCAGACCAGAAGATAGACATTTCTTAACAATCAACAAACATACTTAAGGCACTGTATCAATGGAATAGACTGTTTTACGGCATTGGATCAGCTCCTGCAATTTGGCAGAGAGAAATTGAAAATATTCTACAAGGTATATGGTTCTACAGATCAAATAAATTTTTATAGGCTCGAACGTTTATATCAATACAATATTAGAATAAACATCGCGAAAAGTAAATTTTTCCAAGGCAAAATTTATCATTGCGGTTATGTTATTGATATATTCGGAATCCATAAATCACAACAGAAAATAGAGGCTATAAATAACATGCGGAAACCTTCAAATACAATTGAACTAACATCGTTCATAGGAATGATAAATTATTATGGAAGATTACCCATTAAATAGACTGCTGTGCAAAAATGTTCCATTCAAGTAGTTCGGGGGATGTGAACGTGCATTTTTGGAAGCTAAGGAAGCTTGCCAAATAATGTTTGGTTCATTACGATACGCAACTTCCTTTAGTTTTATCCACAGATGCGAGTTCCTATGGGGTTGGAGGTATTTTGTCATATATCTATCCAGATGGACCAGAACGTTTTATATAGTATGCACCGCAAAAACTCACTGATACACAAATAAAGTACAGTCAAATTGATAAAGAAGCATAGGCATTATACAGGGTGATTCAAAAGTACTTTGACAAACTTCAGGAGGTGATTCCTCACAATTATATAATATGAATTGTTCAAATAAATATATGTCTGGAAACGCTTCGTTTCCAAGATACAGGGTGTTAGAGTTTTATTTTTATTTTAGTTTTTTTTAAATAACTTTTGAAATACTAACCTTAATTACACGAACATTGGTATTGAGAGGTTTTTTGAGGTGTCGAGTTAGAACCTGATTTATTATGGCTCTTACTCGTAGGGGGCGCCACCTTAACGTCTTTTATTTTTTTGAAGATTCATAACTTTTTTGAGGGTACTTCTAGCACATTCTTCAGTGAGAAAATCAATTCCTCAATCATATCTATGTATAAAAGCTACCCTGGTTACAAGTCGCTATAAGCAACCGTTTTCTAGATATTAGGACCTGAACATTTCAAGTCGATTATTTGATAATCGATGCGTGTTGAAGTTATTACAATTATTTTGCATTTTTCACAAGAATTCTCAGGAAATGAATTTGACGTTCAAGTGAGTAGTTTTGGTAATTACATATTATGTGACAGTTAAACGTTTTGTTGTTTTGTTGAAGTTTCTGTGAGTTTTAAAACACTAATTTTGAAAAAATGGAATATTTAAACAATAATGCTCATTAAGCCGATATGCATTTCGTTTATGGCCTTGCGGATGGCAATGCGCGCGAAGCAAGACGTTTTTACTAGGAGCGATTTCCTAATCGAGTACTGCCTTCAGCTCCAACATTTACCAGTCTCCACCGTCATTTGGCAGAAACAGGTAGCTTTAAGAGGGCAGCTGATATTATTGGAAGACCACGAGCAGTCCGAACCCCAGAATTGGAAGAAGATGTTTTTAACGCTCTCGAGGAGAATCCAGACACAAGTATAAGAAAGCTGATGCTCTCAATTCTACTCAGTCCACAGTTTGGAGAATTATCCACGATCAACAATTTTATCCATACCATATTCAAAGGGTACAAGCTCTTTTGCCACGAGACTTTCCCCAAGGCATTACTATGTGTCAGTGGTTTTTGAAATACTGACCTCAATTGAACGAAAATTGTAATTGCCAAAACTACATACTTACACGTCAAAACCATTTCCTAAGCATTCTTGTGAAAAATGCAAAATAATGGTAATAACTTCAACACGCATCGATTATCAAATAATCGACTTGAAATTTTCAAGTCCAAATATCTAGAAAACGGTTGCTTATAGCGACTTGTAACAGGGGTACCTTTTTTACGAAGATTTGATGGAGGAATTGATTTTTCCACTGAAAAATGAGTTAGAAGTACCATCAAAAAAGTTATGGATCTTCAAAAAAGAAAAAGACGTGTAGGTGGCGCCCCCTACGAGTGAGAGCAATAATAACATCAAGATCGAATTCGAGACCTCAAAAAACCTCTCAATACCAATTTTCGTTCAATTAAGGTCAGTATTTCGAAAGTTATTTGAAAAAAAACGAAAATGAAAATAAAATTTTAACACCTTGTATCTTGGAAACGAAGCGTTTCCTGACATATATTTATTTGGACAATTCATATTAGAATATTGTGAGGAATCACCTCCTGAAGTTTGTCAAAGTACTTTTGAATCACCCTGTATTTGCAATAATTTGTTAAGGAAATACATTAACTGATTACAGATCACAGACCTTGAATACATATTTTCTCACCAGATAAAAGTTTACCAATTTACAGCACAATGAGAATGCAGCATCATGTACTTTTCCATGTCTGATAAAACACAAAAATTCAAAACAGAATGCAAATGCAGATTGTCTTTCAAGATTGCCAATTCAATTTACAGATTGTCACACGTGTGATGTGGACATATTCGAAATCGGTATTACTGAAACTATACTTATTACACCTAAAAAAATTGCTGAATATACTAAAAATGATTCGAAAGACATTTTACATGGCTTAGAAACAGTACAAGTTTTGAATCGCAAGGGTAGATTTCATATTATTCAACATTAATGCAGAGTGATTATACCAAAGCTTTACAACCAGACATTTTGAGAGAACTCCATTTTGGTAATTTTGGAGTGGTAAAAATGAAAAAATGTAGCTTGCAGTTATCGTTGGGGACCCGGTATCGATTATGATATTGAAGAATTAGCTAGGAATTATTCAAATTGTAACTCTGCAAAAAACAATACCGAAAAGGTAGATTTCCATTTATGGAAACCTGTAAATTCACCTTTCCAGAGAGTAACATGAAGATTTTGCAAGTCCATTCATGGGTTATATTTTTTTATATTAGTTGATGCCTATACAAAATGACCCATAGTTAGAATTGTTCAGAATATAAATGCATCTACAATAATAAAAAATTGCAGAAAATTATTTGCCACATTCAGACAGCGGGCCCACCTTCACTTCAAAATAATTATAAATTTTTTTGTAAATGAATGGGGTTACCTCAAAGTTCACAGCACCTTATAACCCATCCACAAATGGACAGGTTGAACGTTATGTACAAACTCTAAAGAAATCATTGAAATGTTTGACAGAAAAATATATTCATACTGCATTACAACAATTGCTAATGCAATACATAAATATGCCACATAGCATTCAGAAAATTTCTTCTTCAGAACTAATGTTCAATACGGTTGGATTTATATAATTATTCCAGAAAAAAATATTATATGGATGTTAATAGATGAAAGAAAATACGAATTATGAAAGAGGGAGAAAGAGTAAAGTGTAGGCATTATATTGGAAAAAATGGTTATTTGGAAAAGTAGAAAGAAAGCTTGGAAAATTACATTATGAGAAAAAACTTGATGATGGTAGTCATGGAAGAGGCATATTAATCAGTTGAGATCAATTGGAAAAAAAACTACATTGTTGTCTTATGATTTTGATTCTGAGTTTGATTACTTCATAACATACAGTGTGGATGTCCTGAAGAAATATTGAAGCCAGTAAAAAATTAAGAATTAATACTGATACCACCACCACACGAAGATCGGAGAGGAATATCAGATTACCAGTTAAATTGAGAAACGATTTTCAACTTTAATATATTTCTCTTTGTCATTTTAGGAAGGAAGGTGTCGGAAAATTGTTACATCCTGTAAATATATGTATATATATACACTATATATACTATATATATATATATATATATACAGGGTGGGGCACCCCATACGACACGGTCCCTGTAAACCAAACTATTAATTTTTTCGGGAATTTGTCCATTTCATAATATGTATATTGATTAAGGCTGCAAAAGGAAATTATTTTGGAGTCTACAGGGTGGCTCAAAAAAGTGTGACATATCAAAGTTGTGTTTTTTTGAATGAAACACCCTGTATTCCGTTACACTTTTGAGTAGGTCACGAAAAAATAATATGATTTCATATAAGGTACTATGTACCTAACTATAACCGTTCTCGATTTATTGATTTTTTTATGAAAATGCTAGGTACAATTGTAAACTAAATAACATCGAAATGTATAGAAATCATCCCTTCGAATTCTGACCAAGCATAAAAGAGGTTTTGAGCTATTGATTTCGATTAAACCCGTTTCTCAATATGATACAAAATGTTCAAAAATCACTGTCACTTTTTTATAATTTCGGACAAAGATAACTTTGTTAATTAAAATAGAACACCCTGTATTGTTTTGGTCTAAACAATATAATATTCAATTATCTTTCTATTCATATTGGGGTTCCCTATACCTAACCTAAATAGTTTTTCAGATATTTCAATGCATTCTTTGAATCAAGATAGCTTTGAAACGACATTTATTTGGTTTGCTCATAGAATTCTCATTGACAGTTGTTATACTTCACTTCATCGGAAATGTTTACTGTTCACTAAAATGAAGTTATCATTTACTTCCATATTCTGACAGTAGTTCATTAAACAGACTATACAATTTTTTTTTTATCATTCAACTGAAACAACAACAAAATATGAAACACAAATGTATTTAATTCAAAGTAGGTGCTCGAAATGACGACCATCTGTTGAATACAAAGAGCCACTCTCTCTCTATGAAAGACTTCTTAACATTTAATAACATTTGAGGCGCCACTCTTCGAAAAGCAGCCCTTATTCTCTCCTTTCTATTTTCCAGGAGTGTCGTAAACCTCATTCTTCAAGTATCCCCATAGGAAAAAATCGAGGCAAGTCAAATCTGGTGTGTCGCTGGCCAATTTTCCAATCCATTTATTCGGAAAGCACATATTCAAAAACTGTCTGACACTGAATTTGAAATGTGCCGGAGCTCCATCCAGTTGTAACCAAATCCGTTGTCTGATATTCAGCGTCACATTCTCCAGCAGCTCAGGCAGATCATCTCGTAAAAATTGTAAAAAAATTTGACCATTCAAGTTTCCATAAAAAAAGTATGGTCCTATAACTTGTGTACCTATAATTCCTCCCCACACGTTAACAGACCATCTGGTGATCCATAGTGCGGAAAAAATGAGGATTCACATCACTATAATAATGGAGGTTGTGTCTGTTCACTAAGCCATTGTTATAAAAAGTAGATTCATCAGAAAATGAAATGGAACCCAAAAAATGCTCATCCTCACTAAACTTGTCCAGAACCCATAGACAAAACTCGATTCGTCGATGGAAGTCTATTTCAAATAATTCCTGGTGCATCTAAATACGGTACGGGTGGAATTTTTTTTTTATTACCCTAGAAATGCTCCGTCGTCTTATCCCTGTATCTTTCTCGATCTTACGTTGACTCGAATGAGGGTTTTCTATGATTGATCCCATAGTTAGAAATTCATTTTTCTCATTTCCAATTATAGGTTTTGGTCTATTTGCCTTTTCATAAGCTACACTTCCAGTCCTACGAAATTGATGTAGCAATCGTTTGAAAACCAACTTGTTTGGATGATTCCGGTCCGGATATTTTTGGGCATACACCCTCGATGCCAAAAGGCAATTCTCTAAACACTCACCAATCCCTAAAATCATATCTATCCGCTCTTGAATGGGATGAGTTTTCATTTTCGACGCTAATCATTCAGTGAATGTTTTGAATAACGTTAAACACAATAACTGTCAATAAGAATTATTTCAACAAGTTGAATAAATGTCGTTTCAAAGCTATCTTGATACAAAGAATGCATTGAAATAAGAACTACTATTTGAAAAAGCCAATATCTGAAAAACTATTTGGGTTAGGTATAGGGAACCCCAATATGGAATGAAATATAATTGAATTTTATATTGTTCAGACCAAAAAATACAGGGTGTTCCATTGGAAATAACGAAGTTATCTTTGTCCGAAATTATAAAAAAGTGACAATGATTTTTGAACATTCTGTATAATATTGAGAAACGGGTTTTATCGAAATCAATAGCCCAAAACCTCTCTCATGCTAGGTCAGAATTCGAAGGGATGATTTCTATTCATTTCGATGTTATTTACTTAGTTTCCAATCGTACCTAGCATTTTAATTAAAAAATAAATAACTCGAGAACGGTTATAGTTAGGTACATAGTACCTTATATGAAATCATATCACTTTTTCCTGGCCTATTCAAAAGTGCAACGTAATACACGGTGTTTCATTTATAAAAACACAACTTTGATATGTCACACTTTTTTGAGCCACCCTGTAGACTCCAAAATAATTTCCTTTTGCAGCCTTAATCAATATACATACAACAAATTCCCGAAAAAATTAATGGTTTGGTTAACAGGGACCGTGTCGTATGGGGTGCCCACCCTGTATAGATTTGTGAAGGTTCGGAAAGAAAGTTGAGGAAAACTCCGGGTAATATTCGGGTATGCAGTCAATATGGCTGAAGTAAAGTGAACTCTTGTTTCTGTTCAAGCTTCCGAGTCTTTATTGGCTCTTCTTCAGGAACTCTACAATTGTTATACTACAGTACAATTGATAATGAACAAAAATTTTTTTTTACGAAAACTCAAGGATGAAGATCCTCCTTTAGAACAATCTAATGTTCCCATGTTCACAATGTGATAAAAAATATATTGGTCAAACTAAAAGAAAACAAAGACCGCCTTTGCTCACATAAAAGTTACATAAGAAATCTCAAAAAAATTCGCACTTTAGCTGAACATACTTTTTCAAAAGAACACAAGCCTGATTATGAAAATGTGACCATATTGGAGCATGAATCCTACTTATAAAAACGGACATTCTTAGAAATGACTTGTATATTCAATGAACCTGAGTCTATGAATTCCAAAACTAATATTGACAGTCTAAGTATAATGTATTCTTATTTATTAAGCATTCCTACAAAACATTATGACAGTTTACAAAATTCCTCAGAATTCTGACATTTGATATTGGTACACCTGTTTCCCAATTCTGTCAACCCACATAACAGTTTGCAGCATTGCTTTTGTTTCATTCACTTGTTCCGCCATTTTATGCCATTCCCTCACATTTCTGACGTTTAGTGGTTAAGTTTTAAATAAAAAAGTTTCTTTCTCATATCAAATGATTATTTTACAAAGAAAACTCATGTTTTCCCTTTTTTAACAATGTATAGTTACCGTACTGAAATTGAATGTTTTCTACATTAGTGCTACATGTCTGTGAAAAGCAATGCTTCCTCTTAACCTCAGTTTTCGTAAGTGAAAAATAATTTTTGTTCATTATCAATTGTACTGTAATATAACAATTGTAGAGCTCCTGAAGAAGAGCCAATAAAGACTCGAAAGCTTGAACAGAAACAAGAGTTCGCTTTGCTTCAGTCCTATTGACTACATACCCGTATATATATATATATATATATATATATATATATATATATATTAGATGTGTGAAGGTTAGACGACTGTCTAAGTTGAGGAAAAATCATGGTAATATTCGGGTGTGCAGTCAATAGGGCTGAAGTAACGTGTACTCTTATTTCTATTCAAGCTTTCGTGTCTTTATTGGCTCTTTTTCAGGAACTACAATTGTTAGATTTCAGTACAATTTATAATGAACAAATATTTTTTTTACTTACGAGATTTGAGGTTAAAAATAAGCATTGCTTTTCACAGAAATATAACACCAATGTAGAGAACATTCAATTACAGCAATACATTGTTAAAAGGGGGGAGAAAGAAACTTTGTTTTTAAACCAGCCACTGTCAGAATTTTAAGATGTCTAAAAACCCTAGTGCTTGCACTTATACCTGTAGAAGTTTGGGATCGATTCGGCGACACTTGGCTAAGATGTATAAAAACCCTGGTGCTTGCACTTATACCTGTAGAAGTTTGGGATCGACTTGGCGACACTTGGCCCACTTGATAATAGAGATCACTAGGGTGTCAGATGGCGCCAATTTCGATTTAGTTTCAATTCAGTAACGGTATATTTATTTCCTCAGATTTCTTTTTGAGGCGAACTGTGCGTGGGTTCTAATTCTAGCTTTGCTATTGGTTGAAAAGAGACATCTGTCAAACTTCACCAATAGCAAAGCTAGAATTCGAAGCCCCCGAACATTGTACAAATAAAGCACTGTCGTGTTGTTTTTCGTATTTTGTACGATTTGAATTTGAGGTTAACTTCATTTTGACAGACGGAGAATTGGAAATAAAATTGTCATTAAATTGCAAAAAATAAAAAATTCAATGTATTCAATATAATGAACTATGGAAATATTATTATTAGTCAATTCGTCAAGATTTGTACTTGCTTTTGGTATTGAATACAGGCGAAAATTCGCAAAAAATCTGCGAAATAAACAATTCCTCACGCACTAATGAACTGATTAACGAGTGATTGTTTGAAGAACAAACTCAGGAATAAGCTAAAGAAGATTTCATATCAAAGAGATGGAAAACGCATAGATACCGACAAAACACTGAAAATAATTTCATATAAGATGCTGCAGATGTCAGAAATTAGGTTCTGACATTAAGCGAGAATATAAACAAACATTTTTAGACGGCGCCATCTACCACAGAGAGAGAAGCTCTGTTGAAGTAACAGGTGGTGTCCCCTCAAAAATCTAAACAATATCGAATCAGTTCATTCACCAGGGTTTTTAGACATCTTAGGGAATGGCATAGAATGATGGAACAAAAGTGAATGCATCAATAGCAATGCTGCCAACTGTTATGTGGGTTGACAGAAATGGGAACAGGTGTGCCAACGTCAATTGTCATAATTCTGAGGAATTAGGTAAATTGTTATCAGAGTGCTTTGTAGGAATAAAGATAAGAGAAAATGATACTTAGACTGTCAATATCAGTTGTGGAATTCATAGACTCAGGGTCTTTGAAAATGCAAGTCATTTCTAAGAATATACATTTTTTAAGTTAGATTCATGTTCCAAAATGGTCACATTTTCATAGCCAGGCTTGTGATTTTTGAGAAAGTTTGTTGAGTTTTCTTATGTCACTTTTATCACTTTTATGTGAGCACAGTCTGTCTTTGAGTTTTCTTTTGGTTTGAACAATATATTTTTCGTCACATTATGAGCAGGGGATGCAATATACTACATTAGATTGTTCTAAAGGAGGATCTTTATCCTTCAGTTTCGAAAATATTTTGTTCAGAGGTAATATATTTTGGTACGCTACTGTAAAATTGGGAAATTTTGGAAACAAAAATTGAATTTGTGATTCAATGTTTGAATGTGCATTAAGGAACGATTTTTTTTCCCCCAGGAATTTGATTGGGGGGTTGACAATTATTGGAGGCTCAACATCTATGGAGGCTCTACTGAACAATAATTCATGAATTAGTTTATTAGGGTAATCACTATTAATGAAGAGATTTGCAAGTTTATTGAGGTTTTCAGTGCGTACTGGAGTGTGACAAGTTTCAATCAGTCTATTTTTCCTGCCTAATACGATGTAGATTTTTGATTTTGTAGATGGTAAGATTCATAATGCAAGAATCTTCCTGAAGCACCTGGAAGGGGACGCTGCAATGTTCATCTTCTTCTTTGATCGTAAATTGTAAGGATTCATGATAAGAGTTGAAAACGAGTAACACTTGTTGTACTTTGTCTTCAGGTACACTTAGAATTATGTCATCGACATATTAAAAAAAAAGCAATTTTAAATTGGATTTTATTGATGCAATTGTTGATTATATCATCCATGATATATTGAGCAATGATTGGAGAAACGGGGCTACCCATAGGTAAGCCTAATGTTTGTTTGTAAATAATTTCAAAACTGAAAACTGTGGTATTATATAAAAAGTCAAGTCCTCTATCTCCGGTCATAATGTCATATGTATCCTATTGACACATACATATGACATTATGACAGGAGATAGAGGAGAATCGTTTGTTGTTAGTTACGAATGAATAAAGAAAATTCATATAGGAATTGAAATGTTCATTATCTTCGAGGAATTCAACTACAAACACTTTCGAAAGCAGGTTTTCAAATGAACTATTACGTTGCCAGTTGTTGAAAAATAAGCGCTAATACGAAATTATTATGCAATATTATCGTAGCGAAGGTAGATAAGGAGAGATTCATTGTATGAGAATGAAATCAACTATTACGTTGCCAATTGTTGAAAAACAAGGGCTAATATGAAATTATTATGCAATATTATCATAGCGATTCATTGTCTGAGAATTCCAATATTAGAAGTTATAAAGAGAACGTGAATTGACTGAGGTAATTCTAGTCTTCTAGTCTTGTGTATATGGACATACACTTTATGTATATTTCTGTTTGATTGAAATACATAAACATATTCATTGCCATACCAAACACGAAGATCTGCATAAATATCCCACCAGAACTAGCTCTCAGCTCATCAATCCCAGACTTCGTCTCAATACACCATTCAAAAATTCAATCAATTTAAATATATACAATAAAGTGCCTGAATCGTTAAAAAACTCAGGTACCATGAATTCAAACAAGCCATCAAACACCTCCTATTGGAACATAGCTTTTACTCGGTAGATGAATTTTTGTCAAGTGATCTAACAGAATATAATATTCCGTGAACACCACGATAAATGAAAACACCCATCTTTCTACCTCAAACTCATTTCAAACATAATTCGTTATGTGTGTATGTACATGTTGTTATGTTCACAATA
The DNA here is from genome assembly GCA_018342105.1 of Gonioctena quinquepunctata. Lineage (NCBI taxonomy): Eukaryota > Metazoa > Arthropoda > Insecta > Coleoptera > Chrysomelidae > Gonioctena > Gonioctena quinquepunctata. The sequence goes on along the minus strand of JAFIRS010000642.1, from coordinate 471,270 downwards.
TTACCATAAGAAGATATTTTACACCTTACTCAAACATATGTTAAACGATAATCTGTTGTGTAAACCATAATTTGCTGTGTATGAATATGTTTTATTTTTTATTTGTTATGTTCACAATAATCCTTCAATATGTTATTTTAACTACGGACATGTTCCAAACTTCTTGACGTGTGTAATGAAAGAAATATTCAAAAACACCAATAAATTCTATTCTATTCTATTCCACCAAGGATATTCTAGAATATACTAATGATCTGATAACATTCGTACATCTTCATACGTCCAACGAACATCCAGTGAATGAACTTGTGGATACCTATCGACGACGTCAAATTCACTTCTTTGGGATAATGTACATTCAGAGCAGACGAATTGTACCATATTTTTTATAATTTATAAGAAAAATAACAATAACGAAAAATTGATGTACACAAACAAGAAAGAAAATTATATGAAAAAATAAGAAATGAGTAGAGATTAAATCAAGAAAAAACAAATGAAGAATAAAATAAATGAGTATACACAATATAAAATTAAAAAACATTTAGTGAATAGAATACAATAAATCTAGTTATTTTAAAGCAAGCAGTGTTAGGCTATTATCATTCGCTATTTCGAAACTAACAAGTTTTAGAAAATGCGAACAGGAGAACAACTGTTCTACATGCCTTGAAGTCACATAGCTTGATTTAGTATTTTTTTCCATTTCTTCTTATTTCTTGTTTCTCTTCCCCAGTTATGTATGTTGAATCTCTTCACATTTTCGCTTCTCTTTGGATCTCCCTCGACTCATTTTGTTGATATTATTTTCCAAATTGATAGTATTCTCATTATCCAGATGTCAAAGTCTTTGCACCTTTACCACTCTGGTGATTCTTGATTTTTGGTTATCCAAACATCTCCATTAGTCCTTTGTATGTCCTCCTTTCATTCTTTGCTTATCCTCCTTCCCTGAGTCGCAGAATTTTGCTTTCCCGTACCTCGATCCTTTTTGGGTCTGATTTCCTCACTATTAATATCTGGCACCCGAACGTCACTACTGGTCTTTCAGCTTTCTCAAGATGAGCCTGCTTCTGATGAAATTTTTGGATCCGTGGAAAAACCACCCCCATAAAACTAGCAGAACCATTTGCGAATTTTGAATATCCAATTATGCCATAATTTGTCGCTAATTTATCGCTAACTTATTACTACAATTATAAATTTGTCGCTCATCGTTAAAAAAAATCCATGGTTCTGCTAGATCTATGTGAAGCTGGCAGAACCACTTCGTTCCTATCTACTTTTGGAAAATACTAATACCACCATAATGGGTCGCTAATTTATCGCTAATTAATTACCACTTAGAAAAATTTGTTGCTCATGTTTTTTTCCCAGGTTTGTAGGTTTATATGAAGCTAGCAGAACCACTTCCTATCTATATAATTATGAAAAAAAAAAAAACGGATAATCGATAATTGATAGCCAATTTGTCGCTAATTAATTACCACAATAAGAGATTTTTCGCTCATCTTTTTTGTATTTTCAAAATTTGATTGTCTACTAAAGGCTATCAAACGTATGGTTTATACCTATCAGTTCCATAACAAACAAATAGGCATCTTACAGAAAATGTACCTGATTTGTCGCTGATGTATCGCATATACAGGGTATTTCCGAAATTGCAGCGATAAATGAAATATGGAGTGTTGTGTGAGACAGGTCCGCCTAACAATCCGCATACCGGTTTCAGGCTTTTGGCCCTCATCAGTACGGAGTAGTCACCAGTCAGAGATCCGAAGACCTCTGGCCAAAGATCTCTGGCCGAAATTAAACATAATCAAGTTTATAAGAAAGAAACATTTGCAATCAATTTTCATTTTCAACCGACGAAACCAAAAAGGAGGAGGTTCTCTAGTCGACGCGTATATTTTTTTTTATGTATGATCACGCATAACTTTTTACTGAGACGTCCGATTCCGATAATTTTTTTTTCAGTGGATAGGGTGTACTTCGAAATTGGTCCCATTCGAATTCAAAAGATGAAATCCACCCCTAAGGGTAGCAAAATGAAGGATATTGATCACTCACCCTCTGAATTCTTGTCCGTTAATCGATTCTATCAGGCATAACTTTGTACTGGGTTCTTCGATTTAGATGTTTTGTTTTTAATAGATAGGGTATACCTCATATTTAGATTTCGAATGAAATTATCCACCCTTACGGGTAGAAAAATAGGGGATAATTGATTTTTCACTTGTGAACATTGGCACACACATATGTAGTTGACAATGACAGATCGCTACTGTCATTATTCCACATCCGTCAAAATCATTATATTCTATGAGAGGATGGAATGATATACAAAGTAATGAAATAAACTAACCAGAACAACAAAAATAATTTATATTACAACAAATAGTAAAAATAGAAAATCATATTATTTAACTGGCAATCGTTGAAGTAAGGTGGGTAAGTAAGTATTTTGGAAGTAATCAAAAAACAAGTGAAAATAAAATAAACCTTCTTAGTCTCAATAACTAAGCTCCTAAACTAATGTAAGTAACGAAGATCATTAAATAACTTCAAAAAAATTATCAGAATGTCACCGCGCAACTTGATGCCATCATTTTACGCCTTACCTAATTCATTTGCTTGTTTGTTTGGCGCCTACTTAAAATTAGTTACTTACATTAGTTTAGGAGCTTAGTTATTGAGACTAAGAAGGTTTATTTTATTTTTTACTTTTCAGTTCCGTATTTCGTCGGTTTAATTTTTTGTTAAAAAGTTTTTATCAATGGAAGTTTGCATATATTTTCAAGTGAATATCATTCAACGTTCTGTGTGGTATTTGCCAGGCAAGTAGTTGTTTTTCGCTAGTGGTATAGCACTTGTTTCATTGAATTCTTTGTGAAGAAGACTACAAAGTCCATTGTTTTCTAATATTACACTTCACATGGCTTTCTTGTTTGATATCATAGTAGGTACAATTCGGTGTTTTCATTTCATTGCTGAAAACCACTCCTAAAACTATCAACTAAGACTCCAAACCTACTGAGGAATAACCATTGTAAAATGTGGCAGAATTGCCGGTTCTATATTGATTTTTTGAAGAATTCAGAAGGCGGAAACTACCTCTGAGACGATTGATACATAAATCATTCCGGGCACATTATTTTAAACGCATGGGGTCTATGGTGAGAGTCGTTTGCCACGCCTTTTCAGGCTTTTCTTCTCGGTCATAATACAGAAATGAATTTATAACATATTTCCTATTATTATTTTAAAATGGATTCACCGTTTACCAAAATACAAAATATTGTGAAACCCATATATATATATATATATATATATATATATATATATATATATATTTTTCTTTCTTGGACATAAGGTTCATTTAAATAGCAGAGGTTGTTATTTCATGTTATTTATTAATTAAATCCAGACGTTTCAGCCAGGGTTTTGGCCTTTCTCAATGGGTCAGACTAAAATATAAGCAAAAACAGTTTGTCAACGATTAAAATGAAAAGTTTAAAATCTAGATCAACTTACCATCAGCACAACCATCATGTTAAAATACAATTAATGAAACTATTTACAATACGGGCACACACAGATTTACAACTGAGTGAACATATCTTAAATGTTTTGATTGCTTTGCAGGTTATGTTCATTCAAATCGAGAGATTAAAACCAATTGCAAATCTAAAACGGTAAAATCACTATATATATATATATATATATATATATATATATATATATATATATATATATATATATATATAAATCATAATCTGTCCATTGTCCATTATGCCACAGATTCTTTTTCATATATATATATATATATATATATATATATATATATATATATATATATATATATATATAGTTGGTTGAATGTCTTATATGTTCAAATACAGGGTGTCACATATAAAACTCCGCGGGCAAATATCTGGGAAATGAAAGATGATCCATATTTCGTGAAAGCAGATGATCTTGATATCAAAGAGTCCTCTTATTTACGTAGAGATCCATCACTAGGCGTCATCCGTTAGGGCGTCGCGACACCGACGCCAATTTTTTTGAATGGCATCCCTTATTGCACACCCATAGTTTTCCTTGAATACTGATGAAAAACAGCAACTTTATTGCATATTATGAAGAGGGCCATGAATAAGTCAAAATAAAAAGCAAGTTGAATAGTTTTATTTATTATTATTGTGATTATTTGTTAAAAAATGGTAAACTTTACCAAAGCAGAGTATGCTGACATACATTTTACATACGGACTTGCTAACGTAAATGCATATGAGGCTAAACGTTTGTATCAGGAGCGCTATCTGAACCGCACAACTCCTACTTCAAAAATGTTTTCAAGAATTCACGCTCGGTTAAGGGAAACAGGGAAACAGTTATCTCTTAACGTGTGGGCAGGAATCCTTGGAGATTATTTTATAGGTCTATTCTTCATTCCGGGAAGATTAAACGGAGAGAGATATCGTCATTTTCTTGAAGAAGATTTGCCTATTTTACTGGAAGATGTGCATCTTAGATTACGAAATGAAATGTGGTTTATGCAAGACGGTGTCCCGGCATTTTTTAGCATCCAAGTGCGAGGATTTTCAGATCAAATTTTCGGCAACCGTTGGATAGGTCGGGGAGGGCCTCAACCATGGCCCCCTAGGTCACCAGACCTTAACAGTTTGGATTTTTTCCTGTGGGGACATCTAAAATCCTTAATTTACCAGACAACTATCCAAAATGAAAAAGAATTAAGTAATCGAATAATTATCTCTTGTAGAACGATTCAAAATACTCCAAAAAGTACGCGAATCAATGAGAAGAAGATTGGATGCGTGCATACATGCAGGAGGTGGAAATTTCGAACATTTATTGTGATTTTGATTTAGATTTGTATCTAGTGTTCCGTTGTTTATTGTTGTTTAAAAAAAGTTTTCAAAATTGTTTCACTTTTTGACAAACACATGCATCGATTAATTTAAATCAAAATATCTCGAAAACGGCTGCTTGTAGCGACTTTTGGAAAGCATTCCTTTTTCATGTAAAAATGATAGAGAAATCGATTTTTCTTCTAGAAAATGTGATACAAAGTTGTGACTCCCCAAAAGAGACAAATACCTGTGCCCCTTCAATTAAGGGGTAAACTAAGATCAAATTTGAATTTCTCATATTAAAAAATCCTCAAATACCAATTTTCGTTCAAATATCGACATTATTTTAGAAATTATTCACGAAAAACTAAAATAAAAAAAAATTAATACCCTGTATTTGAAAAATAAAGGCCTTGCGGAGCCATGCCTATTTGAACTTTTCAAATAATAAATAACCGAGGAATCGTCTCCTGTAAAATATCGCACACTTATTACATAACACCCTGTATATATCGGGTTATTGCTAATCAATATATTTCTCATCATTTTCCAGAATCATCAAATAAACAATACTACAGTATGGTATGTGACATAAAGTGAGTCAAACAACTTTATTCAGTTTATTGCTTAACTGGGTAAAGTAAGTTCAATATACTTACCAAGAAATGACTCTGCAATACGGCTAGTTCTAAAAAGCGTAGTTTGGTATCAATCTATAGACCAACATGTTTGCATTGATACTGAATGAGTTACAATCCATCACTTTTGTCCCGTGACTTCAAAGCATAATAATTTTCGTTTTGTAACTATTCAGAATTCGGAATTGCCTGCAAGTCGGCATTTATCCCTTCCGCTGTCATGCCAATACAACCCCAAAGAAAAATAATTAATTTTTCTTTCATCGAAATTATCAACTTAATTCGTTATACATAACGTGAAAGAAGAAGTACAATCCCTTTCATTTGGGTAAAGGAACTGGTGGACAGACTTGCCATAGAAAGCATATGGGAAAGAGATATATTACAATATGAACGTACATCCAAAGATTGCATTCGTGAAAAAAAGATAATTATGATGAAGTAATGGGAAAATTATTGGAAAAACTACTCGTCTCAAAATACAAGCCTACAAAACTTCAATTATAGAAGAAGACAGATTGTCACATTAACAAGTCTTAAAACAGGGCATAGGTTCGGTTTAAACTTGAGTTTAAACCAAAGTTTGAACTTGGTTTAACCATAACTCTGCCATTTGAGCGTTTTATAGGTTCCGTTTATTACAGCAAATTATTTTTATTTTGTTGTGTTGGCACCTAAAATAAACGCAAACTGTCAATGGTCGATCATAAAACACTAGTGTTTCATAAGCTTGTTTTTTGTTTCGTGTTTCCTTTGGGATTAACATGTCTAAAAACCCTATAGAAGTTTGGGATCGACTTGGCGACACTTGGCCTACTTGATAATAGAGATTACTAGCGTGTCAGATGGCGTCAATTTTGTTGTAGTTTCAATTCAGTAACAGGGTATATTTATTTTCTCAGATTTCTTTTTGAGGCGAACTGTTCGCGGGTTCTGATTCTAGCTTTGCTATTGGTTGAAAAGAGACATCTGTCAAACTTCACCAATAGCAAAGCTAGAATTAGAAACCCCCGAACATTGCACAAAGAAAGCACTGTCGTGTTGTTTTTCGTATTTTGTACCATTTGAATTTGGGGTTGATTGCATTTTGACAGACGGAGAATTGGAAATGAAATTGTCATCAAATCGCAGAAAATATAAAATTCAATGCATTCAATATGATGAACTATAGAAATCTCATTAGTAGTCAATTCGTCAAGATTTGTACCTACTTGCTTTTGGTACAGAATGCATGTGAAAATTCGAATCTGCGGCTTTATACTGTCCACACTCAATACAAATGTGGCCCATTCCACACGCACTAATGAATTGATGAACGAGTGATTTTTTAAAGAACAAACTCAGGAATAAGCTAAGCAAGATTTCAAATCAAAGAGATGGAAAACGCATAGATACCGTCAAAACACTGAAAATAATTTCATATAAGATGCTGCAGATGTCAGAAGTTCTGACATTAAGCGAGAATATAGATAAACATTTTTGGACGGCGCCATCTACCACAGAGAGAGAAGCTCTGTTGAAGTAACAGGTGGTGTCCCCTCGAAAATCTAAACAATATCGAATCAGTTAATTCACCAGGGTTTTTAGACATTTTATTTGGGATACATAACTGATGTGTTGTCAGTTCTAACGACCTATATGCTGGAGCAGTATTTCTATGAATTGTTTAGAAATAGTTAAACGTGTTATAAATTCCAGATCGTTTCAGATATCAAAGTGATTTGGCCTGGCTAGGAATTCTTTTGCATTTCGTGGAGCTTCTACGAAATCAATAACATGGTCTTCGCCATCTGTCAAAAGTTCTTCGAAAACAGAGTGATCCATTTCAACTAACTGACATAACAAAACCTCAATCTTTGAAAATATAAATTTTCTCTAGTAGACTAGATCTAACTTTTGCCACAATTATCGATGCTGATTCTCAATGCGCAGGCTCAATCTCAATCCGAAGTTCAAACCGAACCTATAAAAGTAAAGAAGAAATTCACGGGCATCTCATAGACATCGTCTTTGGAACTCGAATTAAATTATAGAATCCCCTTTAGTGCTTAATTTCACTAGGAGTCTTGTTTACCTCCATTTTTGTCCTACTATTGATCCACCTTCCTATCATTGGTCTTCCTGTGTTGTTTGTACATTGATGTTCTGATTGATTCTAGGATGAGAAGAGTGTACAGTCTGTTTCTACGTTGAGAGGGAAAAACTGGGCTTCGGAGATTCTCGTTCATTTACTACAAGAAAACATAATACCACCTGTTCGAAGAGCAAGTTGAAAATAATTTATAGTAGTGGCTGGCTAAATCAGCATTTCATTCACATGCCGAAAAAACTTCAATAGCATGTTCAGGTTTTACTAGTTCTTTTTTACAAGCTTAATCGAATTCTCCAATATCCACTTTTCAACTAGTAGACTAGGAGGAATCGGCGCATGAGTACCGAAAACTATTCCACCTCAATTTTTTTATGCGATCCTCTTCAAATTGCCCTACTGATGATACAAATGCATGTTGCCATGGGGCAACCCCGTGCCATATTGTTTAAACAGAAATTGTTTAAACAATTGCAAGGAATTGTTTTTTTTCAACCGGATTTTTTTTTTATATCCTTTTTCAAAATACAAATAAAAAAGGTCCTATGACTTTTCACGATAAAGTTGATATTTTTAGAGATATGAATTTTTAAAGGTTCAAAAAATCTCATATTTGGGTACTTTTGACCCATGAAAAATATATAAAAAAAAAATCGAAATAATATTTTTTTTTAAATTCTTTATACAATAGTCAATAACATTCTTAATAGAGATTTAAAAAAATTTCATTGATTATACCTGTTTTTTAATTATCAATTTCGCGCGCTCACAAGTATGCATCGCTTACCTTTAAGTATCGCCGTCTCTCTCTGACTCATGCGCTGCATCGGCCTCTCTGTTTCCTGAATCATTATTTATCATTTATCTTAAAACTATTAACTTTTTAAGATTGTTAAGGAGAGCAATGTTATTAACAATTAAATTGTCTACAATTTGTTTTTGACAAATTTTTTCTGGAATCAATTTTACAAACGTTATTTAAGCATGAATCGGAACATGTAATTAAAATTACTTTTTTATCAGTTTATATTATTTTTTTGTCATTAAAACAGAAAGTAATTACATTGAATAACTTCTTCAAACGAAGGTTATAGATGTAGAAGTATGAAATAATAAAACAAGATTTAAAAAAAAGGTATTTATTTATTATCAATATCATTTTTATATATTATATTCTTACAGTCTTCTGAATCACAGCCACATAGAAGTATGCAACTAATATTATTTTTTTTACAGTAACAAGCTTTGGTTTTACAGGCTTTCTTACAATTGCACGGTTTTTTAAGATCAGTTGGAAATGGGCTTTTGTTCATAAATAAAGGTAGCAAAGTACTATTCTCCAGTTTGTATCCGAAATTCGTAAAATCTAATGTTTTATATTGGGGATTCAACGCTTTTTTCCAAATGTTTATCGTTTTGGCCACCTTAACGAAAAGCAATTAAAAACTATCAATTCGAAAAACTTGGTAGCAGGTATGGAATTCAATCCTTCGGAAAACTTGAATGCATGTGAAATTTGCATCAAAAGTAAGCAAGTAACTTGTCCATTTCCTACATCATACTCAAAAACGGAAGGTGTATTAGATCTGATACACTCTGACATCTGTGGCCCTATGAAAAATCTTTAAAGGGGTGCACGGTATTTTGCTACTTTTATAGATGATAAATCCAGAATGGTACAGGTATATTTTCTGAAGTCAAAAGATGAGGTGAAAGAATCATTTTTAAAATTCAAAAATTATGCAGAAACAGAGACTGGGAGAAAAATAAAAATCTTGAGAACATATAATGGTTTGGAGTACTGTGGAAGAGCGTTCGGAAAAATTTTGGAAGAAAATGGAATAAAAAGAGAATATTCAACAGTTTACACGCCTCAGCAAAACGGTGTAGCTGAGCGAATGAACCGTACCCTAGTTGAAATGGCTCGATGCATACTAGAACAATCGAAATTATCGAAAAATTTCTGGGCAGAAGCTGTATCAACTGCAGCCTATATCAGAAATCGATGCACTACTCGAAGTTTGGAAAATAGCATCACACCTTATGAAATTTGGAATAAGAGAAAGCCAGTTGTAGCCCACTTCAAAATTTTCGGCTCTAAAGCATTTACATTGATTAAATCTCCGAAAACGAAATTTGAACCAAGATCGAAGAAATGCACATTCATAGGATATTCAACAGAATCAAAAGCCTATCGTTTGTGGGATCCGGAAGACAAGAAAGTCATAGTTAGTAGAGATGTTAAATTCATTGAAACCGGAATGATAAAAGATGAAGAAGAAGAAGAAGAAGAAAAAGGAGGAATGAATAATTCCATATTCTTCGACATCCTGAAAGCAAAAGAGACATATTCTAAAGAAAGAGTTCAAGAAGATGATACTCATGATCAAGGAGAAAACAGCGAAAAAAAAGATAACGAAAACATCGATGATATAGAAGTATCAGAAGAAATAGAAATTAATAGGCCAGAAACATCTGTAAAGAGAGGACGAGGTAGACCGAAGATATTGAGAGATGGTTCGAAAGGCAGGCCAAGGAAAATATATAATATGGTTGAAAGTATGGAAGAAGTAAAAATGATATCCGAAGAAATAGATAATCCTACTCTCGAAGAAGCTTTGAATGGGGAAAATTCCAGAGAATGGAAAAATGCGATGAATGAGGAATTTCAGGCCCTGGTAAAAGTAGAGCATGGACTTTAGTTGAAAACCTGAAAATCGGAAAATTATAGGATGCAAATGGGTTTTAAGAACAAAATATAAAGCAGATGGAACTATATAGCGTAGAAAAGCACGTCTAGTTGCAAAAGGGTACGCACAGCAGCCAGGGGGGGATTTTCATGAAACGAGTTCACCAGTGACACGACAGAGCTCTATAAGAATCCTTCTTTCTTTGTCAGTCGAGTTGAAACTTACCCTGTATCAAATTGATATTGTTATGGCATATATCAATGGAGAGCTTGAAGAAGATATTTTCATGTATCAAGCTGAATTATTCATACAACCAGGTTCAGAGGAGAAGGTTTATCATTTAAACAAATCCCTTTATGGTTTGAAACAGTCGGGAAGACAATGGTACAAGAAACTAGATCACTATCTTCAAACTGTCATAGGACTGAAACCTTTGGGAAGCGATAAATGCGTATATATTTTGAAACAACATGGCACTATTCTGATAATTGCAGTATATGTTGACGATTTGATTGTTGCAACAAATGACATCAACAGTTATAGAAAATTAAAAGAAGATTTGGGTAGAGAATTTCAGATTAAGGATCTGGGATATCTACATTATTGTCTTGGGATTGAATTTGATCAGAGTAAAACTTTGAATTCAATCGTTATTTCACAGATGAAATATACCATAGACATTTTGAAAAAATTCAACATGATGGAATGTAAAGCAGTTTCTACTCCAATGGATGTTAACACTAAACTGACAAAAGATATGAACCCCAAAACCGATGAAGAAAGGATGGAAATGATGCAAATACCATATCGCCAAGCTATTGGGTCTCTATTGTACCTAGCAACTAGCACAAGACCTGACATATCTTTTTCTGTCAGCGCACTTAGCCAATTTAATAATGATCCAGGAACAGCACATTGGTGTGCGGTGAAAAGACTGTTGCGATATCTGAAGGGAACTCAAGGTTTTAATCTGACAATCCGAAAGTCTGAAAAATCATTGCATGGATATGTTAACGCTGATTGGGGAGGAGATCTGAATGACAGACGATCTTACAGCGGCTTTATTTTTATTTTGTCCGATTGTCCAATTAGTTGGGAAGCAAGAAAACAAAAATGTGTTTCTCTATCGAGTACCGAAGCTGAATATGTTGCTTTATCTGAAGCAACCAAGGAAGCTGTTTACCTCCGAACTTTTTTACGTGAGCTAGAATTTCCTATAGAATTTGATGAACCAACAATACTCTACTGCGATAATCAGGGAGCACAAAAGTTGATTCATAATCCTGTTTACCACTCTCGCACGAAACATATAGACATTCGTTACCATTATATTAGAGAAGTTTTCAATCGGAAGGAAATAGATGTTCTTTATATACCAACGCAAGACATGATTGCAGATATTTTCACGAAATCCCTTAGCAGTCCTACTCTAACTAAGCATTTGAAAACTTTAGGCATTATAAGGCAATCCACGTTGAGAGGGGGTGTTGGATAGAATTTAGCAACGTTATATTTGCAGTTTATTATACATATTTTATGAACACATTGTATTATATGTAGATGTATAAATGTTGACAATTGTTAAAGTCAGATTGATAATATATATTCTGAAGTTCAGTCAGAAGTAATTTCTTGCTACCAAATAACTAAAATAACCAACATGTATGTTTGAGCAGAAGCTCTAAGTGCATGCAAATGCAAGGCATCTGATGTGCACGGAATTTTCGATAAATTAATATTAGTTCCAAAGCAACGAGAAAAAATAATTTGTCTAGCTTCATCCGCGGAGTTACCTTTTTTACCCAAAATATTTAAATACAATGTTTCTAAGCCTTTCAACTCCTTAGTACTTAATTCTACGCCATTGCCAAGAGGGACTAAGACATCACGATTTTCTTTTATTTGTATCAGTTCTAAAGCTTTTTGTGCCAATTTTACACTTTGAACTGACAATTGTCACTTCGAACTGACAATTGTCACTTCGAACTGACAATTGTCACTTTGAAGTGACAATTGTCACTTCTAGTAACAATTTTCACTTCGGTATGAGGATTGCAATACTCTGGACGGGGTTGTTTTGATGGCGTTTTCTCAGAATGAGTTTCTGAAGTGTTATTTACATGGTTCTATTAATAAAATGGCGAAAAAAATTAAATAGTTCATCTATTGGTATCAAAATACTTACTCTATTTAACTTAAGTTATTTGAAAGAAAAATAGGATATTTATAAATTGATCAGAGAATATAGAAAAAAAAGGTGATTTTAGATATTTTCGAATAAATGCTTGGAACTGCACCTAAGCCATAGTATTCGATTCTAACTGTTTTCGAAATTCTGCCATCTTCATAGTTTTTTTTTAACTTGTTGCCTTACTGGCCATCATGTAAAATTTCAATTGATTTTGAGGTTATTCGACATGCACAATCTATAAAAGTTTTTTCAATACTTTCTCCTATACCTATGTTGAAAATTGACTAAATATTCAACCTGTTTCATTTTTGATGGCTTCCTATGAACATTTCATTTTGTATACAGGGTAGTTCCTTTCGAAAAATGAATGGAGTTTTTTCTCAAATGTCTCGGACGGACACAGTGCTCTTTTTTATAAACAAAATAGGAGATTTTCCACGAGAATTCAATTGGTTTTTCTGAAATAGTTTTTTTATCGAAAAGGAAGTCATTTTCGATCAAGAATAAAATATATTTTTTTTATTATAACAAATTGATTTGGGTAATAAATAGATAACTTTTTTTGTATTAACTGAAGAGAATTTGTTATTTTTCAACATGAATAAAGTTTTCAAGTGGTATAAGTGAAATGATAGAATGCCCATAAATTGACTGAAAAACAATATTATTTTAGCAGTTGGCATCAAATGTCCTTTTTGAGTGACAATTGTCACTTCAAAGTGACAATTGTCAGTTCGAAGTGACAATTGTTTCTTTCTGTCACCTAGTGACAGAAAGAAACAATTGTTACTTTGAAGTGACAATTCCTAATATTTTAAAAAATATTTTGTTGTTGGCCCTTATACGCCTTCGTAATAATCAATGAATTTTTTTTAAATCTCTATTAAGAATGTTATTAACTATTGTATAAAGAATTAAAAAAAAATATTATTTCGATTTTTTTTTAATATATTTTTCATGGGTCAAAAGTACCCAAATATGAGATTTTTTGAACCTTTAAAAATTCATATCTCTAAAAATATTAACTTTATCGTGAAAAGTCATAGGACCTTTTTTATTTGTATTTTAATAAAAAATATAAAAAAAAATTGTCCGGTTGAAAAATAACAATTCCTTGCAATTGTTCAAACAATTTCGGTTTAAACAATATGGCACGGGGTTGCCCCATGGCAACATGCATGTATATCATCAGCAGGGCAATTTGAAGAGGATCGCATAAAATAATTGAGGTGGAATAGTTTTCGGTACTCATGCGCCGATTCCTCCTAGTCTATAGGGAATGTAGTGAAATATTGCTCTAAACCGGCTTCAATGACGATAACATTTATATAAAGTTGACTGCGCTAATCTCTCATCAAGCCATCGAGTTTCAACTTCAAAGAAAAGAAGTTTTAAAATTATTCACCTTTTTCCAGGTTCTTCATTAACTCCTTCGCGTTCTTCAATATTCTCATCATTCACGGTGGGAATCGAATCGTTGGCGGTGTCTCGACTTAACATACAAGATGTGTAACCGTATCGTCCGAAATGAAATAAAAAATGGGAGGTAATAAAATTTCCTCTCCAGAGTAGCAATTATGTTATACTCCATGGCGAATTGTCGTGAATGACCCCATCTCAGAGCAGAGGTGGCCCGTGCAATTCATGGTGAGGGGATAAAAATGTACTCGAATGAAAAAATAGGATTAATGTTCTCCGCAAGTTCTTCAGAGACTATATCACTCCATAGAATAGAATAAAACTAACATCCATTACACAAGTCAAAGATAGAATGACTCACTGTTGGAAAGAAAGTTGTTAAATAACAGAAAATAAGAAACCCAGGAGGTCCACTAGTATTCTTGAATAATTCGACAAATCTCGATATTGACGATATTTACAAATTCAGCAATATTAAAACATCAATTAGACTGAAAGATAAGCGCCATGTGAAGTGGAATGAATGGAAAAATCGAATTAAACGGTTTTCTTCACATAAAGGATTCAATATAAATTGAACCAGAAAATGGTAGATCTCAGGTGAGAAACAACTACTTTCCTGGCAAATACCACGCAGAACGTTGAATGATATTCACCTGAAAATCCATGCATACTTCCATATAATATCAATGGACATTGAATGCAAATGTTTCTTTCTGATAAGCTCGATTATGTTTAATTTATGTCGTGTTCACCTAACAATCCGCATACCGGTTTCAGGCTTCTTGGCCCTCATCAGTACGGAGTAGTCAACCAGCCAAAGGTGCAAAGAGCTCTGGCTGAAGTGAGACACAACGTAAACAAACCATCATCGAGCTTGTAACAGCTATAGGTACGCCGGAAAAATAAACTTTAACTGGCGGTACCTAGTGACAGAAAGAAACACTCCGAAAATCTCCCACCTCGATGGGTTTCTAAATAAAAGATTCCTTCTGAGTAGGAGTGGCAAGCCCGTCTAGCATATAGTGAAAGATAAGCGCCATGTGAAGTGGAATGAATAGAAAAATCGAATTAAACGGTTTTCTTCACATAAAGGATTCAATATAAATTGAACCAGAAAATGGTAGATCTCAGGTGAAAAACAACTACTTTCCTGGCAAATACCGCGCAGAACGTTGAATGATATTCACCTGAAAATCCATGCATACTTCCATATAATATCAATGGACATTGAATGCAAATGTTCCTTTCTGATAAGCTCGATTATGTTCAATTTATGTCGTGTTCACCTAACAATCCGCATACCGGTTTCAGGCTTCTTGGCCCTCATCAGTACGGAGTAGTCAACCAGCCAAAGGTGCAAAGAGCTCTGGCTGAAGTGAGACACAACGTAAACAAACCATCATCGAGCTTGTAACACCTATAGGTACGCCGGAAAAGATAAACTTTAACTGGCGGTACCTAGTGACAGAAAGAAACACTCCGAAAATCTCCCACCTCGATGGGTTTCTAAATAAAAGATTCCTTCTCAGTAGGAGTGGCAAGCCCGTCTAGCATATAGTGAAGATATGCGCCATGTGAAGTGGAATGAATAGAAAAATCGAATTAAACAGTTTTCTTCACATAAAGGATTCAATATAAATTGAACCAGAAAATGGTAGATCTCAGGTGAAAAAAATTTCCGGAAACCAAAAATTACCTAAAATATATTCCATATAATATCAATGGACATTGAATGCAAATGTTCCTTTCTGATAAGCTCGATTATGTTCAATTTATGTCGTGTTCACCTAACAATCCGCATACCGGTTTCAGGCTTCTTGGCCCTCATCAGTACGGAGTAGTCAACCAGCCAAAGGTGCAAAGAGCTCTGGCTGAAGTGAGACACAACGTAAACAAACCATCATCGAGCTTGTAACAGCTATAGGTACGCCGGAAAAATAAACTTTAACTGGCGGTACCTAGTGACAGAAAGAAACACTCCGAAAATCTCCCACCTCGATGGGTTTCTAAATAAAAGATTCCTTCTGAGTAGGAGTGGCAAGCCCGTCTAGCATATAGTGAAAGATAAGCGCCATGTGAAGTGGAATGAATAGAAAAATCGAATTAAACGGTTTTCTTCACATAAAGGATTCAATATAAATTGAACCAGAAAATGGTAGATCTCAGGTGAAAAACAACTACTTTCCTGGCAAATACCACGCAGAACGTTGAATGACATTCACCTGAAAATCCATGCATACTTCCATATAATATCAATGGACATTGAATGCAAATGTTTCTTTCTGATAAGCTCGATTATGTTCAATTTATGTCGTGTTCACATAACAATCCGCCCGATGAGGGCCAAGAAGCCTGAAACCGGTATGCTGGTTGTTCTTTTTTCATTTCAAATGCACCATTCATTGGTCATAGTATACTTGATTATTGTGAATGAGTAGGTCTTCTCTTGAATAACATATTGAAATAAATGCGGACAAATTTTTGTAAGAATAAAACTCTCTGATCTGACTATTGAAATCCCTAAAACGCACATCGACTCCAATATACTATTTTGCCGTAACAATGAATATAATCCCAAAATTTACCTATTTAATCCCCTTTTACAACCCCAAAGATTTACAAGCTCACTTCAGGGAAACAAGAATATTCTCACATGGAAAAGGAATGAGTTTGTTTTTGAATCCTTGGGATTTTTTCAGATTGGCGACTGGCGAAACAACATTGTTTGACTGTATACTATGAACCACCATATCATGTGTCGATTATGGGAAAATAGCTCGGAAAATATCAAATTTTTACATTCGTTGCCAGAATGTGCAAATTTATACGTCTGTTGACGCTATTTTTACAGTGTTGCTTATAATCAAGTGTATTCTATATACAGACAGATATTTATTTGCTACGTTATTTTTACATTTGCAGGTCATCGTTGTCAAATTCAGTATTAATTTACTGTTACTTATTATCTTACAGATTTATAAACATAGTTTGTGAAAATTTACAGTTAAAATATATTTAGCTAAAAGTGAAGACACTTGGAGATTAAAAATGAGTTGACACTCAGTGGTTGGGAATGGTCATTCTAGTGTCAGCGTCATAGGGTGTAGCGATGTAGTCATCGATCGAATAAAAGCAGTGAGCAATTAGATAGGATTTTATACATTTTTTAAATTAAATGTAGTTGAGCGATTTCACTACAATCGGTAGTTTATTATAAAGGTTCACATCAAGGTTTACATCAAGCGATTAGAGCAGTGAACATGATAAAAATTGTTGATTATTAGAAGAGAACATAAACACTTTTTAACAGAAAAGTAAACCGACGAAAAAATCAACTGAAAAGCAAAAAATAAGTTAAACCTTCTCAGTCTAAATGATAATTGAGCTCCTTAACTAATGTGAGTAACTGATTTTGAGTCGGCGCCAAACAAATAATTATCGAATATCATGATATTACTTTGAAAGAAGTAATAAAAACGCAGCCGTGTATCTCGCTGCCATCATTTTACGCTTTACCTAATTCAATTGCTAGTTTGTTTGGCGTCGACTCAAAATCACTTACTTACATTAGTTTAGGAGCTCAATTATCATTTAGACTAAGGAGGTTTATTTTATTTTTTGCTTTTTAGTTGATTTTTTCGTCGGTTTAATTTTTCGTTGAAAAGTTTTTATTTTTCAATTTTTTGTTGCTGAAATCTACTAATTACTACCTACTTAATTAATTATCGATTACTTCCAAAATACTTACTTACCTAGCTCACTTCAACTATTAACTATTGAATAATATGATTTTCTATTTTAACTATTTATTGTTATACAGAGTGGCCACTTTTTTAATGGGATTGTATTGGTAACTTTTAAACCATAAGAGTTAGAAGGTCGGTCAAATGGAGAAAAAGTTGCATTCATAGAAGCATTGTCAAGCAGTTCAAACAGATCGAGATTATCAGGGCCGGTTATTGAGATATCATAAGAAAAGTAAATTCTGTCATTTTAATTTTTCTTTTTTTTCCACTTTATTTCGAATATTATCAAAAAATGTCAAAGGAGTTTTTTATTCGACAGTAAATTATCCTCATTTTGACATAATCAGATTTAGTATCCAACGTTTCGTACGCTCTGGGCCACCCTCAACCTCATTTTTTTCAATACGGACCTGCATATTTTATGACACTTTTCGAAATAACTTTTAACGCTAAATTCAACGATATATCATACAATGTCATTCAAAGTTGATTTTCAGGTGATTTTGACCCTTATCCAAATTTCTTTGGGTCGGATCTGTATTACATTTGGGTACCTTTAGTTTAATTAACAACATGCAATACATTTCGATAAGAAAATCAACTTACTCATCTTCAACTGAATGGAACGTAACAGGATCAAAGCAAGAAACAAGTAATAATTATTTACAAATTTCAAGAGGTGAAAAACCTAATTCATAATAATTAAACGAAACTATCATTTAATGAAAGAAAAATCAAATGATTATTCGAAAGTAAATGATGAACATTAATGAAGTAAGTGTTCGAAATGTCCACCATTTTGTAAAATGCACTTTGCGGTTCTGAACCCATACTTCTTATACATTTGCTCATTTCGTCTCCTTGAATACCTTCCAATACATTCTCAATCTTCTCGCGAGGAATCATTATTGTTGGATTTGTCATTTGTTCCGTTGAAACAAATTACAGAATCGAACTTTATTTTGAGATCATTACGATATAATTTTTGCAAGGCTTGGTATTCAAATTTAAAATCATTGTATTCGCGTCTCTTGAGTATTTTATTAACAGCAGTTTTTGATAAATTGCATTCACTGGCCACAGTTCTCGATTTTTTTTCTGGGTTCAATTGAATTTGGGTCAGAACATTGATATCGTTGATAGACTTGTTTTTCTTACATACACACAACTCTTGAATGTATTATTTTCAAGTAGTAGGCCGTGGATAAAAAAGAACATAACAAGAAATGTCATATTATTTGTCACTTCGTTTATTATTGTGTCACAAGAACTTGTCATTAAATACTTTTCTGAGTAATTCCAATTTAACTTATTCGATATGGTAAGATACACAAATGAAGAGAAGAGAGATACGTACGAAGTGTACATAAGATAGAAATTCGTTAAGCACAACAGAGGTATGGTGAATTATATCCTGAAAGAACAACACCAAATATTAAAATGTTTCGACGTTTATCTACAACGTTACTTGCACATAATTCATTCATCAAACCTAGAGGTCCTTATGTACGACGAAACGAGCCTATCAATGACATCAATGTTCTGGCCCAAATTCGAATGAATCCAGGAATAGGATCGAGAACTATGGCCAGTGAATGCAATTTATCAAAAAGTGCTGTTAATAAAATAGTCAAGAGACACGAATACCATGACTATGAATACCAAGCCGTGCAAAAACTATATCGCAATGATCCTGAGAGAAGGTTGCAATTCTGTAATTGGTTTCAACGGAAGGTGCGGAATAACAACAATTTTGCGCACAATATCCTTTGGGGAGACGAAACGACATTCACAAATTCTGGCATGTTCAATCGAAGGAACAAACATTTTTATGCCACAGAAAATCCTCACTTAATTCATGAAGTTAGACATCAATATCGTTTTTCTTTGAACATATGGTGCGGTTTGTTGAATAATAAATTACTGGGACCCTATTTTATTGACGGCAACCTAACCGGAGCAAAATATGTAGAAATTATAGAAGAATGTTGGATGATCTTCCTATACGGTATCGGCGTAATAGTCCATGGTTCCAACAAGACGGATGTGGTCCACACAACTCAAGAATAGTCACAGACTATCTAAATCGAACTTTTCCCGATTCATGGATTGGAACAAGAGGTCCAGTAGCATGGCCTGCCAGATCTCCGGATTTGAATCCGCTGGATTTTTATTTGTGGGGATATCTCAAAAATAAAATTTATGATACTACGAACCCGATAATAGAGATTCTTCGCGAGAAGATTGAGAATGTATTGGAAGGTATTCAAGGAGACGAAATAAGCAAATGTATAGGGTTCCAGAACCGCAAAGTGCATTTTACAAAATGGTGGACATTTCGAACACTTACTTCATTAATGTTCATCATTTACTTTCGAATAATCATTCGATTTTTCTTTCATTAAATGATAGTTTCGTTTAATTATTATGAATTAGGTTTTTCACCTCATGAAATTTGTAAATAATTATTACTTGTTTCTTGCTTTGATTCTGTTACGTTCCATTCAGTTGAATATGAGTAAGTTGATTTTCTCATCAAAATGTATTGCATGTTCTTAATTAAACTAAAGGTACCTAAATGTAATACAGATCCGACCCAAAGAAATTTGGATAAGGGTCAAAATCACCTGAAAATCAACTTTGAATGACATTGTATGATATATCGTTGAATTCAGCGTTAAAAGATATTTCGAAAAGTGTCATAAAATATGCAGGTCCGTATTGAAAAAAATGAGGTTGAAGGTGGCCCAGACCGTACGAAACGTTGGATACGAAATCTGATTATGTCAAATTGAGGATAATTTACTGTCGAATAAAAAACTCCTGTGACATTTTTTGATAATATTCGAAATAAAGTGGGAAAAAAAGAAAAATCAAAATGACAGAATTTACTTTTCTTATGATATCTCAATAACCGGCCCTGATAATCTCGATTTGTTTGAACTGCTTGACAATGCTTCTATGAATGCAACTTTTTCTCCATTTGACCGACCTTCTAACTCTTATGGTTTAAAAGTTACCAATACAATCCCATTAAAAAAGTGGCCACTCTGTATAATATAAATTAAGTTCTGGTTAGTCATTTCATCACTTTGTATATAATTCCATCCTTCCTAGAATGTATTTTTGACGGATGTAGGAGGATCTGTCAATGTCAACTACATATGTGTGCCAAAGTTCACAAGTGAAAAATCAATCATCCCCTATTTTTCTCCCATAGAGGTGGATCAATTCATTCCAAATTGGAATATGATCAACTATGAGGTATACCTTTTCTAATAAAAAAAGATAGAATCGGTTAACGGACCAAAATTCAGAGGGTGAACGATCAATATCCTTCATTTTGCTACCCTTAGGGATGGATTTTGTTGTTCAAATTGAAATGGGACCAACTTCGGAGTACACCCTATCCAATGAAAAAAAAACATCGGAATCGAACCGCTCTGTGAAAAGTTGTGCGTGATCATACATAAAAAAAAATATACGCGTCGAATAGAAAACCTCCTCTTTTTCGGTTTCGTCGGTTAAAAAAAAATATACGTGTCGAATAAAGAACCTCCTCCTTTTTGGTTTCGTCGGTTAAGAATGAAATATCTGACAATTCTTAGGAGACGTATACTTTCTCACATCGAATTGTGTCTTTCGTAGATCTCTAGGGCCGAAAAAAGAATATCCAGAGCCACAATCGACGGAGAGCCACTGTATCAGCGACATTTAGGTTTCTTGGCAGTGAGGCAATAAAATGGTACCAAGAAATAACTCATTCAATACACCTTGTACCGTAGCTAACGCCTTTTGTTCTACTTGGCGATTGCAGTCATACGCCATATGTACGTCGCTCTCAGGGTTCAGACGAAAAACAATAAAAAGCAGCGGCAGTCATTTCGACGAGTTTAATTGGATAAGAGATAAAGCAAACTGTCGGCAGTTTTTAATTAATATTTTTGTAATTTTTTATTTTGTCGAAACGTTTCTGTAGGAATTAATGATAGCTGGAAGATGATTACATTTTTATAATTAGTATTGTTACAAGGTGGGATTTCTTGGATATTTATTAGCGTGACTAATTTGTAGTACATTATTACAAGCCGAGTCTTGAATGCATGGGAAAATATCAGGTAATTTTTTTGACTCAAAACGAAACTACTAGACAAAATTAACGCAACAATCCAAAAAATAAATGTGTCTTTTTCTTATGCCACTTTTGAAGTTTGTCGAGTATTTGAATGGATATTTTGTTTCGTTGTTAATGACAACAATCCAAACAATAATTCGTTTATATTTAGTTTTGAGGAATTTTTTAGGAAGATAAACAATTTTGTGCATACATTTTCTTTAAAATAAGCGTATGATTTGTTACTTTTTTTAACAGACGAAACCAAAAAGGAGGGAGTTCTCTAGTCGACGCGTATATTTTTTTTATGTGTGATCCCGCATAACTTTTTACTGAGACGTCCGATACCGATAATTCTTTTCAGTGGATAGGGTGCACTTCGAAGTTGGTCCCATTTGGATTTAAAATATGAAATCCAACCCTAAGGGTAGCAAAATGAAGGATATTGATCACTCACCCTCTGAATTCTGGTCCGTTAACCGATTCTATCAGGCATAACTTTGTACTGGGTTCTTCGATTTGGATGATTCTTTTTATTAGATAGGGTATACCTCATAATTGATCATATTTGGATTTCGAATGGAATTATTCACCCTTACGGGTAGAAAAATGGGGATAATTGATTTTTCACTTGTGCACATTGGCACACATATGTAGTTGACAATGACAGATCGCTATTGTCATTATTTTTGTTCTACATCCATCACAATCATTATATTCCACGAGAGATGGAATGATATACAAAGTAATGAAATAAACTAGTCAGAACAACAAACATAATTTATATTACAACAAATAGAAAAAGTAGATAATCATTGATTTGTTGAAAATATGAACAGGATGTTCATAAAATCAGATGTGGAATCATCTGCGACTGAAAGATAAACTTTAGTCACTACTTCCATCGTCAAGATAACCTCTTGTGGGGTAGTCATGTTGAAAAGGGAAACATTCTCAATTGAATATTGATAGAAAGATTTTTCTGTGAATTGAAAAATCCACGATTAAAATGAAGTTATTTTTTGTGAATGTCTAACAGAAAACAACTACTTTCCCGGCTAAAGCCACGCTGGACATTGAAATATCATCTGATAGATATTCTGAGAAGGCCCTAACTCAAAAGAAAAAATCTAAAATTGAAAATTTGCATTTTCATTCAGATAGTTATTTGATTTTCTATTCCAGTCTTAATTAAGAACTCATAAAGATGAATGAGGCAAAGAAGAATGTTTTCCAAAAGAGAGTACTCACCAGAAATCATTCGTAACATTGATGCAGGAGAGATATCGCATTCACTAGGTCTTCAATACATTTTTGTCGACGAAAATCTATTTCACGCTTCCACGATCATCAGGAAGACCGGAAGAAATGGGAAACACATTTTCAAGAAGCAATCTCACTCTGCAAAGATGGAAAGAGACTTTGAAATTAGTGTTTTCTGACATTAAAACCTGTCATGGGATATGATAGATTGATTTGTTGAAAATATAAACAGGATGTTCATAAAATCAGATGTGGAATCATCTGCGACTGAAAGATAAACTTTAGTCACTATCTTCCATCGTCAAGATAACCTCCTGTGGGGTATTCATGTTGAAAAGGGAAACATTCTCAATTGAATATTGATAGAAATATTTTTTTTTTCAACATAGATAATCATATTATTTAACTGGTAATAGTTGAAGTAAGGTGGGTAAGTAAGTATTTTGGAAGTAATCTAAAAACAAGCAGGTAGTAATGAGTAGATTTCAGCCACAAAAAAATTGAAAAATAAAAACTTTTCAACAAAAAATTGAACCGACGAAATACGGAACTGAAAAGTAAAAAATAAAATAAACCTTTTTAGTCTCAATAACTAAGCTCCTAAACTGATGTAAGTAACTAATTTTGAGTCGGCGCCAAACGAACAATCAACGAAGATCATCAAATGACTTCAAAAAAATTATCAGAATGTCACCGCGCAACTCGATGCCATCATTTTTCGCCTTACCTAATTCATTTGCTTGTTTGTTTGGCGCCGACTCAAAATCATTCACTTACATTATTTTAGGAGCTCAGTTATTGAGACTAAGAAGGTTTATTTTATTTTTTACTTTTCAGTTCATTTCGTTGGTTTAAGTTTTTGTTATTGAAGTTTTATTTGTGAATTTAACTGAACACGAAGTAGTGCGAGCATAGGTTTTTTGGACGAGGGATATTGTCAGTTACAATATGTCCAGGGAATATTATTTTGCCGGAAAAAAATTTGATCGAATGATTGTTGCTTGAGCAATAATATCCCACTTCTATTTACCATGACATTTTGGTTGTGTAGAAGCTTTTTTTTAGATTGTAATTGATATGGTAAATAAATTATTATTATTATTATCATTATTATTATTCAATTCAATTTGAGGAATTTTTACCCATCTCTAGAGACGTAGGCAATATTGCATATCAATAAAACGACAAGATCAACGGGATTCGGATAAACAAAACGCAATCACCAACGTTTTGTTACTGACATTTATTAATAAATAAATTAAAATTAATGAATAATTAAATAAAAAGTAATTGGTTTCTTTCCTTGGAATCATCAGATATTGAGTGAATAAAAATGCAACGTAACTGTGACTATTTCCCTCATACTATTTTTCAAATTCTGATCAATACTGTCAAAATGACAGCGGCAAAATTTGCAAATCATCCCTTGGGTTTTTTCGATAATATCTCTTATGAACCTACTTCCGTAATTGATTTTTGTGGTTATGACAGAAGAACTCTGGACATATTGAAAAGGGAAACATTCTCAATTGAATATTGAATAGAATGATTTTTCTGTGTAGTGAAAGATCAACGATAAAAATGAAGTAATTTTTTGCGAATGTATAACAGAAAATAACTGAAGCCACGCTGGAAATTGAACTACATCTGATAGATATTCTGAAAGGACCCTAACTCAAAAGAAAAAATCTAAAATTGAAAATTTGCATTTTCATTCAGATAGCTATTTGATTTTCTATTCCAGTCTTAATTAAGAACTTATATAGATGAATGAGGCAGAGAAAAATGTTTTCCAAAAAAAAGTACTCACCAGAAAACATTTGTAACATTGACGTTAGAGAGGCATCGCATGAACTAGGTTTTCAATACATTTTTGTCGACGAAAATCTATTTCACGCTTTCACGATCATCAGGAGAGGTTATCTTGAACGATGGAAGATAGTGACTGAAGTTTATCTTTCAGTCGCAGATGATTCTATATCTGATTTGATGAACATCCTGTTCATATTTTCAAACAAATCAATCTGTTAGTTAGGGTACTTTCAGAATATCTATCAGATGTAGTTCAAGCTTTAGCCGGGAAAGTAGTTGTTTTCTGTTAGACATTCACAAAAAATTACTTCATTTTTATCTTGAATTTTTCACTACACAGAAAAATCTTTCTATTCAATATTCAATTGAGAATGTTTCCCTTTTCAATGTGTCCAGAGTTCTTTTGTCTTAACCACGAAAATCAACAACGGAAGTATGTTTATAAGAGATATTGTGGAAAAAAACCCAAGGGATGATTTTCAAATTTTGTCGCTGTCATTTTGACAGTATTGGTCAAAATTTTGAAAATAGTTTGGTTGAAATAGTATGAGGGAAATGGTCAGAGTTATGTTGCATTTCTATTCAGTTTTATTCACTTAATATCCGATGAATCCAAGGAAAGAAACCAATTACTTTTGACGTAATTTTTCATTAATTTTAATTTATTCATTAATAAATGTCAGTAACAAAACGTTGGTGATTGCGTTTTGTTTATCCGAATCCCGTTGATCTTGTCGTTTTATTGATATGCAATGTTGCCTATGTCTCTAGAGATGTGTAAAAATTCCTCTAATTGAATTAAATAATAATAATAATTTATTTACTATATCAATTACTATCTAAAAAAAAATTCTACACAACCAAAATTTCGGGGTAAATAGAAGTGGTATCACCCAAAAAAGCTGTCGAGGTGATGTACGAATGAGAAATCTGTATATATGATTTTTTTATAAAAGGGATCGGTGTTTAAAATCATGCTTTGCTAAAAACGCAATGCTACTATTACTATAACACTATAATTCTAGTACTATACTATATTACTCTTCACTTGCATATAAACATAGTATGGGTGCATAGTTACTAATGCATATACATAAATATATTAGAGACATATTAAAAACATGATATATAAATTATAAAAGTATAAAAAAGCAAGAGCTGAAGACAAACTATTGAAATACATGAAAATAAAATCAAAAATATGTTAGGAGTACATAGAATTGCAATAAAGGTAAATATCAGGGATCGACGAGATTTTGAAAAAAAACGGAATTACCTTTTTTTAACCGACGAAATCAAAAAGGAGGAGGTTCTCTAGCCGACGCGTATATTTTTTTTTATGTTTGATCGCGCATAACTTTTCACAGAGCAGTTCGATTTCGATTATTTTTTTTTATTGGATAGGGTATACTTCGAAGTTGGTCACATTTGAATCTCAATGGGAAATGTCACCCTCAAGGGTAGAAAAATGGGGGATATTTATCGTTCATCCACTGAATTTTTACCCGTTAACCGATTCTACCACTCATAACTTTGTACTAGGTTATCCGATTTAGATGATTCTTTTTTTAATGGGCAGGGTATACTTCAGAGTTGGTTATTTTCGGATTTGGGAAGGAATAATCCACCCCTGAGGGTAGAAAAATAGGGGATTTTTAATTTTGCAACTGTGAACCGATTCTGATGGACACATATGATGCACACATATAGGTAGTTCTAATGTCACTACAACTTAATGGATACCTGGAGTCAATTGAGTAGATAGTTATTAGTTGACTTAAACCACAAAAAAGTTAAAAATAAAAACATTTTAACAAAAAATTGAACCGACAAAAAAATCAACTGAAAAGCAAAAAATAAAATAAACCTTCTTAGTCTTATTGATAATGGAGATCCCAAACTAATCTAATTTTGAGTCGGCGCCAAACAACCAATTAACGACGATGCCGCCGAGCATCCCGCTGCCATAATTTTACGCTTTATCTAATTCAATCTTTAGCATTTATCAAATGCTAAAGAAAATGCAAATAATTATTTGAATAGAAAATATAAACAAACAAACAAACAATAAAACAGACATGTTAAAATAGTAAAGTATAGATAATATATATATATATATATATATATATATATATATATATATCTATTAATATAAAATCAGTTAAGATAGAATTAAAATGAATAAGAATCTCGAAATTCATCCACAGTATATGGTTCGATCTTGATTAATAATTCTCGTACAAGATGTTTGAATTTTTCAAGGCAGGGTTCGATTTTCACATCCTTTGGTAGTCTATTGTGTAACTCAATACACGAATTCTGTCAGAGTTAGTCTGTGGGCGGGAGTATTTAAATCCGCAGTTCTTGTGGCATAACTAAACTATGCTCTGATATAAACCTAACGAATTTTTCCCTATTGTTGATGTGTGATACAAGAAGTTCCAACTCAAAAAAATGTTACCACGCTTTTTGGATGTGTTGGGTAGCTTTTAAAGATGAGACATTACTTGGATGTGAGATCAGAATCATTTTGTTTCAATTCACTGTACGAGCAATCAAAACTAAGAACTCTACGAGGCTAATAACTTTGTTGAGTATTGATGAACAGTAATTATATTTTTGTATTAAGTCATGAACCTCAATCGATTTACGGTAGTATATACTTGAGAAATCAATCAAGGATACATTGAATCCAGGAAATTTTAGTGCAGCCCACATAACTGAACCTGAACATTAATTGAACTTTTTTTTTTCAGTGTGTTTGGTGTGGTGTAGAGAAGAACTTTACTTCAGCAAAAGTCCAAAGGACGTGAACGTAATCTCGGGAAAATCTACAACTTTGCCCTGCGAAGTAACACCCAGTAGTGGCGTCAAGTATTACTGGGAATTGAACGGTAAGAAATGTTTTTTTTATTCAGCACTTGTCTTCGCCTTCAGATTATTTCAAAATATTCGTTAATTCTATAAACATTTCATGAATAATTTTGAACACTTCTGAATTGAAATTTAAATTCATGTTTCTACGGAATGAAAAATGAATCAGAACTGTAAATTTCTATGATCAATTTTGAAGGAAAAATGCTTATAACTGAGGCATTTGAGATGCATACATGCATACAATCAACTTTGTAGCAAATCAGGAGCAAAATCTACTAAGAAACCACTTACCAAGAATTGGAGGTTAGAGTCAACACTTTTCACTCCCCTAGCTGAGGTAGCCGAATTTTGCAAGACATACATTTCAAACTAACCACAGAACATTCCTGGATTCGTGTGAGTGCAAGAAATACTCATAACAAGTATTTTATCTTCATTAATTCAATCAAGCGGGAATATTCATCGAACTGTCACATTATCGGTTTGATTATGAAAAACACATTATTTTGAGTGGAAATATTCTTCTTCTGTTTATCAAAAAGACTGGGAATAACCTACAAATATTTATTTTGGAATATTTCTATTATTGCGCATGAGCAAGCAAATTTAAAGTTTTCAATTTTAATTAGTTGAAAAAAATTACTAGAATAAGATAGATATCGCAGGCATAGGTTCAAGTAATATCTCAATAAAAAACAACTATCTTACTATTTTTGGACTCATCATTCATTATTTACAATCAATCTTCCTAACATAAACAGTATATTGACAACAAAGAGATGGCGCAGCTGCAATCCCCCTGAGATTGAGAGAATCATCTCTACATAGGTGTACCGACTGAGCTGGATAACGGTAAAAAAGGAGAGGTAAAGTGTACAGGAAAAAAGGGTAACAAGCATCATAGTTTTCTTTTGTTATGATCAGTATATGTCACAAAAATTTAAGTAAATAAAAATAAAAAAAAACTCACTAACAATCATATACACCATAACAGTATATATATATATATATATATAGAAGAAGGGTAGTCTCGTGACTGGACTAGTTGAAAATAACTATGAATTTGAAATAAACTTAGTAGAAAGGATATTCCTTGAGGTTGCAGTCACATTTAATGGCCAGTGAAAAAAAGAAAAACTCTTTCTTATTTTGTCAAGCTTTCGAAAATGTTTATTTTTATTATTAAGACAGCTGTGAAAAAAGGAAAACACAATTGTGAAATGCGATTTTAAATAAATTTAAAGAACTTACAAAGGTGAGGTTAACCTCACCTTAGTAAGTTCTTTAAATTTGTTTAAAATCGCATTTCACAATTGTGTTTTCCTTTTTTCACAGCTGTCTTGATAATGAAAATAAACATTTTCAAAGCTTGACAAAATAAGAAAGAGTTTTTCTTTTTTTCACTGGCCATTTAATTTGACTGCAACCTCAAGGAATATACTTTCTACCAAGTTTATTTCAAATTCATAGTTTTATATATATATATATATATATATATATATATATATATATATATATATATATATATATATATAATAAACACGCCCGGCCGGTCATACAGCCACTTCCATTTCATAGGAGAATAGTTTTCTGGAGTGTTTCTTTCTGTCACTAGGTAACGCCATTTCAAAGTTACTTTGAAATGCGTACCTACTGGTGACCTTAGGCTTGGTTGCGCTTTCATTTGTGTTGGGTCTCGCTTCAGCAAGAGGTCCTCGTATTTCTGACTGGTGAAAAGCAGTTTATATTTTACCTTGTGAAATAATATTTGGAAGAATTTCAGCGTCAACTCGAATAACACAACATTCCATTTTCGACGTTGGGATCATAATTCAAGTCCATAGTATGATTTATATCATTAATTTTTTGACGACAATAACAGTAGAAGAATTTTTCTGATTATTGCGTGGTTTGTCCTTATCAAAAATATGTATAAACAATAAACTTCTGTTTTCGGACAGATGTCGAAATTGGAAAAGTATCACATCAGTCGTCTGTCGTTTGCGGGCAGCGGCTCCATGCGAGACTGGCCGTACCAAAAACTTGGTGGTCAAGATCGCCAATGTTTCAAACTGTCTCTTTATTTTTAATTTGTCTATGGGTGGACCTTACACAATTTAAGCATTATCAAGTTTATCAGAAAGAAACATTTGCATTCATCAATTAATAATACAAGAATCGGTCTTGTATTTTCCTTTGGTTTCGACAACTGAGCCTTCAAGTATGAAAGT
Source organism: Gonioctena quinquepunctata (assembly GCA_018342105.1). Lineage (NCBI taxonomy): Eukaryota > Metazoa > Arthropoda > Insecta > Coleoptera > Chrysomelidae > Gonioctena > Gonioctena quinquepunctata. The sequence goes on along the minus strand of JAFIRS010000642.1, from coordinate 441,323 downwards.
TTGTCCCTAGGTGATCGACGTTAAATAATCCCGTTATAAAGTCCTTCAGAAATAGGGAACACGCATATGTCCCTTTTCTAAAATATATTGATTTGTGCATAAAGATTACCCTCTAGAAAGTTCAGCAACAAACTCGGAAATTGAAAAAATGTTTAAAAATTTGTATAGTAAAAAAAACGTTTTTTCGGATTTTTTTTGCAGCATTCTTTCAAAACCAACGAGTTATATTTTGTTAAGATATCATAGTTTCAGTCTATTGTAGGCGAAAAAACGTGTTTTGTTTCTTGATGACTCTCTCTGTTCTGAAATATATATTTTTTTTAATTTTCGAGTTTACCCCTACACTGAAAACAATTGACAGGTCGTTTTTTATTACAAAAAAAGGAATTAATTGCTACTGCCCATTGAATAAAAGATACGGTAACATTCTGATGAACTCAATTGTTCAATATTACCTTTCATTTAGATAAAGTGTGCGTTACATTTTTTTAGGTCATTTACAATGTTTTTATTGAATATTTAGAAAATTGTTCCGTTAATTTGGACCATATTTTACTAATGATATTTTTAAAATGTTGACTATCATATACGATAGTTTTATCAACTTTGTATGTTGCGTTTCTAAGATATGCATTTTTTACGTTTACGGTATTACGATATATGGGGTAACCTATCGATTTAACAAAATTTTATGGAACCTTTCGACACATTCAATTCTATTATAAAACTTTTTGAAATCAATTATTTGATACTATAAACAACACAAACCACACTCAAGAACAATTTGGAACTCAACATAACTTCTAACATAAAAAGTCAATTAATATTATGGAAATTATAGTATAACAAATCGAAATGAACCTGATGAACCTATTGTATAGCGAAACACGCGTCGTGCTTTAGTGAACCCTTACGTAGTGAAAATCTTATAGTGTATTGTAGTAGTGAACTCTAAATCGAAATTGAAACTAATTAGTTATAAACAACATAAACAACAATTTACACAATTGAACTCTCAAAAAACAAACAATAAACAAAACCTAAATTCAAATAATATTATTAATATTGTTATTTATTTGTCTATTTGCGCAATCTAAAACTTTGTTTAATAGTTCATGGCTAGGGTACTTTATTGTTTCTTGATGACGAGCATATCCTAGAGGTACCAAAGTACCCTGCAAATATGGGAACAGCTTCCCACTGTTCTTGCTCCACTTTTGCAGGTACAGTAGTAGCCTAGAATACGTTCATTTGCAGGTGCATCAGGAATAATACTGAAGGATATCCACAGTTGATACTTTATAGCATTCCTAAATCTGGACGATATGCGGCAGCGTAATAGTCCAGGTCGAGGAATACGCATATCAATTTCAAATAGCCTTTCAAGTACCCTAGCCATAAACTATTGAGAAATGTTTCAGATTGCGCAAATATACCAATCAATAACAATCAATAATTTTATTTGAATTTGGTTTTGGTTAATGTTTGTTTTTTGAGAGTTCCATTATATAAATTGTTGATTATGTTGTTTATAACTAATTAGTTTCAATTTTGATTTGTTATATTATAATTTCCATAATATTGATTGACTTTTTATGTTAGAAGTGTTATTTATAATTCGATTTTTTTTAGTCTATACTGTTGAGTTCCAAATTGTTGTTGAGTGTGGTTTGTGTTGTTTATAGTATCAAATAATTGATTTCGAAAAGTTTTATAATAGAATTGAATGTGTCGAAAGGTTTTATAAAATTTTGTTAAATCGATAGGTTACCCCATATATCGTAATACCGTAAACTTCAAAAGTGCATATCTTAGAAACACAACATACAAAGTTGATAAAACTATCGTATATGATAGTCATCATTTTCAAAATATTGTGAGTAAAATATGGTCCAAATTAACGGAACAGTTTTCTAGATGTTCAATAAAAACATTGTAAATGACCTAAAAAAATGTAACGCGCCCTTTATAGACCAGGGCCGATAATTTTTGAAACAAAAAAAAAATAATAGGATGAAACCCAATGGAAAAGAAAGGAAATATAATTTATGGGCGATCTGAGGTCGGGAAGTGGAAGGGGGTGAGCTTTTGAGGGTAAAAAACGGTTTATCTAGATTTCCGGAAAAACTACAAGTCGTATGGAAAAAAGTTAAACAGCAAAGTTGTAGGTAATGAAAAGATTCACATCTTTTGTGACTATCCTTTTTTCACATAACCTCAAAATTTTTGTGAAAAATTCAAATAACCAAGTTTTTTGTTTTTTATTTTTATCTTTTACAAAAAAAAAACACGAAATTTGGTGTGAACTCACCTTTTCATGTCCCAAACACACTGTGATTTTTTTGATTTGAAATATTTATTTTTTTACCTTATTTTGACTTAATATCGAAAAAGCACCCTAATTTTCAATCGAAAATTCTCCCGTCAGAATATCAGATTTTTTTAAAAAGTCGGTGGGCTTTTTGTTCGTTGAAATCTCTACTTTCTGATGGTGTGAAAAAAATATAGATTACTATGGCAAATGTTCTCAGAAAATGCAAAAAAAAGAAAAAAACTCGAATACGAAAATTTAATAAGACATACAATATTTTGAGAAAGTTGTAGAAGCTTCTTTAAATTATATGCGTAGATGCCTATTTATTGCTATTTTAAGATAACTTATGTACCTGAGTGACCTACGGAAAATTTTAGCCCATCAAAAGGTATTTCATAGAGAAGTGGGGAAGGGGCTAGGAGGGTCTGGGCCTTACTACCTGTTATTTCTTTGCATTTTCTGAGAACATTTACCATGGTAATGTATTTTTTTTTTCACACCATCAGAAAGTAGAGATTTCAACGAACAAAAAGCCCACCGACTTTTTTAAAAAAGCTGATATTTTGAAGGGAGAATTTTCGATTGAAAATTAGGGTGCTTTTTCGATATTAAGTCAAAATAAGGTGGAAAAATAAATATTTCAAATCAAAAAAATTACAGTGTATTTGGGACATAAAAAGGTAAGTTTTCAATTTCGTGAAAAAAAAAAATTTTTTGTAAAAGATAAAAATAAAAAACCAAAAACTTGGTTATTTGAATTTTTCACATGAATTTTGAGGTTTTGTGAAAAAAGTGTGGATACAAAAGTTGTAAATCTTTTCATTACCTACAACTTTGCCGTTCAACTTTTTTCCTTAGGACTTGTAGTTTTGCCGGAAATCGAGATAAACCGTTTTTTACCCTCACCCCCTTCCACTTCCCGACCTCAGATTGCCCGTAAATTATTTTTCCTTTCATTTTTGTTATATTCTCTTACTTTTCCAAAGGGTTTCATCCTACTATGATTTGTTTTCACTTTTTACCATTTTCAGCCCTGGTCTATTATCTAAATGAAAGGTAATATTGAACAATTGAGTTCATCAGAATGTTACCCTATCTCTTATTCAATGGGCGGTAGCAATTAATTCTTTTTTTTTGTAATAAAAAACGACTGTCAATTGTTTTCAGTATAGGAATATACTCGAAAATAAAAATAAAAATCGAACAGAGAGAGTCATCAAGAAAAAAAACACGTTTTTTCGCCCACTGTGATATCTTAACAAAATATAACTTGTTGGTTTTGAAATAGTGCTGGAAAAAAAATCCGGAAAAACGATTTTTTCACTATGCCCCGTATACACCATAATGTACTAGCATCAATAAGATTATAATTGAACATGTTTATGAATTCCGATCAATATATTTTCATCCTTACTTTGTCTTATTTCGACTAAAAAAACAGTTTATTCTTTGTCAATCCTACCCCAATACGGCGTTCTTTCGAACTTTGGCCGCTTATACCTATCTCAGAAACTAAACATACAAAATCATTTAAACTCACATTTTTTTCCAATGACCCATCCTACTATAACATAATAAAATTTCAGTCATATATTGAAGCTCCATTTATAATTTCAGATTCTATTTATGGATCATCATTCTTTATAGCAACTGGGTTTCATGGATTACATGTAATTATCGGCACAACATTTTTATTAATTTGTTTAATTCGCCCGAGAGCCAATTTCCCATGTTTTCGTGCTGGGTTCTTTGAAAATTTCGACAAAATTTTGGGATTTGAGAAATTATTTTCCCAAAATGTCATATTTGAGGACAGAACTGATGCAAAGAAAGAATAAAATAAAATCATGCGTGTTCCCCATTTTGCTTATTTCAGCTCAGAATATTACTTGAAATCAATAATAACATGAATACAAAACGAATATTTTGTCATGGATGAAGGAATCCCTCCTACATATGTGAATAATTTCCTCTTTCAGGCTCGAAAATATCGAACACGACCCGTCGCCACCAGCTGGGTAGCAACTTGCATATTACCCGCGTTGATCGAGAACGGGACTCGGGTCAGTTCACTTGCATCGCCGAGGATACAACCGGACAATCGGCTGCCATCACCAGTTCGCCTGCTTCGATTAACGTCCAATGTGAGTACCTGCTTTCATTCGTTTTGCTGGCGATTCGTGTGATGAATCAGGATCGGCTCTAGCCAAGACAAAGGCTATCTAGAGCCGGTTCTCAGAAATTTCAGGCTGCAAGCTATAATTATCACCGAAGAGGCGCCAGCTTCGTTTAAAATCCAAAACAGACCTGACTTAAGGGGGAACATGGAGGCTATCAATAATAATAATAATGTGAAAGTGGAAATATTGTGTCCGAAATACATATAATGAAAGAAGTGAATTTTGTGGCATAGTGGACAAATTATTGAATTAAAAAAAAGAAAAAAAAGCATCCTCAAGTGGGAGTCGAACCCACGACCTTATGATCTCTCCGAGAAATTAAGGGTGAAAAACGACAAGGTCGACGAGAAGGACTCTGCGAGATATCTGGGAGTCGAACTGGACAAGCGTTTGACACTGCACAAGCATATAACCTTGGCACTTCAGAGGGGGTCGGCTGCAATCAAACGCACCTACCCCCTCATAGCAAGGAACTCTAAGCTTTCCTTGGAAAACAAAATGCTAATATACAAACAGTTAATCAGGCCAGCAGTGACTTACGCTTGCCCGGTGTTCTGCAGTCTCCCCAAATATCAGTTTACGAGGTTGGAGAGACTGCAGAACAAAGTACTTCGTGTTATCACGAATAGTAACAGATACATCCGGTTGAATGATCTGCATGAACTTGCCGACATCGAAACGCTTACGGAATACATCCGAAAAATTTCAAATAAATTCTTTAACTGGCATATACGGCATAGTGAATTAACAAAACATATCACAGATATCAGAATATTCGATGAACACCGAAAACACGGTGTTATTCATCGCAATACAGACATATTCCACCAGGAAAGAAACCAGCCCTAATAAAGTCAAATAGGAGTTTCCTAAATCACTAATCTAAGATCAAGGGAAAATTAAAGTTTCCCAAATTGTCCATAAACAAAACACTTTATGTACTAGGTCTCAACCAGTAACAGCACAAAACTACAAACTTTCAAAGATGCAAACCTTTGAGTTTCTAAAATCATTGAAACCTAAAACACTCGATATATTAAGTTTTAACGTTGACATAAACGAAAAATCTCATCCCGGCTAGAATCCCCCAAAGAACGCAAAATGCAAACAGTAAACGACATAAATATTAACCTACATACGAAAGAAACTAGGTCAAAAGAGCAATAACCTCTGGAAAACAGCTGATCGAACGCAGCCCCGAGCACTAAAAATGACCCACGACATAAGCACATAGACGAGAAACGCGATACTTTAACTTTATTAGGCAATTTTTGTTTTCAAATTTAACTACACCACTGGATTCGTAGTCGTTATAAATGGAAACCATCAAAATTTCATAAAAAAATATATGTTAACAACGAAGTTACAACAACTTTGATTTTGGAAACAAAGTATTTGATTATAATTTTTATTAAGATTATAGACATATTTAAAATCTGGCAACACTGCCGATACAAAGTAGAACACCAGTGAATTTGTACAGCGAAAATCCGAAGTCAATAGCTCATTCCATTCTACAGTTATAACTCCTGAAAGTATGGTAATGTGAGCGATTTGTGGTGTACTAAATAACAGCCTACTATTGATACATATGCCCAAATTATTGATACCGTCTCTAAAAGCTTGTTTCAATTGAGTTTTGCAGAATTTAAAAAGAAAATTTTTTTGTCCTGCTTTCCGTTTTATTATTCAATAAATAATTTTGATACTTTAAAACTTGATTCGGTTCATTTTGTTTTTATCGGCTATGAAAGACTGCATAACTTGAAAATGAATTTTTAATTTTCTGTTATTTTCGAATACACTTATAACCTAAACTTAAATGAATTATTTTAAGGGAATATAATTCACAAATCCAGTGGCGTAGTCAGATTTTTTTACAAAATCGCTTCCACCACAAATCGCTCACATTACCATATTTTCAGCAGTTATAACTGTGGAACGGAATGAGCTATTGACTTCGGATTTACGCTGTACAAATTCACTGGTGTTCTACTTTGTATCGGCAGTGTTGCAAAATTTTAAATATGTCTATAATCTAAATAAAAATTATAATCAAATACTTTGTTTCTAAAATTGAAGATGTTGTAACTTCGTTGTTAACCAATATTTTTTCATGAAATTTCCATGGTTTTCATTTATAACAACTACGAATCCAGTGGTGTAGTCAAATTTCAAAACAAAAATTGCCTAATAAACTTTTGCCGTTTTTGACGAAGAAAAAAAACCATAAAGTGCCTTGGAAATGAAACTAAAGTTATGAAAATTTGTGTCAAGATACAGTTCTTGATGCTTAATATTAAAAAAATATATTTTTTGAGAATGTTCGAAAAATGCGTATTTTACAGGGGTGGTTCTATTTTAAATGGGTCACACTGTATGTATTTCGGACAAATAACGATGAAATTGAGTGTCAGGTAATGGATCTCGACAGCCAGTGATAAGTACGTTTGATTTTCGATTCATTTCTAACATGAATATTAAATTGTGGAAGAAAAGGATTCACGAGTGTGTGTCGATTCCTATGTCCTCGAATGGCTCAGTTAGTAGAGCGTAAGGCTAGAGTTCATGAGGTCGTGGGTTCGACTCCCACATGAGGATGCTTTTTTTCTTTAATTTAATAATTTGTCCACTATGCCACAAAATTCCCTTCTTTCATTATAATGATAATGTTTATTTCCTTGGTAAAAACGCAGCAACATCGCAATAGAGAGAAGAAAAGAGTAATTAAACAAAAGAATATCACGAAGCTCTAGTGACATCACTTTCGCTTGTATGTGATGAGGAAAATTACTCAACATTGTTGAACTAGTAATAAATATTCTGAGATTAAGTTTGTCATGTTCAGGAGTATTAGGGTATCGGTCATATTTGGTATAATTTGTGGTGTTCGGGTGTGTGTTACGTTTGGGTAAAGTACAGCATCTGGTTATAGTCTATAATTGTTCTACATGAAAATAAAATATAAAAAGGAAGATGAAGACTAATTCCAGTACATGAAATACAGGTCATAATAATTCCATTATGATTTTTCATCTTGGAACAAGAGTTTGATTGACAAAATCATGAAATAACATCCTTTCAGAAAGTAGGATACAATTTTTCACTTAATTTTTATACATTGGTTTCCTAGATCTCGACAAATGTCGAATTCAGCGAAAAAAATATTTCCCATAAATACACTCACATGCAAAAAAGCGCAACAAGTTAATATTTGATAAAATTCGAAGACTCATTTTTTTTTAATTTTCGTTCGATTTTCATAAAATTGTTCTGCTATTCGTAACCTTATTGACAGTATGAACCGACATGTGCAGGCAGCCCGTGACACACACGGAGGATTTCTCCGATCGGATAATTTAACGTCGCCGCTCAAAGAAATCTAAACGTTTACACACAAGGCGGAAAATTGTTCGACGCCGTCGCACGAGTAGGCTGGTATATGTAGTATATTTTCATCTTTAAATCAAATAACATAAGTTCAACTGTGATATGAACAGAGAGCAATGTAATGCGAGTAAAAAAATGTACCACCACAGAGTATGGTCACTGCCAATTCTAGAATCTCAAAAACGAATATTCTACGATCCCTACCACTTCCTAGTTCGTATAGGTGTGTGAAAAAAATATGGATTCACCAAAATAATTTCTCTTTGTTTACGCACGCTTTATTAGCTTCACCTATACAGTGCTTCTCAAAAGTCCCCTCTCCCCTCTTATTTTTGGAACGATTTTACATAAACAAGTGAAATTTGGAAACTGAATAATAAAAGTTGTAAACTTCCCTACTAGTGATGATAGATGACGAAATCGTCAAAGATGACGTCACCAGGCCATTGTGACCAATAATTTTAAATGGAACCCTACGGCAAGCGACACCTCTTTTAAAAGGTATCGAAAAAACCTGTTCAATGATACTAATTTTGTTTGTGTTTCTGGCAGTTTTAATGGCTCATTAGTAAACATTAAAATTCAAATTCCATTCAGTATGATATCAATTACAGATTCACGAATCAGTATCTACTTAAAGAAATTGCTTGAAGTGACCTCCATTGACTTCCTGACAGTGAAATATCCTATTTTTAAACTCTTCTCGTACTTTTGCAAATGTCTGTGGAAACAGCCTCACATTCTGCAACAATACGTTGTTTTAAAACGTCAATATTGTCAGATTCAGTGGCGTAAACCTTCAATTTGAAGTACCCCACAGAAAAAAATCCAAAGGTGTGAGGTCCGGTGATCGAGCTGGCCATTCCGTTGAACCTCGTCGTCCAATCCATCTACTACGATACTCATCATCCAAATACCGTCTTACTGCTCCGTAATAGTGTGGAGGAGCACCAACCTGTTGGAATGTTATTTCCAAATTGCCGAATTCATCTGGATCATCTTCCAAAATTTCAAGGATTATTGGTTCTATTGCGTTTTGCAACAGCTCCAGATTAACCTCACCAGTTAAATTGGTGTTCAAAAATAGAGGCCCAACGATATGGTTTCCCAGGAACCTACCCAAACATTCACCTTCTGGGGAAATTGGGTATGTGTTTCACGAAACAGGTGAGGATTTGCGTCACTCCAATACCTCACATTCTGTGTATTTACATTTCCATTTAGATAGAAACTACTTTCGTCACTAAAACAAATTTTTTTGACATAGTCTGGCTGTTGCTTAATTTTAGTTTCCAAATTTTCACAAAGTCTTTGGTCTGGGTCGTCGTCTGAGAGTTGATAAACCATTTTTTATTTGTATGGATGAAATTTGTTTTTTTTCAACACCCTGTGTACTGTACTTCGACTGACTTCACAGGTAGATGCAACGTGAGTTGTTGAAGAAGTAGGATTAACTATTACTTCTGCCAGTATATCAATTTTTGTCTCATCAGAAATTTGTGGTCTGCCAGATCGTTTCTCATCATTAATACTACCCGTTGTTTCAAACTTACGAAGAAGCTCCCTCAAATAAGTCCTCAAAACGGGGCGATCGGGAAACCTCTCATTAAAAATGCGTTCTGCTGCATGAATATTTTGTCCAGTTTCACCAAGAATTAGGATCGCTGCTACTTTATCACCTAAAGCACGTACCATTTCGCTTCTTGAAGCACTTAAACGATCGGCTCACAACAGTTTAACAAATTATTGAAATGTACAAAAATATTAAAAGTATCAAAAGCTGCTAAAACAGTTGAACGTTCGATCAACAATACACAAATTATTGAATGTACAAAAAATTAAAAACGTCGAATTAGGGAGACTAACAAAAATGTCAGCTTATTTGACAACTATCCAGAGGCGGAGCTGGAATTTCGAATTTTAGTATGAACTGATTTAATTCATCACAGCTTTGCGTTTTTCAAAAGCGAGTTGCCAAAACTGCCATAAACACAAACAAAATTAGTATCATTGAATAGGTTTTTTCGAAACCTTTCAAAAGAGGTGTCGCTTGCCGTAGGGTTCCATTTAAAATTATTGGTCACAATGGCCTTGTGACGTCATCTTTGACGATTTCGTCATCTATCATCACTAGTAGGGAAGTTTACAACCTTTAATATTCAGTTTCCAAATTTCACTTGTTTATGTATAATCGTTCCAAAAATAACAAGGGGGGGAATGGGACTTCTGAGAAGCACTGTATAGAGGTATCTTTGAAATTAATTTTCACCCACTTCATTTGAAATTTTGCACACGTATTGAAAAACTGATGACAATACAATAAGTTGATCTCTCACCAAAATCTCCAGAAAAAAGGCTAATTCACAAGATTTGGTGAATTCACTCGTAGAAATATCTAATTTGCATTTTGAGGATTTGATGAATTCACGGTCTTAGTACTTTCACCAAAAAATATGTACGAAAGATATCAGTTTTCTCACGTAGTTGGAAAGTATAAAAACTCGCTTTTCTGGCAAATAAATTTATAGTTTAAAAAATCTAATAATCTATACTTTTGTAGTAATATGACCTGAAAATGTTAAAATAAAGAATAAAGTCATTGACCAAAAAATCACCTTTCACCAACAAATATTTCAAACCCACTGAAATTCTAGTCAGGAATTCGAAAGTATGGAATATCCTTTAAGCAATTCTTTACCATTCTTCGGCGCTGAAAATAAAATCCAAAATTCCATGCATTTTCATATTTTGAACTACAACTCCAGATGTATTGGAGATATGAAAAAATGACTCGCATAATAGTTGTAGCTCGTTATTTTTTCTACGAAAGTGTTCCTAAAACTACATGTGCCTCTACGTAAGGTTATAATCGTTTTCTTAGAAAAACCCCCCGTTTGTGAAACAAATCCGACCATATTGTTATCTCTTATCGCAGAGACGGATTTATATCGACATCATATTATTTGTTAAAAAAAACTTTTGAAGTAAGGAAAAGATAATCAGGTAGGTGATTGTAAATTAACTATTTTATCGTATCTGGAACAGGAAATTTCAGAGCATACTTAAGCGTTGTCCATTGTTAGGGGCTAATCATATTAACAGTCACTAAAGTGGTACGAAATATCTTTGAACCAACTTTACGGGGTTATTGGTTATGTTTGGACCAATAGATATCCTCCTTATTTGAAGAGCTAGAGAAATGGTTGAATCAGGAGAATTGTAGCATTTTTTCTGAACCACCAGGAACTGTAAATAGAGAAACAATTGAACGTGGCATCAAAAAGTTATGATTTAAACTTTCGTTTCTTCTAATGGGACACCCAGTATATTATTGCATTTTTGGGTTCTCCAGAAAATTCTAGATCTACTTGCACATTCCTATCTTAGTTTTTCATAATCTATGCAATGACATCAACTTTAGATTTAAGCTCGTTACAGTTCAATAATGATTTATTACTCTCTGACATTTGAAAACAGCGTATAGTAGTTTCCAAATTGAATCAAATGTCTTAATAAATGAACTCAGCCTTCCGCAATCCCCCTTAGAGACTTTTCCATTCCTATCTCAGATTGGGTTTGGGGGCAGATTCCCTGGGTTCATCTTCGAGTACCTATAGGCAACAAAGTCACGTAAGTATAGTTTTTCTAATCCTAATTGGAACGGCAATAAAAATAAGAGCACTACGAGGAGTGTTCATATGCACTGCCCGGCAAATGGGAAATTTATATACTGCCAGTGTTTTTACTTTCAAAGCGTTCCTGGTACAATCATAAACAAATTCTGTCGTGTGGAAGATAATTCCTTCTCTAAACTTTTTATGTCGGTCCAATTGGGATTAGAAATACTATACCGAGAATCATAACCATTCCAAATCGTGTCATTACCGTAGTCGGGTGAAAATTCATCAAAAGGGACGACACATATGTTGGAAATTAAAAATAACCATAGAATTGCAGCGCAACGACAAGCATCTCGATGTTAAGTAAGTTTATGAATGGACGTGGTTGTTATGACTCTGGTTTCCTGTCAAAACAAACGTTTATTTTTGCTGTTCCCTTTCATTTTGTACACAAAACAAATCTAAATGTAGCATTAATTTTTTCCGCCGAAAAAAGTTATTTCGAGTGGAAGAAGGATCAAGGGTAGAGTCAGTTGTGCCGCTGGTCGTATCTATAAAATTAGATGGTTATTTATAGAATCGTAATGAGCGCTTTCTTTGTCGAATGCACATGGGGTGGATGCATCGCTAGTTTTCTGTTTTATGGCTTGCAATTTACCCGTGTTATATGTTTTTTCAGAACAACAAACGGTCTGTCATAGGCTCAGAACAACAAAACAAAGTAATTACGTTTCTGTTTTTGAACAAAACAGTGGCACAGCCATGGGAGAGGCTGAGCCCGAAGCATTCCTCAAGGTAGTTCCGTCACGAGACAGTTGAATTAGGAAATCGATAAAATTTGGCATACGTATTGTTCAACATGTGAACAACACCTCTATTAAATTTTTACAAGTTTCACCATCTCGATCGTCAGATATATATAATTGAAGTTGACTCAATTAACACGTAACATATGGACCATGCATAGGCAAACAGCACATTATTAACTCTACCGTTAGTACCTACTAAAATTGAGAAGTTTTTGAAAAACGAGGAGGAGCTAGAGCAAGATATCACAGATATTGTGAAAAAAAAAACAAAGTGATTGACCATCTAGTTTGACAGATATAATCAAAACTACTCTCGTTATTCAAAATAGTCCACGGGGAAGCGCACAGCCTAAGGGGGAGGGGGGGGGGTCATAGAGAAATGCGGATTGTGCCAGGGGACTTTTTAAAGAAGGACGGGGGACCATTTGAGGGTCTCAACGCGAAAACAAAACTCCTTCTCCTAGTTGACCCCATCGATTTTAACGATACCCCGCCTTCCCCCCAAAAAAAAGTTCAGAAAGAGTACTACAAAAAAGTCCATTGAAGTTTCATCGAAAAACGATAATTTTTTCCCATGACGTATGTGCCCCCCATCAAAAAAAAATGTTTTTCGCGTTTCAAATCGAAAAGTTTTTTGAAATTTTTTGATTCCGTCGCAAATAGTTTCCTTTCTGAAAACCAGGCAGATGCGAATAAAGGTCCATCATGGGAGAATTAATCTTTGTTCACACTAGTTCAACTTCGACAGTTGGATCTATAAGATATAGGAATAGAAACAGGTCCTCTTTCGTTCAGCTACTGAAAACGGTAGAAGAATGCATACAAGTAACACATTGTGTAAGGTTGAAGGAAATTCGAATAATTATACCAGGTGTGTTTGAAGATCGGGATCTATGTTTGCAGAGTCTTGAATTTTGTTGTATGAGAAGCTTTCGTAGTGACATAAAATCAAATGTTTGCAGACATATCTTTGATGATTTCTTTATCTTTCCTGTTATTGATTAAGCGTCAGAACATATCTTCGCACAGTATTTTCAAATGTAGTTTAAGAATATGACGACCGGATTAAAATACAACTTCTGAAACTACCTTATTTTACCGAATAAAAGTTTCGGAAAATGTTCACATACCTGACGTGGTCATCAGCTGATCAGAGGACAATCAAATCATTTGAAAGTGTGAAGATCAGTATTCTTGTAGTGTTTAGGTAGATTTCAACACGTCACCACACCAATAAAAAAAAAAAAATCTTCGCCGATCATAGTCTCCAGAACCCACAAATACCATCAGCTCGAATGTTATATGTATATATATATATATATATATATATATATATATATATATATATATATATATATATATATATATATATTCTTTAGTTTCTTGACCACATATATATTTTCTTCAATTTCTCGGAATAAAAGTCTGATTCATTCAAGTCATATAATTTCTCTTAACTACGTTTCGACATAGTATTTGTCATCATCAGGTTAAAACACTAAAATAAAAAATATGGAGTTTGAGACATATTTAACTTAACACAATATTGAAATGTATGCACTAAAATAATTCTTTAAAAACATATGGTTCGAAATATAACACGTTATTCAACTCAATATAAAAATATCTGTAACATTTAAGAGTATTCACTTACAATTCATTTTATTTGAATTATGCGTTCGCATCGTACGAACGTTATTGTAGGAGTGTGACTCAGTCGAAGTTATTGGGAATTGTTTGTTTATCTTTCATGCATTTTTACCCTCTTCATAAGTACATGGGCTTGTTTATATTGAGTTCTAGTATGTGAGCCGGACTGTATTTTTTTGGCAGCATGTAAAGATCGGTTCTCATTATTATTACTATAAACAAAGCCAACAAATTAACAAAAAATATTTTACTTTGTACTAAACTTGACCAACATGATAATTACGAAAAAATTAAACTCATAACAGGAATCATTAAGTGTTCAAATTGTCTCCCCTCACGTAGAATACACATATTGTATCTTTTTGTTAATTCTCGATTCGTGAGAGCAAAGAGTGCTGCTAGCGATATGGAAGCACAAACATTTGTGATACTATTTTTTAAATCATCAACATTTTCTGGACATCGCATAAAAACTAAGTCTTTGATCTATCTCCACAAAAAAATCCAGTGGAGTTATATCTGGACTTCGAGCTGGCCATGGTGTTGGACCATTATTTCCCATACAAATTTCATCCAAATATTGGGTAACTAGCTAGTGTTATGCGGAGGTACTCCTTGTTTTCGAAACCACATATTGAGTCGAGTTTGCATTGGTAAATTCTGCAATAGATTTGGCAACACATATTGGAGAAAAAGCAAGTGGCAAAAAATGAAGTCCTAAAAAATAACCATAATTGATTCCGCACCAAACATTCACGCAATCATCCCCTAAATATGGGGATAGATTATGGTTGTGAAAAAAAAAACATAAATATTATTACCTGCTGTAGTTCTTGAACCAAATGTATTTTGTAGGGATGGAATTTGTTTTTTGACAAAATACGTTGTATTGACAATTTCGAAATATCACAATCTCAGAAATATGTGGTTCCAATACCATTTGACATAGAACTGCAACAGTGTGATTCTCATCTGTAGCTGTTTTCGTTTTTTTTGCATCCTTTCATTAAAACTTCCCATTTTGTGCCAGAGATTTGGCTAAGCTAGTGAATGTTTTGTCTGACAGTAATTGTCTGTCAAAATATCGATTAGCGTATATTCTCACTGCCTCTTTTGCATTTCTCCTTGCTTCGCCATAAATACATATCATATCTAACTCTTCTCCATTCGAAAATTATACCATTTTTCAATTTTACAATGAAAACTTTTCAACAAAAAATTGAACCAACGAAAAAAAAAACAAAATGAAAAGCAAAAAATAAAATTAACGTTTTTAGTCCTAATAACTAAGCTCCTAAACGAATGTAAGCAACTAATTTTGAGTCGGCGCCAAACAAACAAGCAAAATAATGACATAAAGCGTAAAATGATGGCAGCGGGGTGCGCGGCAGCGGCGCGTCCCTTCGCTGGAAATTGCCGAGCGTTATCAAAGTCATAGACAGTGCTCAATTCAGCTCCTTTCTAAAATTTACAGCGATTCTATGTTTTGGATACTAAATGAAGGGTTTTCTCCAGTGGAAACGTTCTGATACAGATGAACGGTATTATTTTGACTGTGGGTTACAAGGTAGTCAACAAAGACTGTATCCAAATTTCACTACCGACGATATCTGAGTTCTGATGGAATACCTCTATCATGATTTGTTTGTTATTCCATGACAAAAAAAACTTTCAATCAATATCTGATTCTTTAACATTATTTTCTAATTCGCAAAATCGTAACAAACAACTGGAAAATATCCGATAACTAGTCCGTCAAAAAGCACGTCCCGCCACTTTATCCAATATATTTATCAGTAGTATCAGTTGAGAGTCTCAATCAGTATAATACTCCAAACATCCCGCTGTATTTCATCCAAATAAAAATACCGTAATGAATTATTCCACTTTTCCATCTCCCATTCCACATTTTCAACAATCATTCTATTTCTTTTGAATTAAATGAAAGCTTTCAGCGAATGTTCCATCAAGTCCATGTTCCATTATTACGTTTAATCCCCATCCACAACTCATTTCCATTACCGAAAGAGAGTAGGCAAATACAATTTTCCGAATGAGCTCGATACCATGCCTGTGTATTGGAATATTTCTGCTGCCGCGATGTGGTCTAGTCACAGTTTAAAAATAAATGTCTTCATTTCCACATTCCAAGTACACTGAAGAAGGACAATTGTAAAAAATATTAAAGTAAAGATAGAGAGAAAATCTTAAGGGGAAGTTCACCAATTGGTGCTCTATCACTTAACCCTTGTTTCAGTAAAGTTTTGAAATATATCGCCTACCTAATCTAAGCCTAACTAATCTAAACCTAAACTTTTTGGGTCACTTATTATTTCCTTATTTAACAATCAACTGTTTAATCACGTTCAAAAAAGGGAAAAATGAAGAAAGAATTCAGTTTTCCCGCTACCCGTTATCCCCTCATGCCGCTATCCCGTTATCCTGCTATCCCATTATCCCGCTATCTCGTTATCACGCTATCCCTTTATCCTTCTATCCCGTCATCTCTGCCGGGC
The DNA here is from genome assembly GCA_018342105.1 of Gonioctena quinquepunctata. Lineage (NCBI taxonomy): Eukaryota > Metazoa > Arthropoda > Insecta > Coleoptera > Chrysomelidae > Gonioctena > Gonioctena quinquepunctata. Next base: position 424,844 of record JAFIRS010000642.1, on the reverse strand, counting down.
TGATTTGTGAATCTAAATCCACGCCGATTGATTTTAACTAAACATCACCACCCTTGAATGCATAAAAATTCATTCCCATCGATCCAGCCGTTTAGTTGCAGTATAGTTAATAACCTAGATACCGACTGCAGCGCCATCTGCCGGGCTGATTTGTGAATCTAAATCATCCAGGCCCCCACTTGAATGCATTCACAAAAATTAATTCACATCGATCCAGCCGTTTAGTTGCAGTATAGTAAATAACCTAGATACCGACTGCAGCGCCATCTGCCGGGCTGATTTGTGAATCTAAATCATCCAGGCCCCCACTTGAATGCATTCACAAAAATTCATTCAAATCGATCCAGCCGTTTAGTTGCAGTATAGATAAATAACCTAGATACCGACTGCAGCGCCATCTGCCGGGCTGATTTGTGAATCTAAACCATCCAGGGCGCCACCCAAACGCATACAAAAAAAATCATTCAAATCGATCCAGCCGTTTAGGAGGAGTTCAGTGACATACACACGTACAGTAGAATTATATATATAGATACTGACCGCGTTTGAAAATTGTTCACGTCAAAAAATCATAGAAATAAGAGAAGACTCAAAACTCAATCAGAATATTTCCAAACTAATTAAACTACCTGATAAATTCAATTATACAAAAAATATAACCCTTCCCAATTGTTTATTGATTCGTATGATAATTATAATAAATTAGTTAATTTAAGTGTTAAAGAAGCAAAGAAAGAATAATATAACTAAAAATTCACCAATGCTACTACAAAATCAATTTGGAACTCATTGAATGATCTGTTATATAATAAATCAAGACGCTATGATAAAATTGCATATATTTCGAAAAATATTAGTAGCCAACAAGAAATTTGTGAAGAGTTCATTGATTATTTCATTAATATTGGTCCTGAGTTGTCATCGGGTTTCATGGCCAAAAAAAATATTTCAATTTAATCAAAAATTTCATCAATGTTTTTGAGACCCACTGAATCTGAGGAAGTAGAAGAAATAATCAGTGAACTTGATACAAGAAAAGCTCCGGGATTCGATAATATCACTACAAACATTGTTAAAATGGTAAAATCAGAAATTGCACCAATAATGAATAAGTTAATAAATTTAACGTTCCTAACAGGCTCAGTACCTGACAAATAAAAAATTGACAAAGTTAAGCCTATTTTCAAAACGGGTAAAAATGATCAAATGGGGAATTATAGACCAATCTCTATTATTTCAGTACTATCAAAAATTATAGAAAAAGCAGTACATTGCAGATTATTGGAATATCTCGAAAAATATTTTTTTTGTTTAATGGGCAATTTGGGTTTCGAAAATCAAGTGATACTGAATCAGCTGTACTAGATGTTATCACGGAACTACAACTAGATATAGATTCAGAGAAAAAATGCGGTATATTGTCATTGGATCTTCGAAAAGCATCCGATTCAGTAGATCACAAAATCCTATTGAGTACATTGAATAGAATAGGTATTAGAGGGCCTGTATGTATGTGGTTTAAAAATTATTTATCAGACAGGCAACAGTTTGTTCGTATGAGAGAAAAGTACAGTTCACAGAAAACCGTTTTATGTGGTGTTCCTCAAGGGTCCATTTTGGGACCGGTACTTTTCCTTACCTTACCGGTACTTTTCCTTACCTTACCGGTACTCTTTAGCAGACTTGGATTTGACTGAAAAAATCGAAATGTTTGCTGATGATACAACAATAATATATAGTAGCAGAAATTTACATGAGATCAAAAATAACATGATAGATGATCTCAAAAATATATCTTCATGGCTTATTTCGCGTAAATTATCATTACATTTTGAAAAATCATCATTTATGTTCCTAACAAAAAGATCCTCGAACATTGATGTGAAAAATCATATTAAATTCAATAATGAAAGTATAAAGTACTCTTCTAGTCTGAAATTCTTGGGACTATATATAGATGAGAATTTATCGTGGTCCAAACATAATGATATATTGAGAAAACGAATTTCCCCTATTATTGGAATTTTTTCAAAATAATAAATTTTTTACCCATTGAATATCTCAAAACCATTTATTTTACCTTGATTTACTCCAAATTCCAATATTTAATTTCTGTTTGGGGTTCAGTTAGTCATTCTTTGCTCAAGCCATTGAAAACACTTCAAAACAAAATCATCAAGTGTATATTCAAACGTGACTATCGAGAAACAACACTTAATTTATATTAATTCATTATACAAAATAAGACTGTGTACCTTCATTTATTTCGTTAAAAATAATATAAAGCATTCTAATTTGGTTTTCGAAACTAATTGTGAACTACACAGTTACCCAACCAGATTGTCCAATAATCTAGCGATTACTAAAATAAAGACAAATTTTGGACAAAAATCTATTTATTACAATGGAATAAAATTTAGCAGTGATCTAAAAGACCATTTGAAAACATATGGCAAATCAAGATTCAAAATTCATTTAAAGAAATTTCATTTCATTTCATTATTAATTATTTTATTTTTCTTCTGATTCTATCATTTATATTATTCTTCTATACTCTCTGGAGTACTTAGTGTTTAACTTTCTTGTTGTTTAGTATTTATATTTTCCCTTCCATAAACTTGTACGTTTCTTGGGAAATAAATTGTTATTATATAAAATCTTCTGAATTGGGGTTATACGAGCATGTTTCCAGGAATTAGGAAATTTTGATAATATTACACAGTTAAAAATGTGAACGAGCTATGGTAGAATATGTAATATCTATGAAAGATATGGAATTATCAATCCTCAAAATTTCATATTTAAAATCTAAGCAGAAGCATATGGAAGGTTGCTGAAATCAGCACCTTTTTGGGAAGAACTTAACATTATTCGAGGTTCATTGTATTAATATGATTTGTTCGATTCAATATCGTTATACACATTTTTCGATGACAGAGCAATAACATCGATAGATGTCATATAAATTATAAAGTGATAAATAGTAATGCTAATATTGACTGATATGTATGTTTCCGACAAGATGAAAGCGGTATTTCTTATCTATTGAAAAAACATCGTAAAAATCGTTCGGTTGATATCGATGCGGCACTTTCAATAACATAATCAATGGACTAACACAAGGTTACAAGTAAGGGAGAGAACAACAAGTTATCCTTACAGGTTTTCCGTATATTTGTCTGCAAAGCGAGTGGTTAGTCAAACTATAGCATTCATGTAATATCTTTCCAGATTCATATTTTCTTACCTGAAGATTTTTCTGAACTCTCTGTTGTACAGCTTTTGTTTCTCATTAGAGACTGTAGAAAAACAATAATAATAAAAATGATTTCGATAATAATAATTCAATAATTGTTGGTGATGGTGGTGAAATGAAGTTGTTTCGGATGTTCTAGATTAAAAGTATTATGAAAATATTTTCCAGCCTCTTATTGTACTATACAAATGATGATGACCCTTATTGATTGAATGAAAACTTCTTCCACCTAGAATATGAATTTGCCTTTAAGAGTGGGAAAGCGCTCGTTCATCAACTCCCGTCCCTTCGGTTTTTCAAATTTTTATTACATTCGTATGAATTCTTATTCTGAAAATTGTATACCTGTCTATGTCTCAACGTAATACTTCCGACACCATTTTGTTCTTTTCCACACTGGATTTATGGGTGAAATATTAAATAAATTCAGGAATAATGTTGCCCATGTCCTTAAACATATGTTCTTGTTTAGGATTTAGGCCAGATTTGTTCACCAAATACGTTAAATACTTCAAAAAATTTTGATAAACTTGAACATGCTCAGATTTAGTACGAAAGGAACAAAAATTGTACGTATTGCAATTCATTTCATTATTAAATATTTCTCATTTATTTTGTATGCGTTATTATTTAATTCTTTTTTATTTTTCCCTTGTTTCTAGTGGAATAAAATTCTGGAACGTATAAAGAATACCATTCATTTTAGATTATTATTTTAACCTTGTTTTACTAGAGCACAGGGAAAGTAAAAAATGCAATTAAAACTGCTTATGATTTACCAATATAGTGCCCACTATTATTTATAAAACATGCTTTGATTTTTTTCTCTTTTCTCTAGTACTATAAAATTGTGTGATATGGGTAGAATATTATCTACTTTATTTAATTATTAAACCCTTATTTTACTAGAGCACAGGGAAATAAAAAAAATTGGCAATAAAACTATTTTTATTTCTTTTTATAATGTGACAGTTTGGAAATTATATTGAATGGGTTTCCTTTAATCTTGTAGCACTAACGTAGTATGTTGGATATATGGATAGTAGACTCTTTTTCCTCTAGTAGTAGTAAGTCATAGAAGCGCCATATCTCGCCTTTTAAGTATTTTTTCAACATTAACTCACTAAAGCACAGGAAAAAAGTACTAATGTAAAAGTATATACAAATAAAAACATATTATTAAATAGGTACTTTATTTACCAACCCAAATTGGGAACATTGAATTCACGAGAAACAATCTCAGGTTAAACTTTTATTTTCATGATTCTAATAATTATTACACAGCTATTATAAACTAGGCTGTATTGCTATTCTTTGGCAGTGCTGAATTTCTGATGATATTTTTTTTTTTTTACCACTGAATGATCACCTCTCATGATCTGAATGCTATTTTGATGGTGCTCAACATCCATTTGAAAATATTGTTTTGGACTGGGGATTACTGTGTCCGGTAATCTTAATAAGCTGCTGAGCAGCATTTTTTAAGTTTTGAACTGCTGTAGCCCTTACTGAATGATTTGTGACTTTAGTTTTGTTAAATCGATTCCTATTTTAGAAGCGGATTTCTTTAACCATGAAGATACTGTGTTTTTACCAACAGGACTATTTTTGTACCATGTTTTCAAAAAGTGTGCATTCCAGTTCGGATTGGCAGTTACGAACAATCTATCTACTATTAGATCCCCACGCTTTTCCATATATTTTTCAAATAATGGTATCGGACACTCGTTAATATTGCTATGGTTTCTTATTAGCCACTATTTTTTAAGAAAATGTAATTTAAAAAAAATTTGCACCTGAAAAAAAATTTTTTGAAATAATCCATGCTCTAGGGAGAATCAACTCGACAGGGGGCGCAGAACTCATATAGATTCACATAATGAACCTCCTGCAGATTTACATAATGAACCTCCCCCAGGAAGATATACAAACGTCTTTGTATTTTTTTTCTTCGACATTAAATTATTATTATTATATAACTCACCTTACTCGGGACTACAATTATATAGCAAACTGCCTGAATCTTTGAAAACTACTGAAATTCTAATTTTCAGAAGTATACTTGAAAAGTTTTTATTAGACCATAATTTCTATAATACTGACAAATGTTTCAATCTGTGATTCTACCTCACTATCTTATTTATTTATTGTACGCCATTCAAAATAGACCGCCAATTCACAATAATTACAAACATTTCTTTAGCACTGCCGTATGTTGAGGCATCCAGTAAAGACTAAATATAATAATTGGCATACTCATCCGGTGACTGGAAATTACTCAAATTCGCATGAAACGTTAATTAGCAATATCTCCTTGGGCAAAATTAAGAACATTGTGCAAATTGCAGGTATATTCCCTAACTTCTTTTCTACAACCCTTGTAGAATTTTCAACCGGAAATACGAATAATCCTTGATTACGTTGTATTTAGTGCTATTTCTGGTTACACATTGCAAACATTGTGCAAATTTGTCGTAAAATCATGGTTCCGTCACCCCTAAAATGATTAAAATTTGCAAACTCTTCATGTGTACGGAACATCCAAAAATTATGGATAACGCTAAAACCAGTCTCAGGGGCAAAGTTTTAGGGGTCACGAAATTTCAAACAATGTTTTCGTACTTTGCAAACTTTGGTGGCATAATTTTGAGTCGCCAATTGAAATTGCATCTTTTTCAGTATCCCGGAAGATGGCGGAAATGAACATTATTGTCAGAAGTAATTTTTGCAAATGCCACAAAATTTCAAACTTTGGGCATTTTTTTTTCCATGTTCTGGGATGGCAAACAAGTCTACCTAAAAATTTGCAACCCTATGAACCGTCAGGAAAGCAGTGCAATGGAATATTGTCAATTGAATTGATTTCCGCGGAATTCCAAACTTTGTGCATTTTTTTCTCAAAGTTCTGGAGAGGCGAACAAATTGATATATGAATTTGCAAACTCATAAAACGTCGGGAAAGCAGGGCAATGGAATATTATCAATTGAGGCGATTTTCGCGAAATGTTAATCTTTTTGCAATTTTTGCTCAATAATTGAACCCGATCTGGTGGAATCGGCTCTTATTATCAAAGGATAATTATTCAAGGACCAAATTACCCAAGCCGGTAATTTTTTCGTTCTTTTAAGCGAATTGTCAAGTTATAACGTCATTTTCATGATACCCGATAGTGAAATTAGACGATTCCACCGAATGGTTATATCAGATGATAACACTGTATAGTTCCAACACATAGTTTTACTTGATGGTTTTCTATGTGAAAATACCACTTAATAAGACATAATTGTCTACTATTTAGTATTTGACGGTTTATAGGGTTGCAAATTTATAGATAAACTTGTTTGTCATTCCAGAACTTTGAGAAAAAACTGCACAAAGTTTGGAATTGATAATATTCTATTGCCGGCTTTCCCGACATTTCATAGGATTGCAAATTTATATATAGACTTGTTTGCCATAGCAGAACTTTAAGAAAAAAATGCACAAAGTTTGGAATTTTGTGGCATTTGCGAAAATAGCTTCTAACAATAATGTTCATTTCCTCCATCTTCCGGGATACTGAAAGAGGTACAAACACAATTGGCGACTTAAATTTATCACAAAAGTTTGCAAAGCACGAAAACATTGTTTGCAATTTCTTTATCCCTAAAGCTTTGCCCCTGAAACGGTTTTCAGCGTTATCCATAATTTTTGGATGTTCCTTACCATGACAAGTTTGCAAATTTTAAGTATTTTAGGGGTGACGGAACCATGATTTTACCACAAATTTGCACAATGTTTGCAATTTTGTAACCAGAATTAGTGCTAATTAAAACGTAATCAAGGATTATTCGTATATCCGGTTGGAAATTGCATGTGCAAATTTTACAAGGGATGTAGAAAAGAAGTTAGGGAATATACCTGCAATTTGCACAATGTTTGCAATTCTGCCCAAGGAGATATTGCTAATTAACGTTTTATGCGAATTTGAGTAATTTCCGGTCACCGGATGAGTGAGCAAATTTTTATATTTAGTCTTTACTGGATGCCCCAACATACGGCAATGTCAAAGATATAAATAATAATATAATATAACTTTATTGAAGAAACAGATTGGTTTACAAGGATAATATTTAGAATGAATAAAGTAGGTTGGCGATAAGTATTTTTACACTTGTTTCGCAGAAAAAATACAATCGAATCATATACATTGGAGTCATTTACAATAAAATTAGTTATAGACTATTTGAATTCAATATAAAATAAAAGCACTATATATTATATGTATAGAATTTGAATCATCGACACAAAAATTTTTAGATTCAATTAGGCTGTAGAAACTAAGCATATAATCTATTTGAATGAAGTGTATACAATAATGTTATAAACTCCAAAAAACAATATGAATGAACTACAGTATTTTTATAATATATAATGTAAAAATAATATTTATTTACTATTTTAGGACACTTTATACAATATTTTAGGACATTTACTACAATTATAAATAAAATGGAATGTTAATAGGTTATTGCAAGAATTTTGATATGGGTAACAGTATACAAGATTAAATATATATAAAATTTAAAATGTAATAAAATATCAATATTTGTTGAAGCCTATTCATTATTAGCATGTACGGAAGATAAGAATGTATACGAAATATAACGAGGAGGTTTCTTGGTCAATATTGATTGAAGTAATCATTTTCAGAAATCTCGTACTTCAGATCTCTTCATGAATATTTTCATTTTTTTGGGAATTGTTTCAGGTAAAGAATTGAACATTTTTGGAGCGTTGTAAGAAAAGCTAGTTTTCAGCAGTTTCTTATGTATTTGCGGTATTTTATAGTTATTTCTTTGTCTAGTGTTATAGGTGTGTGTTGGTAAGTTTGACGAGTGTTTTGTTGTATAGTACTTTATGTTGACATTGTAGTAATAGAGTTGTTTGAGGTCGAGTACCTCTGATTCTTGAAAGAGTAAATCACTTGGATATCTTGAGTTTTTACTTAGAATAATTTTCAGGAATCGTCGTTGTAGAACTTCAAGGGGTCGGATGTGGGATTTGTTTGTAATTAATGTGAATTGTCGGTCTATTTTGACTGGCCTATTGGGTGTGAATATGTTTTGGGAGTATGTACGATTTAATATTAATTCTATTATTATTTTATGTACCACACCAATGCTAAGAGCGAGTTCTGATCAACCTGTTACTTTGTAAGTTCTGCAGGATTATTATTAGTATTGATGTGAAATTTTTGTTTTTGTTGGGCTGGCAATAAAGCCTAAGGAATTATAAAGCCGCGCTGTCAGCCTCTGGACTTTATACTTCCTTTGACGTTAATTCAAATTTTGATATAAAATGGACCCAAGTAACATACAAATCCCTTGCTATGCAATTTTTCATAAAAATCATGTAACCAAATGTAATTTGACTTTGATTGATACGCTTGTCCACGATCAAGGAAAACAAAAAAAAGTATAAAAAAACTTGCATCGGCCGGGAATCGAAACCCGGGCCGCCCGCGTGGCAGGCGAGCATTCTACCACTGAACCACCGATGCGTTGATTGTAAATGACTTGAACACGAATCGGGCGCGCAACATCTACTCTAAGTGCCAATTTACACGATCCAATAAATTGGTCAATTTTGTGACCTTGAATTTTATTGATAGGTGTAAACAGAAAATTGTCGTCAATTTGAACTTGACCAATAAATTGATGAGTTTAGAATCGGTTCTAATTTTTCATCAATTTTTAGTGACAATTTGCAGGAACTTTCGGCCATGAATTGGATGCCTGCTACAACAGAGATTTTCAGGTTATGTTATTATTTACGCGATTTCACATACCTACCCTACCCTAACCGCGAGAAAAATGATTGTGCGAAAAAAACATAATTTACGTTGCATTACATGCGCAGCAAGGTGCATTGCTGAATATAATAGACAGAGATATGGAAGATGGTAGATTAGAGCTTGGATTGAGAAAAGAGGGAAAGGAAACTTGACATTAGTTCACGAAAAATTCCTGAGTGCAGATCCTAATCAATTCAAACGATATTTAAGAATGGATCAGAGTCATTCATTAAGCTATTGAATAATATTCGGAACTTTTCCCATACTTGAACCATTTCTTGTCAGTATGTTGGTGTTCCTGAGTAAAAACTGTTGCCAAAATTGACCAATAAATTGTCAGGTGTAAATATAACCCATATTGGTCAATTTTATTGTTCAATTTATTGATCAATTTTATTGGATCGTGTAAATTTGCACTAACAGTCTTTCGAACTCATTGATGTCCTTATGAAATACTTTTGAATTCAATGAATACAGCAGATAACATCAGTTATACAAATACACAATATTTTGATCAAGTTAAATAAAAATACACTGTCAAATCAGTTATAGTTTTCTTGTTTATTGTGTAAATACTTCCTTTTTTCTCTATTCACAAAAATGATGGGATAACTATAAGCTTTGGCATAAAAAATTATTGTTTCAAATTCCTATATAATCATATTCACAGCTACAGGCGTCATATCAATAAGCACGAGCTATGGCGATAGATATGCCGTCCTTCAGAGGGGACGTTGAGATGGCGGTCCCGAGTTCATGGATGTTGAGTTCGTTAAAGATCCCCATCTCTGGTTGGAAATTCCAGAGGATTCGGCAAAATTTTCGGATGGGGAAAGTGTTCTCGCAGGCTTAGCCCTGGTTGTAGAAAGGGGCCGACATTAAATAAAAAAATAAAAAATAAAAAAGCAAAAAATATTGCGAATCTAGAAGGATTTCTGAGCTTCAAACACCATAAAAAAATAGCATTAGCATTTTGGCGTAGTTACTAATTACTAATTCAAAGTCGTGCAAGCACGGAAAAATCATCCATGGACGTGTAATGAATGATATTTTTCATTATATCTACCTGAAAACCACAAATTGTTGAGAAACATTTATTTTTAAAGATCAACCAACAAAAACATGTATTTTTAATTTTTAATAATTGAAATATTTAAGGTACAGTTTGTGTTGTTATAAATAGCTAATCCTTCAGCAGCTACTTCATTTTCGATAACTGTAGTTGATAAAGTCGAAGGTGCTACTATATTAGAAGAAGTATTCAGTTTTTGATTTTTCCCCCACTGCATTGTATTCTGATGTTGGCGTTGTTTTTACTGTTCTTGAATGGCTAAACTATTTACGGGAAACTTCAATCTTTCTGCTTACCGATTCACCGATGTAGCCTTTAGCCACAGTCGTGGAACGCAAACCTCCGTGCCTTTTTGAAGTAAGCAAATCTCCTCCGCCCTCGACTAACATAGATGCTGAAGATCGTCTTGAGCCGTGTCCTGTATAATCTTCCGGATTTTCTAGGTTCAGATATTCAGCAATCTGCTTTGTTGTACCACTGATTGTATGACACCCTGCATGTTGGTCAACACATCTACCCTTACCCTCGACTAAATAATCTTGTACTATTCATGTCTTGAGCCGTGTCCAGTATAATCTTCCGGATTTTCTAGGTTCAGATATTCAGCAATCTGCTTTGTTGTACCACTGATTGTATGACACCCTGCATGTCGAGCAAAACATCTACCATTACCATACGCAATAAATAATATTTTACTATTTATGTGTGTAGGTCTCAGAATAATATATTTACGATAAAAAGTGCATGGATCAAAGGGACATCCTTCCTTTGTAATTGTGAAACTTCTTGATTTGTGATTTTTTCCATCTCGAAGGAATACTATCAAGAACCGGCCATTATCTTCCACGTCTTCCTAAGTCAGACCAATCAAGTCATCTCTTCGGCAGGCACCGAATATGCCAAATATTAAAATTACTTTACCTAATAACCACTGCTCGTCTTGTGCTTCAAGTATGAATTTGGCGATTTGGTCAGCAGTTAATACTTTGGACTGTTTCGGTGTGTAACCAATACTTTCTCGTTTGAGAAATGCAGTAGTTTTTGGTAAATTATCAACATTTACATTTTCTTTTACTGCCAGACAACTTTTTAACATTGAAAATTGACTCCATAAAGTTCAAGCTTTCATGGTTTTGCTTTTTCTGACAAATAAACGAGAAGAATATTATCACTTACATTTATAACTTTCTTTTGTTGGCGCCAGTTGCAAAATAGACGGTACTGGTTTTCATATCTCTCACGTGACTTTTTGGGCAGTAATTCTGCACTTACTTTTGCCGCTTCACGTGATATTTCTTCCTCTGGTGATATCATTTTTAAATATTTCCACTAAAACTATCCAAATATTGTCACAAAACAAGCGTTATTTACCCCGTTGCTAAGGAAATATACAAACAATTTGCGATTTCTAGAGAACTGTCAATAGCATATTATTTTATTTTGACATGTGAGTAGGCAGCTAATGACACTAGCGCACCGTAAAATTTTCCGTGAGGGCGCACGGAAAAAGCCCATTTTCGGTACGCTAAATAAGCATGTAAATATAGTGTTTTCAGATAGGTATAATGAAAAATTATTTTTCTGCTAACATATTGTAACGTAAATAAACTTAACTTGGTTCTACTAATTTATTTCACACTTAATCTACAACTTAATTTATATTACTACGCCACTGTATAGCTCGATGGTATGGGCTCGTTCAGACTGTTCGACTCCACTTGAGGGTCGCCTATTTATCTCCGATACAGCATTCTCGATGTTTCGAATTCTGGCATGTTCCAATTGTTTCCAATATTGACCGTTGTTTTCCGTGGCAGAGCGACTGGATGGTTCTCGAATATCTCCGGGGATGATCTCATCGCTGTCGACGGCAACGCGCGAGGCGACAGGTCCGGCCTAGGTTCGTTACATTGCCCCCTTCTTAAAGACATTTCGTCCCGAAATTTCATCCTTGGAGTGTGACGATATCTGCATGACTCCCCATATCTGCACCGTGAAGTTCGATGGAAGTAACACTCCACGGTCTTCATGATCGGTCGTGGAAGAGGGTTACAGCAAACCAAAATCTTGACGCCGCTGGATCTGAATATCGCCTCCAGCATACTTCTTATGACTCTCCAGTCCAACCCATCAATACCACAGGATAATTTTGGAATTGCTAGATCCACCAGGTTCTGGTCCACCATAGATTCTCTTAGTTTGGTGAGACTCTTCCAGACATCTTCATAGGACGGTTTATCTTGGGAATGCCTCTTGGTAACTAGGTAGTAGATGTTTCTCTGGCCTTTCTTCAACTGTAGCACCCCACCAACTTCTGGATTCTGCTCCCGCAGTGTTTGGAGTTGACCAAATTTCTTGGAGAACACTACGGCGATGCCCCTGGACATTCGAAGATCTTCTGCCACACAGTGCGCTAGTGCGTAGTCAGCAGGCACCTCGAAAAGGTCTCGTGACTCCTCTCTAGTAACCCCATGTAGAACTTTCTGCCCGTTTGAATACAAGGACATAAACTTCTCGAACGTCATATCATCCTCCGGTGGCTTGAGGGTGCGAACTTGGTCATGGTTTCCAGCGTAAGGCCAACCTGTTGAAATGGACGACCCTTGGTTTCCCCTTCGGGTGGCTTATGGATTCGGTACACAAGGTCGTTTATCCTTTTCACGATTTTATACGGGCCTTCCCCGAGTTCCGCAACTTTGGTGATAGTCCACGACGACGTTTGGTGTTGTACAGCCACACCAGGTCATCAACCTTAAATCCTCCTGCGTCGGCCTTGATGTCATAGGTCTTCTTCATTTTATCGCTGGCACTCTGATGTTCAACCGGCCTCGTTCGTGGATGTCGTCCATTCTCTGCCGAAGTTTGCTGACGTAGTCCTCTCCGCAGTGTCTTGTCCTGGCGGTATCCCAAACTTCAGGTCACAAGGCAGTCGCAGTTCTCGGCCCATTATAATACTAGCAGGAGTTTGACCGGTTGACTCGTGTACTGCGGATCGATAGGCCATCAGGAACAAATGAAGATACTGGTCCCAGTCTCTTTGATGGTCAGAGACAACCTTGGACAAGTGGCGGTTGATCGTCCTGTTCATCCATTCCACCATTCCATCGGACTGCGGATGTAGGGCCGTGGTTCTTGTCTTGCGGATGTTCAGCAGTAGACATATTTCTTGGAAAAGGTTGGATTCGAAATTTCTGCCTTGATCCGAGTGCAGCTCCATTGGAATACCGAATCGACATATCCACTCTTTCACCAAGACGTCGGCGACGGTGATGGCTTCCTGGTTGGGCAGGGCATAGGCTTCCGCCCACTTACTGAAGTAGTCCATTGCCACAAGGATGTATTTATTCCCGTGGTCGGATACGGGAAACGGGCCGGCGATGTCAATGGCGATTCTCTCGAACGGGCTGCCTACGTTGTACTGACGCATCGGGGCCTTGGGTCGTATTCGAGGTCCATTGCTAGCAGCACATACAGCGCACTTTCTGCACCAGTCCTGGACGTCAGCTTGACAATTGGCCCAGTAAAACCGCTGCCTCACTTTCTGCAGGGTCTTTGTCACTCCCAGATGTCCTCCGGCGACTCCATCATGGATTTCCCGCAGCACTTCCTCTCTTCTGTTCCTGGGAACAATGATTTGGCGTCGGTCTTCCCCACCAATATCGGCCTCCAACACACGTTTCAGGATCCCATTGTCCAGAATAAGAGAGTTCCATTGTGCCCAATAGGACTTAACAGCCGGCGAGTAACCTGCGACTTCCTGCCATGATGGTCTTCGATTGCCCTTCTTCCAGCTGACGACTAAGCCAAGGTCGGGGTCTCTCTCTTGGTCTTTCTGGATCTTGCTGTCATTCCAGTTGTCATCCATTGCCGCGGTTTTACAAAGTGTTGCTTCTTTCTCTTCTGCTCGTCGGCAATGAGAGCAATCATCTGGACATGGTCTTCGCGACAAGGCATCTGCATTCTTATGGCTAGTTCCGGCTCGATGTTCGATCTCGAAATCGAATTCTTGGAGTCTCTCGATCCAACGTGCTACTTGACCCTCAGGATTTTTGAACTGTAAGAGCCATTTGAGAGCTGCATGGTCAGTTCTCAACAGGAATCTTCTTCCATACACGTACTTGTAGAAGTGTTCCACTCCCATTACAACAGCTAACAGCTCTCGCCTGGTGACACAGTAATTGCGCTCTGGTTTGCTAAGCGTCTTGCTGAAATAACCAATGACCTTCTCCTGTCCCTCCTGGATCTGAGATAGGACAGCTCCAAATCCCACGTTGCTGGCGTCCGTATCCAAAATGAATTTCCCTTTGGGTAGGGGATAGCTCAGTATAGGTGCGTTGATCAAAGCTCCTTTCAGCTTCCTGAATGAGTCTTGACATTCTTCGGACCACTGGAACTTTATCCACGTTCAAACTCGAGTCCAGCATTGCATTTTCGTTAACCATCTCTGTGGAGGGCGCACTATTAATTCGTTTTTCCAGCTTACTGTCGTTTCCTTTATTTTATCTACCTCCGTGTTCATTTGCTCCCTAATTTTATCTATCTCTGTCTCAACGGTTCCCATTCTTTCTTCTAGAAATTTAGCCACACCACACAATTCTTTTTTTAGGCCTTCTGTGTTTTCCAGGAACTTCTCTTCCAGGCTTCTTGCATTTTCTTCCAGGCTTCTTGAATTTTCTAGAAGCTTCTCTTCCAGATTTCTAGAATTTTCTTCAAGCTTCTCTTCCAGATTTTTAGCATTTCTTCCAGGCTTCTTGAATTTTCTTCCAGTTTATTCATTACCAAACTTAAATCACCTCCGGGAACTTCGAATAAAAATGTTTCGGGGTCCTCACCTTCTTGTATAAGTCCTTCTGCAAGTCTTTCCTGGAGTACTTGCTTTTTACCTGTTGTTTCCAGTTCCCTTTCCTCCAATTCCTGTTTCAATTCCGCTATCTTCAAATCCGCAAGGCGCACTTTTCTTGAACACATTTTGTCTTTGACGAGGTATCAGTCAGTTTTACACGAAAAGTTTATCAGTTTGTTAAAAATTCACTTCGCGAATTCTTTTCCACGGGCCACCAGTCTATTGTCTGTTTCACGCGAAGAGTGTATCAGTTTATATTCCCACGCACAATTGTCCACTTCGCGAAAACCGGGCCACTGTCTATTTTCTGTTTCACGCGAACAGTGTATCAGTTTATATTCCCACGCACAATTGTCCACTTCGCGAAAACCGGGCCACTGTCTATTTTGGGCGTACAAAAAGGTCTATCAATTTATTTTTCTGACTATCCACTCCACGATCACTTGTTTATTTTCAAAATCTCACTTCCGACACCAATTGTAACGTAAATAAACTTAACTTGGTTCTACTAATTTATTTCACACTTAATCTACAACTTAATTTATATTACTACGCCACTGTATAGCTCGATGGTATGGGCTCGTTCAGACTGTTCGACTCCACTTGAGGGTCGCCTATTTATCTCCGATACAGCATTCTCGATGTTTCGAATTCTGGCATGTTCCAATTGTTTCCAATATTGACCGTTGTTTTCCGTGGCAGAGCGACTGGATGGTTCTCGAATATCTCCGGGGATGATCTCATCGCTGTCGACGGCAACGCGCGAGGCGACAGGTCCGGCCTAGGTTCGTTACAATATCGATAGACAATAATCACATCTGTTGTCAATATACATATTTGCTGCACACTAATTATTTTTCTTGCTTAATAATAATTTTCGCCACCTATTTGCTGCCAAAATTTTGTTTTGGATTTTTATGATTTTTAATAGTTTAAGGAATTAATATCAGTGTCTCAGACCTGTTTTCCAATTGAAGTAAAAGAACTAAATGTTTTAGACAGGCTTGTTTGGCGATTTGGAATAATCTGCTGAATTGTATTTTGAGACGTCGATTCTCTTCTTTTCACTTTCCACAGAAAATATAAAAAAAAAAATGTTTCCGCCCGGGATCGAACCGGGGACCTTCCGCGTGTTAGGCGGATGTGATAACCACTACACCACGGAAACTATACAGGGGTTATTAAAAATGTATGTGATAAGCGTTAAATCAAATATTGTGTGAATGGGTCCCACATGTATTTTTTTCTCTTGTCCCAAACACTAAGAAGGCCTCTTGCATGAGCTAGTCTTCTATATACATTTGTTACTAGGTGTTCAGACGTATATCCACACTGTCATGGGTTATAAGTTATTCGGAGGATTTTCTATGTTTACACTTCTTCTAATTTTTGTAACGTACAAGAGTAATGGTGGATTTATGCAGCACCAATTAACAATTATCAAGTAACAATTATCAATTAACAATTAGCAATTATAAGTTCAACCATCATCCTACAATGGCCGTGTTTATACAGACAAGTAACAATTATCAATTAACAATTAACAAGTAGAAAGTTGGCCAACTTTTAACTTCTTAGTGCGAATTTACACGATCCAACAAAATTGATCAATAAATTGAACAATAAAATTGACCAATATGGGTTATATTTACACCTGACAATTTATTGGTCAATTTTGGCAATAGTTTTTACTCAGAAATACCAACATACTGACAAGAAATGGTTCAACTATAGGAAAAGTTCCGAATATTATTCAATAGCTTATTGAATTGACTCTGATCGATTCTTAAATATCGTTTGAATTGATTAGGATCTGCACTCAGGAATTTTTCGTGAACTGATGTCAAGTTTCCTTTCCCCTCTTTTCTCAATCCAAGGTCTAATCCACCATCTCCTACATCTCTGTCTTAATATTCAGCAATGCACATTGCGAGGGTGAGGTATGTGAAATCGCGTAAATAATAACATATAACCTGAAAATCTCTGTTCTAGCAGGCATCCAATTCATGGCCGAAAGTTACTGCAAATTGTCACTTATAATACCACAAGAGCTTCAAAATTATCGGGTATTTCCCGATAGGTTCGTTGCAAACAAATTAAGGAGTCAAGTTTTTCAGGTTAAAAAATCACGAGCGCGAAGCGCGAGTGATTTTTCCTGAAAAACTTGACGACTTTATTTGTTTGCAGGGAACCTTGAGGGAAATGCCAGATAATTTTGAAGCTCGTGTGGTATTCGGGGGATTATTTTTCCGTCCCAAAAAAGTAGTAAATTGGTTCCAAACTGTTTTTTTTGCCTTCTCCGTATTAATGGGAACATTTCCTTTGACTTTTTTATCGATGGTGGACAGAGAACAAACTCCAAATCGACTCATTTTCATGCAAAATCTCCAATTGTCACAATTGAATTCAACCTGTCAGTTTGAAGTGTGGTTAATTTGACTGGATCATGTTTTGTTTTTTATATATAGCAACTACCAGAGAAAATTTTCAAAAAATTATCAGTATAATACCATGTAGGTTGTACCACGTGACGTCGAATGGTGCAATTCTATTGGTCGATATTTGGGTCGGAAAAATAATCACTAAAAATTGATGAAAAATTAGAACCGATTCTAAACTCATCAATTTATTGGTCAAGTTCAAATTGACGACAATTTTCTGTTTACACCTATCAATAAAATTCAAGGTCACAAAATTGACCAATTTATTGGATCGTGTAAATTCGCACTTACTTTAATTGAACCAAATTTTCTTCTAGTGCGCAAGTAGTACGCAGATGACCGTGGATTGGTCCGTGCGATGACGGAAGTTAACCCAACTTTCACTGAATAAAATATTCTGGTTTGGTTTTGTTGTGGGTTGTGGCGTCTTTTGAAATTTTATTTGTTTGTGAAAATATACCTACTGTAAAATGGAAATTGATGATGCCCTTTTTCGACCTCGTTCGGTAATTTGCCGTGTTGTGCACATGCTTACTTTTCTTCCTTAATTATTAATTGAATGTGCATAAATATCATCATTTTCGTTACTTGTTAATTTGTTATTGTTAATTGATAATTGTTACTTGATAATTGTTAATTGGTGTTGCATAAATCCACAGTGTTTATAGACTCCATTTTTTTAATGTATTTATATATTATTCAATAATATTATTGAATACAAAGAGAATATGAAACGGTACTACTCTCCTTTAACGGCCTAGAACGTGACATTCTAAAGTGCGAATTTACACGATTCAATAAAATTGATCAATAAATTGAACAATAAAATAAAATATGGGTTATATTTACACCTGACAATTTATTGGTCAATTTTGGCGACAGTTTTTACTAAGGAATACCAACATACTGACAAGAAATGGTTCAACTATAGGAAAAGTTCCGAATATTATTCAATAGCTTATTGAATTGACTCTGATCCATTCTTAAATATCGTTTGAATTTATTAGGATCTGCACTCAGGAATTTTTTGTGAACTAATGTTTCCTTTCCCTCTTTTCTCAATCCAAGATCTAATCCACCATCTTCTACATCTGTCTTTTATATTAAGCAATGCACATTGCTGCGAATGTAATGCAACGTAAATGATGTTTTTTCGCACTATCATTTTTCTCGCGGTTAGGGTAGGGTATGAAATCGCGTAAATAATAACATATAACCTGAAAATCTATGTTCTAGCAGGCATCCAATTCATGGCCGAAAGTTACTACAAATTGTCTCTAAAAATTGATAAAAAATTAGAACCAATTCTAAACTCATCAATTTATTGGTCAAGTTCAAATTGACGACAATTTTCTGTTTACACCTATATATAATTCAAGGTCAAAAAATTGAATTGGATCGTGTGAATTCGCACTAAGGTTTCTTCCACAGAACTCATGTTCTATGAGTTCTGTGGTTTCTTCCGATATGGTCACGTAGATACATTCCGTAGAAAGTCTCACTTATCTGAAGTTGACCATCACCTTTCATGGAATATCATTCTCAACATGAGAGCCCCGGAAAATAGGGTTGGATGGTTACTTACATCAGTTTAGGAGCTTAGATATTGAGACAAGAAGGTTTATTTTGACTGATATTGTTTACCTACATCTGTTTTAAATTACTTGAAAAAATTTATTTACCCATCTTACTCAACATTACCAGTTAAATAATATGATAATCTCTTTACTATTTGTTGTAATATATAATTTTTGTTGTTCTAGTATTTCCATTTTTAATTACTTGGAAATCACTTCCACCTCTCATACAGTAAAATTATAATCTATTTTACATTGTTTGAACAAAAATTTGTCAGTTTTTCATCGATATTCTTCATCAAATATATGATAACTTTTCACAATTTGTATGCTTTAGCTTAAAACATATTATTGGCATGTCAAAATACACAGGTGACATTGCAAAATACATTTTTGATATAAGATAACAATACACAACTGGCATTCAAATATTTCATAATAAGCATTTTAAAATATACAATCGACATTGTCAATACTACAAGATTTTAATGACTGTAATTGACGACATGGAGGTATCAGTGATTGCTCATTCTTTGATATGTCAGTTGCTCATCATGTGAAATTCGAAGTGCCAATTATGGAGCCTGTATTATTGATTATGTATACTT
Organism: Gonioctena quinquepunctata; assembly: GCA_018342105.1. NCBI lineage: Eukaryota > Metazoa > Arthropoda > Insecta > Coleoptera > Chrysomelidae > Gonioctena > Gonioctena quinquepunctata. The sequence goes on along the minus strand of JAFIRS010000642.1, from coordinate 405,210 downwards.
CAGAGGGGTTGATATATTTCGTTGGTGGTGACACTTTTTAGAATTGTCAATCAAACCATTGATTGTGTTTAATTGTTACTGAAGTTATAGATGAAATATTATTGTAGCGTTTTGAACATCTTAGTATTAGTGGTTCGAATTACCGGTAATCATTCCCAGTTTTATCCCTCAATTTGATGTGTCGGTTGAAGAAGACAGATGCTAAAACCCAAAATTAATATAATCGTGACTTGAACCAATAATTCAAAATTCATAATTTATACCTGCACCCCAGTGTGATTAATAATTCATAGCTATATCAACAATCGACACTCAATTATTGTTGATTGTAATGAAAATATTGTTGACACGTTGACCGGTCACATGCGCTTTTTCGCTATGGTAACGGAAGTGCTGCTGTTCTCATTGCTTATGTTACTCCCGAAGAAAAAAGTATTGTTTCTTGTTGATTTTATTTATGAAAACTTATCGCAATAAGATCTCAGACGGCGAACAGTTTCAAACATAGTTAAGAAGGATTCAAGGAAGGGTATTAGAATGACGGCAAGGCCGACTGCACCGTGTTGTCAAGATCAGCACCCCGCCTAATACATTTATTTTTCATCTGGAAATTCTCTAGGAGATATCACTCCAAGGATATGAAGCGGCGCAGTGTTTATTTCAAGGCATAACCATTCATTCGTAATACGTTCTTTTGCGTTAGGACAGATAAGCTGGAAATTTTCCTTGGAAACGCTCAGGAGCTTCATAGATTTTCTCTTTCTTTATTAAAGCAGAACAGAAATACTCACAGAATGAAGTGGAGGGGGTATCAGTCTCAGCAGAAGAGAGGCAAATTTGTTGAGATCTTTTTCTTGGTAAAGATTTCACAGAAAATTTGTAGTCAACACGTTGGTAGAGCTCATCCAGTATTGAAACAACCACTTTGGCCTTCCCCCACCTAACAACCAATTTTTATCGAAGATATTCGAACCATTGTCTAACTATGGCTATTAATAGGAATTCCATAGGCGTACCAAATTATTTGGTATAGGCGATTCACGAGACGTAGAGAACTTACACTCCTATAACTTTCCTAACACTCCTATTTCTTTTTTCGCTACTGAATAGTACTTACCACTGGGCATTTTGGCAAGGTAACGAGTAAACTATTGCGAAGTTAAATAGATAACTGCACTACCTATTTATTAATTAAACAAACCTAACTTTTCAAACGCTGCATGCCAAGACACTGGTGAAGATTCGCCGTAGCACAGCAAATCGTGTCCACTCGTGTTTTCCCCCTCTCTACCTACCAAACGGTCGTTTCAATACTGGATGAGCTCTATGTCCGCAGAAGAAATTATTGACTCAAGCTAACATTTAGGTACACTAACGGGGATCATATCTTGGAGTTGAAATTTGACCTTCCACCCATCTTGATATTTGGCAGGTATGTTTGCGAAACAACTATTTTGACAGATTTCCGGTCAGGATGTATTCCAAACGATAAGTGGGTGGACAAGTTATGTGATTGCTTATTCAGTTCCATAACAGAATGAATATAGTGGCGTTTGGAATTGCAAATGAAGAATTTGTTGAGGAAATCCACACAATTCAATATAACGGTTCTGATATGGCGTTGGGGGGTTTGTATTTTGCGGTCCAATTCAGTTCCAAAATGGCGGTTCTTGAAATATTCAAAAAATACTAATCTGTCATTTTTATATCATTATTGGCAAACTATATGTCGTTTTATAGAGATCCGCAACTTTCAGCCAAACAGTTTTTCTCTCAGAAATACACAGAAATAGAAAATCACTATAAATTATCGTCAAATTTTTTCAATGAATTAAAAATGACATAAATTGTTCTATCGTTACGCCCGTGACACACATGGCGGTTTTCCGATTGGATAATTTACCGTCGTCGTAGTTCCAACAGTAAGTTAGAGCTTACACATTAGATGAAAAAAAAAACGATCGCCCTGACGTCGGCGGAAGCTGTGCAGCCGTCGAGTGCCACTGGAGCCGACGGAAGTTTTACCGATGCATTGCACAGTCAATCAATCAATCAAAAAGAGTTTAATTTTATTAACAGAATATATATATATATATATATATTATATATTCATATATTGTAATATAATGATGATTTGCAAATATAATTTGTTGTTATTTGGCCCCACGTTGGGCGCCATTTCTTTTGTTGTGATGATTTATATAACAAATTATTTTGTTATTATTTCGCCCCACTCTTTGGGTGCCAATTGTAATGTAATGATAATTGTAAAAACAATAGTTGTTATGATATTTACTTTTTTGTTATGAAATATTGATAGATAAATATTTTTGCTCTGTATAATATTTTGTATGATGTAATAATAATTGCTAGCTAACGTCACTGTTCTCTCGTCACGTTGCTGCCAATTGTTATCACTTTCCTTACCACAGCTAAGCTCAGTTGGTACGCCTCTTGTCTCAGATAGCCGGTTCAGGCAATTGAGCCACTAGCCACTGCTTAATGTCAAATTTCAATCTATTCAATGGTCATAAATATGATTATTGATAATTGTGGAAAAGAAACGAGACAGTATCAAAAAGCAATTATTTCCTTTATTCAGGAAAACTTAAATTTACCTGGCCTACGATCGATAACTTATTCTAATGTCAATCTACAAATTTTCATGGATAATCATGAGAAACAGGTCATGGATAAATAGACACAACCTCACTTTTACCTTGAAAGTGAAATTTTCTTTAATAGTTCAAATTCAAATGAAATAAAGTTCTCCTGATGGGATATGAGTTATTGGTGAAATTGTTCAGTTCGTGATGTGCACTAGGAAAGTTTATACCTGTCGCAGGAACTGTCGCTGTTCAATATACACCCAGAATTTGGATTCCCTCTCAATCCAATGCTCTCAGGAACTGCAATACCAAAACAAAGGAACCATACAAATTCAGAAATCAGCTTTGAATACTTGTATATGGTGTACAAATAAGGTAATGTTGGTTTTCTGCTTATTATGTTGAAATTAATGAATTTTTCTTTCTCTTCCAACAAAACGTGGCATTCGTTTTTAAATTATTTTCAATCTCCTTAGTGGCTTTGTTTTTCGTTCCTTGGATACCATTTTCCTCCTTCCTTTTGATTTGAATTTTTGAATTCGTGCACTATGTTCTCACATTTTCACTGTTTGTCAAAACTTATAAATACAACTATTTTTACTTTCTTATAAACCATATACAATTTCAGTGATAATTGTCTCTGACACTTTCTCGTTCTTATTTTCTCACAATTTCAAATCTTACATTTGACCATACTGTTCCCTGATTGGCTATTGTCATCAAGAAGTTTGCTGTTTTCCCATTGGCTACTTTTGGTTAGATACAATTTCATATACTGTATGTTTCAAGCTTATAATTTTGTGGATCACATTTTATTCAGGATGATTTTGTAAATCAGACTTTTTGTTGTCTTTTGAACAATTATGGTTTGTAATCATTATGACAGTGTATGAAATTGATTATGTTATAGTATTTGGACATTTTTATCTATTCATATTATACATAAAGGAAATGGAACTTCAAAAATATGTAAAAACAATCTATTGAAACTAATAGCTATTAAATAATTATTCTTTTTGTGGGTTTTTTCCTTTCAAAATATATAACTGGTTTATCATAACATAACAATATATATATATATATATATATATTGTTATGTTTAGAAGTATGTTAAATGTTTAAAGAGTTGAAATAATAATGATAAAGAAAAAACCCTTGAATAATAAAATATTCGTATTTGGTAATCTGTGCTGTTATTTTACAGTTTTTCTGAAGATTCTGCCTTTTTTCTGAAACCTTGGATAATATTAATCGATACCTATGTTTAAAATAAATATGTTTACAAAAATTACAAGCAATTGGAATAATTTAAAAATTTTGTAATATCAAAATTTATGAACATATTTTGTGATCACAAGCAGATAACAAAATATCAAAAGTTCAAACATCCTGTATATGAAATTGGATCTGAACACAACAGCCAATGAGGTGCCAGGAGAGATCTTGATGCAAAATTAGTAATTTTGAAAATAAAGAAAAGAAAAAAAAATTTTATTAAGGTTTAAAATTCTTAAAAAAACTGTCAAAGAAGTGAAAAATAATGAAAAGTGCTACAAATGGTGTGTCAAAATCGAAAATTCGAGAAGAAAAACAAAATGTGTTGGTATCAAGGGGAGAGAATCAACAAGTGAGGTAGATTGTGAAAAAAATAATTCTGAAATATATATATATATATATATATATATATATATATATATATATATATATATATATATATATATATATATATATATATATACAGAACTGTATTGTTTTCCTGCACAAAAATATATCAGACATCACATAGTATAATGTCTGTTCTCATAAACTACACGAGGCTGGAAGGTTGAACATGGAAAACAGGAGAATTCTTCACAATGCTTGTATATTTCATAAAATCTTTATTACAAAGGAACCTTCTTACTTGAATCGAAAAATTACTCATAGAACGGATGTCCATAACTTGAACATTATATTCAAGGGCACTCTTACGCCACCCTCATTCAAAACACAAACATTCAGACGTTCATTCAGCTACCAAATCGCATCATTATATAATCATATTTCCCCACATTTCAAGAAAGAGAATATGAATACATTCAAAAGGCTATTGAAATAATATTTGATTGAAACAAAACAATAGGATGAGATAACTTCAATTTATTTTAATTTTTTTTATGATTTTTTTTATTAATTTAGAATTCATATCAGATTGCTTCTAGAAAATGCCCATTTCTTCCGGTCTTCCTGATGATCGTGGAAGCGTGAAATTGATTTTCGTCGACAAAAATGTATTGAAGACCTAATGAAAACATGCTTCTTTGCCTCATTCATCTATATGAGTTCTTAGTTAAGACTGGAATAGAAAATCAAATAACTATCTGAATAAAAATGCATATTTTCAATTTTCAGATTTTTTCTTTCGAGTTAGGGCCCTTTCAATATATCTATCAGATGTAGTTCAATGTCCAGCGTGGCTTTTGCCGGGGAAGTTGTTGTTTTCAGTTAAACGTTCACAAAAAATAACTTCATATTTTTCGTAAATTTTTAAATTCACAGAAAAATATTTCTATTCAATATTTAATTGGGAATGTTCCCCTTTCCTTATACATATCTTTTTAAATAATGAAGTGGTATATTATTATTATTATATATCGATGGGAATAGGTTGGCCCATGTTTCCCTCTGCGAAGAAAATTTATCCAGGAAATTCTAAAGCAAAATGCTGCATATTGACACAACAATCCAAACCTATCCTTCGTATGTATGGCAAAACCATTAGCAAAGGTCGTATTTGTTATATCTCACTTGATTTTTTATGAATTTATGAATATGCAATGCATTCATCAACGGGTAGTAACATCACTGTTTGCCAGAATATAAGACCAGCTTAAGTAATCCCCCAAAATAGTTGAACGTAAATGCCATCCAATTCACCCAATCTCCCCCATATTTTTTCTTGGTTCAACAAACTGACCGATATGTTGTGGGAAAGATCAGAGAAACGAAACAATGAAACTCGGCTGATTTAATGAACCTCGCGAACCAAGGCGGTACAGTTTCGATAGTATCCATCATGTACAATTGGAATTGAGAATCTCGTTTGTGTTGGAAATTGTGAAGAAGTACGCCGAAGAGCTATTTTGTTTTATTTTAAATCTTTGGAATTCAATTTTAACCTACTTCTAATTGTCGTATCGAAATGAAACTCAGTATGTATATGTAGTTTGGATGACAATACTATAATTTGGTATCTTGGAGCTGATATGATGATGGAGCCAGGAGGTGAATAGTGGAACTCTTCAGTGGCTACTAGTAACATATAGTGAATGCACTGAGGCCATTCTTAGCATAACTCACAATTCAGAGATATGGCAAATGCGCTGGTTCTCAGCATATTCGCCAAAATTTAGTTAGCAATAACGTCCATCTCATGTGGATGAATCAATCAAAAAGTTTTTCTTCCGTTGTCTTTTTTAGTCTTCTGTAGCAATATGGAGTAAAAAGTTGAAAATAAAATTATAGTTTGAAAAAACTAAAGAAATCCGCATATATGGCAACTAGCGGACCCGACAGACGTTGTCCTGTCCAAATTTCTAAGTTCCCTAAAATGTTTTTCCCGAAAATTTTCCCGTTATATCGTTATTCCATTTTCCTGTTACCCCTTTTTGTCTTTACCCTGTTATCCCGTTTTCTCGTTATCCCCTTATCCTATCATCCCGTTATCCCGTTTCTTCGTTATCCCGTTATCCCTTTCCCGTTTTTCGTTATCCCGTTATTCCCGTTTTCCTTTATCCCGTTTTTTATTTATCCCGTTATTCCCGTTTTCCCGTTATTCCCTTATCCTGTCATCCCGTTATCCCGTTTTCCCGTTTTTTCGTTATCCGGTTATTCCCGTTATCCCGTTATCCTAAAAAAAATAAGTGTTGATCGTAGAAGGGTGAATTAGGAGTAAAATGATTTTTTTAATTCTAAGTCATGACAAAATTAAAATAAAAATCTCGCCAAAAAAATAGGGGTTGATCGTAGAAGGGTGAAAATTCAGGGTTGTATGTATTTTTGAATACTGTATCATAAAAAAATAAAAACAAAGAATTTTGTCCAAAAACTAAAAATAAAATCAGGGGGTGGACCACCCTTAACATTTAGGGGGATGATTTGTGAATCTTAACCATCCAGGGCGCCACCCAAACGCATACACAAAAATTCATTTAAATCGGTCCAGCCGTTTGGGAAGAGTACAGTGACAACACACGTACAGTAGAATTATATATATAAAGATAAGGAATATAAAGTTGAAAATAATAAGAATAAAGTCATTGACCAAAAAATTTTATTTTATGTAAAAAAAGTGTGGGGCTGCTCTTGACTTACTTTTCATAAAGATATTAAGGTAACTGAAATCAAGCACCTCACTGTTTTTTAAATAGAAATTTTTTTTTTGGTTCAATGACTTTATTCTTATTATTTTCAACTTTCAAGTCCTTATTGCCATATATGCGTGTTTTTTTAGTTTTTCCAAACTATAATTTTATTTAGTTGGGGCATGGTACGGTGGAAAAGTAGAGAAGTTCGACCAAGTATGTGGAAGATAGACAGCAATCCACGTTCGTGTACGAATATAGTTTATAATTGGCACCCCTATTTATTAAATATATATATATTTATTATATATATATATATATATATATATATATATATAATATATATATCATATATATAGAAAAAGAAGGGTAGTCTCGTGACTGGACTAGTTGAAAATAACTATGAATTTGAAATAAACTCAGTAGAAAGGATATTCCTTGAGGTTGCAGTCAAATTTAATGGCCAGTGAAAAAAGTTAAACTCTTTCTTATTTTGTCAAGCTTTCGAAAATGTTTATTTTCATTATCAAGACAGCTGCGAAAAAGGAAAACACAATTGTGAAATGCGATTTTAAACAAATTTTAAGAACTTACTAAGGTGAGGTTAAGTGAAGACAGCGATCTAATCACCATTGTGTGATTGAAGAACTTCTCAAAATCATATCACTATGAAACACTACTAGTAATATATATAAAAATCAAACAATTGTAAAAGCACATCTTGTTTAGGAACATAATTTAAACAATTTAAAATTTGACAGGACAATTACCACATGGTTAAAGCATGACTTAAAATGGAAATGGTGGATGACAGGAAATGCAAGACAAAGAGTGTCATATGTCAAAGTCAAACTGTCATGGGAGAAACATGTGTTTTGTCCACAAAACAAAAGGAATAGTACCAATCTATATGACAATAATTGATAAATGAGAGAAAAAATCAAGAAATACTAAGCAGTTTTTTTTTCAAAACTTCAGTTAGAATCAAGTTTCAACAAGTAATTGTAAATAACACTTAGGTTGGAAATATCAGATCGTTTATTCATGCTATTAGGTTCATTTTTTATGTAAACCATTTCAAGGAAATTCCTTTTGTGGTAGTTATTCTCTACTGCTAAAATAGAAGGGTTGTTGAAATTACTAAAATGATTAGAGTTAATATTATGTTCAGCTAATGCACAACTGTTTTTTTTTATTTTACAATCACTCTTATGAGATGCTATGCGGTCTGTTAAATTTCTACTCGTCTGACCGTTATTTTTTATTTTTTTTTTATGTTCTGGTTCCCACGAAAAGGGATATCTTGTAATGTTCAGAGAACATCGTGGGAACCAAGGGAAAGAAGGTAGGAGTTGGTGTTCTTCTTAAATTTCTGGAGGTTGTATGCCTCGGGGAACACCTCCCTAGGCAATGAGTTCCAAAGCCTCGCTGTTCGTTGGACGAACGAGTCTTTGGAAAGTGATGTTCTGCAGGTCTCCAAAGTGACCACGAAGGGGTGTGATGACTGAACTTGACGGGTTAGTCTCGAAGAGACTGCCAAAGCAGGAACGATTGTTGATATTTCAGAAGAGCATCGCCCATGAAAATATCTATAAAATAGAGACAAATCGCCAACTTTTCTACGGTGTTCCAGACAAGTGAGCGAGTTTGTAAGCGAGGCATCACCGACGAGACGAATTGCCCTTTTTTGGACAGAATCCAATAGCCTCAGGATATGTTTAGGTGCCGCGCTCCAAATATGGGAACAGTATTCCAGGACAGGTCGGATCTGTGCCTTATAGATCATAAGCAGCTGAGTGGGGGTGAAATAGCTCTTGGCACGAAACAAAAAACAAAGTTTTTGGGATGCACTTTTGGCAATGGACCTCACGTGATTTCCCAGTTAAGGCAAGGAATACTATAAATAACATTTGGTTTTTCATAGATCGTTAAAGGGGCTTTAGCTCTAGTGTAGAGACTAGCAATAGTTTTGATATTTTTGTTGGCAATGTTTTGTGGACAAAACACATGTTTCTCCCATGACAGTTTGACTTTGACATATGACACTTGACACTTTCTGTCTTGCATTTCCTGTCATCCACCATTTCCATTTTCAGTCATGCTTTAACCATTTGGTAATTGTCCTGTCAAATTTTAAATTGTTCAAATTATGTTCCTGAACAATATGTGCTTTTACAATTGTTCAATTTTTATATATATTACTAGTAGTGCTTCATAGTGATATGATTTTGAAAAGTTCTTCAATCACACAATGGTGATTAGATCGCTGTCTTCACTTAACCTCACCTTAGTAAGTTCTTTAAATTTGTTTAAAATCGCATTTCACAATTGTGTTTTCCTTTTTTCACAGCTGTCTTGATAATGAAAATAAACATTTTCGAAAGCTTGACAAAATAAGAAAGAGTTTTTCTTTTTTCACTGGCCATTAAATTTGACTGCAACCTCAAGGAATATCCTTTCTACTAAGTTTATTTCAAATTCATAGTTATTTTATATATATATATATATATATATATTTATGTATTTATGTCGTACCACTATTGGCATCTCAAAAACCGTAAATGATTCGAAGTTAGTTAAGTTAGACAAAAGTTGCCTATGTTAGTGAACAATGAAACTAAAATATCACTCACCGTTTTCAAAATATGCGGGGAAAAGCGAAATAGCCCGTCTTATTTTCTTCGCGCTGGCGCCTCTATTTTAAGGAATATGGAAATACTTTCTTCTCTATTTTTAATTTGCTCCGATATGCTGTGCTTTGATTTTAAATACGACGTTTCGTTCTTCGGGGGCCACCCTCAACTCAATTTTTTCGAATATGGATCTATATTTTTTTTACTTTATCTTACAAGAAAAAAATTTTCTACTGATTTTGCTCTTGCCTTCGCAGGCAAAAGGCGATATTCCACTTTGAATTACACATCAAACTTGAAACTATTCAAAATGAAGACAAAAAACTATAAAAATAACAAAGAACAACAATTGTGTAACATGGAACTTTAAAAAACTCTCCAAAAAGTCGATTTTGTTTCATTCCAGTAAAAGGGGAACTTTGATTCTTAGATTTCACAAATTCTTTCAATACGTTGAAAAATTCTTGGACTGACGACGTTCGGGATACATTTCTTGATACATAGCCAGAGATCTGGTGCTATTTCTCAAACACCTCGAATACATGATATCCTCTTTCTGATCATTAGAAAACTACATAGTTTTTGGTTCAACGTGTAAATAATCATTCAGTTTCTTTTATTCCATGACTCACTATATATTTCATGAAAACTTTCCGTTTTCATTTGAAATAGCTTCGTTTGGGAATACTCATAGGACTCAAAGACAGACAAAAGAATTGCCTATTGCCTAAGAATGGTCACACAAAAAAAATGCTTCTCGGCTCTTTAACATAAAAAAAATTATAAAGTAAATGTACCAATCGTTGTTCCTTGTTATTCTTCTGCTTTTTCCTTTTTTCGACATGATTTCATATTTGAGTATTCATTCAAGGTGGATTTATTTTAAATTTTATCCTCGCAACATAAGTCAAATACCCCTTCAAATACGAATAAAAATAAAATCAAGACCGTATTCAGGAGGGGAGGATTTTCATTGTTCCGGCCTTTGATGATGGAATATATGGGCAGACATGTAGAAACAAAAACCAGACAGCACATCGAAGCAAATGCGAAACAGAGAAGGAAGTTTCTTCAACACATTTCCATATTCTCAAAAATACAGGCACCAGCGCAAGGAAAAAAAACGGGCCCTTTCGGGTTCCCCCGTATATTTTGAAAACGGTTCGTGATATTTTCGATTTGGAAACATTGTTCAATTTTTCACTTAAATAGGCAACTTTTCTCTAATTTAACCAACTTCGTTTCATCTACCGTTTTCGAGATGCCAAAGATGATTTAATTTTATATGTTTATTTACAAGTTTTGAATCCTATTATTTATTTTTCATGAAGTCATGTCATATTTTTTTTACTCAGTGGAGAATCGTTTTTGTGTTGTATTTGTTTTTCTGTTATGAATTTCTGTTGATTTTCGAAAATCTAGTGTTTTTTTTTCATAAAAGAACTGATTTAAAACAATTGTTTTTATACAAATATGTTTTAAGCCGAGGGTCGTGTTTAAAACATATTTTAAAACAATGTTTAGAAACATGCCAACCCTACCCATGCCATTTAAATTTTTTAAGTTGATGTGCCATCTATCGAGCCATCACAATGTCTTTGATTTCAAAAAGTAGCATCGGTGATATCATTCAAAACGGTTTTTGTCCCATTGTTCTATGTCGAACTGTTCAAAGGTTAACAGGGGGGAAGACTTTAAAAAGCCGCACTGTAACTAGCTTTTTCTACCTTATCGAATCCTTCGAAAATAATAGTGGTAGTAAACATCGCCAAAAATCCAAGAGTTGACTGATAAAAACAACAAAACAACCGAATGTGAAACGAGATCGAAAGCATCAAACTACAGTGGCATCATTATTCGGCGAAACCGGGTCTATTTCTGACGACTTTTTATATAAATTTACCATGGCAAAGTGAGGGCCGCCGAATGTCTGCCTACTTTGATGGGATTCAATTTCGTTATGAGGAAAAAGGGGCCCAGACAACCCGTTGAAATTCTCGTGTTTTTGTTTTCGATTCCATCGTACGCTTCAATCCGGACAAAATTCTATAATGGCCGTTTTTGTTCGTCTAATAGCTGAATTCTCCGATCGAATGAAAACGAAACACAATGCATTTGTTGGAATGTTTTTTAGAGGCATTTGTATTCGGACTTGAACAAGTGGAGTTCGATGAGCATGATTTTGGTCTCTCGGTTTTTTGAACTGATTCGAATGGCGATCAATGGATACAAGCTGGAATAGATGTGTCAAAAAATTGAAAACGAATTTGAGGTTGACCGGCCACATCACGAGATCCGGACAATACACTATTTTCATTTACATAACCTCGAATGCTTCAACATGTTTGGTCTTGAAACAGTTTCTTCTTTTAAACTCATGCATTTCAACGTACAAATTATTATTGGATATACATTCAGCGGATGTTCTTTGTTTTAGTGAACACTGTTTCAAATCAAATGAAATAACATTCTTGAAAATTAAGGGGTACAGACTAATAAATTCATTTTGTCGTACGGAATGCAGTCATGGAGGGGAATGCATTTTAGCAAAGAATGACATTCTCCTGAATGCCTTTATATGCAACAAATCTATAGAGAAATACTTTGAGATAACTATAAGTACCATTGAAATTTCGAAAAACAGATTAAAACTATATATACTATGTGATACAGGACTCCAAATAGTAATGTTAACCTACTTGTGAATAACTGTATGAAGTAATGTGTGAGATTCACCAATCTAATCATTACTACATTGTTTTGGAGAAATAAGCAGAGAAACGAAAAATGTCATTGAATTATTCAATGAATTTGGCATGAAAAACCATATTGAATCTCCTACACGTATCACTACTACAACATCGACATCCATAGACGTGATATTTACTAATTTGAATGTCAACGCAGTGCTCATTGAGGGTTCGCACCTTTCAGACAATACTTTTCAAATGTGTGATTTTAGACTCCAATTACCTGAAAAAAAACGTGAAAGAAAGCATATTTATGCGTGACTATTCGGATATCAACCTGTCAACTTTCAGGAAAACAGTAATGTCCGAGAAATGGTTAGAAACTCATAGAACAAGTAATGTTGATGAAAACACTTTTCCAATCAGGAAAATGAAAACTAATCAGCATAAGAAACCCTCCACCACACCACCACTCCAGAGATTAAAGAATTACACCAAATGCTTTGTGATATGTCTAAATTAGTGAAATCAACAAACAATAATATTATTAAGGAGAGATATGGACAGTTGGAAACATTATATAAAGAAAATATCGTCAAATCTAAGTAGAATATAATGATAAAAGATTAAAAAATGCTAATAATATATTAAAGAAAGTTGGAAAATTATCAATGAAACAAAAAAGGACTCTTCTTCTAAGTCTCCTCCAGAATTGATCGAAAATGATGAAAGAATCACAGATAAAGGCGAAATTACCAACTATTTCAATGATTTTTTCATGAAAGTTAAAAATATCAAACCTCATGTAAGTGATATCGTACTGGCACCATTCTCAGAATTCTCAATATTCTTGTATGCAACCACTTCATGTGAAATAAAAAATACAATTGATAAAACATCGCAGAAACCTGCTCCAGGTAATGATGAAATCCATGGTAAAGCTGTGAAAATAGTCAGTGATGTAATTTGCTTTCCGCTTTCTCATGTTATTATTCTCTCATTCAGTGGAGTACCCTGAAGACTTGAAATTATCAAAGTCAGTCCCAATATTTAAAAACAAAGGATCTAGGAAAGAAGTAAGTAACTATCGTAATATTTGCCTTCAATCGCAGTTTGCAAAGGTCATTGACTATACATATAATATACGCCTGAAAGATTTCCTAGAAAAAGAAAGCTCATGGTAGATTGTCAACGTGGCTTCAGAAGTAAAAGGTCGACTGAATCTGCAATAACAGAACTATGCCAAGTCTATGAATATGTGAATCAGAAAAAAATCCCTAGAGCACTGTACTTTGATTTAAATCGAGCATTCGATACAGTCAATCACAACTTACTTCTCGAAAAACTTTACCGCAGCGGTGTCAGAGGTATAGCCAAAGACTGGGCATCATCTTACTTACAAAATCGGTCGCAGAAAGTTATGCTGGATTCTGTCAAATCCAATCCTCTGTAAGTTGCAATGGGAGTTCCTCAAGGATCAATCCTATGTCCCCTGTTTTTTGTTATTTTCGTGAACGATATTATATACTCTTGTACTTCTCCAAACAAAATGGTATTATATACTGATGACACAAATCAACTGATAGCCGAAAATGATTTGGAATTATCTGTTAACAAATCAAATGATTGTGCACAAGAATTCCATCATTGGTGTTATAAGAACGGCTTGTTGGTAAATACATCTAAAACACAGTATATGTTATTTTTACCAAATAATGTTAGCTACGACTATAGTCCTTTGATCAGAATAGATCACATATCTATCAAGAAAGTGCTTGAAACTAAATTATTAGGTATCACTGTGGATCAAAAACTAACATGGGAACCACATGTAGATAATATTGTATCAAGACTGAGCAGCGTTTGCTTTGTTATCAGGCAACTGAGGAATACAGTATCTCTGAATGTGCTCAAACTTGCATATCATGGGCTAGTGCAATCCGTTTTAACTTATGGTCTGATTTTTTGGGGAAACTCAAGTCATGCCTGTAGGGTTTTTATAATGCAGAAAAAAATTATCAAATGCCTGGTGGATGCGCACCCTCGTGAAAGCTGTCGACAAATATTCGTCAAAATATCACTCCTCACCCTACCATGTCTGTATATACTTTTATTAACAATAAATATGAAAAAGATGACTCAAACTTTATACGAAACAATATGGTTAATAATTATGATACCCGTCGAAGAGATGATCTCCGCGTGCCATTATCACGACTTGGTGTAGCATAAAACTCACATTCTCATCAAGGTATAATCTGTTACAACCGTGTGGTTAGTATCCTAGGAAATATCAAGAACTTCAATGAGTTTAAATTAAAACTATTCAATTATTGGAGTGCTAATGCTTTTTACTCGATGAAATAATGTTTAGAATGTTAGTGATATAAGAGTATTCAAACTATGAATGTATTCAAACATAAATTTCTACTCTGCTGGTCTTGTATAAAGTCTGATTGTAATTGACTTGAATGAATGTTTATTTTTTATAATGTTAGAATTGTGAATGTATTTTAAAATTTGTGAATTTTTTCGGTTTTAAATATTGTATCCGTTTGACTAGTCTGTACTATTAGTTTTTGTACTACCTGTGTAAAAACTTCAATGATGAATAAATTATCTATCTATCTATCTACGTGTATCTCATTGCGGTGATACAATCCTTTGCAGTGACATCAGTGTGTCAACATAACATTACCTCAGTTTTGCAGCGATCAATTTCCATTACTTGATAGTAACTAACAACCTAATGGATATCAAACGTAAAATAAGGGACACAACTTACTTCACTAATCTACAGGATCAGCACTCATTAAGCTCGTTTTTAAAATCGTCAACTCTCTAGTGAACGGAGAATAAAATCCCACCAGAATTCATATATCGACCAACAAAAAGCAGAGTAATACGCGAATTAACATAATAATAATAATACTTTTATTCCTTGAAATGATCATTCAACAATAATATAGGAAACTTCAAGTAAAACAATGAAAAAAACATGTAGATGTGCAATATGGAGTAAAACAAAACTAACATAGACATTACAATACATTGAAAACAGTTATTTCGAAGTAACTCAAAATATTCATTGATAAAGTAAAAACATCCCTCTAAAATGTACTCTTTAACCTTCCTCTTGAAAGTAGGCATTGATGAGATGCTTTTCACATTTGAAGGCAGGCAATTGAATATTCTCGAACCTGATAGAGAGGGTGATTTTCGAAACAATCTCGTACGATGTTGTTGCAGCTTAATTAGATTTCCGTTTCTTGTTAGGTAATTGTGACACATTGAATTAGTTTCGAACTCAGACTCCCGTTTTTTCACAAAGAGCATACAATTATAAATGTATATGATGATAATGTTGAAATTTTCTTTTCTCTAAAAATGGGTCTACAGAAGTGTGACGAAGGCCATACAACATACGTATAATCCTTTTTTGAGAGATGAAAGCTCTATCAATGTTCACTCCTCCCCACAAAGGCACATTGTAAGAAAGTACTCAATGAACCATCGGATAATAAATGTTTAGTAAATGTTCTTCATTCATAACCAAAGAACTGGTGTTGATTTTTTTGCAAATGTAACTCATGTGAATTTGCCAACTCAATGCAGAATCTATATGTAGACCAAAAAATTTGGTGGTTTCCGACGGATATATAGTGTCATCATTGATATCAATGTATATACTACTCTTAGTATCTTCTATTGAAGAATTGAACTAACATCGTTTTATCGGCATTAACTATAAGTTCATTTTTGCGACACCATGTTGTGAATTTGTGACCTTTTGTGTTCAGTTTCGACTGAAGTTCCGCAGGACTATCTTCTGAAATGGAAGTGTCGTCAGCAAAAAGTGATATTAACTGTTGTGGTAAATCATTGATATAAATTAGAAAAATAAGCGGTCCCAAAACTGAGCCCTGTGGAGCTCCAATGTCTACGTTGAATAAATCAGAGTTCGCATCATCCCATTTCACATATACTTTCCTCAACTTCATATACGATATTACCCATGCAAGAAATTTCCCCCGAACACATATGGCATATAATTTGTTAGCGAGTATATCAAAATCTATGGAGTCAAATGCCCTGGATAAATCAGAGAAAAGGGCAGCTACATATTTACCTTTGTCGATACAAATATGCTCCAGGAAAGTTGCCAGGGCAGCCCATATTGATAGCTGCTGATTATATTGTATCTCACCAAAAAATAATTTATTACAGACACATTTTTCTATAACTTTAGCCAACACACTTGGAATGGTTACTGGTCTATAGTTATCGATTACTAGAGAGTAATTTTTCTTATATAAAGGAATTATTTCTCCAATTCTCAATAGTTCTAGAAAAAGCTTCGTCCTCAACAGACTTATTGATTATGTATGCCAGTGGTTTACAGATGAGTTCAGATATAGTTTTAATTTTAATTTTTAAGTTCAGCGATGACATTGAAGACCTCAGTTGGTGTAACAGGATTGAAATAAAAGCTATGCATGTAAGCGATTAAATCCGTTGTACCCAATAAGATTTCGTTTTTAAATTGATGTTGTAAATTAATCTGGATGTATGGTTGCATAATGTTTGGCAAAAGAATCGGCAATTATTTTTCATTTCCGACCAGTTTATTTTCAATATACATTTCCTGTGGACATTTTTCATGTTTTTCCCTGTAAGTGTATTAACAGTTTTCCATATTTCTTCTGTTTATTCTGTATACTATCTGATGACGCTATTTTATTTTGATAATATATTCGTTTACACTCCTCAATGTTTTTTCCATGTTGTTTTTTCATCGTACGATACAAATCAAGCACATTTTGATCATGGCCGTTTTTAGTTATACAATAAATTTCCTTCAGTTGTCTGCCTTCAGCCTTGAGTTCTTTTGTTATCCATTGATTTCTCGCGGATTGTCTATCAATTTTTATGTTTATCAAGGGACATGTAAAAAAATTCGAGTATACTTCGTGTATTCCTAAGCCACTTTCATATACATATTGATAGTCTTCATTGCTTAAAAATTCTCTTAGTTTCAATAAATTCTTCTGAGACGTACTTCGTTTCGTACATTTTTTCAATATTTCGTCATTTATAACATGCCATGAGTCAATCAAATTTAGCTCTACCAAAATATGTCTTCATGGAATAATTTTATCTCTCTTATTACGGTCACTTTTGGTAGATAATCTATTGAGAAACTTCGGATTGCATTTTCAAAGCTTTGCGGATGATCTAGTAAACAATTGTCAAAGGCCCATTTATATCAAATATCTTTCAAGATGCTTTGAACACGATGTGTAGATGATACGAAAAGAAGTGAATGTCCTTCAACCCCACTTGGAACTGTCATTGGTGAAAACCATCAACAACGTCAGATGAGTCTGCGGCAAATCATGGGTAATGAACCTCCAAGAAATATACCAGATTAACGCCATTGTGCCAACATTTTATTTATCTAAAATGGTTCCAGAAGTGAAGTACAATATATAGACAACTTCGAAATGATGAGAAATCAGGGCGGTTTTGTTTTTTTATTAAACTAAGCACACAAGAAATATTTATTTTGTTTCAGTCTGCTATTTGAGTGTTGTTTTGTTTGTCCTATGTACATATGTGAAATAACAATCCCAAGAAACTAATGAATATATCTTCATTAGAAACGGATTCAACCAGATGTATCAGATTTCGTAATCATTTGAAAATACCATATTTTTCCCACTGGAAGTACGTCAGTTTCTTCGCCCACAGAGGTATTGGTTGATTGTTGGGTCATTGGATATTTTTAAATTTTACACCCCCTACGAGCCCTCGTCATAGGAGTTGGAATCAAACAATCCTATTTTATTATTCAAATACACATACTTTTCTTTGTGCCGGCATTTCAATTATTATAGTAATTATGACAATGGATCGGTTATTAGTTCACGATCTTGCTTTTGTGGTCAACAACTTGTAATCAGAGTCAGGATGAACCAATTATAAACATTATATACAGTGTGACCCAGGGGTGCGGGCAAGCTCCATAACTTTTCTTCTATGCAAGCTATCGACTTACTTTTTTTGGTAGGGTACAAATACAAAAATATTTTTCTATTTATTTTATCCTCATTTCCGTGTTACAGACGAGGTTGCAAATTAATGAAAACATTCTAGTCAGGACATCTCCCTTGCAACCATTATTTGAAACTTTTGTGATAATTTCGATACTTATTTCAATAAAAAAAACAATTTAATGAAAATATATATTTTCCATTTGTCGCAAGAGGTTGCAAATTGAAACTCTTGTCAAAAACATTATTTTAGTTATTTTTTCGAGTTTGCAGAACTTTTGGAATTTTCATTGAAAAATTAGGACTAACACAATTTTTTTTCTATAAAACAGACATTTCCGTTTTGTATGAGTGGTTGCAAATTTATCAGAGGATGTAAATTGCTATTTTTCAAAACTTCGAAAGTTTGCAGAAATTTTGACAAATTTTTCCGCGCTAATTAATGTGAAAATTCATTGAATCCTGATTTTCAACATCTTCCGTTTAGAAAAAAGGGTTGCAAAATCAGACTACATATCATATGAAAGTCCTCTTCATTCTACTGAAGTTTTGAAACTTTTGTAATTATTATTAAATTTTGGGAAAATCATGCCTATATCTACTGGCCTATGTGTGTTCCGACGAAAAAAATATGTAGATATGATTTATTCGAAAAACATTTATAGGCAATTCCGTATCGAAACATTTTTCTCCAGTAGATTACCTCACCTCATAAAGAGAGAATAATTTCTGGATTTTCAACACCCTATCAAATCATTCAATGGTACAAAAATACTATCAGATTTTTTTCCATTTTAAAATACTCAATTTTTGGCGTATTGTGGACAATATGAATCTCCAAAAAACCTCTTAGAAATAAGGACAAACATTCGGTGGATGTATCACCGCTGTAGAAAAGTTAATCGATAAACAGAATCACACACTGTAAAATACTCGACGATTTCAACAACAAAACGGCAGCCAATGTTTCCTCTTTCATTTGAATGATGTTCCCAGGTAGGTTTCGAATTTCTTAACGGGTGAGTTAGCTATTATGCCTTTCAGACCTTTCCATGGGTACCCGAATCTCGTCTTAACGGTGTATTAAATTTCATATAGACATGATTTAATGGTTCTAATTATGAGCAGCTTTTAGTGAGGAAATAAATTATGAACTGTATAAAGATGACCCATATCTTTTGTGGTATCTCAATAATTAACATTGTTTTTTTAATTAGTGATTTTTTAAAGAATCTAATATGGAGTTTCTCGAAGCATGTTCATGATTTGATTAGATTTATGACAAGATAATTCAACTAGTGAACATATTCAACTAAAAATAGTTATTTCGACATTACCTGTGCTTTTGGAAACCCACGATAGGCAGAAAAAAAAACAATGAGTGTTTTAAAGCTCATAGAACAATTGGACGATCCAATTGGTTTAATCATCAACTCATGACGAGTCTTCTATTCATAACAATTTGCCAAACTAGCAAAAACTTCCTTGAAAAAAAGCGCAAAAAGCTATGAAATAGTAGTTGCGTATAAAATCAAAACATATGGGAGTAGACACTGGCTGATGGAATTTGCATGCAGATAAATGTCTCAAAATAAAATTTTTAGACATTTGTGAACCGATCTCAGCCATTTCAAAGTAATCTATCATGGTCTCATTGGGTCCTGCCTACGTTACGGAACTTTGAGCTCGGGTCACTTGAAATAAGTCGATGAACTTCAAAAGAAAAAAACCGATAGCGATCCAGTCGAAAAAGTAAATTTCAGAATGTATTTACTGAAGTTAACACCACAAAATAAAGGTTATCAGAAAAAGGACTGGAGTTGTACGGAAACATTAACAAATTATTCTTACATCAGTTCGATTTTTAACCGACGAAACCAAAAAGGAGGAGGTTCTCTATTCGACCCGTATATTTTATGTTTTTCCATCATATTTTTTTAAGTATGATCACGCATAACTTTTTACTGAGGCGTCCGATTCCGATAATTTTTTTCAGTGGATAGGGTGTACTTCGACTTTGGTCCCATTTGAATTTAAAAGATGAAATCCACCCCTAAGGGTAGCGAAATGAAGGATATTGATCACTCACCCTCTGAATTCTGGTCCGTTAACCGATTCTATCAGGCATAACTTTGTACTGGGTTCTTCGATTTGGATGATTCTTTTTAATAGATAGGGTATACCTTATATTTGGATTTCGAAAGGAATTAGCCACCCTTACGGGTAGAAAAATAGGGGATAATTGATTTTTCACTAGTGAACATAAGCACACACATACGTAGTTGACAATGACAGATCGCTACTGACATTATTCTTGTTCCGTCAAAATCAGTATATTTTATGAGAGGATGGAATGATATACAAAGTAATGAAATAAACTAACCAGAACAACGAAAATAATTTATTTTACAACAAATAGTAAAAGTAGATAATCATATTATTTAACTGGTAATAGTTGAAGTAAGGTGGGTAAGTAAGTATTTTGGAAGTAATCAAAAAACAAGTAGGTAGTGATTGGTAGATTTTAGCCACAAAAAATTGAAAAATAAAAACTTTTTAACAAAAAATTAAACCGACGAAATACGGAACTGAAAGTAAAATAAACTTATTAATCACGATTAGGAAATCTGAAAGCAAAAATCAATCAATTTTATCTAATGATATTGAGTCTAACTATGTAGTAACTGATTTTGAGTCGGCGCCAAACAAACTAGCAATTGAATTAGGTGAAGTGTAAAATGATGGCAGCGAGATGCACGGCTGCGCTTTGATGACTTCTTCCATAAATAATGATCTTCGATAATTGTTTGTTTGGCGCCGACTCAAAATCAGTTACCTACATTAGTTTAGGAGCTCAATTATCATTTAGACTAAGAAGGTTTATTTTATTTTTTGCTTTTCAGTTGATTTTTTCGTCGGTTTAATTTTTTGTTAAAAAGTTTTTTTGGAACAAATATCTATATTATATAAACTATAGGATCTGCTTGACATTGACCCGTCATTCAAATTTTGAATATGTATTTTCATCCATCTCACAAAAAATAATAATCTCACATTCAGTGTAAATTCTGATTGCAATAAATATCACACCAGACAGTGTAATATTTTTTTAATTTCCCAAATAAAAACACAGTTTGGAAAGAAATCGTTATATCATCGTAGAATAAATTATTGTAATAGTTCACCTGAAACAATAATTTTTTTTATTTTTTACAAAATTAAAAATTAACTGAAGAAATACACTTTGTCAATAATCCCTTCATGATTTATATTAACAGTAAACTACTTTTTATATTTCGAAACTGATTTAAGTGCTATGAATCTTTTTTAATGTTATTTGATAATAAGTTTCAATTTCTCTTCGTCCCCCAATAAACATGTATGTTTCTTGGGGTGAATAAACGTTATTTTTATTACTGTATCACTTTGAATCAGTGTTTCAAATGAATCAGTGTAAATCTTATCAACATATCAAGACTATCAGCTGTCCCGAATAACTAGATTATCAATTACGGAATATCCTTCTATCGGTATGCCTAACCAAATTTTAGAATTTCCCTGATTAAGTTAGATCGGGGATGAAATTAGGGGTGCTGTGAATCCGATGGGCCGTAAGTTATGAACAGTGTTGCCAATGTAATTAGAAATTGCCTGAATACAATTATTAAATATATTTTCCTCACTAGAAGCTTTCATTACAGAAAATTATTTAGTATTCCCACTGCTCATGTCATACTAATTATCATTAGTAGGCTTCACCCTACTAATGATAGTCCACTGTAAAAAATAAATTCACCGAAAAAAATAATTTACAAGTATAAATTTGTAAATTAAGTTTAAAACTTATTTCAGATTTAAGGCAGTTCAAAATACAAAAATATATTATGTATTTTGTTGTATTGACAAGTATTTTTTTACAATAACGGTTTTGTTATTTTAGATGGAAATCTAGTGAGTGTGTTTCCAATATTAAATTAACTGTTTCAATTCATATCACCATCAGATTCAGAGTCACTCATCATTTACACTAATTATCATTTTCCCAGAAACTTGGAGCATTCTAGAACCATATTACTGCTTGCCTTTTATCAACAATTTTATACAGTGCTCGTCTAATGTCCGTTCCCCCCCTACTAATTTTTGAGCCACCTGCTATATCGCAGTTTTCTCTAATACACTTTACTCCTAAATTCAATTGTTTCCGAAACATTAACGTTTGAAAAGTGACATTCCGGTTTGAAATAAAGTATGGCTTTTGGTCACTTCCGGTAAAACATTTTGCTAACTAAACGTTGTTATTGATTTGTAGTTGAATCTCTTGATGAATTCGACTAATAAGAGGCGTAAAGAGAGTTTATTAGGATAAAGAGTACCGCTTACCGGAAAATTTCGAGGCATACGAATGTGTTCTGTAAATCCACAATCAAAACAAATTAATGTTGAAAAGGGAAACATTCTCAATTGAATATTGATAGAAGGATTTTTCTGTGAATTGAAAATCCACGATAAAATAAGTTATTTTTGTGAATGTCTAACAGAAAACAACTACTTCTCCGGCTGAAGCCACGCTGGACATTGAACTACATCTGATAGATATTCTGAAAAGCCCTAACTCAAAAGAAAAAATCTGAAATTGAAAATTTGCATTTTCATTCAGATAGTTATTTGATTTTCTATTCCAGTCTTAATTAAGAACTCATTAAGATGAATGAGGCAAAGAAGAATGTTTTCCAAAAGAAAGTACTCACCAGAAATCATTGTAACATTCGCAGGAGAGACCGCATTCACTGGGTCTTCAATTTTTTGCGAGAAAATCTATTTCACGCTTCCACGATCATCAGGAAGACCGAAAGAAATGGGAAACACATTTTCAAGAAGCAATCTCACTTTGCAAAGATGGAAAAAGTTAGAATCATTTCTTTTGGAGAGACACTTTGAAATTAGTGTTTTCTGACATAAGCCGGGGAAGTAGTTGTTTTCTGTTAGACATTCACAAAAAATAACTTCATTTTAATCATGGATTTTTCAATTCACAGAAAAATCCTTCTATCCATATTCAATTGAGAATGTTTCCCTTTTCAACATGAATACCCCTCAAGAGGTTATCTTGACGATGGAAGATAGTGACTAAAGTTTATCTTTCAGTCGCAGATGATTCCACATCTGATTTTATGAACATCCTGTTTATATTTTCAAAAAATCAAAACAAATTAGTTAGAAAAAAAATTATAATTTATTTTCGAATAACACTTTTATATAACCCCAACAATTATTTCATCAAGTGTTCAATGTGGCCCCCTCCTAAATCTTGACAACAAAGTGCCCTATTATAAATAGCTTCTCTCACGTTGATGAAAATCTGTTCATCTATTTCTTCACATGTATCTATTATACTGCGTTCCAACTCTTCTATTGTTTGGCATTCATTGACGTAGATTTTTGACTTCATATTCCCCCAAAGGCAAAAATCTAGAGGTGTAAGATCCGGAGATCTTGGTGGCCATTCTGTACTTCCCCTGCGACCTATCCATCGCCCAGGAAAGTTTGTATCGAGGAACTCTCTAGCCATGCGATCGAAATGGGAAGGTGTCCCATACTGCTGAAATATGATTTCACGATTTTCAAACTCTTCCTGATTGTTTAATACAATTTGTCTTATTCGAGGTTCAATTTCAGTTTCTAAAATATTTCTGTAAAGAACTCCTGTAAGATTGCCTCTGATGAAAATAGGTGCAACAACGCGATTGCCCAAAATCCCCGCCCAAACATTCACCTTTTTAGGAAACTGGGTTTGTCCCCCTCTAAAAATATGCGGATTAGTATCGCACCAGTATAGTACATTCTGTTTGTTGACTTTTTCATCAAGAAAAAACGTGCATTCGTCTGCGAAACATACAAGTTTTGAGAAGCCCAGTTCTCCTTTAATTGTTCTTGATAACCACTCACAAAATTCAACCCTCCGGTCTGGATCATCCTCCGTGAGAGCATGCAGGATTTTTATTTTATAGGGATGAAACTTTTCTTTTTTTAGGACTCTTTGGACACTTCTTGAACTAACTCCACAGGATTCAGCAACTGCAGACATCGACTGAGTCGGATTGATTACCATTTCAGCAACAATTTCTACCTTTTTTTTCTGAAAGAGGCGGTCTTCCTGATCGTGGAGCATCTCTCAGCGTACCAGTTGCTTGGAGCTTATTTGAAAGTTTGCGCAAATATGACCTCGTAATGGGATTCTCGGAAAATCTATCATTAAACATACGGACTGCTAGATGATAAGTTCTTCCAGCTTTTCCAAATATCAAAACTGCTTCAAATTTATCGTCTACACTACGAGCCATGATCACACTTTTCATAAAAGGATTTAGGCGCTCAACGGACTATTTGACAGTTAGCAGTTCAGTTTGACAGTAAACCGCGACAACGATTTTTTTCAATGCAAACTTGATTGAAAGTAACATTAGTGTTTTTGGTTGGGTTTGAAATGACCAAAATGTCACTTTTCAGACGTTAATATTTCGAAAACAATTGAATTTTGGAGTAAAGTGTATTAGAGAAAAACTGTTGAGAATTTTGAGCAGTTCGAAAATGAATATACTCTGTTCTATTTAAAAAATTCATTGAAGATGGCGCTCAGCCGCCATTTTGAAACTTTCAACTGTGATATTTTCGTGAATAAGTGGTTTTTTATCTCCTATTTGAGCCTTCCAAATTTTGTTGCGATATTCTGGGTGGTTCAAAAATTAGTAGGGGGAAACGGACTTTAGACAAGCACTGTATATTGCTGTGTTACTGGAAATGGACCCAAGAAAACAGAATTGAATTCACAGCAACATAAGCTAGATCACTATAATAACATCAACACATTTCCCAATAACTGCAAAATTTTTACTGATGGATCCAAAACTCAGGATGGAGTTGGATGCGGTTTTCTTGTAAACGGGAACTACTATACGATGCATTCAACAACCAGCGTATACACATCGGAAGTTTATGCTATATACCAGTCCTTACTTTACTGTGAATTTGCATGGAATAAGACTCACTTTTTGATATGCACTGACTCTTTGAGCTCTAAAAGATCCTATGAAAATAAATTTACACTCGATCCTCTTGTTATGATCAACCTTACCAGAATTCATATTCTGAGAGAAAGTGGTAAAACTATAAGTTTCATGTGGGTGCCCAGTAATTGTGGCATGAAGAGCAATAAGTACGTAGATAAACCTGCCAAAATGGCTGCCAGTGCCAACTACCATGGCGACGTACCTGTCCACCCAGAAGATCTGAAGAAATACAATACCAAAGAACACACAGACTGGCAGAATCTTTGGAGTGAAACTAAAGCTAAACTGAACAGTTTGAAACCAACAATAAAAAAACGAATGTTATCTTTGAAATTGACATGAAGAGAACAATTTGTTTTCACACGCCTCAGAATTAGATCCACAAAAATGACCCAGCTGTACCTGCTCTAGGAGAGCAGCAACCAATATGTGTTATATGCCACAAACTCCTCTTTAACTTTATAAATACCAGGTAACCAGAAGACAACATAACATGGCTGGAACAATGAAGGAGATCCTGAGTGACGATAGAGAAACTCTTAGTAACCTCGTACCATTTTTAAGATAGGATATTTTTGATAAAATATGAAAATACCTTATTGGGTACGCGGCCAATAACTTTATAGTTGATGTGAAAAAAAAAACTATACTTGGAATTTACAAATATTTCTAAAGTTGTTCATAATCATAACACAATAAGAATAGACGAACTCTTTAACATTTAATTTTACTGAAATAAAAATTATAATTTAATAAGGAATTTGATTGAAACGTGAATATAGTCTACAAATTTTAAGCTTTAGTAGAAATTACGGAAGATTTTGTTTCAAATAATGTTGCACAACAAGACTGCTTTGTGCAAAAAAAAAGAATATTACTTTTTTATTTAAGAAAATGAGAAAATTGAAGTTGGGTTCCGGGATTACCGTGGCCAATTCTATCTTAAAACAAAAACGATATTCATTTGTTTTTTCGAAATATTTCCTATATGCACCAAATTCAATAATTTCCAATGAATTTGCTGTAATATCCTAGCATTGTTCGACAACAACCTCCAGAATAAAATTTCGAATAGTTGTTGAATTCAGAGGCAGTTTGGCAACGCTGTCGTCACATGTGGGTGGGTGGAAGGATCGTAAGATTGCACGGAGGGTTAATCCGACAATAACGGCCTTGCAACCCTGCGTGCGTGACTCACAGGATTCTTATGGCCATGATCGACCCCTCTTTATGTGTTCGACTGCCATGGGCGAATGGTTCGTTTTTTTACTGGCAGATTAATTTCTTCATCCAACACATGCTCCTTATTGACGTCCGTTTTTTTAGTAACTATACGGAGGCTCAGAAAAGCTGCTGAAATCATAATGAATCACTCTTTAAGATAATCGGAAGCTCGTTCAGGGAAATGGACAATATTTTTTTCTATAAAATGACATCCACCCAAGACATTATATACCTTGCTAATAACCAAAATATAAAATAAAAATAATTCAAATACATCAAATTGATAATTAATTCAAAGACTAGTCCAGAGGTGAGTGTCCTGCGAAAAATAGTCTGCAAAAAATATGAGCAATAGCTCATTCGATACGTGATGCAATTCTGAGAAAGATGTGTTTTTTGTCATTTTTTGCTGACGAAAATTGCAATTGGTATTAACCAAAAACAAAATGACTCAAAAACTATAACTGATAGCGATAATCAGAAAATAGATACCGTTGGAAAATAAATAGATTTATTTTTCAACAAGTTAGGCATTTGTTAGTTAGTCCATGAAAAACGGCAGACATTGCTTGTTTATTTTGTTTATTATAATTTTTTTAATTTAACAAAAAATTTTAAACTAAAAAAAAAAGTTTTTTATTTATTTAAATGTTTTGCTATTGCTGTCTTTGCATCAAACGAAGGCATTTAAATAACATCAAAGAAAAAAATTTAGAACATTTGTTTATACATTGTTCATAAACAATTTTTTTTATATAGGTGTTCAATTAGTCGACTATTGCAACTCCGTTATTGATGCTACGATTTCGGTTAATGGGAACTGGTAGATTTGGGCTTTCGATGCCGAAAACAAAATTGATGTCGTTGTCATAATATTTCATAAATGATATTTTTCATGGAACACTTATATTTTTTCATCCATTTCGATTGTTATAACATTTCAACAACAAAGCTCATAATCTTCTTTCTAAAGTGGAATGAGGATTATGTGAAATATTTATTTCTTTCACTAGTAAAAAAATTTCTTTGTTTTGGCGAATAAAACCTCATGATTGTCCAAACACCCATTTTTTGTACTTATACGAATGACAATATTTTGTTACTAATAGCAAAATAAGACAGTAAAAAGAAAAAATTGCGCTGGGATGTGAACTCGTGAAACCCGTGATCATCATGTCGCCAAAACAAAGAAATTTTTTGTATAATTTTTTGTATATACTAGTGAAAGAAATAAATATTTCCACATAAGTCGCTCATTTTCCACTTTAGGAAGAAAACTGATTTGAGCTTTGTTGTTGAGAATGTTATTACGAATTGAAATGGATGAAAAAATATAGGGTGTTCCATTGAAAAAAATATCATTTTATGAAATATTATGACAACGCGACTGTCATTTTTTTGTTTATTTTCGGCATCGAGAAGGCCACTAAAAATGCTACCAGTTTGCCCATTTAATCGAAATCGTAGCATCAATAATAACGGAGTTGGCAATGGTGCCGACTTAATTTGGAACATCCTGTATATATATACTTAACAAGATCACGTTATAAAAGTTTTTAAAAGTTGTTAATTTCGTTTATTATAATTTTTTTAATTTAACAAAAAATTTAAAACTAAAAAAAAATTGGTATTTTTTTATTCATATGTTTTGCTATTGCTGTCTTTGATGCAAAGACAAAGGCATTTGAATAACATTCGAAAAAGAATTTAGAACATGTGTTTCTTAACAAATTTTATATATATATACTTAACAAGATCACGTTATAAATGTTTTCAAAAGTTGTTTATTCTGTTCATTATAATTTTTTTAATTTAACAAAAAATTTAAAACTAAAAAAAAATTGTTAATTTTTTTTATCCATATGTTTTGCTATTGCTGTCTGCAACAAACAAACATTTGTTTATAAACAAATTTATTAGTTTAATATTTAAAAAAAATATGTTGCCATTTTGTTGTCTAGAAAATATAATTTTTCTTAGAAACAATCTTATTGTTTTCAACAGATTTTTTATATTTTCATTATTTAGATGGTCAGTTAACAATTTTTGTTTTCTTCAAAAATCGTTCTTGGCATTTCTTAATATATTAATAGAAAATAAAAAAAATATCAAAAATTTAATTGTTCATTCAGTTAACAATTTGTTATGAACAAATTCTAAATCTCATAATTTTTTTTTCTGAAACTACTAAAAATTACAAAAACAACCATATGTAACAGACTTGATTTTTTTTTACATTTTTTATAGATTTTTCTGAAATTACGGTATAAAACATTTTTCGACACTATTTTGCATATGGTTGTTTTTCTAATTTTCACTTGTTTCAGAAAAAAAACCAATGAGATTTGGAATTTGTTTATAACAAATCGTTAACTTAATAAACAATTAAATTTTCAATATTTTATTTTTATTTTTTGTTATTCTATTGAGTGATACCAATTGTGATTTTTATAGGAAAATATTCCTAACAATTATTTAAATAATGGAAATATAAAAAACCGGTTATAAACAATAAGACTTTATTAAAGAAAACCATTGTTTTTAAATATTCTCTGCTCAACAAAATGGCCAAAATAGATTTTTTTTAAATATTAAACTGATAAATTTGTTTATAAACAAATGTTATAAAAATTTTTTTTCGAATGTTGTTGAATGCCTTCGTTTGATGCAAAAACAGCAATAGCAAAACATAAGGATAAACATTTTCTGTTGACATTTTAAAATTTTTGTTAATTTTAAAAAATTAGTATAAACATTTATGCCGTTTTTTATGAGAAATAAAGATTAATTTACAAATGCCTAACGTGTTGAAAAATTAACTTATTTTTATTTTCAACGGGACCTTGTTCTTTCAAGAGTTATAAAAACACCATAATCTATTAAAATTTTTTAATTAATATTTAATACTATAAAAAAAAATTTAGAGACATCCCGTAAGGGTCGCACGGAGCCCTATTTTCAGCGTTTAATAATTTTTATGAATAATGGAGATAGAGTTCCATGAGACCAAACTTTTTTATTTGAAATTTCCCCTCTTTAAGAATATTTTGTTCGGTTTTCGCTATCGCTCATAGTTTTTAAGTAATTTCCAAAAAACTGAACACATTTTTTTGTTTTTATTTTTTGCAAACTTTGCAATTTCGTCAGCAAAAAAATGTCTTTCTCAGAATTGCATTCCAAATCGAATGAGCTATTGCTCATATTTTTTGGAGACTTGGAACTATTTTTCGCAAGAAACTCACTTCTCGATTAGAGTACAATCATTTACCTAAGAATCATTACAAACATATTTTGGTGAACGCAATAACTTATCGAAACAAATATTTTATTCTCCTTCTACTTGATCGAATTTTCTATTTCCAGATCGTAAATTACAGTCTCACGAAAAAAATGGCAAAAAATTGTCTATGATACTTACTAAAAAGCTTAATGAAATGTTCAAAAGCTGTTTGAAATGAACAACTAAGAATTCAAATAAACTATTTTCATCAAAACAGTGCTCTTTTCCTAAAAATAGCCCAATGAAACATTTCAGCGACCTTCCGATATTTTCCGCATTGACTTTGAATTTCGCAAACTTTTCCTTGCTTTGTTCCAATTTCCTTTGCGTCGAAACAAATTGTGAAAGCACTAAACGTGACGCGTCTTTCCACCACACAAACCGGAAACAATCTTCCCGTTTCTGCTGTGAAACGGAAGTTCGTTCCGACATTCACAATCTTGATACATTCCTTTGTTCGGAAAGAAGTTTTCTCCAAGCTGAATGTAGCGCTCAAACAGTTCTTTTTCTCCACCCCGACTTCAATTCCAGTAAACAGAATTATCCGGCGCGATCTCTGTTCTTAGTACAGTCCCCGAGAGCCGGAATTTACATTTCACGCTGTGTTCCTCCTCTGAATCTATTCATTTTTGATAATGTCCCCCCGCCCCAACGGCATACACTCAATTATATAAAAACAAAGTACAAGAAAAAAAATATCATTATGTGAATCAAAATTCCCCGTATACGTACGTTTTTGCATTACCGAAGGAGATTATAACGCCAAACATGGGTCATGGGGCTCAAAACAATGAAAACAAACCTATGTTCAATGGAATTAAACCATTTCTTTAAATATCAAAAATAGTTGTACCATCTATTGGTCAACCAATATACTGGCATTCAGACAGAAATAAAATCCCTGATGGTATTTAAACAACCATCCCTCCACAATCACAGAACTGACTGTGGCTTCTGTAGGAAAACATTGGACCATTCAATAACATTAAACCAACTATTGAAAACTGAACTTGCTATAGAAGCAGCGGTCGTAAATTTAACAAAAAATATTCAAAATATTATGAAACACGAAGCGTCACTACAGATCAAGCAGAACATTGTAGAGAAAATACAAATCCTATAGATATGGCAGCAATCAAGAACAGAAGTAAACAAAAAGAACCTAAATAGGGCAACAGAAGTATTGAAAGATTCTATCTAGGAAGAACAAAACCTAGGCGTTCAAGAATATCTTGAAAGCCCAACTCCAACTGAAGCCACGGAATACTTGCACTGGAAAGCAACGAGAAAGCTCAAAAGACCTCAACAGCAGAACCCTTAAACTAAAAATGACGACAATACATGGGCCAGAAACGATAAATAAAAATGTTTCTCCAAATATCTGAGAAACGTCTTCAAACATTTTCCTTCCGTACTAGCTACAGAAGAAGAAAACAAATAACTAACTTCTTGCCTTTCCAAATAGATTTATCGCATGACAAGTTGCCGACTGAAGAACTAAAAAGAGTCACAATTAAAGAAATACACCTAAAGGGGCACCCAGATTTGACATATTCTCTAGCGAAATCCTACAAGAGTTATCTAAAAAGTTGCTCAGATCACAATGATTCCCAAACCAGAGAAAAAGCCAGAATATGTCTCGTTTTATGCCTATAAGCTTATTACCCATGCTTTCCAAAGCTTCTGAGAAATTATATATCAAGAGACTGAAGACAATAAGAGACCAAAGTAAAAATGATCCCATCAGCATCAGCATCAGCTTGGATTCTGAGACAAACACGGTATAATAGAACAAGTACATAGGCTAGTTTACCAAATTAATGAGGGTCTCATGCCGAAAGATATTGCTCAGCTGCCTTTCTTGACATATCCCAGGCTTTTTGATAAGGATTGGCACAGTGGATTTCAAATTAAACTGAAAAAGCTTCTTCCTATCCTCACTTCCCACTGCCCAAATCTAATAAAAACCCCTTGGTGAAACAAGGTGTTGAGTTTTCCGAATTACAAGAGATACACTCAGGCATTCCTCAGGGTAGCGTTCTTGGACCAATAATATATATATCCTGGATACAACCGATCTGCTAACAGCAATAACCACCACGGTAGCAACTTACGCCGATGACAGATTTGGCATCTCACACAGATCCAGCTTCCGCTTCGAGGAATCTGCAAATCAACCTCAATAAGATTCTATACTGGATGAAAATATGGCGTATAATGGCCAACGAAGCAAAATTCACATTGCGCAGAGAAACCTGCTTTGTTCAGTGCACTTTCATAACTGGCAAATACGATTTTGTAGTCATATTACAGTTGTTTTTGCGCTGTTGAATTTTTTCCATTTTGTCTCCTTAATCTTGGCAGTTCTGTGTTCCATCAAGGCACGTTCCTAGTGGAGTTCCTTGTACTGTGGATTATTCTGCTGAAGATATGGAAAACTGTATCATACTTTAAGTTTTTGGAATGAGTACTTTACTATTTTCCCTCGAATAATGATGAAATATAATTTTCATAGAATCAATGTGGGAAATGATGAAAATAACAAATTTAGATTGTATATCGAGAATTATTTTTCTCAATGAAATCTAAAACTGACAAATCCTTTTTTTCTTAATTGTTCAGACTTTCTCATTTGTTAATAACTCAAAATGTTTGCCGTAAGGACTATGACCTTCACCGGCTCCCCAACTACGTATACAATGTCAGTGGAAGGAATTATATACAAAAACGATATTTACGATTTTTCTATTTTTACCCTAAGAAGTGATAATTCGGTGCAGATAACATGATTCGATGCAGATAATGATAAAATATAACCAATTCACGGCCCTGAATTCCCCAATCCATATGAAAGAGTGGATTATTCTGCTGAAGATATGGAAAATTCCCTTTTTTAAATTATATTTTCAAAAACTTGAAGACATTTCATCTAAATACCCTCGACTAATATTGAAAAATCTATAATTTTCATAGATTTAATGTCTGAAATGATGAAAATAACAAATTTAGATTGTATATCGAGAATTATGTTCCTAATGAAATCGAAAATTGACAAATCTCATTTGTTAATAACTCAAAATGTCTGCCGTAAGGACTATGACCTTCACCGACTCCCCAACTACGTATACAATAACAGTGTAAGGAATTATATACAAAACAAGATATTTACAATTTACGTACAATTGTTGTTGAACGCAGAGATGATTGTGACATTGAATTGCTCTACTTCCAGCTACAGGTACCTAGTTGGACTCATTGGTTTTTGCTTTCTTGGAAAAAGGCTACGTACTTACGTATAGAGCCAAACGTTATAACTTGGCCAACACAAATACCGATTGACTTGTCATCAATGTCGTCTAGTCTTGCCTTGGTTTTTTGAGAAATAACTCAGACAAGAGACAAGAATATCTTATCTTGGCGTATCAATATAAGATTGCATATAATAAATATCTTCATTTTCACATTCCAAGTACATTGAAGAAGGCAGTTATAAAAAATATTGAAATAAAGATAGAGAGGAATTCTCAAGCGGAAGTTCACCAATTGGTGCTGTACCACTTAACCCTTGTTGTAGTAAAGTTTTATATTATTTTGCCTACCTAACCTAAACCTAAACTTTTGGGGTCACTTATTATTTCCTTATTTAACAATCAACTGTTTAATCACGCTCAAAAAAAAAGAAAAAAAAAAGAAAAGAAAAAGTAAAAAATGTAGAAAAGGAGTATAATTAGTGGCAATTGTTCAGTGAATGTGTTATGAGTTTTCATTTGAATTTGATCATATTATATTGTTTTAATTCAAGAGGTATCGCATTGTATAAGTATACACATTAAACTGGAAGCTTCTTCCGAAGAAGAAGGTTCTTTGCGCAGGACATTTTATACAATATAATTTTGTGAAACAGACACAAGGCACCTGAATCTTTCTCTCATTGAAAGCAACTTCAGCTCATACAGTTTGTGGGAAACATGTTCATATTTTCTGGTGCGATATATGAATCCAATGCAGGAGTTCTGTACACGTTGTACTCTTTCAGCGGTATCTTGATCAATACAAAAGCTGTAGATGGAGGAACAATAAGTGAATTGTGACAAAACTAGAATTTCGCCTAGAACTTTTTTTGTGGCTATAGGTAGGTAACCTCTATGAGGGTACAGTACTCTCAGAGCTCCATATGCTGTCTGTATATTACGTTTGACATGCTCGTGGAATCTCAAAGAGACATCTTAAATCAAGCCTAGACTTGTTGCATTATCAGAAATTGCAATAACGTCGTTATTAATAATTATCTGCAGGTTACTTTTTGCGATTGTTTGTTACTCGTTACCGAATACCGAAGCCACATATTTTTCTGCATTTAACATAGATAATACTGACTAGCAACGTTTGCAATGTTGTCCAAATCATTATCCAAAGAAACTGCTGCGTTATTCAGATCATCTAAAGGGAAGTTGAAAATCATCAGAGTGCATGTGTAGTTTGCAATGCCTAATGAAGTTTCCGAACTGGCTTGTGTAGATTGAGAAGAGAAGCGGCCCTAAGACTGAACCCTGTGGTACACCAGATGACACATTTCTAGCAACAGATATTTTATCTTCCAATTTCCCACTTTGTATTGATCTGTGTTTTCACAAACACCACTCGATTTCATAATGGTTAGCAGTGAATCGTGTTGAACGGTATCGAAGGCTTTGCTAAAGCATAATTAAGGCTGTACATTCTGAATTATTGATTGCTCAAAATATGTAACGTGAAGAAGTGCAGTGGTAAAACTTTCTCTGCACGAAAACCTGATTGGATTCGTGGAAAGATATGATTATCATGAATGAATAAGCTTAATTTTTCTGCCATAATTTTCTTAAATAGTTCTGATAAACTAATAGGCATCAAATCTGAGAGATCTTGGGATCGTGAATCTTCTGAATTGGGGTTATACAAGCATGTTTTCAGGAATCAGGAAATTTTGATGATAATATTACACATTTAAAAATGTGAACGAGATGTGGTAGAATATATGGACAACAAATTTTTATAAAAGCTATACTCAGAACTCGGTGAACAATTTTTTTTTCAGAGTTTTCTGAACAGTTTATTCATTGACAAGTCGGGAAAAAATGCATTTCCACATATTCAGTTATTCTCATAGAGATCATTTATTGAATAATTGACATTGATATGTGGTATATTATTTAAAAAATAATCATTAATGACGTAGGGTCTTCAAATTTTTGTGTAATATCAGTTTGCGATTTTTTTATACATTAAACAATTTCAGATTTCTCCACAGCTATCCACCCGAGGTATTAGAAATAGATTGAAAAAGTTCCCTTTTTTCTAGTTATAACATGGTTTGTTAGATTCCATAAACTTTTGTATTCCTCCCACTTTTCCCGTGTTCGCCTTTTTGTATGTCTTGCTTTACCTCTCTCTTTCATTAAATTCTTTACTTCATCTGTCATCCAGGGTGAGTTTTTTTTGTAATTCTGATAACTTCCAGAGGGAAGTGTTTATTGTAGTGGTTGAGAAGTATTTTGGTGAAAGTTTGCACTTTATCGTCAACATCATTAATGTAAAAAATATTTCATTTTAGAAATTGCTGCTCTTAAAAATTTTCACAGTCTCTGGTTGCAAGCAGTTTTGGCTCAACTCTAGGTTTTGCATAATTAATTGTACACCCTATGATTTGTGAAATGAAAAATCAGATTCATATATAATAGTTTAGTCGATTGAAGTATCGTTATTACATAGAATTTTATCAATGAGAGATTGAGATTTAGGTGTTATATGTGTTGAATCACTGACGAGTTGAATCATTCCAATAGAGGAAAGCATTTAATTCAATTATTTCACTGGGGAGGAATTCTCATTGAGAAAATTAACATTCACGTCTCCAACGCAAATAATATTTTCGGAGTATGACATTACATAAGTTAAGCTGGACTCTAACGAATATATTATTTATAGGACAAGCATAAAAGCTGACATGCCTAGTTTGCATAATAGTATAAAACTCACGTAATTAGTTTTATTTTGGATTGACTCACTGACAACTTTGTTATTTCTTAACCTGTTCCATCTCGAACAAAGCAAAATAAAACAAACTCGAACTAGATTGATTTAGAATGCGTCATCACCAAATTACGTTGACATGCTTCTATACCTCAGATCAATAAGTACTCATTGATCTGAGTTCTATACCCTATCACTGTATCTAGCAACCCGTTATTCCGTTTCTCGTTATCGCGTTATACCGTTTCCTAAGTAACAAACAGTAGTACCTAAGTGACCAGCGATAAATTGTCCGTTATTTCAGAATTTCGATTAAAAATGCGTAATCCACAACAGAGACGCATTTTCAAGTAAAATATGTACACCTGTCATATTTAAGTTATTCGGATAAGTGGAAATTTAACGAATACGGATTTTGGTCCTTCGAGCCGGATTTCATTTCTTCTCGAGACAAATAGTTAATTATCCCATGTGAAATGCGCCACCCCTTATAAAAATCTCCTGTATCGTCAGTAGAAAGACGTCTATGTAGCAACTATGTACTCTTTTCATGCATTTCAAATTGAAAGCTCTCCCTACGGACTCGGTCGACGGAAGGGCGTACTAATTAGCGTAAAACGCGTAAAACACACGTTGTAACTCCATCGATTACGGACTCGAATGCGATCTCGCAGCCTCAATCAATCTAAAAGCTCCATCATAAACTGGTGTAACAGTGAATGGCTGCTGGAAGAAAACAAGCCACGGGGGGTTGAGCTAGTAGAGCGGGAAATAAAGAATAGGAGCATCAGGATTGTCGTTGAGAATACCAATTCTGCACGGTGAGTGAGTATAGTGAGCCGATTTTGCTTTAGGTTCAGTGCAGGAGAAGTTTTTTAATCACCATATGGATCGTTCGACACGCAGGGATACTTTTGGAAATACAATTAGGATCCTGTGGTTGAAAGTTGTTGTTTCAACTAAAATGTCCATACAGAGTTTTGAATTCAGTGGAGTTCTTTGAATCTCAAGGTGAACCTCTGACTCTATTAAATAAGCACCAAATATATTCAAAATGCAACGATGCCTTCATCAATCGTCCAAATTATCGAAAAGGGAAACATTCTCAATTTAATATTGAATAGATAGATTTTTCTGACTTAAGTTCGTCTTTCAGTCGCAGATGATTCCACATCTGATTTCTTGAACATATTGTTCATATTATCCAACAAATCAATTTATCATACCCCATGACAGGTTTTATTGTCAAAAAATAAGCACGGATCTCGAAGTGTCACTACAAAAGAAATGTTTCTTACAATTTTCCATCATTGCATAGTGAAATTGCTTCAAGAAAATGTGTTTTCTAAATCTTCCTGAAGATCGTGGAACCGTGAAATTGATTTTCATCGACAAACATGTATTGAAGACCCAGTGAATGAGATGCTAGTCTTACATCAATGTTACAAATGATTTCTGGTGAGTGCTTTTCCTATGATTTTTTTTCTTTATCTCATTAATCTATATGAGTTCTTGATTGAGACTGGAATATAAAATCAAATAACTATCCGAATAAAAATGCAAATTTTCACTTTCAGATTTGATCTTTTGAGTTAGGGTTCCTTCACAATATCTATCAGATGTAGTTTAATGTCCAGCGTGGCTTCAGCCGGGAAAGTAGTTGTTTTCTGTTGGATATTCACAAAAAATTACTTCATTTCCATCGTGAATTTTTCAGTTCACAGAAAAAATCTTTCTATTCAATATTCATTCGAGAATGTTTCTCTTTTCAACATGAATACCCCCACAAGAGGTTATCTTGAACGATGGAAGACAGTGATTTTATGAACATCCTGTTCATATTTTCAAACAAATCAAAAATATCCTGATATTATTTCAGTCGTTTGAATTATAGTACCAAAGGACTTGCGACGTGGATTCCTCTGGTGTGGAATAGAGTATTGTTATGAATAACTTTTTTTTAAATATAGTATTGGACCCTATAAAAAAAAAAAATAATTTTCAAACCAGAGGAGAATCCGAAAACCGTTGATGAATGCAGTTTCCACATCAAATTGCTGGATTTCCAAATTGTGAACTACTGCTATTGAAAGCAATATACGAATTGAATCATACCTCACTACTGTTGCAAGTGTTTCAGAATAGCCCTTTGCACATTGGATTGCCTTGAAACGATCGATTGATCCATCACGTTCTTTTAAATTTTCACACCCATTTACATTTGATTGCTTTTCGATTGGGTGGTAGGGACATCAAAATCCAAGTCTGGTGGTTACTTCCTAGGTGCCTCCATTTCTTCATCCATTGCGGTTTTCCAACGAATAGCCTCTTCACATGACATAGCTTCCTCCAGAATAACGCTTTCATCGATAACTGCTGCGCATGCAACATCATTTTCAAATCCAAATCGGTCTGGTCTCCGAAGAATACTTCTATGCCCTAATTGGCGCTCTGAATCATCCTGTACAACTTTTTGTTCTTGAAGATCATCCTCTAACTGACGTTTAGCTGACTGTCAATTTTCTGTTTCATCCTGATCTGTCACTCCATCTGACAGCATTTCAAAAACGGCAGAGCTTTTGAATAATGGAGTTTTATTATTCATTGTGTTTTCATCAAAATAAAGTTTATTTCAAAAAAGTCATGCATAATTTCATAGATTCTATATATCAGCCGCAATATGTGATTCACAATAACTTTTAAAGCAGTTTGAAATAATTCAGGTTTGGAAACACGAATAATGATGAATATCAGAAACATTTGCAGTGTCGTGAATTCGATAAGAATACAATGCATACAAATTTATGGTGATTTTAAATTCATCATTTTGTGAAGTGATCGTTTTCTTTGAGTCCCTTACAACAATAGCTCCAAACACCGTATCAAGAATAGAAAAGGGCTTGTCTTCCTACCCCTATAATAACCTAATAACCTCGAAAATGCACACAGAACTGATGTAGAAGTAAATAATGCGAGAATGACAACATTATGTGAGCCTAGCAACTTCATTCTGACTTACGAACTAACTGACTGGCCTCAATTCAATTCGAATAAATATATATTTGCCTATTGCCTGCCACATTGAAGGTTTGATGGTTACTAAAACGTCACCGAAACTATCATACTCTATTGAAAGTGAGTGTGACTTTTAGTGAGTGTGATATTTTAATGGTGCAAGATGGTTACCGCAAATGTTATTTTCCACTCTCAAGTTTGAAAACCTTCGAGGTGATTCTGCTTAGTGGCCATAATATTTCAGACACCTCAATTGACACTTACAAGTTATATGATGAGCTAAGTATATTTTTGGGACAGCAAGAATAACCAAATATTGTCCTACTAACAGAGCATTGGTTGATCATTGACGAAACAATATACAGTGCTTCTCAAAAGTCCGCTCCCCCCCTCTTATTTTCGGAACGATTGTACATAAACAAGTGAAATTCGGAAACTGAATATTAAAGGTTGTAAGCTTACCTACTAGTGATGAAAGATGACGAAATCGTCAAAGATGACGTCACAAGGCCATTGTGACCAATAATTTTGAATGGAACCCTACGGCGAGCGACACCTCTTTCAAAAGGTATCAAAAAAACCTATTCAATGCTACTAATTTCGTTTGTGTTTATGGCAGTTTTGGCAACTCGCTTTAAAAAAACGCAAAGCTGTGATGAATTAAATCAGTTAATACTAAAATTCCAAATTCAATCTCCGCCTCTGGATAGTTGTCAAATGAGCTGACGTTTTTGTTAGTCTCCCTAATTCGACGTTTTTCTAATCGTCCAAGTTTTCGTACATTTAATAATTTGTGTATTGTTGATTGAACGTTTAACTGTATTAGCAGCTTTTGGTACTTTTAATATTTTTTTACATTTCAATAATTTGTTAAACTGTTGTGAGCCGAACGTTTGAGTTCTTCAAGAAGCGAAATGGTACGTGCTTTAGGTGATAAAGTAGTAGCGATCCTAATTCTTGGTGAAACTGGACAAAATATTCATGCAGCAGAACGCATTTTTGATGAGAGGTTTCTCGATCGCCCCGTTTCGAGGACTTATTTAAGGGAGCTTCTTCGTAAGTTTGAAACAACGGGTAGTATTAATGATGCGAAACGATCTGGCAGACCACAAATTTCTGATGAGAAAAAAATTGATATACTGGCAGAAGTAATAGTTAATCCTACTTCTTCAACAGCTCACGTTGCATCTACCTGTGAAGTCAGTCGAAGTACAGTACACAGACGACGACCCAGATCGAAGACTAGAATTTTGTGAAAATATGGAAACTAAAATTAACCAACAGCCAGACTATGTCAAAACAATTTGTTTTAGTGACGAAAGTACTTTCTATCTAAATGGAAATGTAAATACACAGAATGTGAGGTATTGGAGTGACGCAAATCCTCACCTGTTTCGTGAAACACATACCCAATTTCCCCAGAAGGTAAATGTTTGGGCAGGTATCCTGGCAAACCACATCGTTGGGCCTCTTTATTTTGAATACCCATTTAACTGGTGAGGTTTATCTGGAGCTGTTGCAAAACGCAATAGAACCGTTAATCCTTGAAATTTTGAAAGATAATCCAGATGAATTCGGCAATTTGGAAATAACATTCCATAACAGGATGGTGCTCCTTCACACCATTACGGTGCAGTAAGACGTTATTTGGATGAGGAGTATCCCAATGGATTTGATGACGAGGTTCAACGGAATGGCCAGCGCGATCACCGGACCTCACACCTTTAGATTTTTTTCTGTGGGGGTACCGTCAATCGAAGGTTTGCACCACTGAACCTGACAATATTGACGTTTTAAAACAACGTATTGTTGCAGAATGTGAGGCTGTTTCCGCAGACACATTTGCAAAAGTACGAGAAGAGTTTAAAAATTGGATATTTCACTGTCAGAAGTAAATGGAGGTCACTTCGAGCAATTTCTTCAAGTAGATACTGATTCTTAAATCTGTAATTAATATCATACTGAATGGAATTTAAATTTTAATGTTTACTAATGAGCCATCTAAACTGCCATAAACACAAACAAAATTAAAATCATTGAATAGGTTTTTTCGATACCTTTTAAAAGAGGTGTCGCTTGCCGTAGGGTTCCATTTAAAATTATTGGTCACAATGGCCTTGGGACGTCATCTTTGACGATTTGGTCATCTATCATCACTAGTAGGGAAGTTTACAACCTTTAATATTCAGTTTTCAAATTTCACTTGTTTATGTATAATCGTTCCAAAAATAAAAGGGGGGGAGGGGACTTTTGAGAAGCACTGTACATTCCTGGATATGATATAGTCTCGTTATACAGTAAAGGAAATTCAGTGCACGAAGGAACTCTAATAATGATAAATAATTAATTTTCAAAGACTCTATCTTTTGATAATATCAGTAAATTTAACAATCTGATCGTGGAAAAACAATTTGAATTTTCACTTATTCATTCGAAATTGAGTAATACCCATATTTTATGTATCTATAGACCCGCCTCAGCAGAGTTTAGACTTTTCATAGAACGACTAGGGTATCTTGATTATCATCACTCGCATCTCTAATTTTAACTGGCGATCTTAACATAAATTATGCAAACAATGAATCAATTGGAACTCAAACGTTACTTAACATGCTAGACTGTTTTAATTTGGTGATGCATGTGGATAAGTCCACCCGTATTTCAAAATGTTCTTCTACCATTATAGATGTATTAACATCAGTGATCGATTCTGGGCTCTCGGATCATGAAACTGTTATTCTTTTCTTACCAAATAGTACAAACCATGACCATACGCTCAAGGAAAAGGAATACGGTCGGATATACAGAGTGGCCACTTTTTTAATGGGATTGTATTGGTAACTTTTAAACCATAAGAGTTAGAAGATCGGTCAAATGGAGAAAAAGTTGCATTCATAGAAGCATTGTCAAGCAGTTCCAAACAAATCGAGATTATCAGGGCCGGTTATTGAGATATCATAAGAAAAGTAAATTCTGTCATTTTGATTTTTCTTTTTTTCCCACTTTATTTCGAATATTATCAAAAAATGTCACAGGAGTTTTTTATTCGACAGTTAATTATTCTCAATATGACATAATCAGATTTCGTATCCAACGTTTCGTACGCTCTGAGCCACCCTCAACCTCATTTTTTTCAATTCGGACCTGCATATTTTATGACACTTTTCGAAATAATTTTTAACGCTGAATTCAACGATATATCATACAATATCATTCAAAGTTGATTTTCAGGTGATTTTGACCCTTATCCAAATTTCTTTGGGTCGTATCTGTATTACATTTAGGTACCTTTAGTTTAATTAACAACTTGCAATACATTTCGATAAGAAAATCAACTTACTCATCTTCAACTGAATGGAACGTAACAGAATCAAAGCAAGAAACAAGTAATAATTATTTACAAATTTCAAGAGGTGAAAAACCTAATTCATAATAATTAAACGAAACTATCATTTAATGAAAGAAAAATCAAATGATTATCCGAAAGTAAATGATGAACACTAATGAAGTAAGTGTTCGAAATGTCCACCATTTTGTAAAATGCACTTTGCGGTTCTGGAACCCATACTTCTTATACATTTGCTTATTTTGTCTCCTTGAATACCTTCCAATACATTCTCAATCTTCTCGCGAAGAATCTCTATTGTCGGGTTTGTAGTATGATAATTTTTTTTTTTGAGATATCCCCACAAATAAAAATCCAGCGGATTCAAATCCGGAGATCTGGTAGGCCATGCTACTGGACCTCTTGTTCCAATCCATGAATCGGGAAAAGTTCGATTTAGATGGTCTGTGACTATTCTTCAGTTTTGTGGACCACATCCGTTTTGTTGGAACCATGGACTATTACGCCGATACCGTATAGGAAGATCATCCAACATTTCTTCTATAATTTCTACATATTTTGCTCCGGTTAGGTTGCCGTCAATAAAATAGGGTCCCAGTAATTTATTATCCAACAAACCGCACCATATGTTCGAAGAAAAACGATATTGATGTCTAACTTCATGAATTAAGTGAGGATTTTCTGTGGCATAAAATGTTTGTTCCTTCGATTGAACATGCCAGAATCTGTGAATGTCGTTTCGTCTCCCAAATGATATTGTGCGCAAAATTGTTGTTATTCCGCACCTTCCGTTGAAACCAATTACAGAATTGCAACCTTCTCTCAGGATCATTGCGATATAGTTTTTGCACGGCTTGGTATTTATAGTCATGGTATCCGTGTCTCTTGAGTATTTTATTAACAGCACTTTTTGATAAATTGCATTCACTGGCCATAGTTCTCGATCCTATTCCTGGATTCATTCGAATTTGGGCCAGAACATTGATGTCATTGATAGGCTCGTTTCGCGTACAAGGACCCTGGTTTGAATGAATTATGTGCAAGTAACAAAGTCGAAATTTTTTTGGTTTACATAAGGACCTCTAGGTTTGATGAATGAATTTTATCTTCTCTTCATTTGTGTATCTTACCATATCGAATGAGTTAAATTGAAATTACTCAGAAAAGTATTTAATGACAAGTTCTTGTGACACAATAATAAACGAAGTGACAAATAATATGACATTTCTTGTTATGTTCTTTTTTATCCACGGCCTACTACTTGAAAATAATACATCCAATAAACCTAGAGTTGTGTGTATGTAAGAAAAAACAAGTCTATCAACGATATCAATGTTCTGACCCAAATTCAATTGAACCCAGAAAAAAAATCGAGAACTGTGGCCAGTGAATGCAATTTATCAAAAACTGCTGTTAATAAAATAGTCAAGAGACGCGAATACAATGATTTTAAATTTGAATACCAAGCCTTGCAAAAATTATATCGTAATGATCTCAAAATAAAGTTCGATTCTGTAATTTGTTTCAACGGACCAAATGACAAATCCAACAATAACGATTCCTCGCGAGAAGATTGAGAATGTATTGGAAGGTATTCAAGGAGACGAAATAAGCAAATGTATAAGAAGTATGGGTTCCAGAACCGCAAAGTGCATTTCACAAAATGGTGGACATTTCGAACACTTACTTCAATAATGTTCATCATTTACTTTCGAATAATCATTCGATTTTTCTTTCATTAAGTGATAGTTTCGTTTAATTATTATGAATTAGGTTTTTCACCTCTTGAAATTTGTAAATAATTATTACTTGTTTCTTGCTTTGATTCTGTTACGTTCCATGCAGTTGAAGATGAGTAAGTTGATTTTCTTATCGAAATGTTGTTGTTAATTAAACTAAAGGTACCTAAATGTAATACAGATCCGACCCAAAGAAATTTGGATAAGGGTCAAAATCACCTGAAAATCAACTTTGAATGACATTGTATGATATA
The DNA here is from genome assembly GCA_018342105.1 of Gonioctena quinquepunctata. NCBI lineage: Eukaryota > Metazoa > Arthropoda > Insecta > Coleoptera > Chrysomelidae > Gonioctena > Gonioctena quinquepunctata. The sequence continues at coordinate 360,948 of JAFIRS010000642.1, read as the reverse complement.
TCGTTGAATTCAGCGTCAAAAGTTATTTCGAAAAGTGTCATAAAATATGCAGGTCCGTATTGAAAAAAATGAGGTTGAGGGTGGCCCAGAGCGTACGAAACGTTGGATACAAAATCTGTTTATGTCAAAATGAGGATAATTTACTGTCGAATAAAAAACTCCCGTGACATTTTTTGATAATATTCGAAATAAAGTGGAAAAAAAGAAAAATCAAAATGACAGAATTTACTTTTTTTATGATATCTCAATAACCGGACCTGATAATCTCGATTAGTTTGAACTGCTTGACAATGCTTCTATGGATGCAACTTTTCTCCATTTGACCACCTTCTAACTCTTATGGTTTAAAAGTTACCAATACAATCCCATTAAAAAGGTGGCCACTCTGTATAGCAAAAGTAATTATGCGCGATGCCGGACTTTTTGTCAGGCCACCAATTGGAATTGAATACATAAAGCAGAAGGTCCTATAAATGCATTTCAAAAATGTGTTGTTGAAATATTCAACAAAGCATTTCTTTTACGACTGTTGAAGAAAAACAAATCAAAACCTTGGGTGACGAAAGCAATAAAAAAAATTTCAAATAATCTGTGATGCTAACACACCATTAGAAAATTTTATAGCGATATTGATTTTTCATGGCATGCTTTTTTAAGTACCGTCGTGTACACAAACAGACGATCAAAGCAGCTAAAGATAAGTATTATAATGAAACAAACAACCAACAGCAAACAACAAGCAGAAAGAAATGTGGAAAAGAGTTAACGGTCTCAGAGGCAAAAATAATCATACCCATCCAGAAAAAATTTATCAAACGAATATTAGTGTTCAATAGCAAATCGATTGACTCAGGATACAATTTCAACAGCAAATCCCCTTGAAAACGTACAAAAGGTATTTTCTCCAATCATCTCCTTGTTCCTATTCGTTACAGACTTATACGAACTGAAACTAGTAATGAATGAAATGAAAAACAAAAATTTCTCGGGTGGAGACAATTTGTCAGCTAAGTTGTTTTCACAATTATCAGATGAGCTCTGAGCACCTTAGTACAGGCAGTTAATAATTCTTTTCCGACCGGTGTTTTCCCCTCCAGCTCGAAGTCTGCAGTAGTAATACCTAATAAAGGGGGTGCCACTGATGATATTGGAAACTACAGACCGATTTCACTGCTACCAACACTTTCCAAAATAATCGAAAAATTGATTTAGCGAAGAATAGTGGACTATTTAGAGCGAAATAATATATTAGCTAAAGAACAGTTTGGTTTTCAAAATAAAAAAACCCTAAAGACGCCATTTTTAATTTCCTAGAAAAATGAGCCAGTGTTTCTTGACCTCTCCAAGGCTTCTGACTGCGTAAGTCATAATAATATCAGTGGGTAATGACACCTCTGAAAAGGGGAGTATTGAACGTGGAGTCCCCCAGGGGTCTGTTCTAGGTCCAATACTATTTTTGCTTTACATAAGCGATATATGTATCCTCGATAACTCTGGTCACCTAACATTCTTCGCTGACGATACCACAATTCTTTGGCACAATGAAGATCATACTGCTTTGGTCAGGTCTATTTCCACAGATTTTCAAAAAATTTGAATTTGGTATTATGCAGATAAGCGGACTTTGAATGTTTCATAAAAACTTTTTAACAACAAATTGAACCGACGAAATAAGGAACTGAAAAGTGAAAAATAAAATAAACCTTCTTAGTCTCAATAACTAAGCTCCTAAACTGATGTAAGTAACTAATTTTGAGTCGGCGCCAAACAAACAAGCAAATGAATCAGGTAAGGCGTAAAATGGTGGCATCGAGTTGCGCGGTGACATTCTGATAATTTTTTTGAAGTAATTTAATGATATTCGTTGATTGTTCGTTTGGCGCCGACTCAAAATTAGTTACTTACATTAGTTCAGGAGCTTAGTTATTGAGACTAAAAAGGTTTATTTTATTTTTTAATTTTCAGTTCCGTATTTCGTCGGTTTAATTTTTTGTTAAAACGTTTTTATTTTCAATTTTTTGTGGCTGAAATCTACAAATTACTACCTACTTGTTTTTTGATTACTTCCAAAATACTTACCCACCTCACTTCAACTATTACATAATATGATTATGATTATAACAGTTCAATAATATGATTATTTACTTTAACTATTTGTTGTAATATAAATTATTTTCGTTGTTCTGGTTAGTTTATTTCATTACTTTGTATATCATTCCATCCTCTCATAGAATATAATGATTGTGACGGATGATGGAGAACAAAAATAATGATAGTAGCGATCTGTCATTGTCAACTACATCCCCAATTTTTCTACCCGTAAGGGTGGATAATCCCTTTTGAATTCCAAATCTATCTAATAAAAAAAGAATCATCCAAATCGAAGAACCCAATGCAAAGTTATGCCTGATAGAATCGGTTAACGGACCAGAATTTAGAGGGTGAGTGATTAATATCTTTCATTTTGCTACCCTTAGGGGTGGATTTAATCTTTTATATTCAAATGGGACCAACTTCGAAGTAGACCCTATCCGCTGAAATTATCGGAATCGGACGTCGCAGTAAAAAGTAATGCGTGGTCATACATAAAAAAAAACAAAAATAAAAAATAAATATACGCGTCGATTAGAGAACCTCCGCCTTTTTGGTTTCGTCGTTTAAAAAACAAATTTAGTAACATTCAAATTAAATATCGAACAACTTACATTGGGGAATCAGCTCATTGTAAGCAAGCCCGTTAGAAAATTTCTTGGCGCACACATTGATACCAATTTAAATTTTGACTACCATATAACAGCACTAAAGGAAAAATTATCCTCTGGTTGCTTCGCTATCAATGTAATATCCCGCGAACTTTATCGGTCAGCTTTAAAAATGGCGTACTACTCATCTATTGAATCTCATATGCGTTATGGTTTTCCATTTTGGGGTTCTGGTAGCCAGGCTCTCTTGCAAAGTGTATTCGTCCTCCAAAAGCGTGCTTTGAGATTTATATTCAAGATAAAAATACGAGAATCATGTAGACCAGTTTTTTCGGAGAATATACGAAATTTTCATCCTAGAAGGCATGTTTGCTTCATAAATATAGAGAAAAGTTCATAAATGTAAACAGGGAAAGACATACCCGCAACGAAGAACAACTTGCCCTTCCGTTCCCTGTTTCATATTCGACGAGACAATCATTAATCTATAGAAGTAAACAAATTTACAACCACTTACCAGAGCAGATAACAGTAATAATAGACCAGTGCTGAAACCTTTGAAAATGGTAAAAAGTGAAAAAAAATAATAGTAGGATGAAACCCATTGGAAAAAGAAGAGAATATAACAAAAATGAAAGGAAAAATAATTTACGGGCGATCTGAGGTCGGGAAGTGGAAGGGGGTGAGTTTTTAAGGGTTTTATCTCGATTTCCGGCAAATCAACAAGTCCTATGGAAAAAACTTAAACGGCAGAGTTGTAGGTAATAGAAAGATCTACAACTTTTGAATTCACACTTTTTTCACATAACCTCAAAATTTATGCGAATAATTCAAATAACCAAGTTTTTGGTTTTTTATTTTTATCTTCTAAAACAATTTTTTTTTCACGAAATTTGGTGAGAACTTCCTTTTTTATGTTCCAAACACACTGTAATTTTTTCGATTTAAAATATTAATTTTTTCACCTTATTTTGACTTAATATCGAAAAAGCACCCTAATTTTCATTCAAAAATTCTCCCGTCAAAATATCAGCTTGTTCGTTGTAATCTCTACTTTCTGATGGCATGAAAAAAAAAGTACATTACTATGACAGAAAATGCAAAGAAACGAAAAAAACTCGAATCCGAATTTAATAAGACATCTACAATATTTTGAGAAAGTTGTAGAATCTTCTTCAAATTATATGCATAGATGACTATTCATTGCTCTTTTAAAAAACTTATATACCTGAGTGACCTACGGAAAATTTTAGCCCATCAAAAGGTATTTCATAGAGAAGTGGGGAAGGGGCTAGGAGGGTCTGGGCCTTACTATCTGTTATTTCTTTGCATTTTCTGAGAACATTTACCATAGTAATGTATATTTTTTTTCACACTCTCAGAAAGTGGAGATTTCAACGAACAAAAAGCCCACCGACTTTTTTGAAAAACCTGATTTTTTAACGGAAGAATTTCTGATTGAAAATTAGGGTGCTTTTTCGATATTAAGTCAAAATAAGGTGAAAAATTAATATTTTAAATAAAAAAATATACAGTGTGTTTGGGACATAAAAGAGTAAGTTTTCACCAAATTTCGTGAATTTTTTTTTTTTTGTAAAAGTTAAATATAAAAAACCAAAAACTTGGTTATTTGAATTTTTCTCATAAATTTTGAGATTATGTGAAAAAAGTGTCGATACCAAAGTTGTAGATCTTTTCATTGCCTACAACTTTGCTCCCTAACTTTTTTCCATAGGACTTGTAGTTTTGCCGGAAATCAAGATAAACCGTTTTTTACCCTTAAAAACCCACCCCTTCCACTTCCCGACCTCAGATCGCCCGTAAATTATTTTTCCTTTCATTTTTGTTATATTCTCTTCCTTTTTCAATGAGTTTCATTCTACTATAATTATTTTTGGTTTCAAAAATTATCGACCCTGGTCTATTAATGGTTTGAAACAATTCAGGAAATCGTTAAAAACTCATAATGGGAAAATGATTCTATATGTTGACATGTTGTGACTCAAGTGAAATTTTTCATCAAGTTTTAAAATACATGTCGTTCTGTCACAATCTTTATATTCCGTAGATTTTTAATATGTTCTATTTGTTCATGTTTCTCTAAACACAATTCATTTTATTTATATTCGAACATTCATTTTGTAAACTGTGTACTGTATTGTAGAAGTTATTGACTTTGTCGACAAAATTTTCCATTTTAGACAATAAAGCTTACCTATCTACCTATTAGGCTGGAGGGGATAGATGAAACTAAGCCAGCGCCCATGGTGGCAGAAGTGAGTAATGATCCTGGTAATCACAAGCACAAGTTGAGAACTGTCAGTTTCTGAGGTCTCCATGTTCATTCACAAATCACTTAAACATGTTGTACCATACTTCAGATGAATAAATATCATTATTATCGTAATAATGATTAGCCCTCGCTCTTGGTGTGTAGTCGATTGCAAGAATAGTACCAAAACTAGTACGTGTAAATTTTATACATACGTCATCACATAAGCTACAGCAAAGAGAAAAGTGTTCTGTTTTCCATGATATTTCAATCTCTAATTCCGCGACGTAAGGTTTTCATTCGATAAATATTAGTGATGTTTTCCATTTGATTGCCTAGAAATGGACACAAAAGTATAACCAAGTTCCGTTGGACGGTGTTGAGCCGGCGATGAAAAGCAAATATCGAGTTTGGCCTGGACGGTGTTGTAAACTTATCGATCAGCCTTATGAACAGGGGACAGATATACTTTTGATGTCTTTCCGAATTGTCTAACATACACGGCATTTTTTCAGGACAAAGTACCTCGCAGAGGATCATTTGTGTTTTAATTTTCACGAACTGGTTTCGGTTACAAAAGCAATTGGCCTTACATGTGAACTAATGTTAAATGTAATGCAGTTCGAGTACTAACAGTAAAGGTTACTTGTACTGTATAAGCAATACGCACTATTTTGTTGACAATTATACGTGTTAGAGAGTGTTGAACGTGTTTTTATTATTTAGGGACCGTTCAACGTTCTCACATCCTTGCACGGGTAAAAGTGGGATCCCATATTCAAGTAAAATTGTGAACCTCATTCCTTTTCTGATTATTATATTATTTGAGAATTTCATTGAATAGGTAGTTTCGCGATCAATCTGATGTTATTTAGTGGTTTCCCGTCAGATTAAAGCTAGCCAGGTTTATATGGGTACTTTTTTTAATTTGTTAAACTACTTTGCTCCCTTACATTTTTATGATCTCAAGTCCTTATTAACTTGCGACCTTAATAAACTCACGAGCAAGCACATTACTTGCCGTACCTGAAAGTACACAGACGTAGCATTACTTTATGATATTTAGAATATTTTTTATCATTTACTTACTTTTTTCTTTGACAGAAAAAACTTCGATTTATCTGGAACTAGTAGTGAGCACAAAATTGTTACATCGTGGTAGATTATCTAGAAATTGTTACAAAGTGAATACTTCTTGGAAATAAACCAGGAAAACTTCAGCTATCGAGTCACTAGAGGGCATAACCAGTCTTGCACACAGCGAATAGAGCTGTGAAGTGGTTACCATAGATGGGAATTATGTGACTACAACCTTGCAAATATAAAATTTTAGTTATTCTTAGTGTACAGTGGTAGATTTAGTAGTGATTACGCAATAACTACCGAGTCGAAGTTGCAGTATCAGTTTCGTCTCTATGCAACTACTTGGGATATAGCTACTGCCGTATTATCCAAAACAGTCAATGGTGTAGATGGAGAATGGAGTCCAGAACATTTGAGGATTTGTTTGAAATCGGAGAACTCACCTTACTGCTTGATTCTGAAAAGAATCTCTGAGGTGTACGATGAAAAATTATCTAGATAATGTTTTGGCAACATTTTGTTTCACAACATTATTTGACCCAATTTCAAATGAATCATAATAACACAAGTGAACAGCTGTTCGGGTAATAAGTTTTATCCTATCCAATCTATACAAATTCATCCATTCAATTCACAGGTAGGGGAAGATGAGACCACCCTACGCACCCCAGTCTGCGTGAGGGGTGCAGATGATATGGATATATCCCGATTGTTAGTGGTCCTTAGCCATACCCATGCTATTTCCAAGAGCCACTTGCCACGATTTCGTATAATTCACGAGCTTTCATTCTGCTACTACATAATACTTCATATTGATTTTAATTTTCCAAATGGAGATTTTGCAGTGGTGTCGTTTCTAACAATTTCCTCCATTCTATCCAGAAAGTGATAAAATTGAATTTGATTCGCTTTGTCAAATGGACATAGGTTACGAAATAATTTTTTTCGCTAATAATCTCTCACAATAAGAGAATTTTTCAGTGCAAGAATATGAATATGTACCTTTGCCATGATGAAACTTTGATGTGCACGACAGTGCTGATCGCAACATTTTGGTACTCGGGAATCATTTGACAGTTAGATGACAAGCCGTGTTTTGATAATTTCTATCAAAATCAAATGAAAAATTCGAAGGAATATGAAACACTGTCGATATCTGAGAACAATTTATAATATTTGTAAGTTAAACAAATGGATTTTATAATGAGAACAGGATTTGAAAGCATAAAACATATTGAGAAGGGAAACATTCTCAATTGAATATTGATAGAAATATTTTTCTGTGAATTGAAAAATCCACGATTAAAATCAAAATTTTCAACAAATCATATCTTTCCAACCTCAAACTGTGATGATGAAAGGTAATGAATTAGTTTCAGCACATTTGAGATATGTTGAAGAACTGAGAACTAACGGCCAGAGTTATTTAATACAAATATTATTAGGCAATCCTCAGTGAAATTAATATCCTACAAATCATTTTTGAATGTAAGTACCCTGCGTTGTTGTTGTTGAGTTGAGCTGGATTCATTTCAGTTACTTTTCTAGTTATTCTAGTCATCGGAAATTCTGTTACAGCGTCTGGCGTGTGAGGTAAATAGCCAGGTGCGTACTGCATTTATTTTCGTAACAATATCTACCACCATGAGTCCTAACAAAATCTGCCCCTGTTATGGGGTTATGATATTCATGAATGCAAATCCTCTGTCGTGAATCCCAATTCAGCAAAACAGTAACAATTACATTAATTATTTGTTTTTTTTTAATAACTTCGTCGTCATCATATAATATAGCTGGATACCACATACATCTGTTGGGGGCATATTCGATTTACATAATTCTTCAGTCTACTTGTAACCTATCGCGAAATGCCATGGCCTCTTATCATATGACTGTCAGTGCCATTAAATTGAATCCAGGAATCGATTATTCGTCGTGATTTGGTTGGAATGCAGATATGATCAATAATATAATGGTATATCTTTATTTCATGTGCTTGATTGATATGTACGTATTCACTTGTATATTAATATTAATGAATGATGCTTATTGTTTTTAACCGACGAAACCAAAAAGGAGGAGGTTCTCTTTCGACGCGTATATTTTTTTTATGTATGACCACGCATAACTTTTTACTGAGACGTCCGATTCCGATAATTATTTTTTCAGTGGATAGGGTGTACTTCGAAGTTGGTCCCATTTGAATCTGAAAGATGAAATCCACCCCTAAAAGTATCAAATTGAAGGATATTGATCACTCACCCTCTGAATTCTGGTCCGTTAACCGATTCTATCAGGCATAACTTTGTACTGGGTTGATTCTTTTTTTATTAGATAGGGTATACCTCATAGTTGATCATATTTGGATTCCGAATGGAATTATCTACCCTCACGGGTAGAAAAATAGGGCATAATTGATTTTTCACTTGTGAACATTGGCACACATATGTAGTTGAAAATGACAGATCATTATTTTTGTTCTCCTACATCCGTCACAATCATTATATTCTACGAGAGGATGTAATGATATACAAAGTAATGAAATAAACTGACCAGAACAACAAAAATAATGTATATTACAACAAATAGTAAAAGTAGGTAATCATATTATTTAACTGGTAATAGTTGAAGTAAGGTGGGTAAGTAAGTATTTTTGAAGTAATAAAAAAACGAGTAGGTAGTAATTTGTAGATTTCAGCCACAAAAAAATTGAAGAATAAAAACTTTTTAACAAAAAATTAAACCGACGAAATACGGAACTGAAAAGTAAAAAATAAAATAAGCCTTCTTAGTCTCAATAACTAAGCTCCAAAACCCTAAACTAATGTAAGTAACTAATTTTAAGTCGGCGCCAAACGAACAATCAACAAAGATCATTAAATTACTTCAAAAAAATTATCAGAATGTCACCGCGCAACTCGATACCATCATTTTACGCCTCACCTAATTCATTTGCTTGTTTGTTTGGCGCCGACTCAAAATTAGTTACTAACATTAGTTTAGGAGCTTAGTTATTGAGACTGAGAAGGTTCATTTTATTTTTTACAGGCTTTATATTAGCTTCAGTTGTATGTTTGTTTGTTTGTTTGTTTGTAACCGACTCTTTTGGGCGTGATTTTGACCCACTTCCAGACGTCCGAATGATTTGAAATTTGGCAGGTGTACCTAATTCCGGTGACAATGCATTAAAAAAAATTTGTGTGGAGAAAAAACAAAATGGCGGCTTCAATATGGCGTACGAGTTTTGTGATTATGGTCTGATTCGCTTCAAAATTGGTATCCAAGGGTTTTTGTGGTCGGAGATTATGATTTTTTTGTCAAAATTGAAAAATTCGAGATGGCGGCTCCAAAATGGTGAACGAGTTTTGTGATTATGTTCTGATTCTATTCAAAATTGGTATGTGGGGGTTTTCGGGGTCGAAAATTATGATTCTTTTGTAAAAATTGGGAAATTCAAGATGGCGGCTTAAAAATGGCGGCCGAGATTTGTAATAATGGTCTGATTCTATTCAAAATTGGTATGTGGGGGTTTTTGGGGTCGGATATTATGATTTTTTTGTAAAAATTGGAAAATTCAAGATGGCGGCTTCAAAATGGCGGCGGAGTTTTGTGATTATGGTTTTATTAAAATTGGTATTGGTTTTTGGGGTCGATATTATGATTTTTTTAAAAATTGAAAATTCAAGATGGCGGCTCAAAATGGCGGCCGAGTTTTGTGATTATGGTCTGATTCTATTCAAAATTGGTATGTGGGGGTTTTTGGGGTCGGAGATTATGATTACCTAATTTGATAAAATCATTCTATTTTTTAATTTGCAAAAAACAATAAAAATAATAGTTCAAAGAAAACTAAGAAAACACGCTTTTATAAATAAACCACACTAAAAAGTAGGAAATAAATAATAGTTTGAAAAAACTAAAAAACACGCTTTTATAGAAAACCAGACTAAAAAAATAGAAAATAAGAAAAAAAATTATTTTATTTTAAAAAAAGCGTGGGGTGCATGGTATCAATAATTATATAGTACATTACACACCGAGGCGATACCATGCACCTCACGCTTATTTTTAAATAAAATAATTTTTTTTCTTATTTTCTATTTTTTTAGTCTGGTTTTCTATAAAAGCGTGTTTTTTAGTTTTTTCAAACTATTATTTATTACTTATTAGTTCCGCATTTCGTCGGTTTAATTTTTTGTGAAAAAGTTTTTATTTTTCAATTTTTTGTGACTGAAATCTACTAATTACTACCTACTTGTTTTTTGATTACTTCTAAAATACTTACTTACCCACCTTACTTCAACTATTACCAGTTAAATAATATGATTATCTACTTCACTATTTGTTGAAATATGAATTATCATTTACTCTTCAGTTCCGTATTTCGTTGGATTGATATTTTGTTAAAAAGTTTTCATATCGATTCAACTTAACCACGAGAAAAATCATTTGAAATAATATGGTCCGATAATAATTTTCAAAATACCTCAAGGTCGATTCATTTCAATTTTACTGAGATTCTTTTCATGAAGGCTTTAAATATCGTACAATATTCAAAGTACTTTTGTTTTTTCCGAATGTAGATTCACGAAAAAACTAATTGATGCAACCTGAACGAATCAGAGCATCATGTTCCCAATTGTATTTTATATAAGAACTCATTCGAAAGAAATTATAAAATGAAATATATTCTATGAGTACAATCTCTTCGGAAGGATTTTGAGAGGGTTACCCAAGACCATATCTTCTTGATTAACTGAACATGCCTTGGCCATTTAGATGGCTAATAAATTTTCATAAAAGCTGTATGTTGTGAGGGGTGACTATGCAAGAACATGATGCACGTATGAGACGTTGATTCATTACTCTTGTTAACAAATGAAAATCCGCATGAAGTTTTGAATTTGATAAACCTTCACGTTCAACCAAATAATAATACTTCCTAACAGATTCGATAAGAGTTTGTCAAATGTGATACAATCAATAATTTCTGAAATTTTTATTATTAGTTGGGGATAATTTGAGAATGGCTGAAGACTCACAGTTATCTTAGAAATTCAAATGTTAAGGAAATGAGACAGAAATATGTGGATGAGGTGAAATTAATGATGCCCAATACAGCTCTCATACCTAATGTAGTAGTTTACCGTGCAATCCTATCCTTTTGTTTTGTGGTGTACCTTGAAATCTGCAGAAACCAGTTGGGAGAGTCCAAACGTCAGAAGCATGGTCTCTTTGAAGAATACGAAAGTACATAATATTTGCTATGCATCTTCCATCTGGTGCATCTTCTGCATCTGGTACAGCATCTTCCTCGCTGCAGGACCAGTAGTCTGATGGCTAGCTCAGCTCTATATACGGATAAAAATCTTTATTTGCAATCAAATAGCGTAATAACAAATTTACATTAATAAAATAAACACTGTTGAAACAACAGAACCAACAGTACTTGCTTGTATGTGGCAGTACATAGATTAAATGATTACTGATTATTATATAAACTGAATCATGAGAAATATGGAGTAAACATACATATGGACACTAAAACTTGGTAAAATAAGATTATACAGTTATTTCTATGAAAAACAGTTCTATTGAGATTCAACACATACAGTGAGGTCAATAAGTACATTCATTTTCTAAGTAATATCAATTTATGAGTAAAATCTCAAAATACGTCCATTTTAAATTCTAAAATGAAATTTGTTAAGCATTATTTTATACCCCCCCCTTTCAACACACTTGGAGTGACAGCAAATTATTTAAAAAAATAATTAGAACGATGGTGTGTGTGATAGCTCATTTGAAAGGGTTTTCAATAAAAGGTTTATTGAATTTTGTGACTTTTTCATCAAAAAAATTGAATTTTAAAATTTTAAAACGTATTTGAAACGTATACAATTAAATGTATGCCTATGTGCCGAATATCTGTCAAATCTGACTTTTCTAATTGCCTTTTGTAATGAATATTAAATTTAAATCTAACATTTTTTCTGATGCGAAGGTGGCAAATTACCCAACCAGAAGAAATAAGTAAAAATATTCCTTCCTACATATCAGAAAAAATTATGCATAAACATTTTTTTATTTGCTAAATCTGTGCAAACTTATCATTCTATTTATTTATCCCTGATTTTCAAGTTATTCAATATTTTAACAATCACAGGAGGAATGTTTCGGAGCAGCGCCGTAAGACTGCCAATCGCCGATTGGATTTTGTATGAACTTCGATACTCATCTCACGTGAAAGACGGGAGTTGTTTCTACATTTCATATACTTCTGCTTTTTTTAAGCAGCTCTTAGTAGCGAGGAATATCGACCGAATTGTCTTGTTATACAGGGTGATTCACGACGAATTGTACATGTCCAACCATAAGTACTATGGACCGAGGCCATTTCATATCTGGTATTATAAAAAAATGCCTTGTAGCGTTTTTTACGGATATACTGGGTGATATTTGAAAATATGTGAATTATTCTACGTTGAATATCTCTAAAAGTAAAGAAAGAGTATGCTCCCTGAGCTCAATAAAATAGGTTTTAAAAATAATAATTTCAGGTTCGAACTTTTTTAGATTTTTTTTTAAACATCACCTTGTCAGCCAGTTCAGACACTTTTTATTTTTTTCACTCTGAAGCGTGCGGACGATACTAAGCAACAGTTAAAAAAACTTGAACGCGGAAGTTTTTGTTTTCTGCAGTAAAAAATAAAACTTTCAAAAATAGTATAATTTTAATGGATTCACATTCTGCTTATGACTGATGCGGCACTACATCGATAGCACATCATCATTTTTCAACAAAAATCATAAGGAAGTATCATATTACTCGATATAAAGTATTATTCGAACCGTTGAAATTCCAGGGCCGTATTTATTTATTTTTTCACGTTTTTATTGATCCTGTAAAAACAACACCCTGCAAAGCGAGTTGAACAAATTTTCTTTCTGTCACGTCAAAGCGAATAATACTAACCGAAATAAAAAAAAAACGCTGTTTGGCATACATAGAAAAAAACTATTACTTTTGAAAACAGTGCAAATGTATGTTTTTCTACTATGGCTAATACAACACTACTTCAGAAAAAAACATTTATTTGAAAATAAAATCGTTAGGAAAGTATTACTTACTCGATTGGAAGAATGATATTACAATTTTTTTTTTTTTAACGTTTTAATTGGTTCTGTAAAAACGATACCCTGTCACCTTGGAGGATGGCTAATACTAAGTACCTACTTGAGCAAAACAAAATTAAAAAATTCAACGTAAAATATTTAAAATTCAATTGATTTATATCCTGCAAGTAAAACAAAACCATGAATGTAACCAATAAAGATGGCAGCCGACCAAATGTAAAAGATGGATCTAAACTCCGTTTTATTTTTCTACGGGACAATTTTTTAAGTTGCTGCTAACCGTCACCATAAGAAATACAAGAAAATGTTTTACAGCGAACTTACGAAACTGTTATTTTGAAAAATGGAACGGAGAGTAAGTGTAATTACAGACATACAAATACTAAATTCAGTTTTCTAGAAAATTTAATTCAGTTGACCCAATGATAACAATAACATATTAAATAAACACTACTTGAAAAAGACTCAATCTGATCTAAGTTTATTTTCAGAGTGCCATCCATTCGCCTCCCGGCACTTCCTTCCCCTTTTCAAGTTATTCCTTACGGCTTTTCTTATCTGATCTGGATGCCTTTTTATGAAGCGAAATGCTTCAATTATTCTCTCACGTAGCTGTTCTCTTGTTGTGATCTCTACCTGATAGACTATGCTTTTTAAAACGCCCCACAAATAATAATCTAGTGGAGTAAGGTCAGGTGATCTCGCCGGCAAGGGAATCGGTCCACCACGTCCCATCCATCTATTGGGAACATTTTGATTAAGAAACTGTTTAATTGCCCTGGTGTAATGGGGTCCTGCTCCATCGTGTTGAAATCTCAATTCTCTCACATCGACTTCCTCATCTTCCAGAAGAACAGGGAGAATATTCTCCAGAAAATCAAGGTATTCCTGTCCATTCAATATATCGTTGAAAAAATAAAGGATTCACTAATTTATTACCGATGATACGTGCCCAAACGTTGACGAGAATCTGACTTGAGATCTAGTTTGCTTTATTACATGTGGATTTTCATGTCTCCAGTTGTGATTATTTCTGGATTTGTTTATGCCGTCTTTCGAGAACTGGGCTCCATCGCAAATTAATGTCTGATAAATATATCTTCTATTTGCAGAGATCCACCTGCATAATCGCTAACGTGGAATATTATCTCCCGGATGCAGTCTCTGCACCAGTTGGGGGTGATAGGGATGGAGGAGATCTTTCGTCAACGTCCTGAAAAGTGTGGACTGAGAAATGTCAAAATGTGGGATATTCGTCGGGTACTTATCTCATCATTTTGATTAACCATTTCTAAAATATCCTCTTTTTGGTCTTCAGTCAGTCGTTCACCACGTTCTGCAGTACCAGAAGGAAATTTTCCCGTTTCTCGTTGGTGCGTAAAAACGTTGTTGAACGTTTGGTGGTTCGGGACTCTTCTTTGTGGGAATCTTCTCCGGTACTCCCTGACTGCTGCTCTGGCATTTCCATTACAATATCCGTATACAGAAATGATATCTGCGTATTCTGCGTAAGTAAACTGGCAAGGCATCGTGCTAAAGAACCAACTGAAACTGTCAAAATGAACGCCCCAGCGACAGTCACAGTCACCCGTTTTTTCATTTGTTTTTCAAAGCGAATTCAAAGCCTACTTGCATTTGCACTGTTTTCAAAAGTAATGTTTTTTTCTATGTATGCCAAACAGCGTTTTATTTATTTCAATTAGTATCAGAAAGTGACAGAAAGAAAATTTGTTCAATTCGCTTTACAGGGTATTGTTTTTACGGGATTAATAAAAATGTGAAAAAAAATACGGCCCTGGAATTTCAACGGTTGATTGAATAATACTTTATATCGAGTAATATGAACTTTCCTTATGATTTTTGTTGGAAAATGATGATGTGCTAGCGATGTAGTGCCGCATCAATCATAAGCAGAATGTGAATCCATTAAAATTATACTATTTTTAAGTTTTATTTTTTTTACTGCAGAAAACGAAAACTTCCGCGTTCAATTTTCTTAACTGTTGCTTAGTATCGTCCTCAAGCTTCAAAGTGAGAAAAATTGTCTGATCTGGCTTACAAAATGTTGTTTTTCAAAAACCAATAAAAATCTAAAAAAAACTGAGTACGGACCTGAAATTATTTTTTTAAGCCCATTTTATTGAGCTCAGGGAGCATACTCAGTGTGCCAAATTTCATGTCGCTAAAAGGCTACAAGTCATTTTTAATACCAGATATGAAATGGCCTCGGTCCATAGTACTCATGGTTGGACTATATACAATTCGTCGTGAATCACCCTGTATAAAAATTGGTGCCATTTTTCGCTTCCGCGCAAATTCAATGGGACGTTACACTACAAGTGGAAAATCGCGTTTATATCCCCAACGACATGATTTATCAAAAAATTTACAATAAACATTTTTGTAGAAAAAATAACAAGTTACAACTGTAATGCAACACATTTTTTCAATTTCCAATACTTCTGGAGTTGTAGCTCAGAATATACTTCATACTTTCAGCTGTTTTGAAATTTTTGTTAGGTCAATATCTCTATTGATTGGATTATTAGGGACTTCGAATGAAATCTTTGTTTTTCACTGCTCACATTACTTCTTTATCAACACCGGTTAAACCCAAATTAAAAATAATCCTCATTCAACACGCAAATTACCATTGTCGCATTCAATTCAATTCATATGTTTGGAAGTCGGGTAACGAAAGAGAAAGGAGTCCCTTTCGAAGCAGTGTTTAACGTGTTTGCAACCCCGCTCACATCCACCCCTAATTCTATATTTCTAATTTCTGACATTTATTGCCGCATTATACGACTGACAAGCTGCAGTCGACGAAATACGTGGCCTTGTGCCCTTATGATTCATTCCGAAGTTTGGAACTCGTGTACAAACGAGAATAAGTTCCGAATTTTATTCATAAAGGCTGTTGCATAGTCTCTGAGATATTCTCTTTCGCTATGAAACAGAGAAAATCATGAAAAACGCTCAAAAAGAGCAATTACTCATCTGAGGATATGAGTTTATCCAAACCCAAGAGGTATATTTGAATGACCAAGGGCGCTGCCAAGGGGGCGGGTAAGATCAAATTTCAATTTATCACATTAAAAAATCCCCAAATACCAATTGTCGTCCAAATATCGACATTATTTTAAAAATTATTTACGAAAATCCCAAAATAAAAATAAATGAATGCCATGCGGACCCATGCTTATATGAACTTTTCACAAATAACTGAGGAATCGTTCTGTAAAATATCGGATACTCATTACATAACACCCTGTATAGGACGGCCAAAATTTCCAGAACAGGGGCGATCGGGAATGTTCCATAACGTCATCGCCAACGAACGGTTTTTTCTCGAAGTTTCCAATGGCGGTTATCGAACATCTGAAACAAGACGTCACTCCCGACGGTTGTAACAGCAGAGGAGTGGACTCGGGGTATTCTCGTGATTTCCGTAACAATATTTTTTTCTTCCGTTTAATTTAAACTCAATTAATTGAAATATGCAAACATGTATTTTCTGAAGCTTCCAAATCCAGATTTTCGAATACAACAGTATTGATAATGTTCTTCCAGAAATGTTTCCATGATCGGTTAGGAGACTGCACTTCCTTCTTAACGCATTGGCAAGTACGGCTCTGTTGTTTACGCCAGAAATTCTGAATAAGTACGCTTCATTGTACTCGAAGAGAAAATGATATATTTTTAAACCTTTGACATAGCAATCCTGTTTTACTTGGTATAAAGTTCAAGTCTTACTTTCAGTCGAAGAAGCCCTGAGTGCTTTTTAACAACTCCTCTTATCCCTAGTTTGTAGAAAACAACACATTAATGTACATTATAGTGTGCCAAGACTGAGCTTGATTTCAATTTGCCCAAATTAAACTGGGTTGTTTATCTCAACATGAGCTAACCTTCGAGACACCGTTTAGGCTATGAACTTTTTGGAATGTTTTCATGTGTATAGTGGATAGACATATGGTTGGCTAATTACTAAACAATCCGTTAGTTCAGCAGATTTCATAATAACACAATTTTATCGTGTTTTTTTTTCGAAATTGCATATCCATATGCTTTTTCTGAAAGTATATGCAATGATTGTTCAGCAGACTACCATTATCACAACCCACTGGAATCAGGTTCTAGGACAAAATCAAAAACAAAAAATTAGTTACTGATAGTTCTATATGGCAGGACCTTAGTTGGGTGTTGTATGTCCATAGTGCTATTGGCAAAACTATTACCATAATGTCCAAAATAACTTCAAGACAGAAAATAAATACAAAATCTTAACATAATTCTTGTATAAACGTTGTAGGAGACAAAAAAAAACCCTCCCACATCCAAAAACAGACCCCGTATTTACCAAACACCCTGCCCAACACCAGGCAGAGGCATCATGTCTTTGTTACAGGATCTTCTGAAGCCATTGGCAATAAAAAACAGATTGAAGACCTATTGCATGAGTTTTTCAGGAGGACCAAGGAGAGAAGCCACAGAGAAAAAGATAATGCAATGCATGTAATAAATGCAACACCCTAATATGTGTACAATTTTCAACTGATTCACCTAGTATTTTTTTGTGTTTATTTTCCATTTGGATTTATATATATATAGGATGAGTCTCTGATGGTCGTTTTTTTATCATATTTTCAATACAATTAAATCCGTTTTGTGTTGAGAATCTTATTTGAATTAATTTTTGCCATATTTTCCATGAAATTTTTCGAATTAAATTAATGAAAGAGAAGGACATTTGAGGTCATCCAGGGGATGTACCATATATCCCAGGGATGTCCCTGGGACATCCCTTGGGTGTCCTTTTGATGTCCATTGTCGGGACTTGGTACATCCCTGGGACGTACCAAAAGGACATCCCTTGGATGACCTTTTCGGTGGAAAGTAGATGTCCCAGGGACGTCCCTAGTATGTACCACGTCCCGACGAAGGATATCCCAGGGACGTCCCAGTAGCAAATGAAGGACGTCCTTGGGATGAACAGAGGATGTACTTGTGTTGTTAGGGATGTCTTTGTTACAGGATCTTGTGAAGCCATTGGCAATAAAAATAGATTGAAGACCCTTTGCAGAAGTTTTTTAGGAGGACCAAGGAGAGAAGCCACAGAGAAAAAGATAATGCAATGCCTGTAATAAATGCAACATCCTAATATGTGTACAATTTTCAACTGATTCACCTAGTATTTTTTCGTTTATTTTCCATTTGAATTTATATATAGGATGAGTTACTGATGGTCGTTTTTTATCATATTTTCACACAATATGACATAATTAATTTCTGAATTAAACCCGTTTTATGTTGAGAATCTTATTTGGATTTCATTTTTTCCATATTTTCTATGAAATTTTTCAAATTGAATGAATGAAAGAAAAGGACATTTGAGGACGTCCAGGGAATCTACCATATATCCCAGGGATGTCCCTGGGACATCCCTTGGGTGTCCCTTTTATGCCCATTGTCAGGACTTGGTACATCCCTGGGACGTACCAAAAGGACATACCTTGGATGTCCCTTTTGGTGTAAAGTAGATGTCCCTTGGACGTCCCTAGTATGTACCATGTCCCTACAAAAGATATCCCAGGGACGTCCTAGTTGCAAATGAAGGACGTCCCTGGGATGTACTTGTGTTGTTAGGGTCCCCTTCGCCCATCATCAACGGCTGGGCAAGCTGGTTGCCTACATCACCCTATCTTGAGAAGGAGGATGTTTCAAGTTGTAAATAGTAGAATAAGTTCGAATTGTAAATGAACAAAAATGAATAAACTCATCTTGAATCTGAATTGTCAAAACGGTGTTATGAACAGTGTTAAATTTTTTAGCATATTTTTGTCTTAAAAATGAACGATGGGATGTTTTAAGTTGTAAATAGTAAAATAAGTTTGAATTGTAAATGAACAAAAATGAATAAACTCATCTTGAATCTGAATTGTCAAAACGGTGTTATGAACAGTGTTAAATTTTTTAGCATATTTTTGTCTTAAAAATGAACGATGGGATGTTTTAAGTTGTAAATAGTAAAATAAGTTTGAATTGTAAATGAACAAAAATGAATAAACTCATCTTGAATCTGAATTGTCAAAACGGTGTTATGAACAGTGTTAAATTTTTTAGCATATTTTTGTCTTAAAAATGAACGATGGGATGTTTTAAGTTGTAAATAGTAAAATAAGTTTGAATTGTAAATGAACAAAAATGAATAAACTCATCTTGAATCTGAATTGTCAAAACGGTGTTATGATCAGTGTTAAATTTTTCAGCATATTTTTGTCTTAAAAATGAACGATGGGACCATAAACAATTTATTTAATACAATACAATCAATAAGGAGCAGTTTTACTTGAATAATTGAAACAGAACAACTGTATTTTTTTTATTGTACAAATGTCGAAAATTAGCAATTTGCGATTTGAAGGAATATCACTTCACTAATTCGATTTGCAGACGGGAACAGCTACTTCACGGCATTCCCCTATTGTGCGAAAATTGTTCTTGGTTTCATGGCATCCTCCATATACCTCTTTTACACAGTCTTGAACTTGATCACTCCATTTGTAACGCCAAAATAGAGCCATGCAATAGAATGGTCCTTCTTGCGTGTCTTTGCTGCAATCTGCGAAAAATAAAACTAGATTTGTTACAGAGAACATCACATGAGGGGAAATTCTTAATGGCAGCCATATAAAATAATGATTTTATGGATTTGAATTGACCCTGGTTACTCCTCAGTACATCGGAAGTGGATATCTACTTTCGAGTGATTCTCGACATAATTATATTGTATATATTGTTTTTCCTTCCTATTATTGAAATTCAAAATGCATATCAAAGAGTGATAAGTGGCCACGCCGCACTCAATGATTCATTCATAGCCCGCACCACTACGCCAAAAGTATTCACGTTATAACTTGAGCCGGTAAGTTCAAATTTTTGTCGCGATGGCTTTGTTTTCTATTCGGGAATATCATGATATGCTAACTACTCAGACTATCGGTCGTATTGTGACAGTAATGCAGCAGTATGTTGAATGTATTCAAGAAGATGGCAGCAAAATGCCTGAAGTTTTGTGGCTGTGATCCTAGTGTCGAGACCTGGGGTGTAGGCAGACTGAGACCTCAGTGTGAAAATCACTTCCTTTCCTTAACGTTATAAATCATTCCTCAGCTTTCTTGAAAATTAAATGGCTCCAAATTGGGAGCCGAAAAAATAAAAACGATGCCCCAAAAAATACCTAACCATGTCTTATATACAAGGATTGTCAGAACAACTAAAACATCTCTTATCAAAATATGACATTTCAATGGTTGTAACCTACTTAATAACAATTTCAGTGAACTTAAAATTCAATTTCCAAAAGAGAAAAAGTCACACGTAGTGTACGAAATTCTATGTAAAGATTGCACAGGTGTATACATAGGACAAACAAGTCAATACTTGGCGTCAAGGATCCAAACCCATAAGTATGACAAAAAAAATCAAACTGTTCTTTCCAAACATGGATCTCAGCTCAATTAAAATTACAATGTTGATCAGTAAACAATTTTATGAACAGAATTACACAAATGTAAACGTGAAATCTACCTGGCCATAAAATAAAATAAAAATTAATGACAAAAACACTAATTTGATCAATGAACTTTATCACAACCTTCTATAATATTTTGAACGTCCATCTGTGGAAACAATCACCCTTGTGCAAATCTGAAAAATTATGTTTTACACCGAGTTCATATCACAAACACATACCATGAGTCGATACCTGATGAGTTTGCTGGCCATTTCAGTCAGAAAAATCCACACAACCGGAAACACAAAAACAAAACATTATTCTCTGAAGCTGGTTTTTACACGCTTTATATTAGCTTCACTTGTATGTTTGTTTGTTTGTTTATTTGTTTGTTTGTTTGTTTGTAACCGACTCCTTTGGGCGCGATTTTGACCCACTTCCAGACGTCCGAATGATTTGAAATTTGGGAGGTGTACATAATTCCGGTGACAATGCATTAAGAAATTTTTGTGTGACGAAAAAACAAAATGGCGGCTCCAATATGGCGTACGAGTTTTGTGATTATGGTCCGATTCGCTTCAAAATTAGTATCCGAGGGTTTTTGTGGTCGGAGATTATGATTCTATTGTCAAAATTGAAAAATTCAAGATGGCGGCTCCAAAATGGTGGACGAGTTTTGTGATTATGGTGTGATTTTATTCAAAATTGGTATGTGGGGGTTTTTGAGGTCGAATATTATGATTCTATTGTAAAAATTGGAAAATTCAAGATGACGGCTTCAAAATGGCGGCCGAGTTTTGTGATTATGACCTGATCGCTACAAATTCGGTATCTGAGGGTTTTCGTGGTCGGAAATTATGATTCTTTTGTCAAAATGGCGGCTCCAAAATGGCGGCCGAGTTTTGTGATTATGGTCTGATTCTATTCAAAATTGGTATGTGGGGGTTTTCGGGGTCGAATATTATGATTCTTTTGTAAAAATTGGAAGATTCAAGATGACGGTTTCAAAATGGCGGCCGAGATTTGTGATTATGGTCCGATTCTATTCAAAATTGGTATGTGGGGTTTCGGGTCGAATATTATGATTTTTTGTAAAATTGCAAAATTCAAGATGGCGCTTCAAAATGGCGGCCGAGTTTTGTGATTATGGGGTCCGATTCTATTCAAAATTGGTATGTGGGGGTTTTGGGGTCGAATATTATGATTCTTTTGTAAAAATTGGAAAATTCAAGATGGCGGCTTTGAAATGGCGGCCGAGTTTTGTGATTATGGTCTGATTCTATTCAAAATTGGTTGTGGGGTTTTTGGGGTCGAATAGTATGATTCTTTTGTAAAAATTGGAAAATTCAAGATGGCGGCTTTAAAATGGCGGCCAAGTTTTGTGATTATGGTCTGATTCTATTCAAAATTGGTATGTGGGGGTTTTTGGGGTCGGAGATTATGATTACCCAATTTAATAAGATCATTCCAATTTTTAATTTGCAAAAAAATAATAAAAATAATAGTTTTGAAAAACTAAAAAAACACGCTTTTATAAATAAACCACACTAAAAAGTAGGAAATAAATAATAGTTTAAAAAAACTAAAAAACACGCTTTTATAGAAAACCAGACTAAAAAAATAGAAAATAAGAAAAAAATGTATTTTATTCAAAAAAAAGCGTGGGGTTCATGGTATCAATAATTATATAGTACATTACACACCGAGGCGATACCATGCACTCCACGTTTTTTTTTGAATAAAAATTTTTTTTCTTATTTTCTATTTTTTTAGTTGGTTTTCTATAAAAGCGTGTTTTTTAGTTTTTTTAAACTATTATTTATTTGTCACTAATTTTGCCAGTATGTAACCATCATTAGTTATTGATGATAACACCATTTCAATTTTCGGAATGAGGTAAAACGTAAGTAGGCGCATACACAATAGTAGGAGGCGTCGTCACAACTAGAATTTCTCGAAAAACATAAGACTAGTATGTAAACTCAACGGCTGCCTGCCAACACTAGCAGGGGCTGCCCCTTCGCCCCCTAGGGAGGGCAAGCTGGCATCTTGAAAATCTCCCCACTCCTAAGCCAAAACTCCTTTTCCTCTACGTTTCACATTGGAGGAGGAAGAATAAATAAGTTTCCCAAATGTACATTGTATGTAGTAGTTTTAGTTTGTTATGATTATGTATAATGTTTATTGATTGATTGATTGGTTGTTTCGAACTGCGTCCTGTCTATTACAAAAAGTATGTTGAATATTCCCCCTTTTTTATATCACCTGGGAAGAAAATTGTTATAAGCAAATGTCCAATAACAAAATAATTAATGAAAAACCTTTTTAATGACAAGGTTTCATTAAAATGCACTAAAAAGTGAAACATAATTGCTTCGTATGTGTGACGTAGGTTATTCCGTGAGTTGTAGATTCAAAAGCTTGTCGCTTTTGTATTCGAACTGAAAACTTTGCCCGACGGGCTTTTGAATCTATAATATATTTAATTATTATATAAATATTTTTCACTTTTTAGTGCATTTGAATGAAACCGTGTCTTTAAAAAGGTTTTTTATTAATTATTTTGTTATTGGACATTTGCTTATAAAAATCAATAATCTTCGACTAAATTCATAATCTCCGACCCCAAAAACCCCGACATTTCAATTTTGAATCGAATCGAGCTATAATTACAAAACTCGTCCGCCATCTTGAATTCCTGAAGTTTGATAATAACGGCTATGCGCGTATTTAGTCAAATAGAATGCACCAACTTTTATGGGAAATGAAATTTTCTGAGAAACTATTAATAAAAAAAAATTCCCGTATGGTTCCAAGTTTTTGGCGGACACTGTACAGGGTGTTACCAAATAAGTGCGAAAGATTTTATGGGGTGATTTCTTGTCAAAAATTAAAGGGGATCTTTCATGTAAACATAAGCTCTTAGGCCTTTCCTCAAAAAGTTACACGTTCAAAAAAAATTTTTCTTCTTGAAATTGCTGATGAGTTGAAGAAGTAGAATTTAGTGGGCATGTTCTACCAATGAAAAGGCTACTCATGAATATTTTATTTTATTTTGTTGTGATCTCTTAAGGGGGTGAGTACCCCTATTCAATTTTTTACCAGAACTTTTCAACGAAACAAAATTTCTCAATTTAAAAATATGTGTTGAGAGGAACGATTCATTGCAAAACTTGTTTACTCCTGTGTTGTGTCCGTAAAAGTAATAGTTTCCTAATTAAAAAATAAAATACAACATTTCGAGCAGTTTTTATTAACCGACGAAACCAAAAAGGAGGAGGTTCTCTATTCGACCCGTATATTTTATGTTTTTCCATCATATTTTTTTATGTATGATCACGCATAACTTTTTACTGAGGCGTCCGATTCCGATAACTATTTTTTCAGTGGATAGGGTGTACTTCGAATTTGGTCCCATTTGAATTTAAAAGATGAAATCCACCCCTAAGGGAAGCGAAATGAAGGATATTGATCACTCACCCTCTGAATTCTGGTCCGTTAACCGATTCTATCAGGCATAACTTTGCACTGGGTTCTTCGATTTGGATGATTCTTCTTTTAATAGATAGGGTACACCTTATTTTTGGATTTCAAGAGGAATTAGCTACCCTTACGGGTAGAAAAATAGGGAATAATTGATTTTTCACTAGTGAACATTGGCACACACATACGTAGTTGACAATGACAGATCGCTACTGATATTATTCTTGTTCCGTCAAAATCAGTATATTTTATGAGAGGATGGAATGATATACAAAGTAATTAAATAAACTAACCAGAACAACGAAAATAATTTATATTACAACAAATAGTAAAAGTAGATAATCATATTATTTAAGGTGATTAAGTAAGTATTTTGGAAGTAATCAAAAAACAAGTAGGTAGTAGTTGGTAGATTTTAGCCACAAAAAATTTAAAAATAAAAACTTTTTAACAAAAAATTAAACCGACGGAAAAATCAACTGAAAATCAAAAGATAAATAAATCTTCTTAGTCTAAATGATAATTGTGCTCCTAAACTAATGTAACTGATTTTGAGTCGGCGCCAAACAAACTAGCAATTGAATTAGGTGAAGCGTAAAATGATGGCAGCGAGATGCACGGCTGCGTTTTGATGACTTCTTTCATAGATAATGATCTTCGATAATTGTTTGTTTGGCGCCGACTCAAAATCAGTTACTTACATTAGTTTAGGAGCTCAATTATCATTTAGACCAAGAAGGTTTATTTAATTTTTTGCTTTTCAGTTGATTTTTTCGTCGGTTTAATTTTTTGTTAAAAAGTTTTTATTATAACCGTTCGTTCTTCTTGCCTTTTTTTGGTGTAAGACACATAATTTTGTTTTGTTTGTATTTTTACACGCTTTATATTAGCTTCACTTGTATGTTTGCTTGTTTGTTTGTTTGTTTGTTTGTTTGTAACCGACTCCTTTGGGCGCGATTTTGACCCACTTCCAGACGTCCGAATGATTTGTTATTCGGCAGGTGTACATAATTCCGGTGACAATGCATTGATAAATTTTTGTGTGGAAAAAAAACGAAATGGCGGCTCCAATATGGCGTACGAATTTTGTGATTATGGTCCGATTCGCGCCAAAATTGGTATCTGAGGGTTTTCGTGGTCGGAGGTTATTATTCTTTCAAAATTGGAAAATTCGAAATGGCGGCTCCAAAATGGTGGACGAGTTTTGTGATTATGCTCTGATTCTATTCAAAATTGGTATGTGGGGGTTTTTGGAAACGAATATTATGATTCTTTTGTGAAAATTGGAAAATTCAAGATGGCGGCTTCGAAATGGTGGCCGAGTTTTGTGATTATGGTCTGATTCCATTCAAAATTGGTATGCGGGGGTTTTTGGGGTTGAATATTATGATTCTTTTGTAAAATTGGAAAATTCGAAATTGCGGCTTCAAAATGGCGGCCGAGTTTTGTGATTATGGTCTGATTCCATTCAAAATTGGTATGTGGGGGTTTTTGGGGTCGGAGATTATGATTACCTAATTTGATAAGATCATTCCATTTTTTAATTCGCAAAAAACTAATAAAAATAATAGTTAAAAAAACTAAAAAAACACGCTTTCATAAATAAACCACACTAAAAAGTAGGAAATAAATAATAGTTTAAAAAAACTAAAAAACACGCTTTTATAGAAAACCAGACTAAAAAAATAGAAAATAAGAAAATATGTATTTTATTTAAAAAAAGCGTGGGGTGCATGGTCTCAATATTTATATAGTACATTACACACCTAGGGCAGTAAAGCAGGAAATGTCTCAGATCACAGGTAATTGTTGGCCAAGGCGATACCATGCTCCCCACGCTTTTTTTTTTGATTAAAATACATTTGTTTTTATTTTCTATTTTTTTTGTCTGGTTTTCTATGAAAGCGTGTTTCTTAGTTTTTTTAAACTATTATTTTTAATGCGATATTCTACATATTGAAACAAAACATGGTACTGATACATGCCTATATTAAAAGTTAAAGAAAGCAGAATAATTTTAAAATACTACGATTGAAGTCACAAGTTGTGCAAATAAAACGTGTCAGTCACCCACTAGATTTTTTCGATTTCATTTACACAAGATCCGTTCATGCACAATGTTGTATTTTATTTTTTTATTAGGAAACTTGCTTTTACGGACACAACCCAGGAGCTGAAAAAGTTTTGCAATGAATCGTTGTTTTCAACAAATATTTTGAGAAATTTTGTTTCGTTAAAAAGTTCTGGAAAAATGGAATAGGGGTTGCATGTTTCACCCCTTTAAAAGAACACAACAATATTAAAAAAATATTCATAGGTAGTCTTTTTATTGGTAGAACATGCCCACAAAATGCCATTCCTTCATCTCTTCTCATTTTTGGAAGCGTGTAACTTCTCAAGGAGAGGCCTGAGAGCTTTTGTTTACATGAAAACCCCCTTCAATTTTCGACAAGGAATCACCCCCTGAAAAATTTTTCACTCATTTCGTAACATATGTATATATATATATATATATATATATATATATATATTATATATATATATATATATATATATATAATATATATACATATACATATAATTTTAAGGAATTAGCGAGTATTGATTCTGGTTTTATATAAAGAAAAACTCTTCTTCACTTTTCCAAGCTTTCGACAATTTATTTTGTCTTTATCAATGCTAAAAAACAAGAATGGTTGAAAAATATCAAATATGAAAAATTGGTATGAACTCACGTGTAAAATGAGTTAAATTAACGAATATAAGTATATGAAATATATCGATATTACGACTTCAAAAAATTGTCACACTGATAGACATTTGCATTTTTGTTGATGTTTCTTTGTTAGGTTGCACAGGGGATTCTGTATGAATATTTATTGAAATAAAAGTTCATTTTGGAAGTAGATACGAGTAGATTTTGCTTAGTTGGTCGATGTCGACGCCACCATTTCTAAAAAAAGTCTTTTTGTCGAATTTTGTTCTTGATATATAATTTTCGTGTTATGATAATTCATTATGTGATCTTGGTTCACTACATGATCAGAGAGTGCACAAGAAAGTTTTTGAAGACCACAGTCACTTTTATGACCAGTGATTCGTGATTTCAATGTTTGACTCGTTTGTCCAATGTAATTTTTATCACAAGTACCACAAGGTATACTATAAACTGAATTGTTTTTCATCGGTGCACATTCTCCGTCTTTTAATTTTGTATATATTTTATTAATTGGAAGGATATTTTTTCGTGATATTTCAATATTGAATTCACTTTTGAATTAATAATTTTAGGAGACAAATTTTTTATGTATAGTATTGATCCGAAAGTAATTATATTAGTGGAATTTGGTACATTAGTATCTGTACTGACAGTTTCATTAGAAATTGTCTTGAATTATAATTTATTGAGTAGCCTATGAGGATACGAATTGTCTCTCAATATTTCGTATAGTTTTTTTAAATTTTCATCTAAAAGAGAGGGGTGTACTATTTTATGTATTCTACTCTTCATTCCTAAAATGAAATTGATTTTTGTTTTATATGGATGGTGAGATAAATAATTGATATATTTTCTGGAATTGGTAGATTTGATATGCCAATCTAAAATAATGGTATTGTTTTCGGTTCTTATCAAAAGAGTGGCTAAAAAGGGTATCGTATAATCTGTTTTTTCTTCTTTTGTGAACTGAATGTTCGGATTGAAACTATTGAATACATTAACTGTTTCTTTAATTTTATCATGTGGAACTGAACAAATTATATCTTTCACATATTTTTTGATGAAAGGCATTTCAAAAGAAAGTTTGGGAATACAGAATTCTAGGAGGTCACCCATAACAAATTGAGCAAAAATTGGTAAAACTGTAGAACCCATTGGGGTACCTAAAATTTGTTAATAAAATGTATTTTGGAATACACAGTAAGTTGTTTTGAGAATTAAATCAATCATTTCTAAAAACATAATTTGGGAAATTTTGCAATGTTATTTTATTTTATTCCAGTGTTTCTTTATGCTCATTCAGATGACATTGATAGGAATATTATTGAATAATGTTACAACGTCCAAACTTATTAAAATATAATCAGGAGGAATTTGTTTTTCTTGAATGAAAGTTGCAAAATCGAAATAATCTTGTACATAATAGTTAATGTCTTGTTCGTATGATAATGTCAAAAAACATGTCAAGAAATGTTGTTCCTCCACAAAAAAAAAACATTCATTCAATAGTCATGATATCTGTTACTAATTGTGCAATTTTACAATTAGGTGCACTAATACAAGAAATGATCGGCCTTAAAGTTAATGTAGGTTTATGAAAAATATATATTCATATATAATGTAAATATTTTGTGAGGATGCAGCTATGTTTGAATCAAACTCTATTTCTACTTTTGTGAAAGCTTTCGAAATAAGTTATTTCTTCTTCAGTCACTCTGAAAAATATGGTACAACTGATGATTGACATATTTAAAAAATAAAATATTACTTACAGTATCTGAGTATAAGATGAAATTAACATTCAGAAAATTGGTATGATCTTCAGACAGTAATATGAAAAGTCAAGATGAACTTTATAAATGAAAGATGTATAAAGGGTGTAATAAAATAGATTATAATTTTTTGTAAAAGGTTGATTCAAGTTATTGATGAATTATTGAATATAAGATTTTTTTTATTCAATTTTGTTCCAATATCTGAGATATTGGAATAAATTATGTTCAAACTTTGAAAATCAGTTTTTTTATTCATTGATTTTTTTTTCATTTCTTATGTAAACCATTTCTAAAAAACATCCTTGAATAAATTACTTTCTTTAGTTAAAATTGAAATATTCGTGAAATCAATTGAATGCCTGTACTATTACATGTTGTGATAAAGCGCAAGCATTTGGTCGAATATCGCTTTTGTGAGAAATAATTTTTTAAATTTTTTTTCACCAATGTTTTTTTAATTTTCCAAGGTTTTCCTTCAATTTTGTAAATAATTTATTAACAGTTTTTACAGGTTTGTTAGATAAAATTATATTAGTTTTTTCTTTTAAAACATTAATAATTTTGGGAGTGAGTTCCTTCAAATATGGAAATGAACGAAATTTCTTAATGACATTTGATTCTGTATTTTTGATATTATCAAAATCATTATTATTTCTTATCTGAATTGGAATATTATTTGTGGAAAAGATTAATTTATTGGAGAGTCTTTCTGGATAAGAATTGTCTGAAAGTATGTTAAATAATTTTTTGAAATTTTTTGTTTCAAAAGTTGGGTGACATATTTTGGCTATTCTATTTTTCATTCCAAGTACTAAATTTATTTTTGTTTTTTCGCTATGATAGGAGAAATAATTCATGTATTTACCAGAACTTGAAGGTTTGATATACCAATCTGATATGATTTTGTTTTCTGTAGTTCTTATGAGTTTCGAATCTAAAAATGGAAAACTACTATCAATTTCTCTTTCAATTGTAAATTGAATATGACTATTATAATTATTAAAAGTATCAAGTGTCTCATTCTCTTTTCCTTCAGGTATGGCACATATAATATCATCAACATATTTCTTTTAGAAAGGAACTTCAAAAGATAATTTAGGCATACAATGAAATAATAAATCATCCAAGAATAGGTGACATTTTTGATCCCATTGGTGTTCCAAAAATTTGTTGATAAAATTTCTCATTAAACGAGAAAAAAATATTGTCGAAAATAAAATTTATTATTTTTACAAATGTATCTTTATTCAAAGAACAATGATTTTCAATTGTGTTCCAATTATTATTGATGCTATTAATGACTGACTCTTTGGAGATATTGGTAAAACGTGAAACAACATCTAGACTTATAATAATATAATTTGGTGGTAATTGAAAATCATTGATGTGTTCCGAAAACTTGAAACAATCTTCAATATAGTACTCATTATCAACGTTATAAGCTTTTGTGAGTATATTTGTAATGAAAGCTGTTAATTTGCTCGTGGGTGCATCAATAGAAGCGATAATAGGTCTAAGTGATAACGTAGGTTTATGAATCTTTGGTAAACCATAGAATTTTGGACATACAGAGTTGTAAATTGTCAAAGTTTTTGCAACATTATCTCCAATATCTTTATTATTTTTTAATTGACCAACTAATTTGTTTGCTCTTTGTTGAGTACCTGAAATTGGGTCTTTGGTGATTTTTTTGTAATAAATCTCATCTTTACCACTATTTTCGGATAATTGAATATATTGCTCTTCGTTGATAGCTATTGTGGCATTACCTTCATCGGATCTAGTTATGAATATTTCAGGGTGTTCTTTTAGAAAATGTCTAGTTGTATTATACCATATATTGAATTCTGAGAATTGAAAAGGTTGACTATGTAAAAAGTTAGTGAGTATATTGGTGATTCGAGAAATGTAAATATTCTTACTTTCAGAATCATTTATTTCATTCATTATAAATTCAATATCTGCCAAAAGATGTTTTATAGAAATGTCATTAATAGTTGGTTGCAAACTGAATTTAGGACCTAGTGATAACAGTTTTTAACTTCATTGGGAAATTCAGTATCAGTTAAGTTTTTAAACCAAATTTTATTTTATTTTTTATGGAATATTTTTAAATTTTTTTTTCTATTAAATTTTTTATTATTTAATTTGTGTACTTTTAAAATCATTCCAAATATTTAGTGGAAGAACTTTATTAATCTGTTCTTCTAAGTTCACTTTTTCACTGATAATTCTTTCAATATATCTGTGTGTAATTTCTATTTCTTTATTCAAAACTTTTTTGTTCAACCTTTTACCTAAATTTTTCACATATTGATAAGTTCTTCCTTCCTGTATATCAATTGAACTATATACATCTTGTCTTGAATATGTCTTGGTGTTAAGCCATAAGTTCTGCATTGAAGTAAAAATATCTTCCTGTTATTCTGAGATGCTGATTTGGTGTTGTAATTTGCCCATCTTTTTAAATATCGCATACAATTGATTCCAATCACTGACTGAAGAAGAAATAAACTTATTTCGAAAGCTTTCACAAAAGTAAAAATAGAGTTTGATTAAAACATAGCTGCATCCCCACAAAATATTTACATTTTAAATAGTGTTCAGCTACAAACAAGAGTGGTTATGTCACATGTCTGTTTACCTCGTTTTTGGAAAGATCTCGCTGCTAATGACGCTGGACTTTCTGCTGGGGGAAACGGACTTGCAGCTTCATACGCATTTGACACGTGAACTACGAGTAGAACAGCGAAAACCAAAATTACCGTTTTCATTTTCTATATATTTTTTCCACGAATTCAAATCGACTTGCGTCTCTTATATCGATATTATTTATACTAAGTTCATAAATATTTTCCGATCTCTGCATGTACGTACTGGAAGTACATTTATGAAATAATATTGACAATATTCAAATGATTAGTGATAATCTTTGATCCCTCATTGACCGAACTGGACTACTTTTCATCAATTACGCATGTATTAATGTTCCTAAAAAAATAATTTTCCGACAGTAATGACGATGTAACTTTTGACGATATTTTCGTAGAATATGTTTTTTTCAACTGGGTATTTTTCAAGACTGAGTAAGGCGGGAGTCAACATTCGGATTCAAGTACATTATTATAATTATAATTCCCTGAAAAAAAATCACACAGAAGAAAATTACTTACCATCATATAACTGCATTGAAAGTATGTTACAGTAACTGATCTTCTATTCAGTTGTAATATCACAAGAGAGTGAGAATAAAGTGAAAATAATTCGACATATTTTCGAAAACTTGTTGACAGGCAATCCGCCATCTTGAATGTCTGAATTTTGATAATAACGGCTATGGCTCATCGTCGAAACGTTGATGTTTTTCCCAATATTAAAATAAACATGTTCTAGGCATTGCCTATATGTCATCATTGAACCACAACCCCAAGACCCCACAGAAAAGAAAATACAAAAAGGTTCGAGATGCTCAAAACAAATATATATATATATATATATATATATATATATATATATATTGATATGGTTTGATGAATTGAAAAATATATAATTTATTTTTATTTTGCCCCACGTTTTGTGTGCCCAATTGTTGAGGTTTGATTTCTATTCTTATTTTACCCTACTTTTGGGTGCCAATTGTTATGTTATGATATTTGAAATATATTTAAATTGTTTTTGTATATTGATAGCTAATTATTTGTAGTAATTCTTTGAGAGCCAAATTGTATGATGTAAATAGATATTTCTGACCCTGTAATAATAATTGTCAGCGAACGTCACTGTTCTCTCGTCACGCTACCAACAATTATTATTTTCTTCGCCACAGCTAACAACAGTTGGTACGCCCTTATCTCATATAGTCGGTTCAAAGGAATTTGGCCACTAGTGGCTAACTTCAGTTTATTGAATGATCTTAGTTATGTTAGTTGATCATTGTGAGAAAATAAACAAACCAAATATCAAAAAACAATTATCTCCTTTATTCAGGAAGACTTAAAAATAAAGCCTAAAATAACTTATGCTAGAGTGAATCAAACAATTATTCACAGATAATCATAAAATTGCATATCATGGATAGATAAACAGAACCTCACTTTTTCTGTGAGAGTAATTTTCTGTTATTGTTCATAAAAAGTGACATAGAGTTCATCAAATGTGATAAATGTTATTGTGAAATAGTTCAGGACCGGGAAAGCACTATTAAAGGTTTTATACCTGGTTGGAACTGTTGGTGTTCACAACTATACCATAAAAAACAGGAAGTCTTCTCTCTCCAGCCTTCGTTAGAACTGCAAAACCATGTGTCAGGAACGTATCGATGCGGGACTCAGCTTTTGGAATCGTGGATATACGATATCATCAAGGTAATCTTGTTCTGTTAAGCAAATGATGGAATTATTCCATTTTTCTTTTAGTGAAATTTTGTGCGTGCTTCCACTTTGGAAAATATTTTCGATCTCCTCGAAGCTTTGTTTTTTCGTCGCTTCGCAACATCTTGCCCTTGTTGTTGTTTCATTTGAAATTTCGAATTCGCGCACCAAATTGTCACTTTGCACTGTTTATATTAATGTTGCACAATTTATACACACAATTAAATTCCCATTCTTATCATTATATACAAGTTTGAATGATAATTGCTTATGATACCTTCTTTTTGCCATTCTCTCACAATTTCCAACTTTTCATCTGATCATCTCTTCTCTGATTGGCTATCTTTCATGAAGACGTTTGCTGTTCTCTCATTGGCTACTTTTAGTTTGCTACAATTTCATGTACAGAGTGTTTCAAGTTTATTAATGTGTTGATTACTTTTTATTCATGATAATTTTGTAAATCTTGACTTTTAGTTGTCTTTGAGCAATTATGAGTTATATTAATTCTGTTAGTGTATATAATTGACTGTTTTATAGTACTCTGACATTTTTATCTATCCATATCATACCTAGGCTCATAAAATACATTGAATTTTAAAAGTTATTTACAAGCAAACTCTTGAAATTGATAATTATTTATTATTTATTCTTTTTGTGGCTTTTTAGTCTTTTAATTTTTTCAACTGGCATAACATAACATAACAATATATATATATATATATATATATATATATATATATATATATATATATATATAATATATATATATATATAATGAAACAAAAATCATAATAGAAACGGAAACTTTGTTAACGCCTCCATATTTCTTAAAAACTAATACTTGAATAATTGGACCTGAAAATGCGCAAATCTCGATGAATCAGCTTCGAAGTAGTTAAAAAAAATTTACTGTCAACATTCGATGCATACGAACAAACAAGTACATAAATAAAACTGCAAAGTTTTAATATGATAATATATGTTTATGCATCTCCATATACAAAATAAAGAATGTCAAAATGTTCTCGACTGTTTTAATATCCCAAACTCGAAAATTCAGCCTGCTGTATCTCATGAACCGAAAAAAGTGCTATTTCGCTAGTTGCTTTTATTATATGAACGTTTTCATGTTTTCAATAACATTGTTTTCTTTTTGTTTCAGGTGAGTTTTTATCTACAAATGGTACCTAGAAATTGGCAAGTATTTTTGTTCTCAAGTTTTTGGACATTCTGCATTCAACAAAAATGAATGTGTACAACAGCAGTATACAATTTTCAAAGAATAATCGACTTTGGGGGCCCTATGAATACCTCACAATTTTCTAGTAACGATATTTGGAAATTCATCACATGAACACTTATATTTGTTTTTC
Organism: Gonioctena quinquepunctata; assembly: GCA_018342105.1. Taxonomy (NCBI): domain Eukaryota; kingdom Metazoa; phylum Arthropoda; class Insecta; order Coleoptera; family Chrysomelidae; genus Gonioctena; species Gonioctena quinquepunctata. Next base: position 326,512 of record JAFIRS010000642.1, on the reverse strand, counting down.
ATTATAGTAGTGACTAATGTACGAAGGCGTATAAGGGCCAACAACAAAATATTTTTTAAAATATTAGGAATTGTCACTTCAAAGTGACAATTGTCACTTTGAACTGACAATTGTCACTTAGAACTGACATTGTCATGAACTGACAATTTATTGAGGACAATTGTACTGAACTGAAATTATCACTTTGAAGTGACAATTGTCATTGAACTGACATGTCACTGAACTGACATTGTCACCAAAGACATTTGATGCCAACTGCTAAAATAATATTGTTATAATAAAAAAAATATATTTTATTCTTGATTGAAAATGACTTCCTTTTCGATATAAAAACTATTTCAGAAAAACTAATTGAATTCTCGTGGAAAATCTCCTATTTTGTTTAAAAAAAAGAGCACTGTGTCCGTCCGAGACATTTGAGAAAAAACTCCATTCATTTTTCGAAAGGAACTACCCTGTATACAAAATGAGATGTTCATAGGAGAGTAGGCCATCAAAAATGAAACAGGTTGAATATTTAGTCAATTTTCAACATAGATATAGGAAAAAGTATTGAAAAAACTTTTATAGATTGTGCATGTCGAATAACCTCAAAATCAATTGAAATTTTACATAATGGCCAGTAAGGCAACAAGTTAAGAAAAACTTTGAAGATGGCAGAATTTCGAAAACAGTTAGAATCCAATACTATGTGCAGTTCCAAGCATTTATTCGAAAATATCTAAAATCACCTTTTTTTTCTATATTCTCTGATCAATTTATAAATATCCTATTTTTCTTTCAAATAACTCAAGTAAAATAGAGTAAGTAGTTTAATACCAATAGATGAACTATTTAACTTTTTTCGCAATTTTATTATTAGAACCATCTGGAAATGGGTTTTTACCCCGCCGCTCGCTGTTGCAATAGTTTGTATCGAATAACCAAATCAAAATTCAACTTCAAAGTGACAATTGTCAGTTCGAAGTGACAATTGTCAGTTCAAGTGACAATTGTCATTTCAAAGTGACAACTGTCAGTTCGAAGTGACAATTGTCAGTTCAAAGTGACAATTGTCACTTCAAAGTGACAATTGTCAGTTCGAAGTGACAATTGTCACTTTGAAGTGACAATTCCTAATATTTTGAAAAATATTTTGTTGTTGGCCCTTATACGCCTTCGTACTAATGAAACCAGGCAACTAGATATAAATTGTTTTCAAATTTCACGGTATTTTCTACGATTCTATTTTGCTTTTCAATTTAATAAAAGTAAAAATATGCATTCTATCATCAATGAATCCTGTCTTCGTTTATTTATAATTCAAAGTCATCAAAACATTATATAAGAGGGCGGGAAATGATTGAAAATATAAATTTAACTTTCGTCACTAGAAACGAAAGTTAACGATATGAGAATTCCTCTCACTTGCGACGGAAATCACGTTTTCGCTGAAGGTATTCTATTACAAAATGACGTCTTTTCGTAAAGGGTTGTACGAAAAAGATTTCGTTGCTGATAGTTCAATATGGTAGGGTCTCAGTGCTATTGTCAAAACGGTGTTATGAACTGTCTCCAATATTTTTAGGCATATTTTTGTCTTAAAAATGAACGTTGAAACCATAAACAATACACTTAATGCAATACAATCAATAGGGAGCAGTTTTACCTGAATAATCGTTATTTGAAACAGAACAACAACTGGATTTTTTTATTGAACAAATTTCGAAAATTACCTATTTGCAACTTATGGAATATCACTTCACTAATTCGATTTGCAGACGGGAACGGCTACTTCACGGCATTTCTCTATTGTGAAAAATTGTTTTTGGTTTCATGGCATCCTCCATATACCGCTTTTACACAGTCTTGATCTTCCTCACTCCATTTGTAACGCAAAATAAAAGCCATGCAATGGAATGGTCCTTCTTGCGTGTCTTTGCTGCAATCTGAGGGAAAAACAGATTTGTTGAATGAGCTACAGAGAACATTATAAAGAGGATAAGTCTCAATGGCAGTCATACAAAATTATAATTTTATGGATTTGAGTTGCTCCTGGTCCTGCTCCATCACATCGGAAGTAGATATCTACTTTATTATTGCAAATTGTTTTAACTTGACATAATTATAGTACATACCGGGTGATCACCCCTATAACTTTTTTATGACTGAAGATAGAAAAGCGAAATTTGGGGGTTGTGTATTATTGTTCAATTAACATTTTTCTACATATTCACTCGCTTTGCCGCACTTCTGGTTTAACCGGAAATGATCCCAACTTTCGATTTTTAAATGGGACATTCTATATATTTTTACTTATTTCGATCGAGAAAGACATTCTAAATCCGAAATCACTTCACTTGTCAATATTTGACGAATACAGTCATTTTTATTCCATTTTTATTTTTCGATCTAGAATGCCATGGATCGTGTAAAACGCTTCATTCTTGATCAAGTAACATGGGAAAAATACGACTTTGAGGCTTATGACTTCACAGTCGTTTTAAGAATGATTCAAAAGTCGCAAATTAGTCCATTAAGGTTCTAAATTTTCAAAATGACTTCCTCCTTGATCACGGCAAAGTTCAAGTTTTTCAATTGTTGGGCGCACCACATTGATTAGCTGTTCCGCAGTGATGTTCTGGAATGCCATCCTTACTTTGTAGTCCAGTTCTCCACGAGTAGCTGATGCTGCGTTAAATACCTGATTTTTAATTGTTCCCCAGAGAAAACAATCTAACTGAGTAAGACGTGATCTACAATATGAAAAAGAAAAAATACATTTTGAAAAAATATGAGAACTTAGGAGTGTACCTCGCAGGCTACTGAATAGGTCCATAAGTGCCAATCCACTTTTCTGGGATGGTGTCATTCAGATGTTCTCTTACGACTTGAGAATTGTGAGGTGGCGCTCCATCTTGTTGAAAATAGATATCAACTTGGTTAGCCAGTGGCAAATCTTCAATGAAATCATTAATTTGATTTCTAAGTAACTTAGATATCTTTCCGCAGTAAGTTGTCTGTCGAAAATTATTGGCCTCAAAAGTTTTCCTCCGATAATACCCATCCAGCAATTGAAACCAAATCACTCTTGAAAATTTTCTTCTTGCATCAGATGTAAATTTGTTTGAGACCAGTACCTTTTATAATTCCGATTGAACAGAGAAGTTGGTGAATCGAGTTTCATCTGAATAAATAATTTCAAATGGAAAACGTACATCTTCTCTGTATTTAGTAAAAAACCAGTTGCAATAAGTTAATCTTCGGTTGTGGTCGTTATCGTTAAGATGTTGGTGTGTTGGTACTTGAATGATCGATAATTATACTTGTGAAGAATTCTCCAAACGGACGAATAACTTATATCACACTCAGAAACAATTTGGCGAATTGACGCCGTACGATTCACTTCAACATAGGCCAACACGCCTACTTCTTTTTCCTCACTGACGATGAAGTTATTGGAACTTTCTTCTGGTTCATTTCTCATTTTCCTTTACAGTTTTGGAAAATAATGCCGAGTGGGATGGCGACTATTAGGGGATCTCTGAGCATAAATTCGAGCCGCATCAGTTGCATTCTTTTTTGCTTCTACGTAAATTAGCAACATGTCAATTTTCTCGTTTTTAGTATAAATTTCCATATCAAATTATGAACTACGCAACAAATACATTTTTAAAAGTAACAGCATATTCATTAGCCTATTTGTTTAGGTAGTCCTAGCAACAGTTTCAATTGTTTGTCATGGATAACTAGAATAACAGGACTTAGTGCATAAGTATACCGAATAAGTATTGTTTGTTATTAGGTATGATCGCTTCTTGCAATTATTCAGAAAAATAGTGAAAATAAAGTAAAAGTGTGTGGTATCAAATTATTCGTAAGAAAATTATCTTTCACAAAACGCCGACGAACCACCTCCTTTCCATTTGAAAAACTCAAGTCAACTGAAAAAATTTATATTTGCGTCTTTTAAATAATTCTTAAAACGACTGTGAAGTCATATGCCTCAGAATCGTATTTTCCCTTGTTACTTGATCAAGAATGAATCGATTTACTTGATCCATTGCATTTTAGATCGAAAAATGAAAATTGGAATAAAAATGACTTCATTTGTCAAATATTGACAAGTGAGATGTTGTTGGATTAGGAATGTCATTCTCGATCGAAATAAGTAAAAATAAATAGCATGTCCCATTTAAAAATCGAAAGTTGGGGTCATTTCCGGTGAAACCGGAAGTACGGCAAAACAAGTGAATATGTCAAAAATTTTAAATTGAACTATAATACGCAATCCCTAATTTTCGTTTTTCTATCCTCAATAATAAAAAAGTTATAGGGGTGAACCACCTTAGAGAATCACCTGGTATATTGTTTTTCCAATAATGGAAATTCAAAATGTATATCAAAAAGTGATAACCGGCCACGCTGCACTCAATGATTCATTCATCGGCCGCGCCCCTACGCCAAAAGTACAGTTGAGAGTGAGTGTTTAGTATTCACGTAATAACTTGAGCCGATGAGTTCAAATTTTTGTCGCGATGGCTTTGTAAGTTTTGTGGCTGTAATCCTAGTGTCGAGACCTGGGGTGTAGGCAGACTGAGACCTCAGTGTGAAAATCACTTCCTTTCTTTAACTTCATCAATACATTTTAAATTTTTTCAGCATTCTTAAAAATGGTTCCAAAATGGCAGCCGGAAAAATAAAAATGATGCCCCAAAATATATATATATAGACAAGGCTTGTCAGAACAACTAAAACATCTTTTATAAATATATGACATTTCAATCATCTTCAAGGGTTATAACCTACTCAATAACAATTGCAGTTAAATAATAACTCAACATACAAAAAATCGTAGTGTACGAAATTCCATATAAAGATTGCACAGGTGTATACATAGGACAAACAAGTCAATCCTTGGCGTCAAGGATCCAATCCCATAAGTATGACAAACTGTTCCTTACCAAACATGAATCTCAGCTCAATTAAAATTTCAATTTTGATGAGTCAAAAATGTTAAGAACAGAATAACACAAATGTAAACATGAAATCAACGTGGCCATAGTAATAAAAAAAACAATTAATGACTGATTTGATCAATAAACTTTATCACAACCTTCTATAATATTTTGAACGTCCACCTGTAAAAACAAACACCCTTATCCAAATCTGAAAAAGAATTATGTTTTATGGGTCGACACCTAATAACTTTGCTGGATATTTCAGTCTATGAAAATCCACACAAACTTTTGTTTCGAACTGCGTCCTGTCTTTTACAAAAAGTATGTTGATTATTCCCCCGGTTTTCACCTTACCTGGGAAGAAAATTGTTATAAGCAATTCAGCGTTAGACAAAACTGTTCCACTGTTCAAGCAATACAAAGACTTGTGTCCGACATAGTTAAGGGCTTTGAGGCTAGTCAACATACGGTGGTGTCTATGTGTGACTTGAGCAAGGCCTTTGACTGAGTCTCTGACACAGTACTTTTAGACAAACTCCAATTTTATGATATACGTGGCACTGCTTGGAACTTATTTGAATCATACTTGAATGGCAGGAAACAAGCTGTCCTTATAGATATCTGCTATTCTGAAATTGATAACATCCACTTTGGGGTTCCTCAAAGTTCTATCCTTGGCCCACTGTTATTCATCATCCATATCAATGACATATTTCATTATATGTGTCCAACCAAATGTGTTTGTTACGCAGATGATTGCTCTCTTTATGTCTCTGACAAAAAACTAGACTACTTGGAAAAAAATTCCCATGATTTTTCAGCAAAAGCCTAAACATGGTTCGTTTCTAATTGCTTGAAACTCAATAAAAACAAAACTCAAAATATTGTTTTCTCAACCAACAATACCGTGTTGAAGTGGTCAGCGCATAATGAGCACCAACGTGAAAAATTGAACTCAGCCATCTTCCTATTGCGGAAACTGAGCAGATTCGTTGGCCTAACAGTTTTGAATACAGCCTACTTTGGCCTATTTCACTCCCACATTAATTACGGTATAACTCTATGGGGAAACGCTATAGACTCTGTGAGAATTTTAAGACTTCAGAAACGAGCTTTACGAATAATATCTAAAGCCAATTATTGAGACAGCTGCCGCCCCATCTTTGAAAACCTTGAAATACTCACCTTACCGTGAATTTACAATCTCAATTGTTTGCTACATATTCACAAGAATAAGGAAAAATTTCAAAAAAATTTATACATTTCACTATTATACCACAAGAAATTGTAACTTGATCCGACCTACTAGACATCGTTTAACGACTTCCGAACGCAATACTATAGGTGTGAAGTTATACAGTGCATTCCATTTAAAACGAGCCACCCTGAATAACTTTTGGTACAATGATTTTCAGGAAAAATGAAAAAACACGTCAACAATAGTATATAGGGGGACACATTTTGACATATTCATTTGATGTTACTTCACTATCGCATTTCAGAGCATGTCACCATTTTTGATGGATCACCTATATTGTTTCGCATTATCAGATGCTCATGATGAGCAGATTTCAACAAAGTATAAACATATGGTCGACGCATATGGTTCGGGAACTACAGATTATTTTCATTAGTCCAATGTGCCCTAAAACTGCAATAGAAATAGCTTCATCGTTGACAACTCCTGAACGGTTATGCTTTTTATTGCTAACAGATCCAGTTTCCATAAATTTGTTCAATAATTCCGAAACGTTCAGGAGTTGTCAACGATGAAGCTATTTCTATTGCAGTTTTAGGGCACGTTGGACTAATGGAAAATAATTTGTAGCTCCCGAACCATATGCGTCAGACCATATGTTTTATACTTTGTTGGAATCTGCTCATCATGGAGCATCTGATAATGCGAAACAATATAGGGTGATCCATTTGAAAAAAAATTGTGACATGCTCTGGGGGTGTGATAGTGGAAGTAACATCAAATGTGAATATGTCAAAATGTGTCACCCTGTATACTATTGTTGATGTGTTTTTTTATTTTTTCTGAAAATCATTGTACCAAAAGTTATTCAGGGTGGCTCGTTTTAAATGGAATGCACTGTATAATAAATTGCCAGAGCATATTAAAGTTAGGGCCTTTTCAGAATATCTATCAGATGTAGTTCAATGTCCAGCGTGGCTTTAGCCGGGGAAGTAGTTGTTTTCTGTTAGACATTCACAAAAAAATAACTTCATTTTAATCGTGGATTTTTCTATTCACAGAAAAATCTCTCTATCAATATTCAATTGAGAATGTTTCCTTTTTCAACATGAATACCCCTCAAGAGGTTATCTTGACAATGGAAGATAGTGACTAAAGTTTATCTTTCAGTCGCAGATGATTCCACATCTGATTTTATGAATATCCTGTTTATATTTTCAACAAATCAATTATACCCCATGACAGGTTTTAATGTCAGAAAACACTAATTTCAAAGTGTCTCTCCAAAAGAAATGATTCTAACTTTTTCCATCTTTGCAAAGTGAGATTGCTTCTTGAAAATGTGTTTCCCATTTCTTCCGGTCTTCCTGATGATCGTGGAAGCGTGAAATAGATTTTCGTCGACAAAAATGTATTGAAGATCTAGTGAATGCGATGTCTCTCCTGCGTCAATGTTACGAATGATTTCTGGTGAGTACTCTCTTTTGGAAAACATTCTTCTTTGCCTCATTCATCTTTATGAGTTCTTGATCAAGACTGGAATAGAAAATCAAATAACTATCTGAATGAAAATGCAAATTTTCAATTTCAGATTTTTTCTTTTGAGTTAGGGCCTTTTCAGAATATCTGTCAGATGTAGTTCAATGTCCAGCGTGGCTTTAGCCGGGGAGAAGTAGTTGTTTTCTGTTAGACATTCACAAAAAAATAACTTCATTTTAATCGTGGATTTTTCTATTCACAGAAAAATCTCTCTATCAATATTCAATTGAGAATGTTTCCTTTTTCAACATGAATACCCCACAAGAGGTTATCTTGACGATGGAAGATAGTGACTAAAGTTTATCTTTTAGTCGCAGATGATTCCACATCTGATTTTATGAACATCCTGTTTATATTTTCAACAAATCAATTATACCCCATGACAGGTTTTAATGTCAGAAAACACTAATTTCAAAGTGTCTCTGCAAAAGAAATGATTCTAACTTTTTCCATCTTTGCAAAGTGAGATTGCTTCTTGAAAATGTGTTTCCCATTTCTTCCGGTCTTCCTGATGATCGTGGAAGCGTGAAATAGATTTTCGTCGACAAAAATGTATTGAAGACCTAGTGAATGCGATGTCTCTCCTGCGTCAATGTTACGAATGATTTCTGGTGAGTACTCTCTTTTGGAAAACATTCTTCTTTGCCTCATTCATCTTTATGAGTTCTTGATCAAGACTGGAATAGAAAATCAAATAACTATCTGAATGAAAATGCAAATTTTCAATTTCAGATTTTTTCTTTTGAGTTAGGGCCTTTTCAGAATATCTGTCAGATGTAGTTCAATGTCCAGCGTGGCTTTAGCCGGGGAGAAGTAGTTGTTTTCTGTTAGACATTCACAAAAAAATAAATTCATTTTAATCGTGGATTTTTCTATTCACAGAAAAATCTCTCTATCAATATTCAATTGAGAATGTTTCCTTTTTCAACATGAATACCCCACAAGAGGTTATCTTGACGATGGAAGATAGTGACTAAAGTTTATCTTTCAGTCGCAGATGATTCCACATCTGATTTTATGAACATCCTGTTTATATTTTCAACAAAACATATTAAAGAGTTACCTACCCACTTGTTCAAGAAACAAATTCGAAATTATCTGCTATCACACTGCTTCTACTCGGCGGGGGAGTATTTGGAGGCTAATGTGTGTTCATGGGAAACTAAGACGCATTAACAATAAATAAATAACCACTAAATGCCATTGGGGACCACTCTTCACCCAAACTAATTTGAAAAAAATAAAATATTTTAAAATGTACTTAGTCTCGTTTTTATGTCTATGTCTATTTTAACATTCACCATACATGCTTACTGCTCTGTTCTGACTAATCACAAATGGATTTCATTTTTTCCGTAATGTGGCTGAATAAATAAATAAGGAATCGACCAATATAAAACCGTATTTGGAGCTATCCCAAGAAAATTTCGAGTAACAAAATGTCATTCCACAAACTTTACCTTGTTTTTGGAAAGATCTTGCTGCTAATGACTCTAGACTCTCTGCTGAGGGAGCCTGAATTGCAGCTTCAGACGCATTTGACACCTGAACTACGAGTAGACCAGCGAAAACCAAAATTACCGTTTTCATTTTCTATATATTTTTTCCACGAATTCAAATTGACTTGCGTCTCTTATATCGATATTATTTATACTAAGCTTATACATCTTTCCCGATCTCTTCATGTACGTAGTAGAAGTTCATTTATGAAATAATATTTACAATATTCAAATGATTAGTGATAATCTTTGATCCCTCATTGACCTAAGTGGACTACTTGGTATCAATTACACATGTATGAATGTTCCTAAAAAAATAATTTTCCGGAAATAATGACGACGTTACTTTTGGCGATATTTTCGTGGACTTTGTTTTTTTTCAACTGAGTATTCAAGTCCATTATTATAATTATAATTCTCTGAAAAACAGTCACACAGAAGAAAATGACTTACTATCTTTTGAATGCGTATAACAACATATAACTGCATTGAAAGTATGTTATAGTAACTGATCATATTTTCATTTGTAATTCATTCATTTATTTATTTATGATAAATCACATATAGCAGGCCTAATCCCATTTATAGGTGTAAGTAATACTGTAAAGGTGAACAGAAATTGAGATACATAAAAACCAAAGGAATATAAAATATTAGAAAGAACTTAATTAGGAATTAAGTTGAATATTTCTCTTTTGAATTGTGCAAAGGACAGGAAAAATATATCATCATTGGATACATTGTTAGCACTTCTAGTCATTGTAGATATGGGCGAATGGAAATGACGCAATGTGTTTGGAACTGGTATATGAAATGTAATACGTGGAACATTGAAGAACATGTAAGACAGGAGGGTGGAGCTGTCAATTTGGTTGTTGATAATTTTATGTATAAAGCATAAATCTCGAACTTCACGATGTTTTCTGAGAGAAGTAAGATTGAATTCTTCTAGTAGCAGATCATAGTGATAGCCATTTTCCGGGTAGATCCAGTGCTTTTTGTGTGTGTGTTCTGAAAAGCATCCTCTCTAAGATACAGGGTCTCGAAAATATTAAAATAATCAAGAATTTCAATATTTTTCTTCAAAATTATCGTTAAAAAAAATTAAACTTGGTGTATATTATTCTAGGTTGATCAATGTGATGATTGATCCAATCAATTCAATAATTTATTCAGTGACTAACTGACAATTACAGATTATCGATACGTCAAAATGTAATTTGTGTTCCATAGCCACCTTGATAAATTATTTTTATTGAACTGAGAAGATACTTAAACTTTTTTCAACTACATTATTGTGTTCGTATTGGTTATACTCAAAAAGAGTTAATATGGATGGATACCCCATCGATGATACTTTCGAATGACGTCAGAGAACCATTATGGTACCATGTTGAAAAGGGAAACATTCTCAATTGAATACTGAATAGAAATATTTTTCTGTGAATTGAAAAATCCACGATAAAAATGAAGTTATTTTCTGTGAATGTCTAACAGAAAACAACTACTTCCCCGGCTAAAGCCACGCTGGACATTGAACTACTGCTGAAACTGTCTGCTTTTGTGGTTCTGTTTATTCATACACCTTTATTGGCTCAGTTCCATTATTGATATGTTATATACCTATTTTTAAAGAATACACTTCATTATTGTTATCATTATTAATTTCAATCTTCCGTATTTTTTAAATTTTTGTTTGGTTTTTCTTATTTTAAATGTCTTGATGTTTCTTCTACATAAATTCTAGCACAAACATATGGAACACTGTACCCACAGTTTTCTTGAATTTTGTTCCTCATTCGTAGTTTTTTTCGTACATTGAATTTTTTACCAGTTCTTATCCCGTTTCCAGAAAATTAATGTTTGGAATAATACGTGTTACTGAAAATCGATGGCGTTTTTTGTTTTGATTTTATTTTTTGATAGCTTTTTCCAAACACATTTTTGGATATTTATTATCTTTCAGAATATTCCTTCTGAAAATTATCTAAGTAAAAAAGTAGTTCTTCTGATCAATTTGTCTCCGTCATAAAGACATGAAAGCTTTTATGAATCAAGGATTCTATTAGTGTTTGTTTACTTCTGAAAAAGGTAGTTTCAAAATGCTACATTCTAATTGGTTCATTTAAGAAATTGTTTTTTTCAATATCTTTGGTAGATTTTATCACTGACTAATTGGAAAATCACTAATTCACTTTCATATGAAAACAAAACGGAAGTTATTACATATATTTTATTTCAACCAATCAATTGTTGGAACAAACTGGTGCAGCTATTTTAGTGCATTCATCGTAAGATTGGAAATTATTCTTCGTTGAATGACATCCACCGTAGTGGCCTATTACACATTTCTTGTCTTGTACACTCCATTGCCAAACTTCATGGTTTCCTCTGCAGAAATATGCTCCTTCATGGACTGCTTTGGAACAATCTGAAACAAAATGATTCATTCAGCTCAGCAACCAGAAAAAAGCGTACACATGTTCAACAGAGGAGTTGCGATATTTTAGATCACCAAAATCAACAGAAATCTCCAAATGCCTCTCTCTTGCTGTTTCAGGTAGTAACTTTTAGATTGATCTGGTATGCATGGAGTGCAAAAATGTAAAATTCGAGAGTTCAATACTTTACAGAGGTCATAATCTTCCCTGAAATTTGTTCTCAACGATATTGAATACTCCAAACTCTCTCTTCAAGATATACAAACTTTCATATATTTGTTTGAAAAGTTCACAAAGAGGGATGAGAAAGGACGCCGCACCATCCTTATGGAAAATGTCTTTCGGTTAAATTTCCTTAATTTTTGGTATGTTGTAGATTTTGCCTTCCTCGGTGAAAGTGTCCATAGGCACAAAAAGACCTATTAGTTTTCGAGATCCTGGGTGTTAAAAATGAAAAGTGAAGCTTTCTGCTCAGAATTTTCAACAATTCCGAGAATTAGCAATACGCCTATTTATTCTGGGATTACCATGCGTCAATGATGGTACAATGTCACGTTGATCTCTCATCCATTATCAGAATGAATGTATTTATTGATGGCAATGTACAACATAGTGAATATAATCATAGTAATATTAAATGAGTATTATTAAATATATAACTTTTCAACCCAATTTGAGTAGCCTGCTACACCTAAACACTTGAGTGCTTGTGTTGTGCTTTGCAGCACTCCTCAAAAGGGGGTTGTGTGTGAAATATGGTTGACGCTTGATGGGGGAGAAATTGAAGCTAAAAGTGTTAGGTTGGATATTAGTTTTTTTTTTTGTACTTTCTAAAAGAGATTATCAATTTTTTCTTTGTTGGCGAGTATGAATTTTTTTATGGAATATTTAAATTTGTTTAATTTTTCAATTTTTTTAAATTCTAGTGGCAGATAGTTATAAAGTTTTGGACCATGGAAGTGTACAAATCTTTGAGAATGACTCTTCTTGAACAATGGCAATTTCACAGACATATTTTCGCATGATCTGGTGTTTTTTTGGTTTGGTGTGTCATATTCATTTTTATGGAAAAACATCCAGATCAGGCATGAGTAGGTATAAAGGCTTCTTACATCGAGTAGATTAGATTCTTTGTAGAGTTTTTCAGTAGAAAATAACTTATTTTTTTAAAATATTATCTTCAAAATAGTATTTTGAACTATTTGTATACACCCTAGGTTGCTATTGTACATTACCCCCCATGCAGTGATGCAATACCTGATAACAGATTCTGCTAATGAGTAGTATATGGTTAGCATATTTTTTTTGTCTACTATATCTTTCAAATAGTGGAATTTGTGGATGAGTTGTCTCAGCCTGTTTCGTATGTAAAGGGCATGTTCATCCCATCGAATGTGTTTGTCTAAGACAACCCCTAAATATTTCATTTTGTCGGTTTTTTCAATCCTGGGGCATGTACATGGATCTTGATTACAATAAAATTTGTGTATTTTAAGGGTTTCATTTTCTGGTTGATCATTATTTTGTAGTGAGATAAATTTTGTTTTGCCAATATTCAAACTTAAGAGGTTGAGATCAAGCCATAATTTTATATCTTTCATTCCTTTTTCAGCTTCTGTAAAAACCTCTGACCAAGTATCTTTAGTGAAAACTAAGGCGGTATCATCAGCATATGAGACAAGGTGACCCTGGAAGTTTTTTATGTGTGTGATGCTGTTGATGTACACCAGAAACAGTATAGGCCCTAACACCGTCCCTTGGGGCACACCAAGAGTCACTGTAGACCATTCACTTAACTGATCACCCACTTTGACCCTTTGTCTTCTCTGTGATAGATAATCTCGCAAGATACTCAGTGGTATGCCTCTTACTCCATACCTGAATAATTTATCTAGGAGTATGTCGTGAGAAACTGTGTCGAAAGCCTTGGCCAGGTCAAGAAAAATTACTAAGCATTTTTCCGACCTATCCAGGGCATCAACACATTTTTTTGTGAAATCAAGTACAGCATTTTCTGTATTGGAATTTTGTAAAAAACCAAACTGTCTGTTGGTTATTATATTTTGTGTATTGAAAAATCCAATTAGTCTCTTTTTAATACTTTGTTCGAATATTTTCGCGAAGTTATCTATCACAGATATTGGCCTATAATTTCCGGATCACCTCTATCCCCTGTTTTGTGAACCGGAGTTACGGTAGATTCTTTCCATTGGGAAGGAATTTTTCCTTCACTATATGCGAGATTTATTATGTATGTGAGCGGTTCAAGAATGTGTCTATGAATTTGTTTGATTGTTTTTGTAGTCATTCTATCTGGACCTGGTGAACAGTTATTTTTTAATTTAGAAATTATCTCAATCAATTCATTATTTTCAACAGGCCGCAGAAATAAATTAGTATGGACAAACGGTTCTTTTAAAAAGGTATTGGGAACATCTGGTTTTTCAATTTTTTCTGCCATTTTCATGCCCACAGATGTGAAGTACTCATTTAAAATATTTGCTTTTTTTTATTCTCGTTCGCTAGTTCTCCGTTTGGCAGTTTCATGGGAATATCTGCAACATTCTTTTTATCCTTGTTGTTATTTGTTATCTCATTTATTATTTTCCACGTTTGCTTCGAGTTTCCTTCGGTGGCATTGAGTTTCTGTTTATAGTATTCGTTCTTAGTATGTTTAATCAAATTGTTTAGTCTGTTTCTATAAACCGTGTATTCTATTATTAATTGTTCTGTTTTGTGTTTTAGCATAATTTTTTTCATTTTATCTCTTTTACGTATTGATATTACCAATCCCTTTGTAATCCAGGGTTTTAGTTTTCTTTTTTTATATGGTATTTTTATTATTTTGGTTGATTTGTTTAAATATGTTTTAAGTTTGCCAACGAAGCTGTTATATGCGGTCTGTATCTCTTTGCAATTGTGGGTTTCTTGCCACGTTTCTTTTTCCAGAAGGGAATCTAGTTTTTTATAATCAATTCTCTCATAGAAGTTTGTCGTGTCATTAATTGGGCTATTCGTTTTTGTGAGTTCGTTTTTGTTCGGTATTCGTATGATAAGTGCGGTCGTGTAATGATCTGACAAATGTGTATGTATAACAGACGACTCAATATTTATGTTTTTGCATTTATTTTTTTTATTTACGAAAATGTGATCTATTATACTATTGGATTCCTTAAATGATCTAGTAGGGACATTAATATATGATAAAAATCCATTTTCATCCATTATATTTAAATAGTTCTGTACATTGTTCGAGTTTTCAAGTAAATTAATGTTGATGTCGCCAATGAAAATCTCAATTGGGTTTTTTGATAAGTTTAAAAAGTGGTTCTGAAGATCCCTTTGATAGGTTAAAATATCTATAGATGGGGGTCGATAGGAAGCCGTTATACCAACTTGTAGAGTTTTCTCATATATGATTGAAGTTCTTATAAGATTCGTTTCTGTTAGACTGCATATCGTTACACTTGATACTAGTTTATTATTGATATAAATGATCAGACCATCATTTTTATTCACCTTCGATTCATTGTAGTGAGCAGTGAAATTATCTATATTGAATTCGCTTACCAGGTCTATATTCCACGTTTCAGATAGTACAATGATGTCCAAATTCTCTAGGTTATCCGCTATGTATACTAACAATTCATCAGAATGTTTTCTCAAACTCCTTATATTAAAATGCACAATCCCCAACGTGACTTCCCTAGCTTCACTTTCACCCCTAACACCATTCTTCAAAATCATTGAAAACATAGGTTTTAATTTCTTTTTAACTGTCCAGAATATCTAATAAATCTATCATTTATATGTAGTATCGATTACTGAAAAGAAAATGTTTGTAAGAAGAAAAAAATTAATGGAACAGGTTTGATAAGACAAAATATAAATAAATACTAAGTAACACTTGTAACAATTATTGATGTGTTCATCCAGCGAACTTCGTACTCCCTATAACATGATAGGTATTTATACAGCATCCGTATCAAGAAATATTTTATAAAGGTCAGTTTTGGATTTTATTATGTTTATCTTATTGTTCAGAATAACGTAAATCTTGCCTGCTTCCGTCCATACACTTCTAAGGGAAGTTTTTTCCACAGTTTTGGCTAACAGTTCTACCCTAAGGGTTGTGAGGTCCTCTCGTATCACGATCCCAGTGCCCTTAAGTAATTTTTTTTTATGATATATCTCTTGTTTTCTTTCTATGTTCTTCATTTTCAGGAAAATACCTCTTGGCTTTTCATTTAGTTTGCCCACTCTATAGCATATATCAATGTTATTATCATTCAATTCGATGTTCATTTTTTCGTTTAGGAGTTGTATTAGTCGTAGTTTAGTATTTTCTTTCGGTTCTTCCATCAAGTTGAAAATTCTTAAATTTTTCATTCTGTTTTCTTGATCCATATTATCTAATTTTTGGACAAGCGTATTGTTTTGAGTTGTAACGCATTCAATTTTGCCATACAAATTCTTGATTTTATTTTCATTCATTTCTTCGAATTCCGAGTGCTTCTTTTCCATATCATAGATGGTTTTTTCAAGTTGGGACAGTTTTTCATTCATCGTTTTTGTGACTGCATCCGATACACTATCAGCAATACTTTTTATCAGTACTTGGTCTTTTAAACACTTACTTATCGCGTTGTTGACTGCATTTCTGATTTCTTCACAGATTTCTCGCGTAAGCACCATTTTCACACAATTTCCAATGCACTGAAAGAATCGGCAATACTTTACAATGTGGATGTACAACTTTTCGCACTTAAATTAGCTGTATTTCTCGAATATTAGATCGTTTTTGTGGGAGCACAATTTCACACCTACTCACCGTCGAACATCGATCAATTCAATTATACTTTTTCTAATTTTGCCATTTGAAGTTACACTTTTCAAAACTCGTTGACGTTATCAAATATTTTACTTTTCATCACCAGTTGCGAAAAATTTTACTTTGATGTAAGTAAATTTCACCACCAATTGCAAAAAATAGAGGAATAAAATTTGTTATAATTTTGAGGTATGTATGGTAAAAACTAATTATAAATATTAACAACATAATTTGACCTCAGCTGACAACGTAGTTTTCTATGTAGCATTAATTTCCGTTTTTTCTATGAAAGTCTCTCCAAGGATGAGAACACGCTTTCAACGCGCTAAAAAGGAAACATAATTTTAATATTCAATGACTATGCCAAAAAGCAGGGGTCTTTGTCGAAATCTCAGAGCCGGCAAACTACGACATTTTAGCAAAGCTGAAATTTTGAGTATGGGTAGTGAAATATGTAGATAAGAACGTATGCATACTTGCTAGCTTGAAAGAGGGGCTCTTTTACGGGAAGCAGGTAATTTTTTTTTTTTTTTTTTTTTTTTGTTCTGTTTCCCACGAAAAGGGATATCCTGTAATGTTCAGAGAACATCGTGGGAACCAAGGGAAAGAAGGTAGGAGTTGGTGTTCTTTTAAATTTCTGGGGTTGTATGCCTTTTTTTTTTTTTTTTTTGTATGCCTCGGGGAACACCTCCCTAGGCAATGAGTTCCAAAGCCTCGCTGTTCGTTGGATGAACGAGTCTTTGGAAATAAATGTTCTGCAGGTCTCCAAAGTGACCACGAAGGGGTGTGATGACTGAACTTGACGGGTTAATCTCGAAGAGACTGCCAAAGCAGGAACGATTGTTGATATTTCAGAAGAGCATTGCCCATGAAAATATCTATAAAATAGAGACAAATCGCCAACTTTTCTACGGTGTTCCAGACAAGTGAGCGAGTTTGTAAGCGAGGCATCACCGACGAGACGAATTGCCCTTTTTTGGACAGAATCCAATAGCCTCAGGATATGTTTAGGTGCCGCGCTCCAAATATGGGAACAGTATTCCAGGACAGGTCGGAACTGTGCCTTATAGATCATAAGCAGCTGAGTGGGGGTGAAATAGCTCTTGGCACGAAACAAAAACCAAGTTTTTGGGATGCACTTTTGGCAATGGACCTCACGTGATTTTCCCAGGAAAGGTTATTGCTGATGGTAATACCAAGCATCGATATGGATGACTTCAGTGGTATGGTTACTCCTGACAAAGTTATGTTAGGCACAGTGAGATCGGCTTTTCTAGAGAAAAGACATGCTTGTGTTTTGTTTGCATTGAATTCTACCAAGTTATTAGATCCCCACTCGAGAATTGTTGCTAAGTCCATATTTATATAATTAACATTTCTTCCTCGTTCATTTCTGGTTTCACGGGCTGATATAGGGGCCCTGGAAGAGAAAGCGGTATGGAGGGTACTATCATCGGCAAAGCTGTGTACTGGACATGAAGTTGCTTTCAACAGGTCGTTGATGTGAAGTAGAAATAGTGTTGGTGCGAGAATAGATCCTTGCGGAACACCAGCATTTATGAGTAGAGTGTCAGATGAAACTCCATCGACCACTACATGGAGAGACCTGTTTGAGAGAAAACTAGCAAGCAGAGAACACAGCTGAGGGGGCAAGCCATAAGACGGAAGCTTGGCGAGGAGTCCCTGGTGCCAAACTCGATCGAACGCCTTGGAGATATCTAAAGCCACAGCTAAAGTTTCTCCGTACTTTTCAATAGATAGCTGCCATATATGTGAGACGTAAGCGAGCAGGTCACCAGTTGATCTCTGATGGCGGAAGCCATATTGCCTATCGTTGACAATTCCTGAGTCTTCCAGATATTTCATGAGCTCGATGTTGATGGCTTTTTCCATGACCTTTGAAATAATAGATAGCAGTGCGATAGGTCTGAAATTGTAAGGGGTTAACAACGAAAAAGGTTTAGTTGGGGGCCATTTCTTAAAATTCCCCACAGGCTTTGTTGGTGTTGAGACCCAGCAAAATCATTCTGATAGTACGTTGGCGAAAGGTGATCTCGGGCATGTGACTGTCAATAGGTGTAATGTTCGGGGGTTGTTTTCCCGATGAATCCAGAGTGGAATTTCCAGCAAATAGGTGCGCTATTGGCTTTTTCCTGGGCAGTCGTTGCTAGTGTTCCATCTTCTTTGGTTAGAGGAGGAAATGAGCTGGAAGTGAAGTTCCTTCCCACAGCTTTGGCGAAAGACCAAAATGAACGGGATCCGTTAGGACATTCAGCAAGTTTTGATCTTATTTTGGCATTGTGGGCATCTTTTGAGCATTCTATTGTCTCTTTGCATATGCCTCTAGCCTCGACATATGCTGCTCTGGTCTCAGGGCCCGGATTTTTTAGCCATCGATGGTATGCTGCCTGTTTGGAAGCCACAGCTCTAGAGCAGTTTCTGTTAAACCAGGTCTTATCGGATGATGTTCTTCTTTCGGTATTCGGTATGTAAGTTTGCATCCCCAACATGATGATTTCAGAAATTGTCTCAGCACATTGTGTTGGATCTACTGAAGAGAAACAAACTCTCTTCCATGGAAACGCTGAGAAAAACATACGAAGACCTTCCCAGTCGGTCGAATTGTAATGCCACATGAGACGGGGTGGTATTGTGCAGCTCGATGGTAAATGGAAAGAGCATGTTGTGGAGATGAGGGTGTGATCAGAGTTTCCAAGTGGGGCACAAACTCCTATTCTATACGGGTCAGGATTGGTGGTGAGGAAAAGATCTAGTGTATTGGCAGACTGGTTGTTGACATCAGGGATGCGGGTTGGTAGCTCGACCAGTTGTTCTAGACCATGAGTGATGGCGAAGGCCTCGGCTTGACGACCCGCATCATCTGTTTTGTTAGAGAATTTGAGCCAGGCAGCGTTATGTACATTAAAGTCTCCCATGATTATGGTTTCAGCTGTTGGATGGTTCTCCTGAATGTAGTCCAGTTTGAGTGATAAAAACTCAAAGAGGTCGTTATATGAAGGTTCATTAGGTGATAGGTAAAGGCAGCAGAGGAACTTAGTCAGTTTGGTATCAGATAGCTTGAACCACATCACATCAAAGTCTTTCGGTTCCAAACTCTCTTCACGCTGGCATGAAAGGTTAGCCTTAGCGTAAAGGCAGACTCCACCTTTGAACCTGAATCGAGAATGGAGTTCGTAACCAGGACAAAGCATATGGACCTTGTTGGTGGACGAGTTTACTTGTGTTTCTGTTAGAGCCAGAATGTCCGGTTTTTTCGTCTGTAGGTGATGGTGGACGTCATTGATGTTCTTGTTGAGTCCGCGGATGTAATAATATAATTGAGTCCGCGGATGTAATAATGCGGATGTAATAATATAAAAGAACATGTAATAATATAACATGTAATAACATGTAATAACATGTAATAATATAACATGTAATAATATAAAAGAACACAAAAAACATTTTCACATACGTTGAAGTATCGTAATGCGTTTGACAATTGATATCGTTCAGTTGGCCAAGCGGTCTAAGGCACTATCAAAAACTTGCGAGGGTTCGAATCCCCACGCCTGAAGATTTTATTTTTATTTTTCCCATACAAATTGAGAAATGAATTGTTTTTTTTTATTTGAATATTTATCACAAAACTGAATTATTTCTCAATTTCGAGCTTGCAAGAACGCATACGTTCTCAACAACATATCATACCATTCATACCTAAAATTTCAGCTTTACTAAAATGAGGTAGGTTTGCTGGCTCTGGGTTCTTACTCTAAAAGTATTATGTTTCTCAAAGATACGTAACCAAAAAGCACCCCATGCTTTTCAATATAGTCGTTGAATATTGAAATATTTTTTTAATTTTTAGTACCTTAAAAGCGTGTTCTTTTGTTTTTTAAATATATATGTTTTATATTTTCAATTCGAATTAAAAAGGATCGCATAACAAAATCAGAAAAAATATTGTGTGAAACATGTTGGGAAACCCTATTTTTTCGTAACTCGCTTTCTTTTGCGGAACTCGCTTCGCTCGTTTCCATGAAATTCGCTCATTACGAAAAATAGTGCTTTTCTCAACTGGTTGCATAAATAACTATTTTAGTTTTGTGCTCTACTACAGGGTGAACAAAGAAAAATCCAATTCGAATAATTTTAAACCAACCAGTGTGAGTTCTCTGATGAGAATTGAAGATTTAATTTAGCCTGGATGAACTCCCTCAATCTCGATCGAAGTTAATTGACATCATTTTTTTTATAGAGGGTTGTTCGAAAATAGGGGTACGTCAACCCCCCGCTTTTTAGGGGTACGTCAACCCCCATTGTTCAGTTCGGATAGGGGAGAGCATGTCATATATACAGTGTCCGTCAGAAAGTTCGCTACATATGGGAAAAAAAATTGTTATTGAAATTTCTGAAAAACTCTAGTGGCGGATCGTTTCTGCATGTCTGGCAACTGAAAAATCCCTTGCTATTTATATCACGTGACCTCAGATTTGGCAGGAATTTTGAAAAAAGTGGTCTGTGATGCCGAAAAATGGGTCAAGCTATCAAAAAAATGTATTGAGAAAATGTGTTTGGAATCCAACGAAAACCACAAGCACCAATTTTGAACCATATTGGAAAAAAAAACTAAAATATAATTTTATTCCTCTACCCTTACTAAGAAACATTATCAGTAGTAATACCACTAGTGACTGAATTTTCGCGATAAGTCTGTCGATTTATTTCTAAACGAAACTGAGTTGCTTTGTTTTCTTTAAGCAACTCAGTTGAGTTTAGAAATGAAAGACAGACTTATAAGATAAATTCAATCACGAGTGGTATTTTATTAGACTATTTCACGAACAAAATGAAAGGTCAAAAAATTTAAATTCGGCAGAATGAGAGGAAGAAATTTAATAATAATAAATAATTCAAATTTAATTATAAGCATGAAATATTTATTTAAACTATAAACGATTTGTTTCAATTATAATTTGTTACCTATAACAATAATTTTTTATGAACACGAACATAATATATTATTCTCGACTATAATTATTATAAATGGTGCAATTATATTATTACCTGATGTACTTGAAGTACTCCTAAAAGTATTCACTATATTCTGATGATTTTCAGCACTAAGATGTAAATACGGTTTCATCGAGTTCGAACTTCCATGTCCAGTAATTTCCATAGCTTGTTGTTCACTAACGCCGGATTGTAGTAACTGACTAACTGGCACGATTAGAGTGATTTGTTATTTTTAGTTTTCTAGTGTCTAATCCTATCTTTTCTGCAGATAGTTTTGATATTGTAATAATACCAATAGGGCAATTCTTGTACCAATTATTATTATTATATTTATTCCACTTGCCATTCACTGTCAGAAAAAGTCTGTCATTGGTAATAATTCCCCTTTTCGATATAAGTTTCCGGTATAATCTCACAGGACACATTTCAGGATTTTTCAAATTTTGAGTAAGCCATTTAGTATCTGCACAGTTTTTATCACCACCGTGGCGGGTTTTGGAGAATATCGGGTTATATGCAATTCTGTTTGTTAAACAGCCTTTGTTGTCAGTCTCTCCCTTAAAAAATGTAACTTGGAAAACGTTGCTTCGTTACCTCTCCAAGCTAGTTCTACGCAGCTATGTGAAAAAACTTCTTTTGGAGTCCCTCTGGCGTGTCTTCGTCTCATTGTAAGCACATATTTCTATATTCATCTGTAGTCACAGCGACAGAACTCATTTTATTTTTTTCGGGTACAGCTTGCAACAATTGTCTCTTACTATCTCGAGCCGCCCTCGCCTCCTTGAACATTATATCTTCGAAGAGATCAAAATGTCTCTGATACTCACAAAAATATTTTTCTCGTACTAATTTTGCAGTAGTGTTCCATATAGTTTTTCTGCATATTGAATGCGCAGTCTTTTAGAATGAATGCTAATCTTTCGTTGCTATTTTCTGCACATAATTTGTAGTTGCGTTCCGCACAGAACGTCATAAATTGTCTCCATATATAAGATTTTGATTTTTTTGTGTTACTGGGTATATTTTCTTCAATATTTTGGTTTATTACTTCGTTTGAAGTAGCACCGAAGCGATTCATTTTGACGTTTGCAGCTACAATTATTTTTGGTCAAACTGTCAAACTTTGCATTGCGATCCGTATCCATGGTTACGTCGTTGAAAACACCATGCTGATAGACCAATCAGAATTGAAAGACAGCTGGTGTTTTCGCGATAATACAAGCTGTCTCTGGTTTTTGATTGGTCAGATGTTGTGAAAATTCCAAGGTTCGTGGAATAGTCACCTAAATCACATAAGTTTGGGTCAAAACTAATAAAATATTTGTGGAATAGATATTTTGCGGGAGATTAATTATGAAAACACGATTTAGTCTTGTCACTAGGTGTTGTCATGCCCTGTATATTGATGCACATGAGCTTATTCAATATTCTCAACCCGTAAATAAAATATAAACCAACTAATATTTTCAATTAAAACTTAATAATACATTATTTATCGTAATTGAATTTAGTATTGTTTAGATAGATGTGGAAAAATAAAAAAAATTCAATAAACAAACAATGTACAAATTTTCAATATTCTACGTGACCACCTCACATAGAATTGTTCTGGAAAACATTTCGCGGCGAACATTTTTCAACATAGTTCTGTTGATCAGTGCTGCACAATTCCTTATACAAATTTCTAAATGTTCTACATCTCGAAATGGGCGTTGTTTAAAAACATTGCTTTTCAGGTAACCCCATAAAAAGAAATCACACGGCGTTAGGTCTGGAGACCTAGCAGGCCAAGGATTACCTGAATATCGACCTATTCCCTGCTCACCAAGCTCATTGTTCAACCACCCACGCACTTCATTCGTGGAATGAATGGAAGCCTCATTTTGTTGGAAGAATAAACGAATCCGCTCTTGTAGGTTTTCGATAAATGTAGATATCTCGGTATGTAAAAAGTTCAAATACCGTTCGCTATTTAAACTTTGCCTAAAAAAGAAGGGACCTACAATTCGCTCATTTAAAATTCCACACCATACATTCAGTTCAAACTATATTGGTCCTTGGCTTCAATAATAAAATAAGGATTATGATCTGCCACCATCTACAATTTTGAGAAATGACGACACCATTTGAGGTAAAAGTTGCTTCGTCAGAAAATAGCTCATTTTTTGAGAAATCACGGTTGTCTTCTAACACAAAATTAAAATCGAGCCTCATAATCCATGTCTCGCAGTACTTGCACAAATTTTGGTTTGGATGGGTGAAAGTGATTTTGCTTCAAAATTCGTCCAACAGAGGTTTGAGATATTTCTGCCATTATTTTCGTCTCAGTGATTGTCAGTAAAACACTGTTTACATTATTTACAACAGGCTTATCGCGAACACTTTTATATTTGTTTTGAACCGAAATAGTTTCCTTACATTTTTTCAATATCTTTGCCACTGCAGTAAAATGCAAATTTTGGTCTGGATGCCTTCCATTGAAAATTTTCAGCTGTTTCTCTTGTGCTATGATAATTTTCGCCATATAGCAATACTATTTCTATTTTTTCTTGTATACTCAGTTTTAGAGCTATTTCTATTGATATATTGAAAGACACAAAAACTGATAAAGAACGACAACTCCAACAAAATTGTCAACAAGTTATTGTGACATTTGTTATTGTTACAACAAAAGTCATTGAAGTTCAAATTTACTAACCAATATTAACTTTAGCAAGGATAAATAATGTATTAAGTTTCAATTACAAATATTAGTTGGTTTAAATTTTATTTACGGGTTGAGAATATTGAATAAGCCCATGTGCATCAATATACAGGGCATGACTACACCTAGTGACAAGTCATAATTAATCTCCCGCAAAATGTCTATTCCACAAATATTTGATTAGTTTTGACCCAAACTTATGTGATTTAGGTTATTAAAGCTATTTCCAGATAAAGCAAGAATGTATAATGTTTCTTAGTAAGGGTAGAGGAATAAAATGGTCTTTCTGATTTATTTTTTCAATATTTAGGTCCACATTTTCTCAATGAATTTTTTCGATATCGTGTCAATTTGACCCATTTTTCTCCATTACAGAAAACTTTTTTTTTAATTCCCGTCAAATCTGAGGTTACAACGGATTTTTCAGTTGTCATGCAGGCAGAACCGAACCGCCATTAGAGTTTTTCAGAAATGTCAATCATAATTTTTTCCCCATATATAGCCAACTTTATGACGGACACTATATATCAAACATTCTTTAATGTTAAGAACTTCGCATAGTCATTTCAGGTATACAGGGTGAGTAAAAAGATACAGTCCAAGTTCAGAAAAAAAAATGTTTTTTCATGAATTTTTTATATAATGTACGGATTGAGGATTCCGAAATAATGTCATCAATATCATAATAGGTCTCCGGACTCTTTTGTCGGCTACATACTTTTGAATTTTCGATTGACTCGGCCGTTACTTGATGGAAATCCATAGTAATTTTAAATCACAACACACGCGATTAGATTTCCACAGAATGTTATTAGATTTACAACATGTTCCACTAGCACGGTAGCTTCTTCAGGTGAATGTACAATCACCTGAAGAAGCTACTGTGCTAGCAAAACATGTGAATTTAATAAAATTCTGTAGAAATCTCATCGTCTGTGTTATGATTTAAAAATACTTTTTTTCTGTGACTGGAAAAAAGTTTGACATTTTATCTCTGTTGACAGGTAACAAAATATAACTTTTTATGAAATTAATTTTTTCCCTGGGAAAAAAGTGAGTACTTTTTCCCCGGATATATATACACATAAGTAAAGGTAGATATTCAATTTTAGAATATTTTATTATACAAACGTTACATTTCCTTTATATCAAAAGTACAATTATTAAATGTGCATTGCATGAATGACATGTTCCTTGAAGTATTCGGTACACCAGTCGAATTTTCTTGTGTTGAAATTATAATTTTTTTTGCTATGGACACAACTGCCGTTGATGTACCTGGTCGCAAATCGGGTGTTATTTCAGAACTGCCACATGTTCTAAACACTTTATTAGCTATTTCTGTCCTGTGTGCTACCGATTCATCAACATACCTTCAGCGACCGTTGATGACTTCCAACCGCCATGTTTCTTTAGTGTCATCAAGTCTCCCCCAGATTCAACTAAAAGTGTGGCAGACGATCTTCGAAATGAATGACCTGTATATGAGTCAGCATTTTCAAGTTAAAGAAAATTAGCTACTGCTTCAGGTACCTAATAAAACTGATTTTTGCCCACAACCTGATTGATACATTTTCCATTGCGATATGCATAAAACAGGCGGCGATCCTTTGCTGCTGCTGGACGAAGGTAAAATTGAATATATTCTTTAGTAACTGCAAATCTCCTGTTTACATCATTCTTTGTTTGCTTAAGTTTCACAATTAATAACGTTCCCGAATCTTCAATATCATCTAATGTTACCTGGCTGATTTCACAAATTCGACAAGCTCCTGCAATCCCAAATACAACAACAACCTTGGCCATTAAATAAACTTCATCGCGAGCATTATTTAAAAAATCACTAATTTGTGTACTCGTAAAAATCGCAGCATTCTTGGGCGTGTAACCTTTCCCATTTTGTTTCAGAAATGTAATTAGTTTGAAATATCTTGAAATGTCTACATTATTATTGGATAATAACATACTTTTAATCATTGAATAATTCGACCACACTGCTGATGGCTTTTGTTTTTGTGCCAGTTCCGAAAAATAAGCCAATAACACCGTATCCGAGAAAGAACTGCATGTCTTTTTCATCTTCCATTCCATAAATCTTAAATACGCGGTGTCGTAAATTTTCCGCCTTTAAGCTGGCAATAATTTTTGTAACGCTACTTTCGCTACATCTACTAACTCCGGTGGAGTCAGGGAAAACTAGGAATCAACCACTAAGCAATTTTTTAATCAAATCACAGAATTAAATTGACAGATATTTGATTACTTTAAAGGTTTCCTTAGCAACGTAGGTCTAATTGTCGCTATAAGTACAACAGCCTACCAGTTTAAAAATTCAAATTTCACATCGATAATTTTCTGTGTATTATACACGGGAAAAATATTAGATTTTAGGTCTCGGTTTTTTGTCACAACCTTGACAAAACAACCTCATCCTATGAATGAAACAGAACTTGTGGCAGCATGTGTTATATTGAAATGGAGACTCCTCATTTGATAGCTGCTTTTGATTTAGTTATCCTTGTATAATATGTATTTATGCCGAATGCTGTCATTACTTTTTCAGCCTGCTCACATTGTAAAGAAATATTTTGAATGACGCTTGACAACTCTGATTATCTTGGGCTCTCGGCAATCGGCGATAGTTCTGAACTTGTTACGTCACATCCTGGCGCGGTTTCCGCAGTGTTCAAACAGGAGCATTTCTTTGTTTTTTTTTAAACTACTTCGAAAAAAAAAAATCCAACCACTTTTCTCATCGATCTGGACATTATGGTATTTTTTTCAGAAATTAATGATTTCGCCTATTCAATAAAAGCTTGTCTTTAAAAAGTTTTTTTATTCAAACTTATTCATATTTTTTGTGTAAAATATATTGATACATTTCAAAATTAGTTCATTGAATAAATATCCAGAAAACGTAGATATTTACTATCGCTGACTTTCTTGTAGAATTTTGGGAAATATAATACCCCCACCAATCATTTGTTGATTTTATGCCAAATATCCCATTCGTCGGTTTGATTGTAAAATATCCCCTATTTTGTAGAAACCCCACATTTCACAGAAATCATATAAAATATTTTTCTGGTTTCTTTGGAAACAGGATTTTCAAATGAAAGACATTTCATTCATCATGTATAAAAGGTATTGGATTTTTGGAATAGGTACCGCACTAATCTACTCCGAATATTTTTCAACAAGAAGAATAATTGATCGAAAATAGACATTTCAATAGTTTCCTCTGAAAACGATAAAACACTCCAATAACCCGTTTCTGTGAATTTTTTAGGAATGAGACTGATATTTTCTTCAACATATATGACTATTTACGAAATACGACCAAAGTGGAGACAGACTTCCGAAACTCGACTTTTTTTATCATAATACCAAGAAAATGGGCAGCAGAAATAAATATAAATTTTATGTTCCTTTCAATAACAGCTGAGCATCGGAGAATACATTTGGAATATTAGGGAAACGTGATTAGCGTATTTTCTCTATACATCGCGGAATAGGCCTACAGGGGATACCACTAAAAAAATGCACCGGCAAATCCACCTATGAGGTGGTGTAGAAACGAGTTAAATCATATCGTATAATATGAAAATCCAACAAAATGCATAAGATTCATTGATTTCCAATGCATTAGTCCGAACCACCCCCTTATTTTGTATTTCTTATTACGGAGAGTTTGTTCAAAAATAGCCCATTTCTGTGTCCGATGGAGTATATGGGTATCAATAAAATCCGACCATTCAAAAGAATGTAGCCGAGAAACGAGTCCGGAGACCTATGCTGATATTGATGACAATATCTCATACTCCCCAAACCTTATTAAACATTCATGAGAATTAACCAATTTTTTCTTGAAATACAACGTATTCATTAAAAAAAAACATTTTTCTAAGAAACTTGACTCACCCTGTACACATGAAATGACTATGCGACGTTCTTAACATTGAGGAATATTTTATAAAATATATATATATATATATATATATATATATATGTATGTATATATATATATATATATATATATATATATATATATACAGAGTTGCCACTTTTTTAATGGGATTGTATTGGTAACTTTTAAACCATAAGAGTTAGAAGGTCGGTGAAATGGAGAAAAAGTTGCATTCATAGAAGCATTGTCAAGCAGTTCAAACAAATCGAGATTATCAGGGCCGGTTATTGAGATATCACAAGGAAAGTAAATTCTGTCATTTTGATTTTTCTTTTTTTCCCACTTTATTTCGAATATTATCAAAAAATGTCACGAGAGTTTTTTATTCTACAGTAAATTATCCTCAATTTGACATAATCAGATTTCGTTTCCAACGTTTCGTACGCTCTGGGCCACCCCAACCTATTTTTTCAATACGGACCTGCATATTTTATGACACTTTTCGAAATAACTTTTAACGCTGAATTCAACGATATATCATACAATGTCATTCAAAGTTGATTTTCAGGTGATTTTGACCCTTATCCAAATTTCTTTGGGTCGGATCTGTATTACATTTAGGTACTTTTAGTTTAATTAACAACATGCAATACATTTCGATAAGAAAATCAACTTACTCATCTTCAACTGAATGGAACGTAACAGAATCAAAGCAAGAAAAAAAAATTTTTAAATTTAAGGAAAAACCAATTAAAATTAAAAAATTTAAAAAAAAAAAAAAAAAAACAAGAAACAAGTAATAATTATTTACAAATTTCAAATAAACCTTCCAACTGTTCGAAATGTCCACCATTTTGTAAAATGCACTTTGCGGTTCTGGAACCCATACTTCTTATACATTTGCTTATTTCGTCTCCTTGAATACCTTCCAATACATTCTCAATCTTCTCGCGAAGAATCTCTATTGTCGGGTTCGTAGTATCATAAATTTTATTTTTGAGATATCCCCACAAATAAAAATCCAGCGGATTCAAATCCGGAGATCTGGCAGGCCATGCTACTGGACCTCTTGTTCCAATCCATAAATCGGAAAAAGTTCGATTTAGATAGTCTGTGACTATTCTTGAGTTGTGTGGACCACATCCGTCTTGTTGGAACCATGGACTATTACGCCGATACCGTATAGAAAGATCATCCAACATTTCTTCTATAATTTCTACATATTTTGCTCCGGTTAGGTTGCCGTCAATAAAATAGGGTCCCAGTAATTTATTATTCAACAAACCGCACCATATGTGCATTTGTGAATGTCGTTTCGTCTCCCCAAATGATATTGTGCGCAAAATTGTTGTTATTCCGCACCTTCCGTTGAAACCAATTACAGAATTGCAACCTTCTCTCAGGATCATTGCGATATAGTTTTTGCACGTCTTGGTATATATAGTCATGGTATCCGTGTCTCTTGAGTATTTTATTAACAGCACTTTTTGATAAATCGCATTCACTGGCCATAGTTCTCGATCCTATTCCTGGATTCATTTGAATTTGGGCCAGAACATTGATGTCATTGATAGGCTCGTTTCGTCGTAATAAGGACCTCTCAGTTTGATGAATGAATTATGTGCAAGTAACGTTGTAGATAAACGTCGAAACATTTTAATATTTGGTGTTGTTCTTTCAGGATATAATTCACCATACCTTTGTTGTGCTTTGAACGAATTTCTATCTAGTTTTATGTACACTTCGTACATATCTCTCTTCTCTTCATTTGTGTATCTTACCATATCGAATAAGTTAAATTGAAATTACTCAGAAAAGTATTTAATGACAAGTTCTCGTGACACAATAATAAACGAAGTGACAAATAATATGACATTTCTTGTTATGTTCTTTTTTATCCACGGCCTACTACTTGAAAATAATACATTCAATAAACCTAGAGTTGTGTGTATGTAAGAAAAAACAAGTCTATCAACGATATCAATGTTTTGACCCAAATTCAATTGAACCCAGAAAAAAAATCGAAAACTGTGGCCAGTGAATGCAATTTATCAAAAACTGCTGTTAATAAAATAGTCAAGAGACTCGAACACAATGATTTTAAAATTGAATACCAAGCCTTGCAAAAATTATATCGTAATGATCTCAAAATAAAGTTCGATTCTGTAATTTGTTTCAACGGAACAAATGACGAATCCAACAATAATGATTCCTCGCGAGAAGATTGGAAGGTATTCAAGGAGATGAAATAAGCAAATGTATAAGAAGTATGGGTTCCAGAACCGCAAAGTGCACTTTACAAAATGGTGGACATTTCGAACACTTACTTCATTAATGTTCATCATTTACTTTCGAATGATCATTTGATTTTTCTTCCATTAAATAATAGTTTCGTTTAATTATTATGAATTAGGTTTTTCACCTCTTGAAATTTGTAAATAATTATTACTTGTTTCTTGCTTTGATTCTGTTACGTTCCATTCAGTTGAAGATGAGTAAGTTGATTTTCTTATCGAAATGTATTGCATGTTGTTAATTAAACTAAAGGTACCTAAATGTAATACAGATCCGACCCAAAGAAATTTGGATAAGGGTCAAAATCACCTGAAAATCAACTTTGAATGACATTGTATGATATATCGTTGAATTCAGCGTTAAAAGTTATTTCGAAAAATGTCATAAAATATGCAGGTCCGTATTGAAAAAAATGAGGTTGAGGGTCGCCCAGAGCGTACGAAACGTTGGATACGAAATCTGATTATGTCAAATTGAGAATAATTTACTGTCGAATAAAAAACTCCTGTGACATTTTTTGATAATATCCGAAATAAAGTGGGAAAAAAAGAAAAATCAAAATGACAGAATTAACTTTTCTTATGATATCTCAATAACCGGCCCTGATAATCTCGATTTGTTTGAACTGCTTGACTGGACTAGTTGAAAATAACTATGAATTTGAAATAAACTTAGTAGAAAGGATATTCCTTGAGGTTGCAGTCAAATTTAATGGCCAGTGAATAAAGAAAAACTCTCTCTTATTTTGTCAAGCTTTCGTAAATCTTTATTTTCATTATCAAGACAGCTGTGAAAAAAGGAAAACACAATTGTGAAATACGATTTTTAACAAATCTATAGAACTAACTAAGGTGAGGTTAAGTGAAGACAGCGATCTAATCACCATTTTGTGATTGAGGAAATTTTCGAAATCAAATCACTATGAAATACTACTAGTAATAATATAAAAATTAACAATTGCAAACGCACATATTGTTTAAGAATCTTAATTTAAACAATTTAAAATTTGACAAGTCAAAATTACCACATGGTTAAAGCATGACTGAAAAAGGAAAATGGTGGATGACAAGTAATGCATGACATGACCTACCTAAGTGTCATTTACAATTACTTGTTGAAACTTGATTCCAATTGAAGTTTTGAAAGATAAAAAACTGCTTAGTATTTCTTGATTTTTTCTCTCATTTATCAATTGTTGTCATATAGATTGGTACTATTCCTTTTGTTTTGTGGACAAAAACATGTTTCTCCCATGACATTTTGACTTTGACATATGACACTTGACACTTCATGTCATGCATTACTTGTCATCCACCATTTTCCTTTTTCAGTCATGCTTTAACCATGTGGTAATTTTGTACTTGTCAAACTTCAAATTGTTTAAATTAAGTTTCTCAAACAATATGTGCGTTCGCAATTGTTTAATTTTTATATATATTACTAGTAGTGTTTCATAGTGATATGATTTTGAAAATTTCCTCAATCACAAAATGGTGATTAGATCGCTGTCCTCACTTAACCTCACCTTAGTAAGTTCTACAGATTTGTTTAAAATCGTATTTCACAATTGTGTTTTCCGTTTTTCACAGCTGTCTTAATAATGAAAATAAACATTTTCGAAAGCTTGACAAAATAAGAAAGAATTTTTCTTTTTTCACTGGCCATTAAATTTGACTGCAACCTCAAGGAATATCCTTTCTACTAAGTTTATTTCAAATTCATAGTTATATATATATATATATATATATATATATATATATATATATATATATAACATGCTATCCCCTATCCGAACTAAAAAGGCTCATCCAGGCTTAACTAAATCTTCAATCCTCATCAGAGAACTCGCACTGGTTGGTTTAAAATTAATCGAATTGCACATAACGAAAAAGTATAATGGATACGAGACATTGAGGCATGGTATTCCCAGAATAAATAGGCGTCTTATCAATTCTCGGAATTGTTAAAAATTATGAGCAGAAACCTTCTCTTTTCATCTTTAACATCCTGTATATCGAAAACTAGTAGGTCGAATATTGTATGCCCAGGGACACTTTTACCGAAAATCTACAACATACCAAAAATTCAGGGAATTTATCCGAAAACTATTTTCCATAAGGATGGTGCGGGGTCTTTTGCCAAGATGTATCGATATGATACATCTTGGCAAAAGACCCCGCACCATCCTTATGGAAAATAGTTGGTATGTTATAACTCTTCAAAAGAACCACGAGAGAATTATAGCATTCGAATTGTGAGCTTGTTTTTCATCAAATAGCGATTATTTTTCTACTCGAACATACTGGAAATATAAAATATTGTTATCCACAGCTGGTATATTGTAATGCTTGTGTTTACAAAAGTCTTAGGTCGATAAAACATGGTGTCTTATGGTCATAAGACAGTAGTGTGTGTATTGACCAGTGGAAACGAGTTTCATATCTCACGCTGAACATTAGAATACAATAAGTTTGAATGTTTATAGAACACCAATATTTGTCATCATCGTCATCATATGAAATGAAAAATCAGATACTATTGACACCAGCTCAGGTTTCTGGTTTGGAATTCCTGAAAGATTCTATTTTATGAAAACTCACCTTTGAGTTGGAAAGGTCTTGCTGCCATAGATTCCTCACTCTCAAACTTCAATTCGATATCTGGTGAATTTTCTACGCAGTAAATATTGGCAATTTGCAGTACACAGACAAGTAAAAAGATTTCGGCAACTTTCATCATCTTGTTTTTTTTGCTATTCAGCTATTCAACTACGAGACGTTATAAATACCCAACAGTTTCTCATTGACTGAACTCTGTTTTAAAGTCTTATTTCAAATACAATGAGATAAGACTGATATAATGTTTTGAGAAAATGTCATTTATTAATGATTTTTTAACTAAACCTTGACTTTGTTTTTGAATGATATGTACTCACTACTTGGGTGGTTATCAGAAATGGAATTTTTCCCAATTTTATCATATCAGCACTTATTATTATATGAATATATTTCAATGGTGTCACAAGAAATTATTCGAGTTGATAATGATTTAACATTAAACATTTGTGATAAAACAACATTTCAACATTTACTTTACCAAAATATCCGTGAAACTGTAATTGGTTGTTGAATTGAAGATTGGAAAACCAAGATCAACGTGAAGAATTAACATTACTTTTCGTGATAGCTAACAGAACTTTTTTTGGCACAATGTAACTATATCTGAAATTAACAGAGTACAACAACGATTGTCTAAATTTATTGTGACAATTTTGATACTGTCCACTTATAAATAAGTATGAGGATACAAAAATCATCTAGATCGCATGTTTATTGAAGACACAAAATAGTTCTTGACCTGTAAATCATATGCCCTTCATTAGGATGTGACAGACAACTATTCTGGAAATTTAAATTTTAAATAAGAAGTAATTGCTTAAAATGATGCACTATGAAGAGTGGAATGAAATTTATAAAATGACCAATATAAACAATATCACTGATGAGTTCACTGTGAAAATCAAATATGCCATTGAAACTTCCACTATACAAAAAAAAATTAAATGCTTGGAAAGGAAAATGAATTCTTGGATCACGAAAGCTTTGATTAAATTCGCATCTATAAAACAAAACGTTTATAAGTTACAAATAAGTAATAATAACTACAAATGGGTTAACGTTGAGGAACTCACAGGGAAAAGAAAACCCAAATTAATAAAAATAAAACCGTAAATAATAACACCAAAATTCTGAATGAAAAAGAAATTGCCAATATATTCAACTCTAACTATGACACTGTGGGTCAAAGATTGTCTGAACAAATCATTAAATCATACAACTCGGTTGTGAAAAGAAATAAACTGGATACTATCATTAAAGAACTTGAAAATCATAAATTTCCGGGAATTGATGGTATAACTTCGGAAAACCTCAAATTAATCGGTGAAACACCTATAACTTATCTGATTAATAAACAATTTGAAAATGGCGAATTTCCTGAAAAAATCAAGACTTATTCAAAAAAGGTGACCGAATAATAATACACCAACAAATATCGTTAATAAGTTCAGTTGCTAAAGTTGTTAATAACCGTCTTGTGATATTTTTGCAAGTTTATTTTTTGATATTTTTATTGTCTGACAACGTATATTTTTAATTTGACGTCTGTCATCATTGCGAATAAAAAGTGAAAAATGAATAAAAAACGGTTCAGTACATCGTATCATTTTGCGAGGAAATGTGTTTATGATTGTAACAAAAAATAATCTACAGAATACCACACGGGAGATCGATAAAGTAGAAAATAGTTCTCCAGGTTTTTTTCTCAAAGTTGTTGCTATTTGCCTGATTTCGAAAATCTGTCAAATTATTTTCACTTTATTCTCACTCTCTTGTGATATTACAACTGATAATATACTTTCACTTAACCAATTTGGGTTCAGATCCAAAGAATCAATCGAATAGAAAAATCGAAATTAAACGGTTTTCTTCACATAAAGGATTCAATATAAAATTGAACCAGAAAATGGTAGATCTCAGGTGAAAAACAACTACTTTCCTGGCAAATACCACGCAGAACATTGAATGATATTCACCTGAAAATCCATGCATACTTCCATATAATATCAATGGACATTGAATGCAAATGTTTCTTTCTGATAAGCTCGATTATGTTTAATTTATGTCGTGTTCACCTAACAATCCGCATACCGGTTTCAGGCTTCTTGGCCCTCATCAGTACGGAGGTAGTCAACCAGCCAAAGGTCCAAAGAACTCTGGCTGAAGTGAGACACAACGTAAACAAACCATCATCGATCTTGTAACACCTATAGGTACGCCGGAAAAGATAAACTTTAACTGGCGGTACCTAGTGACAGAAAGAAACACTCCGAAAATCTCCCACCTCGATAGGTTTCTAAATAAAAGATTCCTTCTCAGTGGGAGTGGCAAGCCCGTCTAGCATATAGTGAAAGATAAGTGCCATGTGAAGTGGAATGAATAGAAAAATCGAAATTAAACGGTTTTCTTCACATAAAGGATTCAATATAAAATTGAACCAGAAAATGGTAGATCTCAGGTGAAAAACAACTACTTTCCTGGCAAATACCACGCAGAACATTGAATGATATTCACCTGAAAATCCATGCATACTTCCATATAATATCAATGGACATTGAATGCAAATGTTTCTTTCTGATAAGCTCGATTATGTTTAATTTATGTCGTGTTCACCTAACAATCCGCATACCGGTTTCAGGCTTCTTGGCCCTCATCAGTACGGAGTAGTCAACCAGCCAAAGGTCCAAAGAACTCTGGCTGAAGTGAGACACAACGTAAACAAACCATCATCGATCTTGTAACACCTATAGGTACGCCGGAAAAGATAAACTTTAACTGGCGGTACCTAGTGACAGAAAGAAACACTCCGAAAATCTCCCACCTCGATAGGTTTCTAAATAAAAGAAGCCTGAAACCGGTATGCGGATTGTTAGGTGAAGTCATGGTTAATATAAGATATCATATCATTGATGAATATGTTGAAAAATAGAGGTCCCAACACGGATTCCTGGGGGACTCCGGAAGTAGGTGAGAACTCCACGGACTTATGTCCATTGCAGTCGACAAACTGTGATCGTTCTGTTGGATAGGAATTTAAAAATTAAAGCAGGTCAAGTGAGAATTGAAGGTTGTGTAATTTATGAGCAGGAGTACGTGATCAAATTTGTCGAACGCCTTGGAGAAGTCCGTGTAGATCACATCTACCTTAGCTTCCTCATCAAATGCAGTACATACATATTGTGTTAGGCAGAATAGGTTTGTTGTGGTAGATCTCCCTCTTATGAAACCATGTTGGGATTCTATGATTTGGTTCTTTATATGATAGAAAATGGGCTGGTAGATCGCTATTTCGAAAGTTTTTGGGAAATTATTTATTATTGTTATTGGCCTGTAATTTAAAATGTATTGGAACAAGTTTTGATTGTTTCAATAGTAATGGGAAAGTCTTATTGGACAGTGAGAGGTTGTAAAGCACCGTTAGTGGTTTTGCGAGAACTGTAGCGCGGTCATGTAGAAGAAATGGAGGGATTTTGTCAGGTCCCATTGTGTTTTTTGGTTTGAGTTTTTTTATGGCAAAGGCAACTTCTTTCTCTGGAAGATTATTAATTCCGAAGCAGTCATAGCCTAGATCATGGAGAATATGAATCATGAAAGAAATTGGCGAACGCGTTTGCAATGCTTCCGGGATCATCAAATTGTTCACTCTTATAGTTAAATACGTTAGGTAGTGAATAGCACGTCCTTTTGTTTTTTATGTATTGCCAAGAAAGTCATGTTTCAAGCGCGTATTAACTGGCGTTCCTCATGGGACGGGGACCAGTACTCTTTCAAATGTACCTTCTCTCGAAGGAAACGCAAATATATAATTTGTAGACGATACCGTGTTTTTTTTCACCGGTGCTACTTGGAATGGAGTTAAGGACAAATAATTTGATTGAAATTAAAATAAAGAAACATGAATTAACAAAAATATTACTCACTGTGAAATAACAAAAATTGCTTCAGCCTGGATTAGAACCCGGGCCGCCCAAAAATGGGACTTCCATGTGAATGAATAAACTGAGATCTACACTTTTTACCATCGAACAACTGACAAATTTCCTAAAAATCATTGAATTTCTATACCGCTCACTTGTAGAACCTCACCTGCAATATGATATATCTGGTTGGGGTTGGGGTATACAATTATCACGTAGAACAACTTCATATGATGCTATAATACTTCTTGAGAATTATAGATGATTAGAAACGTATCTACCCCACAGAGAAACTTTACGTATTCTTGAACTGAAAGAATTGTATTACTACATGGTGCTCTGCTGAAAATGTAAAAATGAAAACGAACTGACATCTATAAACCATGTACATTAAACTAGATTCTTATAGTTTTGTATAGCAAAACTTCAAAAACGATAGGACAGACATCTTTTTAATACACCGCTCCTAAAATATTTCCAGGTTCCAAATCCTCAAAAAATTAATAAACTGGTATAAAAAAAATGATAATTTGGTTGGAAATTTTTTCTATAAAAGACATGCATAAATATTTCATTTGATTATAGATGAAGAGAATTGAAATTAAGTTTTACTATTCTTGAATATTTACTATTTCTTAGTTACTAAATATGTTTCGGGTTAAATAGAAATCATCCTATTTCTTATGTTTTATATTAGATTACTTTCATTACAATATATTACTTTATTTTTTATTTCTATTAAGTATTATTATATATTTTCAGGAACTCGGTATGCGTTATCTTTGAGGGATATCCACATATTACTTACTGTAAATGTGCAGGTTTCTGTCTAAGCTTTAGTACTTATCTTCTCTTTCAAATTTAAATTATTATTAGATATCTGAATGGAGTATTACCATAATAAGATTTCTTCGTGAAATTGTTAATTGTCATAAATTTTTTTAAATTAAAATATAATGTAACTTAAATATTTTTTATTTCAATTTTTGTCCAATTTTGATAAATGATATCAGTTGAATTGAATACTGTTCAAAGGTATCTTATTGACACCTCTTTTTTCACAAATTCAATATGGATTTATTAGAATCCAAAAATGAACTGCTCACTTGTGGTTTGTGAAATTCTATACCTCTATTACTCTCTGTCTGAGATAAAACATAAAATATCGACTTAGTTTTAGTACTCTATTATTCAGACATTTTGAATAAAATAATTTATATACAGTGCTCGTCTAAAGTCCGCCCCCCCCTACTAATTTTTGAACCACCTGGTATATCGCAACGAAATTAAGAGGGGTTGAATAGGAGATTAAAACCTACTTCTTCATGGAAAAATAACAGCTAAAAGTTTTAAAATGGCGGCTGATCGCCATCTTCAATAATTTTTTTAAATAGAACATTCCGTATATTATTCCACTTTCTAAATCTGCTCATAATTCTCAACAGTTTTCTCTAATACACTTTACTCCTGAATTCAATTGTTTTCGGAATGTTAACGTTTGGAAAGTGACATTCCGGTTTAAAATGAAGTATGGATTTTGGTCACTTCCAGTGAAACATTTTGCTAATTAAACGTTGTTATAAGTTTGTAGTTAAATCTCTTAATGAATTCGACTGATAAGAGCCTTGAAGAGAGTTTATTAAAGATAAACATTACCGCTTACCGGAATATCTCGAAGCCTACGAATGTGTTCTGTAAATTCACAATCAAAACAAATTAGTTAGCTAAAAAATTATAATTTATTTTTGAATAACACTTTTATTTAACCCCAACAATTATTTCATCAAGTGTTCAATGTGGCCCCCTCCTAAATCTTGACAATAAAGTTCCCTATTATAAATAGCTTCTCTCACGTTGATGAAAGTCTGTTCATCTATTCCTTCACATGTATCTATTATTCTGCGTTCCAACTCATCTATTGTTTGGCTTTCAGTGGCGTAGATTTTCGACCACATATTCCCCCAAAGCAAAAAATCTAGAGGTGTAAGATACGGAGATCTTGGTGGCCATTCTGTACTTCCCCTGCGACCTATCCATCGCCCAGGAAAGTTTGTATCGAGGAACTCTCTAAACATGCGATCGAAATGGGGAGGTGCCCCATCCTGCAAAAATATGATTTCACGATTTTCAAACTCTTCCTGATTGTTTAATACAATTTGTCTCATTCGAGGTTCAATTTCAGTTTCTAAAAGATTTCTAAAAGATTTCTGTAAGATTGCCTCTGAAGAAAATCGGTCCAACAACGCGATTGCCCAAAATCCCCGCCTTAACATTTACCTTTTTAGGAAACTGGGTATGTCCCTCTCCGAAAATATGCGGATGAGTATCGTTCCAGTATCGTACATTATGTTAGTTGACTTTTCCATTAGGAAAAAACGTGCATTCGTCTGCGAAACATACACGTTTTAGGAAGTCCCGTTCTCCTTCAATTGTTCTTGTTAGCCACTCACAAAATTCAACCCTCCGGTCTGGATCATCCTCCGTGAGAACATGCAGGATTTTCATTTTATAGGGATGAAACTTTTCTTTTTTAGAACTCTTTGGACACTTTTTGAACTCACTCCACAGGATTCAGCAACTGCAGACGTCGACTGAGTCGGATTGATTACCATTTCAGCAACAATTTCTACCTTTTTTTTCTTCTGAAAGAAGAGGGACTTCCTGATCTTGGATCATCTTTCAGCGTACCAGTTGCTTGGAGCTTATTTGAAAGTTTGCGCAAATATGACCTCGAAATAGGATTTTCGGGAAATCTATCATTAAACATACGGACTGCTAGAGGATAATTTCTTCCAGCTTCTCCAAATAACAAAACTGCTTCAAATTTATCGTCTAAACTACGAGCCATGATCACACTTTTCATAAAAGGATTTAGGCGCTCAACGGACTATTTGACAGTTAGCAGTTCAGATTGACAGAAAACAAGATGTTACCGCGACAACGATTTTTTCCATTGCAAACTTGATTGAAAGCAACATTAGTGTTTTTGGTTGGGTTTGAAATGACCAAAATGTCACTTTTCAAACGTTAATATTTCGAAAACAATTGAATTTAGGAGTAAAGTGTATGAGAGAAAACTGTTGAGTATTATGAGCAGATTTCGAAAATGGAATAATATACGGGGTGTTCTATTTAAAACAATTATTGAAGATTACGATCAACCACCATTTCGAAACTTTTAGTAGTGATATTTTCATGAAAAAGTAGGTTTTTATCTCCTATTTGAGCCCTACAAATTTCGTTGTGATATACCAGGTGGTTCAAAAATTAGTAGGGGGGGAATGGACTTTTGACGAGCACTGTATATATATATATATATATATATATATATATATATTTATATATATATATATATATATATATATATACATATATTGGATTGAGGGGTTCTTGATCTTGATAATAGTATATTTCTGGATTTTTCTAGGGTTGGTAGATTCGTTTGTAGAAAAATAATATAATATATGCTATTTTAAACGTTTCGCCCTCGTTTGGGAGAAACTTCAGTTCAAATTAATTCTTAAAAATATATGTACATCTGAAAATTTAATTCTTAATTAAGAAACATCTGTTAGATTAAAGTTAGGTTAGATTTAGAAAAATAGTGAAATACCATCTGGTAACGTACCTTGGTTGAACCATATTAGTATTGTATTAGCAACCAATTGTTGAGCGTTGTGATCATGATTATCTTTATGTTATATTTATATATATTTATATATATATATATATATATATATAAATATATATGTATGTATTGAAATTTCATTGAAAATGTAGTATATTTATTACAATTTTAGTATTCTCACGTGGCTGTGAATGAAGTTTTGAATATTCCGTCCATATAATTCTTAACGTCTCCCTCCCTAATTTCAGATTGCCAGAGCCTCCATTTATTTGGTAAATCTCGCAAAAATGTTTGTAGCGGTGATTCTTCTCGTTTGGAATACTTCACAAAAGCCTGATGTAAATGTGTAAATATTGAAGTAATGATTGATATCATTGAGTAGTTTCATTTATTCTAATTTAAGTTGAATGGCCTCAAGTGTTTTTTTACTACAACATTCGTGATAAGGCTAGCAGCATGAACTATTACAAAGATCTTAATTTTCAAATTTGAATTTTCTAATTATTTGAGGAAATGAGATGTATCTCTCCTGCACAACAAATCTTGACAAGGTAATAGAATGAAACTAACCATAGGTCTAAGTATGGGAGTTTACTATAATATTGTTTTAGATTTTTTTCTGTGTTGATATCACTTTTTTGGTGGGGTACCTGTTGTCATTCTGATATATTTATGGATTCACTGACAATGTCCAAGATATTATTTTGGTACTTATCCGTATCCATCATTACTGTTACTGTCCTTTGTCAGCTTGAAAACTTTTAGTTTAACAGCATTTTAATTTCTCGCGCACCCATTGGAATTCCTATTTTGCTACATGGAAGTCTGAAAACCTGCAACGGAAAACACTTACCTGAACCTATTTTTATCTTACCTGCTTCTAGTGAATTGAATGGCAAGCTTAATATCCCACCGAAAACATTTATTCATTCGTAAAAAATATGTTGTTGTCTCAAAATTTTAGGGTTTAGAATCTAGGAAGGATGTCAAAAGTTCCTCTATAAATCATGAAACAATATTCTTATAACTATCTCCGATCTGCACAATATACTGCAAATTGAGTTTAGTGAGCGCATATCTACGTACAGGTTCTTGGATACTTTATATCTTCTTCAATAATATATAACTTGTTTTCCGTAACCGACAAAGCCGACTTATATCCTCCAGCGATTCAGTCTTATTTCAAGCTAGAAGAACGAGTTCTAGGCTCAGGTGTTCTCATTTTTTCGTGGATTTCAGTAGCGTAGAAGTGCCATATTTCTGGTGCCTTTTCAGTCTTAGATGTATCTGAATAGTATCAATGGAGTGAAATTTGGTTCCGAATTACTTCAACTACTTACATAACTGCGTTCAAAATTCCTATGATGCATATAAGGGTGATTCAAAAGTACTTTGACAAACTTCAGGAGGTGATCCTACAATATTCTAATATGAATTGTCGAATAAATATATGTCCGGAAACGCTTCGTTTCCAAGATACGGGGTGTTAAAGTTTTTTTTTTTCGTTTTTTTTAAATAACTTTCGAAATACTGACCTTAATTGAACGAAAATTGGTATTCAGAGGTTTTTTGAGGTGACAAATTCGAACCTGTTATTATTGTTCCTACTCGTAGGGGGCGCCACCTACACGTCTTTTTCTTTTTTGAAGATTCATAACTTTTTTGAGCGTACTTCTAGCACATTTTTCTGTGAAAAAATCAATTCCTCTATCATATCTGCGTAAAAAAGTTACACCTGTTACAAGTCGCTATAAGCAACCGTTCTCTAGATATTTGGACTTGAAAATTCCAAGACGATTATTTGGTAATCGATGTGTGTTGAAGTTATTAACATTATTTTGCATTTTTCACAAGAATGCTTATGAAATGAATTTGACGTTTAAGTAAGTAGTTTTGGTTTTTTGTAGGGGGCACCACCTATTCTATTTATTTTTACTAGTTTGAAATAGTTATTTTTGTATCAAAGTTGCAAAATCTGTATTTGTTTTAATAAAATTTACAACAAATATCAACATTTTATTTCAAGAAATGTTGAATATGTCCGCTCAAAAATTATTGGTGGCTTTCTTATTGTTCACAGGCGTCTACTATTCGGTTTCTTAGATCTTCCTCGTTCGCTACTGGAGTTTTATAAACTAGTGACTTCAAATGTCCCCAAAAAGAAAAATCTAGCGGGCTTAGACCTGGGGACCTTGGTGCCCACGCCTGGTTAGGTTCTTCTACACCCCTACCGATCCGTCGATTTGGATAGACAGTGTTGAGAAATTCCCGGCTACAACGCTAAAATGGGCCGGAGCCCCATCATGCATAAACCATATGCGGATACGAATTTCTAATGGTACATTCTGAAGTAGTCCCGGCAATTCATTTTCTAAAAAGTCTCTCTAAGTTGCGCCATTCAGTCGGAACGGAAGAAAGAAAGGACCTATCAAGTAATTATCAATTATTGCCGCCAATACATTGACAGAAAATTGATGCTGATAATGTCTTTCACTAACTGCGTGCGGATTTTCCAGAGCCCGAACATGGTTGTTATGAAAGTTTGTGATAGCATTTCGGGAGAAGTTTGCCTCGTCCGTGAAGAGTACATATGTTAAAAATCGAGGATTTCCAGCCAATTTTCTCAAAAACCACTGACACATAGTAATGCGTTGGGAAAAGTCTCGTGGAAAAAGAGCTTGTACCGTTTGAATATGGTATGGATGGAATTGTTGATAGTGGATAATTCTCCAAACTGTGGACTGAGTAGAATTGAGAGTTTCAGCAATTATTCTTGTACTTTTTTCTGGATTCTCCTCGAGAGCGTTCAAAACAGCTTCTTCCAATTCTGGGGTTCGGACTGCTCGTGATCTTCCAATAATATCAGCTGCCCTCCTAAAGCTACCTGTTTCTGCCAAACGACGGTGGAGACTGGTAAATGATGGAGCTGAAGGCAGTACTCGATTAGGAAATCGTTCCTGGTAAATATGTCTTGTTTCGCGCGCATTAACACCCGCAAGGCCATAAACAAAATGCATAACGGCTAAATGAGCATTATTGTTCAAATAATCGATTTTTTCAAAATTAGTGTTTTAAAACTCACAGAAACTTTAACAAAACAACAAAACGTCTAACTGCCACATAATATGTAATTACTAAGATGTATAAAAACCCTGGTGTTTGCACTTATACCTGTCGAAGTTTGGGATCGACTTGGCGACACTTGGCCTACTTGATAATAGAGATTACTAGCGTGTCAGATG
This sequence comes from Gonioctena quinquepunctata, assembly GCA_018342105.1. Taxonomy (NCBI): domain Eukaryota; kingdom Metazoa; phylum Arthropoda; class Insecta; order Coleoptera; family Chrysomelidae; genus Gonioctena; species Gonioctena quinquepunctata. The sequence goes on along the minus strand of JAFIRS010000642.1, from coordinate 282,734 downwards.
GCGCCAATTTCGATTTAGTTTCAATTCAGTAACAGGGTATATTTATTTCCTCAGATTTCTTTTTGGGGCGAACTGTGCGCGGGTTCTAACTCTAGCTTTGCTATTGGTTGAAAAGAGACATCTGTCAAACTTCACCAATAGCAAAGCTAGAATTCGAAGCCCCCGAACATTGTACAAAGAAAGCACTGTAGTGTTGTTTTTCGTATTTTGTACGATTTAAATTTGAGGTTATCTTCATTTCGACAGACGGAGAATTGGAAATGGAATTGTCATTAAATTGCAGAAAATAAAAAATGCAATGCATACAATATAATGAACTATGGAAATATCATTATTAGTCAATTCATCAAGATTAATACTTGCTTTTGGTATTGAATACAGGCAAAAGTCCACACAAAATACAAATGTGGCCCATTCTACAAAATGTATCCTTACACACTACACTACCTCAAAATAAACAATTCCTCACGCACTAATGAACTGATTAACGAGTGATTGTCTGAAGAACAAACTCAGGAATAAGCTAAACAAGATTTCATATCATAGAGATGGAAAACGCATAGATACCGACAAAACACTGAAAATAATTTCATATAAGATGCTGCAGATGTCAGAAATTAGGTTCTGACATTAAGCGAGAATATAGACAAAAATTTTTGGACGGCGCCATCTACCACAGGGAGAGAAGCTCTGTTGAAGTAACAGGTGGTGTCCCCTCAAAAATCTAAACAATATCGAATCAGTTCATTCACCAGGATTTTTAGACATCTCAGTAATTACCAAAACTACTTACTTAAACGTCAAATTCATTTCCTAAGCATTCTTTTGAAAAATGCAAAATAATGGTAATAACTTCAACACGCATCGATTATCAAATAATCGACTCGAAATTTTCAAGTCCAAATGTCTAGAAAACGGTTGCTTATAGCGACTTGTAACAAGGGTAGTTTTTTTACGTAGATATGATAGAGGAATTGATTTTCTCAATAATAAATGTGCTAGAAGTACGCTCAAAAAAGATATGAATCTTCAAAAAAGGGAAAAGACGTGTAGGTGGTGCCCCCTACGAGTAAGGGCAATAATAACATCAGGTTCGAATTCGTTCAATTAAGGTCATTATTTCAAAAGTTATTTAAAAAAAACGAAAATAAAAATAAAACTTTAACACCCTGTACCTTGGAAACGAAGCGTTTCCGGACATATATTTATTTGGACAATTCATATAAGAATATTGTGAGGAGTCACCTCCTGAAGTTTGTCAAAGTACTTTTGAATCACCCTGTATTGGTATCTAGATATAATTGATACAAACGATGTTTGTCATTATACAATGTTTTGAAATTGGACTACTGAGTATAAAACTTTCTCCATGAGTCTTACTTCCTACGCCAAAAACTCACCAAGCTTTGGTTCAATTTCAATTACATATGATGATGTAAGCCTAACCATCTCACCAGTAAAGAAAATAAAATATCTTGGTACATTTATAGACTCCCACCTAAAATAGGACCTACATATTAATGACTTGGTCAAAAAACTTTGTAGGGTTACACATCGACTAAAACACATGTTCAGGTGCGCATTCTATACTATGCCTTATCTTAAACCCACCTCGGTATAGTTGCCTGGGGAGCAGCTAGCGCTAGTTTCATAAAAAATCTAGAACAAATTCAAAAATCAATTTAAAAAATAATCTATTTGAAAAAAAGTGCAAACCCCAGAGACACATTATATAAAGGAACATCCATTTTAGATAGTAGGCAATTTACTTTCTTAAAATCGTATGCAGACATCACACAAATAAACATGAACTGAAAAAAAATTGAACAAAAATATGAAACACGTAACAAAATCAATTGATACAGTGACCGGCAGAAAGTACGCATCATATGGGATTTTTTTTTAATACAATATTTTGACAGATGTCGATACATGCAATCGCTTCTGCATCAAAAGAAACCCCAAAAGATGTTGTACAGTGCTGTTCGTCTTTTCTTGTTTGGCGGGAAATTTAAAAAATTTAAAAATTGTGTCTCAAAACACACTTATTTGGGAAAATATTGAAAAATGTTATTTGGAAAAGTTGTTTAGAACGACATTTTATAGCTATGTGAAAGTTTGGAAAAAAAAATGAGATAAAAAAATAAAAATCAATTTTTGCCATAAAAAAAATTTCAATTTGGAAAAATACATTTCTGACAAAGAAACTCATTAGTAAAGCCCAAGAGTATTATTTTGAATAATATTTTGTAAAGATTCACCAGTTACTTCTATTTTATTCGAAGAAAATTTCAAATCTGTGGATTTGCCATGTGTTCAGCTGCTTCATAAGAGGTCACAGAAATATCTTCAGGACATTATAATCCCGATACTGTTTATTATTGACAAAGAACCATGTATCTACAGAATTTTAATATGAATTTTTTATTAGAACAAAAAATTTATTCAATTTTTTACATAATTACATTTTATAATGAAATTAGAAGCTGAAATGATTATAAACCAAACAATTTAATGCATACTCGAAAGTTTGTAAATGTCCATTACTCGACGTGTCTACCCTGTAGTTGTTCGGGATTTCATTTCTCTGGACACATTTCGCAGCATTTGTGGTGTAATGTTATTGATACATTGTCGTATTATTTCTTCTAAATGGTCGATATTACGAAATGGCCGATGTTTATAAACCCTACTTTCAAGGTACCCCCATAAAAAGAAATCCAAGGGCGTCAAATCTGGGGATCTTGCAGGCCACGGGTTTTCTGAATATCGTCCTATCCATTTATGAGGAAAGTGTTCGTTAAGCCACGCTCTGACTTCAAGGGTACTATGTACTGACGCTCCGTCTTGTTGGAAAAAAATATCATTCCTTCTTTGCAGCGGTAATCCATGTAAGAAATCAAAAAACACATTATTTAAAAACACTAAATAATTTCGTGAATTAAGGTTGCCCCTAAAGAAGTAAGGCCCAACATTAGTTTTCCCGCACCAAACATTAGTTTTGAAAGAAAATTGACTTTTTGCCTCTATCTTCCTATTTGGGTTCTCATCAGCCCACCATCTACAATTCTGGGAACTGACAGTACCGTTTGATGTAAAAGTCGCCTCATCAGTAAATAAAATGTTTGTAGGAAAATGTTGGCATTCTTCAATCATGCCTTGGAACCAAAATGAAAAATCTAAGCGTGCATCAAAATCTCTATCGAGTAAGGTGTGGATGAATTTTGGTTTGTATGCACGAAATTTATTATTCTTCAAAATTCTTCTTATGGATTTTTCAGATATACCGGTTTGTTCCTGCCTCTCCGATAGTGCCATCCGTGGATTTTCTGTGACCGATAACAAAACATTAAAGGTACCTTCCTCATTAGTGACGGGCTTACTATGTGGAATTTTGTAACGATTTTCTACACTGCCTGTAGCTTTAAATTTGTTTAAAATACGCAACACAGTAGATCCATGGATATTCTTATTTGGATATCTAGCATTGAATAAATCTGCTGCTTCTCTGGAACTATGAAAACGCTCACCACATATTGACGAGCTCAATTTTTTCTTGCAAACTCAGCTTTTCTTGGGGCATCTCTAATTATTGTTAACACACAACAAAATGTAACTTTAACAATGAAAAAAACTATAGAATAAAGACGATAAAAACACCTGGATAAATAATAACACTACTAAATCGTTTGACAACTCTTAATAACACATTGTCATTATTAGTCAATTGTTTCATGGCCTCTTTGATCATGAGGAAATCTGTCGATGCACGCATCAACAATGATAATATTGTATGATTCCAACAATTTGCCAAAAATCAATTTATTTTTTGTTTGAATAAAAAATTCAATTTGATACAAGGACCTTCATTAATAATGAACAGTATCGGGATTATAATGTCCTGGAGATATTTCAGTGACCTCTTATGAAGCAGCTGAATACATGGCAAATCCATAGATTTCCATTTTTTCCGAATAAAATAGAAGTAGCTTGCGAATATTTAAAAAATATCATTTAAAATATTACTGTTGGCCTTACTAATGAGTTTCTTTGTCTAAAATGTATTTTTCCAAATTGAAATTTTATTATGGCAAAAAATGATTATTTTTTTATCTCAGATTTTTTCAAAACTTGTACTTTAGCTATAAAATAACGTTCTGAACAACTTTTTCGAATAACATTTTTCGATATTTTCCCAACTAAGTGTGTTTTGAAACATAATTTTTATTTTTTTTAAATTTTCCTCCAAACACAAAAAGACGAACGGCACTGTACAACGTATTTTGGGGTGGCTTTTGATGCAGAAGCGATTGCACATATCGATATTCGTCAAAATTTATTAATAAAAGAATTTCCCATATGATGCGTACTTTCTGCCGGTCACTGTATATCCGGCAATCTCAGAAAAATACGCGCCAGAGATCCTAACCTTATCTAGCTCCTCGGCTATTTAATCTAATCTAATAGAAATCAAAACTATTGTAAAACAATGTGTTCGAAACTAAACTTAAAATCTGGATCTTAAACTAGCCAAGGGTGCAGATATACCAATATGTTTATATGAAAATATATACTATTAATTAGAAATGAACAGAAACTGATTTTGAATTTTTTATTATCATACTATTTCAAACTGTTGATTTGCTTCATTATTTTTACACTTTCAATTGTAGTATTTACGTATATGTACAATCTATCTACTTCAATTTTAGTATTTTATTACATCTCACGCCGGATTATTTCCATGTGAGTGTTTTATATTTTATTATTCATTATTTTGTTAATGTATTCAACTATTTAGAGCTATATATAATCCATCCCTCGTACAGGTTTGTCCTCCTGTGGGAATCCCATAGATAGGTAGATAGATATGTATTTCCATATTAATAAACATTAAATTAGTGGATCGTCAAAAAATAGTACAATACAAAACACACATGTATCTAATCATAAAACTAAATAAATAATATAAAGGAAGTTAAACAAGGAGAGTGTCTATCACTTAAGTTCAAGTTCTTTCCTGCTCATATCAAGATACTCTTTTATCATATAAAAACAGTTTTTTAGAAAAAGCTTTAATTTTATTTTTAAACTATGAAAGTTTAGACACCTCACACTTGAAGGTATCTTGTTATCCAGGTGCAGATTAGAGAATTATTTTTGTGGCATCTGTAGTCTGAACTTAGGTGTTATAATTGAGCTGCCATTGCGAGTGGAGTAATGATGGATTTCAGATTGAACCATATATTTGTTGTTACATGTATGAATTTCCAGTATAGATGAATATATAAATGAAGTAGGAAGTGGCATGATTTGAAAACTAACAAAGAGAGAACCTTTTTTTTAGCATAAAAGCCTTATGAGAGTGGCACGATCCACCTCATAGTAAAATACCATATGACAAATGACTATGGAATAAACCAAAATAACATGATTTAGGAACATACAAGCTGAAAATATTCTTCAAACGTCAGATCAATTCGATAACGTACATAACTTTTCTGAATTAGCACTTTGACAGATGATTGTTGTATCATCGGCAGAAAAAAACACTCTTTGTCAAAGAAGTATATTACTGACCCTTGAGGAACATCATGAGTAATAACCTTACGATTTGAGAGATCACCCTCATTTTGACACTTTGGGATATTTTACTTAGGTAAGATAAAAAACTCGAGACCAAGCCTCTTACTCCAAAGTATATAATTTTGCAAAGAATATGACGCGAAACAGTCGAAAGCTTTAGATAGATCACACAACCTAAGTTTTGAGTGTTTACCTTCCGCCAAGTCCACGACAATGTACGACACAACTTTTAGAAGAGCTTGCGTTGTGGATCGATTTTTTCCAAAGCCAAATTGGCCAGGACACAATAGGAATTGATTTCTAGAAAGTTGTAAGGTTGTTTCTTGATAATTATTTCAAAAATTCTACCTATGATTGGTACAATAGATATAGGTCGGAAATCGTTCATAACATCGATGCTTCCCTTTTTCAATACCGGCAAGACAACAGAGTACTTCAAAACATCTCGAAATATTCCTGCAGAGGAAATAGTCACTGATTAAAGCAGCTAAAGGTTCGGCAAGAATATCCCCTACTGATTTGATAATTTTGCTGTTCAGTTCACAAGCATAAACAACGTTTGAATTTTTCAGGCCAAGAATAATATCATAGACATCATCTGGTGTTACAGGATTCAGATGAAGTTTTGATTGTTTTTAAATGGAATGTAGGTTCATGAGGCAAATTAGGTAGTGCAGCAATTGATGTAAAGTATTCATTGAATTGCTCCACCGATATATTGGTTCCAATTTGCTTCTTCTTATTCCTATTTCCTTCATGATTTATTAAGTCCCTCACCTAAATCGAATATGGGTCTTAATCTGAAAAGAAACTTCGCCGCCTTTTACAATAATGAGTACAACTTCAGGAGAGCAGATTTCCCCGGTTGCATGATCTTATAGCTAATATTGGCTGGACCTTTCCTGAAGCTTTCGATAGATCAAATGATGCTTGTACTTTAACGGAAAAATGTATAATGCATTGGATCAATGTGTACCCCTACGAACTCCGTGGTTCGACAGGAAAATTATTCGTCTAATACGCCTCAAAGCTAAGCATTGGCGTCCATTCAAACACAGTGGGGACATTGCTGCCTGGGATGAATTCACTCGCTTGAGGGCGAAGATCAAGTCTGACGTTGACAAAAAATATGGGAAATCTGCTGAAAATGACATTAAAGACAACCCAAATGAATTTTGGGCATTTATAAACAACAAAAAAGGACCAACTGGCATATCTGACAGAATGACCTACGAAGAACAATCTTTTGAAACTCCTCAGGTCATTCTCAATAGCTTAGCTGATTTTTTCTCCAAATCATACATTATTAGTTCTCAAACCGAATTCAGTAATAGTGAACATTCCCTATTTCGAAGAAAATGAAGTGTTGGCAGCTTTGAAACAGCTGAAACCAAAAATGACTACGGGTCCCGACAGCATCCCTGCACTAATGGTCAAAGACTGCGCTTGTGCCCTGGCTAATCCACTAACAAGCCTGATAAATATCTGCGTCAAAACTAGAACCATCCCAGACCTATGGAAATTGTCTAAAGTTTGCCCAATTTATAAAAAAGGGGATAAGTCTGATGTTGAAAATTTCAGAGCCATATCAATAATATGTAATTTCGCTAAAGTGTTTGAAATCCTCCTGTACAGCAGGTTATATCCTCATCTGAGCAATCAAGTCTCATCACTTCAACATGGTTCCATGAATGGTCGCTAGACAACCACCAACCTTCTCAACATCACTCAACATATTGCAGAGACTACTGATAGGAGATCCCAAACCGATGTCATTTATACATTCGACAAACTTGATCATGGAATACTACTATGTACAGCTATGGCTTTTCTCAGACCCTCATCGAACTCTTCGTGTCATACCTCACTGACAGGCAACAGTATGTAATATTCAATAGCTTCAAATCCATTGAATATGCAGTTACCTCAGGGAAGCAACCTTGGTCCACTCCTCTTCAACGCTTCCATAAATGACATAGTTGAGGATGACCTTAAATTATTTTCTGAGATTAATAGGATAGAAGACTGTCTTTAATTGTCCCTTAACCTGAAACGCATTGAGCAATGGTGCTTCCGTAATAAGCTTCCTCTTAATGCAAGTAAATGTAATGTAATGCCATTCACTTTGAGAAATCGGCCACTTTTATATCAATATTCAATCAACGACAGTCCCCTCCAACGGCCTGTCACATACACCGATCTTGATGTTATTTTCGACACGAAATTATCTTTTGCCCCTCATATTGAAGCCACTCTGTCTGCTGCAAACAGAATGTATGGATTCATTGCGTGTATGTCCAAAGATTTCTCCGACCCATCTACATCGAAAACCTTATACTATGCCTTCGTCAGATCAAAATTAGAATACGCATCTATAATCTGGAACCCACATTATCAGTTATATATAGAGAAGGTTGAATCGGTTCAGCATCGCTTCCTCAAACTTCTCTCCTATACAATGGACAACATATATCCACCATCCAGCCTAAACTGCCGTCGTGATTGTCACTCCACAATTTTCCCGTTCAAACTTATCAACAACCTAATTATTGACCCACATATTCTACAAAAACTCAATTTCAATGTACCTAGACTATCGTCTAGAGTAGACAACACGTTTTATTTACCAACACCACGAACAGATATCTTAAAATACTCACCGCTGCATAGCATAACATGTGTGTCAATTGTAATTCTGCAAGTTGTCAGATTGATATTTTTGACTGTTCAATCTCTGCGATTAAATCATATTACTTCAGTTAATCTCGGTATGTATTATTACTTCGTTAATTTTTTTTTGTATTGTACTGTATTTTCAACTTGTATCAATAAATAAATAAATAAATTAGTGGAGATCAATAAAAAGTTGTTATAGGCTTCTGTTTTACATATTTTTATTTGATTTTTAAATCACAGCTCAGCTTCTTATATGCATTTAGAGAACAATTATCGTTATCAACATCGTGTATAATTTTTATATAGAGTACGCATTCGTTTCAATTCATTATCCATCCAAGAGACTGGTTGTTTTTTAGAACCGTTGTCGTTTTTTTAGAGGAAAAATAGTTACCACACTGGGTTGAAAATTGTGCAATTTTGTATATTTATTGTTGTTATATTGTCGGCGAATAAATGTTATTTTTATTATTTCATTTCTCGTGATAAGATTAATTAAATCTTTAGCACTGGCATTATCTCTTGTCATCTAATATTGATTTTCAATGAAGTTCCGTAATTGTCCAACCAAATGCATATCGGATACTGGATTTTCAATAACTAAAAGCGAAAACCGTTCACACCAGAAACAACCGACATCCCAAATTCAATTTCAACTCCCTCATCAAGTACGAAATGTCAGTTTGTCCGTTCGGCCTTCTGGATTCTCGAAAGCAAAGGTCACATTCTACCCCGAATCTCCCATAAACCGATCAGACGTTACGAAAAAAGGTCTTTGTACAAATCAAGAAACCAGCGAGTGACTGGAGAACAAACGAACGCGGACAGTCAACGCTGCCGTCTTTGATCTCCGCTTCTCGAAAATAATGACGAATATGTTTGCACAAATGCGTTTTCAAGGATACCGCTATATGCATAAGTAATCAGTGCACCATACTTCCCTTACCCGACGAAATGCTCTAATGATGATGAATCGAAAATAAACATTGAGCTCCATGTACAAGATGGACACAGGACCGTAATAGAAAATTGCAAATTCGATGCGGAACTTTGAGAGTGCATCAATTTGTTCGTTTCCGTTCATTCGACTAGCTCTCAGCTCATCAATCCCAGACTTCGTCTCAATACATCATTAAAAAATTCAATCAATTTAAATATATACAATAAAGTGCCTGAATCGTTCAAAAAACTTAGATACCATGAATCCAAACAAGCCATCAAACACCTTCTATTGGAACATAGCTTTTAGTCGGTAGATGAATTTTTGTCAAGTGATCTAACAGAATACAATATTTCGTAAACACCACGATAAATGAAAACACCCATCTTTCTACCTCAAACTCATTTCAAACATAATTTGTTATGGGTGTATACATGTTGCTTTTAATTGTTATGTTCGCAATATTACCATAAGAAGATATTTCACACCTTACTCAAACATATGTAAACGATAATCTGTTGTGTAAACCATAATTGGCTGTGTATGTATATATGTTTTATTTTTTATTTGTTATGTGCACAATAATCCTATAATAAGTTATTTAAACTACGGACATGTTCCAAACTTCTTGACGTGTGTAATAAAAGAAATATTCAAAAACACCATTAAATTCTATTCTATTCGAAAGTGTTACCGTGGTTATGAACTTGGAGCATGGGGAAGAAGTTTAACGTGCAGTGCAAAGTAAAGTGGGTGGTATGTCTGTTATTATTGTACACTAATAAACAACTAGTATTACATTTTTGATGAAAATTATTGACAAATTGCAATAAATGCAGTATTGATATTCACTTTGTAAGGTATATTCCCTTCACCCGGAAAAGAAACATGGGAGATCTCATACCTCCCAGACTATTCGGTGAAACATTACAAGTAGTAGAGCAGGTGAAATATCTAGGGCTGATTCTTGACAAGAAACTAACCTGGAACCCGCATCTTCAACATGTAACCAATAAAAGCAAGATAACCTTCATGATGTGCAGGAGAGCATTTGGAAAAACCTGGGGGCTCAAAACAAAAGCCATGCACTGGCTTTACACTCATATAGTGGCCAAAACCAAATCAAAGACAGGCAAAAACCAACCTTGGGAAAATCCAGAGGCTTGCCTGTCTCTGCATTACGGATGCAATGAATAGCACTCCAACAACTGCAATGGAAATCATCCTAAACCTCGAACACCTTGACTTACATGTCACTGGAGAGGCCAGGATGAGTGCATACAGACTGAAACAAACAGAAAACTGGAGAATCCGAACAACTGGACATACCAGAATCACCCATGTAATCAATATCGACGAACTCGAAATGATTTCAGACTACATGCAACCCCTATACTCATTCGAAAAACCATTCGAAACACGAATTGACGGATCTGGATGGGCCCCGAGTATAGAATCACAATCAACTGCGGACATAGTCTGGTATACAGACGGTTCAAAGAAAGTTGAAGGAACGGGAGCAGGAATACATGGGGGAAGGCCAAGAAGGGACTACATAATACCACTTGGCAAATGCTCCACGATATTCCAAGCTGGAACATATGCTATTATGGTATGCATTCAGAAGAATCTAGGAAGTGGTTATAGGAACAAACACATCTACATTCTATCTGACAGTCAAAGTGCTATCAAAGCACTCGACTCTATACAGATAAAGTCTGAACTGGTCTGGGACTGCCTCCAGAACCTCATCGAGCTGGCAAAACAATAAGGTCACCTTGATGTGGGTGCTAGGTCATAGAGGCATTGAAGGCAACGTAAAAGTGGACCAGCTAGCTAGACAATCATCTGAAACGCTATTCACAGGGCCAGAACCTGTGCATGGGATTAGCAAAAACCGATGCAGGACCCTGGTAGACGAGTTGATAAAAAGAACAATATTGGGATCAAACTGTCGGGCAAATACACAGCAAAGTCATGGTAGGGCACCCAAACCGGACCCTGACGGCTGACCTTCTGAACCTGAACAGAACGAAGGCACGTATAATAGTAGGTCTGTTGACTGGACACTGCGGCCTAAGAAAACACCTAAACACCATGGGTACGCAGGGAAACCGTGGAGTGTTGGCTATGTGATGAAGAGGAGGAAACAGCCTCTCATATCATCTTCGACTGTGACGCCCTGAGTAGAAGGCGACACAGAACCTTTGGAGAGATCAGCCCGGAAACAGGCATGAATCCGAAGAACCTTATTAACAGGCTACTAAACCTAATCAAAGGCACAAACCTGTTTGAATGAGGAACCACTGACGACAGAGTTATACAATAGACCCCAGCTGGGCGCAGTGTCAAGGGAAGCTAAGTGCCAACCCTGTCTATGGCTCGTCAGTTTTCAACCAACTATGGTATATACCTACTTGGAAATATTTAAAGTCAATTCATAATTTCTTTGCACATATTTGGGTAGAAAAACATAAATAAAAAATTGTTTATGTAGTTCCGATGGAAGTCCATGGCGACCGAGTAGGCGAAAGTCAATTGACAAATTTTGCAAGTTCAATTTTTACATTGATATAAACAATTGAATTTGTTTATACTAATAATTACAGTAATCTAAAAAACATGCATGAAACATATTTTTATTCATGTAATGCACATTAAAAATTATTTTTTTAGTTAAATTCTGACAGTGAACGAACAATATGAAAAATGTGTGAAAATATACAGTGTGACCCATTCAAAACGGAACCACCCCTCTAGAATACGCATTTTTCAATCAATATCAAGCATCGAAAACTGTATCTTGACACAAATTTTTATAACTTCAGTTTTATTTCCAAGGCACACTATGGTTCTTTTTTCTTTGTCAAAAACGGCAAAAGTTTATTAGTCAAGTTTTGTTTCCAAGACTACACCACTGGATTCGTAGTCGTTATAAATAAAAACCATCAAAATTTCATAAAAAAATTTTGGTTCACAACGAAGTTACAACATCTTCAATTTTGGAAACAAAGTATTTGATTATAATTTTTATTTAGATTATAGACATATTTGAAATCTGGCAACACCGTCGATACAAAGTAGAACACCAGTGAATTTGTGCAGTGAAAATCCGAAGTCAATAGCTAGCTCATTCCGTTCTAAAGTTATAAGAATGGTAATGTGAGCGATTTGTGGTGGAAGCGATTTTGTAATAAAAATCTGACTTGGCAGTAGTACATTCTTCCATAGCCGATAAAAACGAAATGAACAGAAACAAGTTTTGAAGTATTTATTCAACAATAAAATGTCATTAAGCAAAAACTAAAATAAACATTACTGTAAAATTAAATATTTGAATTTTTGTGGCTTCTACCAAACCTCCATTTAGTTCGACACATTTATCGTATCTCTTCCGAATATTTTTACACTATTTCTTATTTGTTGCGGTGTAGTTTCGGCACAAATCCAGTGGCGTAGTCAGATTTTTATTACAAAATCGCTTCAACCTCAAATCCCTCACATTACCATACTTTCAGGAGTTATAACTGTAGAACGGAATGAGCTATTGACTTCGGGTTTTCACTGCACAAGTTCACTGGTGTTCTACTTTGTATCGGCAGTGTTGCCAGATTTTTAATATGTCTATAATCTAAATAAAAATTATAATCAAATACTTTGTTTCCAAAATTTAAGTTGTTGTAACTCCGTTGTTAACCAATATTTTTTTATGAAATTTCGATGGTTTTTATTCATAGCGACTACAAATCCAGTGGTGTAGTCAAATTTGAAAACAATTTTTTTGGAAATCGATTGAAAAATGCCTATTCTACAAGGGGGTTCCATTTTAAATGGGTCACACTGTATGTATGTAGGAAAGAAAAAAATATTTTCAATATATTTGTTTATATTTCTTCCATAATTATTGATATGTCTTCATTATTTCTGTTTATTCGTGTAATTTACTCCTACATCAGACATGTACGTTTTAATTAAATTTTATCAATTATTTGTGAAAGTATTCGTTAACCTCTAATTCGACAGAGTACTGATTTGTTGTCGCTGCTGCTTGGCTGATCACTTTCGCACTTATGCTGGAATAATCCATTCTTCCTACTTCTTACTTTCGACGCACCAATGATGCTCCTTTTTTCACATACTGATTTTCGAAAACGATGTGACTTAAAATGGGTAAGAACTCAATTGCAACCACCACTTGATCGATCACGAATATGAAACTCTTTTCAACTTGACAATAAACATGTAAACACTACGATGACAGGCGAATTACGTATTCGCAGTGCACGTGTTCATTCGATTGAATGCGGTTCGCAGGCTACTCGTCTCAATCTGCATTTTATTCATTACTAGGGTAATTTCCGAAACCGGAGCTTGATTCAATTCAAAGGTTATACATGCCGAATCACAATTCAACTGCAGTTTTCACGTTTGTAACAAACGAATTGGAACTGTTGAGCTTCAAAAACACTATATTTATCACAGGGGCAAATACGGATAATTTGCACTATCTGGAGTAACTCGTCTGATTCCGCCACTGCGGCGCCACCTATTAAAGGTGCTCCAAGTCCATATGCTCCATTCTCTTAACGGTGGTGAAAATCGACTAATTCAGTGGTTTTTACATCCCAAGTAGCATTTTTAGTTGATGGGACGTAGCGGCCACGATTCTGGAAAACTTTGAGGTGTTTGACAAAGGCGGCTACCAAATTGGGAAACACTTTTTTTGTGGCCGCTACGTTCCGATCTACGTTCATGGATCTCAGACAGCCACATTTCAACCACGTTGTGGTTACCTGGCAAAAACGTGGATATGTAGTGGTCGACACTAGACACGTTAAACAACTGACTGCGCTTGTGTGATTGATATGTCGCTCGATCTCTGTCTTGCAACAAATTTTTATAATGAATGTTCCTCATTCTTCCATTTTGCCTGATTCATTTCTAACACTCGATGGACTATAAGCATAAGAATATATAACATACAAACACGTAAGTAAGTATAATGAATCTTGAAACTTCTGATCGGGATCAAATTAAAACGATTGAAAGTTTACTGTGAAATATGGGCGTTGTAGCTCGATTGTGAGCACGCGCCATTTATTTAAGGAAAATATTATAATTTTGGAAATAACTCACCTCTGAAATTATAGAAGTACTCAAATCCCACAAACATTTTTTTATCAATCTACGTTACTTGAAATCAATACTTACGTAATAAATTGAAATCAATACTTACGTAATAAATTAATTAATTTTTTGGCCATGAATTATTCTGTCTCATATCAATATGAATATTAATGAAGAACCACGTGCTATTTTGGAACACACGAGAAATCTGGGTGTGGAAATAAACTCTGACCTAAGATTTGAAAAACATAAATAAACTCATTCAGAGAGCTTATTTATCTCTGAAGACCTTGTATTGTTCAAGGCACTGTTAAGCATCCAATATAAAATTACTATTATGTGAATCGATGGTATTATAAATTTTTTATTTTGCTGATTCTCTATATGTCCCTAATATTACTCAAAAATACAGCAAAAAAAAGGACAAAACTTCTGCTTGAGATTGGTATATGGTGTGCGCAGGCGTGAAATGATTACTAATAAACTAATACAAACTGGTTGGTTGAATATGGAAAAAAGAAGGTTTTTTCATTCTGCAGGTCTTTTCCATAAAGTAATTTTGAAAAAAAAACATGTTATCTACATCGAAAGATAATTTTTCGTTCAAACGTCCACAATTTGAATATAAGGTTCGGACTACACTAACACCAAAATCAAAAACTGAACTTTTTAAACGCTCATACTCCTACCAAGTATGGAGGATATACAACTCTCTGCCACCAGAAATAAAAAGGCTCTCACTAGAAAATTTCAAATCCAGACTAAAACAATATATCTTTTCCCATCAATAAATTAACATATCTACTCTTGTTTTATACCGAATATTTCATCCTAGGAAGGTTTCAAGAACGATCAAATAATTTTTGACTTGTTTTGACAAACGCAGCACCGTCAGAATTGAGTGGAAGAACAATTTAGTAGAGATTTCGATTTCCAAATGAATTGAACTTCGCACTATTCTTTCTTGATAAGATATTAGTAAATGTAAACAGCTGAAAGATTCAAAGACGTTTATTATTACAATTTTGTACCAAAATTGGCTAAGGTTCGTGAACCCGACATGTTGAGTAAGCAACATTTTATTTTTTTCTACGTCTTGTTCTAACTTTCGAGACACATATGCAATTATTTGAAAAATTTCATTTTGTATAAGTTGTTGTAGTTTGAATCCTGACCTGTTCTGTTAATTAAGTTAACGGGATTGTGAGTGCCTAAAATCATTTCCGATGCCGACTAATGGAATTATGCAGAACTGACAGTTATCATTTTCTGAATTGATTGATATAATTGATTGGATTTAGAAAATGTTTACATTTAGGAAATATGAAACAATATTATTATAAAAGCATGAAGGTCTACAGGTTGTTTAATATTCAATTCCGTTCCACTTTTCAGGTTTTTTATAAACATTTTTTATAATTTCCAAAGAATCATCCCAGATAATTATTTCTTCACGTAATTTTTATTAGGAGGGGAGTGTTCTGCAATTTTTGTTGATTTCAAAGAGATACTAGAGTTAATTTTCAGAAAAAAGCAGGAGAAAACCCAAAACATGAAAAGCAATTTTTTTATGCCGTCTCAAAAAATATTCAGCGTGATTTATTATTTTAGTTTCTCCATTGAATTGACGCTAGTCAAGACAAGTTCAGGGTTAAGAGAAAGTACCATATCTTTTCTCCAGAATGATCCATCAACTACAATTTCATATGGAGAGATTTTCGTAATGCTGAAAAAGAAGGACGGTCTGTTCCTGTCCTTCTTTCCACCACAGAGATGCATTTTCAGTCACAGAGAAAAAAGTTACAGGATTTCTGCAAAACTATCCAAGGAATATTTCATGAAATAAAATTGTTTTGACAATTTGAACTCCCATATTTCTGATATCTGTGTATTTTGATTATCTAATATGAATTCCAATATTACACTCAAAGACATAATAGTTGACGTTGAACATAAATAAACAAAAATTCTAAAACCATAGAAGAAAAAATTGAGAAAAGGAACAAGTTTGTAAATATTTTAACTAATTTCACAACATCCAACAAGATAGTAAAAAAATAAAAGTAATATTGTTGTCCTGGGCAAAAAATCATTTATTGAAAAGGCTAATAGAATGTTGAATGATAATAAGTGATACCTATCAAGTGTTAACTAAGGACCCTACCACCAAAATATAAAACAAGAATAACAAAATAGTAAAAGAACTTTTCGAAAATAACCCAAATTGATGAAAAATGGGCAAAATACCTCACAACCGAAAATGGTATGTTTCCTACAATGTATTTTTCACCCAAAATTCACATGGAAAATACACTTTCGAGACCAATTGTCAGTTTTGAAGGTTCCCCTATCTATAAGCTTTCTAAATGGCTTAGTGAATTACTCGAACAAAGTTTTGAAAAAGATGAATATTACCTTAATGACTTTTTTCGAATTTTTCATTCGGGATAAAACAATTACTGAAAATTTCTTCAGATGTAACGTCTCTTTTTAGAAACATTCTAGTTGACCTTACAATAAAAAATAATCGAAAAACTTTGGAATACAATTTCTTATGTCACTTCTACCTAATCTCATCAACGTTTTTGAATTATGTATAGATTCAAGTTATTTCAATTACAGTGGATTTTTATTACCAGCTTTTATTCAGTTTCACCGGTCCTGGTGTCTGTCTGTAATCAAATTTTGTAAGTTAAATTTGACCCATTTCTAGTTGCCCGATTAACGTTGAATTTGGCAGGTGTTCATAGTTCGCGTGACAATGCATTATGGATTTTTTGTTAGAGAAAAAACAAAATGGTGGCTTTAAGATGACGGCCGAGATTTGTTTTATGGCCCGATTCGACTCAAAATGAGTATGTGGGGGTTTACGTGGTCGAAGATTATGAATTTTTTGTCAAAATTCTCAAAATAAAAATGGCGGCTCCAAGATGGCCGATGATCACTGTAAGTATGATCCGATTCTATTAAAAATTGGTATGTGGAGGTTTTCGGGGTCGGAAATTATGGATTTTCATTCAAAATTCACAAATTCAAGTAAGCGGCTCCAAGATGGCGGACGAGTTTTGTAATTATGATCCGATTCGATTCAAAATTGGTATGTGGGTGTTTTCGGGGTGGAAGGTTATGAATTGTTTGTCAAAATTCATAAAATCGAAATGGCGGCTCCAAGATGGCGGACGATCTCTGTGATTATGGTCCGATTCTATTCAAAATTGGTATGTGGAGGTTTTCGGGGTCGGGGTTACGAGTTTATTTATAAATTCATAAATTCAAGATGGCGGATCCAAGATGGTGGACAAGTTTAGTGATAATGGACCGTTTCTATTCAAAATTGGTATGTCGGGGTTTTTGGTGTCATAGATTATGAATTGAGTCGTCGGAGATAATTGATTTTTTGTCAGAATTCATGAATTGAAGATGGCAGCTCCAGGATGGCGGACGAGTTAATTTTTGGATGGTCTCCTCATTGAAAGTTTTTTTCATCAATTATTTTATTTTTGCAAACATATACATGGTTTAGGAAGGGGAAATTGCATGTCACCTATTTCGCTGATCTCATTATGTCAGAACTATAACAATAATGCTTAGACAAACTTTCACTGTCCAATTTTTCAAAAGGCCTGTTTTTCACAGCAATCCCTAAAAATAACCAATCTAAAACTTTGGACGTGTTTCAGAGTTTCCACTGACGATTGAAAACTACTTTAGAGTAAGAAAATGACAATTTTTCAGCTTTTCTTGACACACAAAAACTCCTAACCAACGTATTGTAAGTAGATTATTATCACAATACAACTTTTTCAGAGATGTTTCTTAATGAGATTGTCGTTATAGAATTTAAGCATCTCATTCACGTTGTTCAATGCACAAACTTGATCGAAATCGATTTTATACAAATGTTCAAAAAATATTGTAAACACATTATAATCATGTCCACAAGTGTAACCTACTACTTTTCGCTTCAGTAGACAACAAACAAACACCTGTAAAGCAGATACATTCCTATGTGATGTTCCAGTGTTGATGAGAATTACTCAAGGTAGTATCGTCAACCGAATGAACTGATCTTTTATAAATAGTGAGACGCTGTTGAACCGGGTAATTGTTCTTAGAACGAGAGAGAAAGTATTTGTTCAAAGCTTATTTCGCGATAGTTCTATATCACAACCAACCAGTCTATTTTCTTTATATCATTCAAGCCATGCCATTAGACTAACGTTCTCAATTATTTTTTTATGACTTGATTGCCTGTCTCGGTGGACTGGACTATAAAGGCGGAACACTTGAGATGCTCGAGATTTATATCGCCTTTACGACTTCACAGATTGTTATCGTAACTCATTTCATGCTTTTAACGTTAATAAATTTCCTGTTTAGTCTTTAGACTTTCCGTTTGATACAACAGATTGGTGACAAAAAAAACGAACGGAGGCGGAAACATATGTAAATTGAAAGTGTGACAATGGCATCGCTAACCAAGACAAAATTATTTTTGTATGTTGTAGTCTTATAGATATTGAAATCTCTTAAAGCATTTTTGGTATTTTTTAACCGACGAAACCAAAAAGGAGGAGGTTCTCTATTCGACCCGTATATTTTATGTTTTTCCATCATATTTTTTCATGTATGATCACGCATAACTTTTTACTGAGGCGTCCGATTCCAATAATTATCTTTTCAGTGGATAGGGTGTACTTCGAATTTGATCCCATTTGAATTTGAAAGATGAAATCCACCCCTAAGGGTAGCAAAATGAAGGATATTGATCACTCACCCTCCGTTAACCGATTCTATCAGGCATAACTTTGTACTGAGATCTCCGATTTGGATGTTTTTTTTTAATAGATAGGGTATACCTTATATTTGGATTTCGAAAGGAATTAGCCACCCTTACGGGTAACAAAATAGGGGATAATTGATTTTTCACTAGTGAACATTAGCACACACATACGTAGTTGACAATGACAGATCGCTACTGACGTTTTTCTTGTTCCACATCCGTCAAAATCAGTATATTTTATGAGAGGATGGAATGATATACAAAGTAATGAAATAAACTAACCAGAACAACGAAAATAATTTATATTACAACAAATAGTAAAAGTAGATAATCATATTATTTAAGGTAATAGTTGAAGTAAGGTGGGTAAGTAAGTATTTTGGAAGTAATCAAAAAACAAGTAGGTAGTAATTGGTAGATTTTAGCCACAAAAAATTGAAAAATGAAAACTTTTTAACAAAAAATTAAACCTACGAAAAAATCAACTGAAAAGCAAAAAATAAAATAAACCTTCTTAGTCTAAATGATAATTGAGCTCCTAAACTAATGTAAGTAACTGATTTTGAGTCGGCGCCAAACAAACTAGCAATTGAATTAGGTGAAGCGTAAAATGATGGCAGCGAGATGCACGGCTGCGTTTTGGTGACTTCTTTCATAGATAATGATCTTCGATAATTGTTTGTTTGGCGCCGACTCAAAATCAGTTACTTACATTAGTTTAGGAGCTCAATTTTCATTTAGACTTAGAAGGTTTATTTTATTTTTTGCTTTTCAGTTGATTTTTCCGTCGGTTTAATTTTTTGTTAAAAAGTTTTTATTTTCAAAGGCAAAACTAATTGGACATCTGGAAAATTGTATCTCACAGCAATCAGAAATATAAACGAGAATTTTTGGAACACATTTATATTCGGGTTGAACCGCTTCTGGAAATCCATAATTTCCGACGTTTTGAATTCCATTTTGAAGACATTTTCAAGAACCGAAGAATAATGGTAAGTAGATAAAAAAAGTGGTTTTTTCCTGAGGTCTCAATCTGCCTTCTGCACAGGTATTGTACCGCAAGGATTTGCTGACTTGGATGCCAGGGTCTCTGAGGCCATAAAAGCATTTGACCACAATCCTACTTGCAGGTTCAGTTACGCATAAGACATTTTCGTAGACATGAGGCCATATCCAGAAATTTATAAATGACCTTAATGACATCCATACCAACATGAAGTTAACAATGACAACCGAGGTGTAAAACTCTTTTTTTCTGGGCGTTCTCATCACAAAATCCAACGATTTCCTCACCCATATGGTAGGTATACAGAAAACCGACTCACACCAACCGATATCCCATCACCATCCTGCATAAACCAACTCCGTACTAAACTCATCTACAGATCAATTGAACTCACTTATAACCACAACAGACCACAAGAGTTTGGCAAGCTGAAATCTGCTTTACTTCTGAATGGTTACAAGAACTCACATTTTTGTCGACGAAAGTGTATTGAAGACCTACTGAATACGATGTCTCTCCTGCGTCATTGTTACGAATGATTTCTGGTGAGTACTCTCTTTTGGAAAACATCCTTCTTTGCTTCATTCATCTTTATGAGTTCTTAATTAAGACTGAAATAGAAAATCAAATAACTATCTGAATGAAAATGCAAATTTTCAATTTCAGATTTTTTCTTTTGAGTTAGGGCCTTTTCAGAATATCTATCAGATGTAGTTCAATGTCCAGCGTGGCTTTAGCCGGAAAAGTAGTTGTTTTCTGTTAGACATTCACAAAAAATAACTTCATTTAATTCGTGGATTTTTCAATTCACAGAAAAATATTTCTATCAATATTCAACTGAGAATGTTTCCCTTTTCAACATGAATACCCCACAAGAGGTTATCTTGACGATGGAAGATAGTGACTAAAGTTTATCTTGCAGTCGCAGATGATTCCACATCTGATTTTATGAACATCCTGTTTATATTTCCAACAAATCAATATGCCCTACCATTCATTAATGGTGTTACAAATAAAATCAGCAAAGTCTTGAAAAAACAACGATCAATTTTCACCAAACTCATTAGATCATTTAAGGACACAATACCTCACACAATTCTCAATGCATATACATGGTTTTTCATAATTGAATGCTGATCCTAAAGGGCGATAATCTTTGGATGATTGTGAGAAAAATTCTTTATATGAACATAGGTCCGCAACCGCTTCATTTCTGAGGTACAGAATAATTAAATTTAACAAAAAAATCAGGTCTTTTCCATCATATCTAAAACCCTTTTGGCTTTTTTTCTATTTGAGTACATGCAAAGTACGCATAAAAATAAATTTTTTCCATGATAAAGGATTTCTTAATTTTCATCAGTGGCGTCCCTGTTAACATGCCCTTTCATATTTTTGATCAAAATAATGATACGCCACTGTCTTTTTTGCAACTAAATATTATTTTTGTAATTGTCCTCTATTTTCTCATAAAAATGGTCTCTTGCCTTTTTTTCGTCCGGCGGACGGTTTTCGATTTAGAAAAAACTTTTTAACAAAAAATTAAACCGACGAAATATGGAACTGAAAAGTAAAAAATAAAATGAACCTTTTAAGTCTCAATAACTGAGCTCCTAAACTAATGTAAGTAACTAATTTCGAGTCGGCGCCAAACAAACAAGCAAATGAATTAGGTAAGGCGTAAAATGATGGTATCGAGTTGCGCGTTGACATTTCGATACTTTTTTTGAAGTAATTTAATGATCTTCGTTGATTGTTTGTTTGGCGCCGACTCAAAATTAGTTACTCACATTAGTTTAGGAGCTTAGTTATTGAGACTAAAAAGGTTCATTTTATTTTTTACTTTTCAGTTCCATATTTCGTCGGTTTAATTTTTTGTTGAAAAGTTTTTATTTTTCAAATTTTTGTGGCTGAAATTACTACCTACTCGTTTTCTGATTACTTCCAAAATACTTACTTTCCCACCTTACTTCAACTATCACCAGTTAAATAATATTATTACCTACTTTTACTATTTGTTGTAATATAAATTATTTTTGTTGTTCTGGTTAGTTTGTTTCATTACTTTGTATATCATTCCATCCTCTCATAGAATATAATAATTGTGACGGATGTGGGAGAATAAAAATAATGACATTAGGATCTGTCATTGTCAACTACATATGTGTGCCAATGTTCACAAGTGAAAAATCAATTATCCCTATTTTTCTACCCGTCAGTGTGGTTAATTCCATTCGAATTCCAAAAATGACCAACTATGAGGTATACCCTATTTAATAAAAAATGAATCATTCAAATCGAAGGAACCAGTACAAGTTATGCTGATAGAATCGGTTAACGGACCAGAATTCAGGAGGTGAGTGATCGATATCCTCCATTTTGCTACCCTCAGGGGTGGATTTTATCTTTCAAATCTGAATGAGACCAACTTCGAAGTACACCCTATCCACTGATAAAAGAATCAACGGAATAGGACGTATCAGTAAAAAGTTATGCGTGGTCATACATAAAAAAATACGCGTCGAATAGAGAACCTCCTCCTTTTTGGTTTCGTCGGTAAATAAAATACCTTCATTTGCTTGCCCCTATTCGATTTTGTCTCTTGGTCTTAATTTCACAATTGTGGTAACCAAAGGATCTAGACAAGATTTTTATAATTTTATGGTAACTGTTATTCAGTTTTTGTAAGAGTACGCATGAAAATACATTTTTTATTTTTAAAAACATAACTATTATGAACAAAAAATATCAAAATCAAATTAACTGTTCAAAATGTCCGCCTCCTGCAAGTATGCGCGCTTCAGCCCTCCTTGTCATTGACTCGCGTACTCTTTGGAAAATTCCTGGAGTATTCCTTATTGCTTCACAAGAAACTATCACGTGGTTTCGCAATTCTGCCTCAATTAGAATTGGTTGACTGTACACCAAAGTCTTAGGATGTCCCCAAAGATAATAATCAAGACTATTTGAGTCTGGGTGTCTAGTGGCCATGACTCTGTTCCCCCACGACCTATCCAGCGATTATGAATGTTTTGGTTCAAATATTCGCATGCCAGAGCACTAGAATGAGCAGATGCACCATCGTACATAAACCACATGCGATTTCGCTGAAATAGGAACATCTTCCAACAGAATTGGCAAATTCCATCGTACATAAAATCGGCGATAATTATGTCCATTCAATCTGCGTGGTGAAATAAGGTCCAATTAGGTAATCTCCAATAATTCCAGCCCAGATATTTAATGAGAGCTACTCCTTGTGATGAGATTCCACGATTGCATGCGGATTTTCCTCGGTCCAAAAATTATTATTATGAACATTTCTGATCCTGTTTTTAGTAAAACTAGCTTCGTCCGTGAATAAAATTTCCCTGTCGAATAAAGGATTTTCGGTAACTTTTTGAAGAAACCTTTGGCAGAAATTCACTCGTAATGGAAAGTCTCGAGGAAGTAGAGCCTGAACCCGTTGAATGTGGTAGGTATATAATAAATAATCATGAGGAATCCTTCATACTGGAATATGGGCGATATTCAAATTATTGGCAACTTGTCTCGTACTTATTTCAGGATTTTCTTCAACTGAATTTGAAATAGCTACTTCAAGTGCTGGAGTTCCTGCAGTCCGCTGTGCTCCTTTCAAGTGATGATTTGGCTCAAAATTTCCTGTTTCACATAACCTTCTGTGGGTGCTTGAAATCGTTCGAGCATCAGGAACTATTTTATTTGGGAAGCGCTTTTGATACAGTCGCCTGGCTTCTTATGGTTCCCGTCAGCAAGCCCATACAAGTAATGCATGTCTGTTAATTCGGTATTTGTAAAATGTACCATGTTTTTTTTAATAAACAAGTTTTTATAACGTAAATAATATCACGTATCTAGCTAAAGAAGTGTCAAAATTGTTTATGTTGAAATTAACGAAATGTGTTCTAAGCATACTAGATTTTTCTAGCCCACAAGAATCCTACTACTCTTCAACGGCTGATTTCGCATAGGGACAAACAAATGAATGCATTTTATTTTCTAATTCTAAAACCTTCCGCCGGACGAAAAAAAAGCACCAGACCATTTTTATGAGAAAATAAAGGACAATTACAAAAATGATATTTATTTGGTTTCAGAGATATTGGGGAAGAACTGATTTTTAAATTTTAACATCCTGTATCTCAGAAATTAAACGGTTGCGGACCTATGTTCACAAAAAGAATTTTTCTTGAAATCATCCAAGGATTATCGCTCTAAAGTGCTGAGTGTCCGAGAACATATATAGCCAAAGTAACAGGAGAGTAACTAACAGAGTTTACTAACATAAACTTGCAGTCTAGCAGGCAGACTCTTCCTCCGCATTTTCTAAACGTCATGAAGAAACAGGCCACACAATAGATTTCAAAACAATAAAACAATCGCCATCGAGAAAACTCTGTGAACGAGAATAATCTGGGAAGCCCTAGAGACTCCCTTCATTTTGCGCCAAACCAATTCCTGCCCAAAATTCCATTACAAATACTTCTCCACTACCAAAAATCCTCAGGTCTCTCAAGGAGTAGGCAGGTTGAGACCTTAGATAGAACCAGTGGCGGGACCTGTGGAGTAGGTAGATTGAGAACTCAGACGTTCAAGTTACAAAATCCTTACAGTATAAAACCTGAGGAGTAGGCAGATTGAGACCTTAGGGAAAAACTACCACACCTTTCATTTTTAGTTCTTGAAAATGGCTTCAGAATCGAAGACAAAACGTTAACGAATTCGAGACGCGGTTCAATTCAAACCTCTAGTTTTCAAATATCGAACATTTATATGTATATATTTTGAGGGAAGCGGGTGTAGAAAATCCTTCATGGATACCGTACAAGTAGTGTGGGAACTCGTTCTTCGAAATTTCGGGTCCCTATGCCCCTTTTTTCCGGGCTAGCCACCCAGTTGGCTTGTCTGGACAAGACCTCCAATGACACTTAGGCCTTCTGGCCCATTGTATCTTGCCTGTTGTTCCGTTCTACAGCACCCATTCCAGTAATTTCGCGACCTACACAATTGGTTGCCCGAAAACTGTCTGTCTTCTGCGTATCAAAGCCCCGCAGTTGCACAGTATGTGTGATACTGTTTCTGATTCCTTGCCGCATAATCTGTATGTTAGGTCGCCGTTGAGCAGTCCCATTTCATTAAGGTGCTCTTTTACTGGCACGTGTCCAGTCAAGAGCCCCCTAATAATTTTCAGTTGTTCCCTGTTTGAAGTTAACAGGTCTGCTGTTTTTTCCTGGTACGGGCCTTTGATGTATTTCCCGTGTATGTTTCCTGGGATATCGTTCCAGTATTGTTTGTGTTTTTTCCGGATCCAGACGCGTGCCGTGCGCTTTGCTACTCTAGGACCTGGTTCGTTTTCCGATCCTCTTCTAGCGAGTTCGTCGGCTTTCTCATTCCCTAAAATCTCCGATATCCTGGCACCCAAATCGCGTGACACGGTTTTGTTCTGCTAGAATTGTAGTTTCTCTTTGCAGTTCCTCACCAGTTGGGACGTCACTTCCTGGCTACCTAGAGTATTCAGTGTCGCCTGGCTGACTGAGAGAATGTGGATCTGTTCTTCTACTATTGCTCTCCTATTGTTTTCCTCCACATATTGGAGGATTGCGTAGACCTCTGCTTGGAATACAGAGGTGTGAGTACCCAGTGAGTAGCTAAACTCGGTCCTTGAGTTTCTGGAATACACCCCCACCCGCGCCATTCTCCATCTTTGATCCGTCTTTGTACCAAATCTTGCCCTGTAGAATGGTGTTGAGTTCTGTGTTGTTCCATACAGTTCCATCTGGTTTTGATACCCTGTATAGCTTGTCAAAGGAGAATCGTTTCGCAATGTGATCTGATCTCAGGTCTAGCACGTCCCTGTTTACATTGCTTACGATTCTCATGTGTCCTGTCCCAACTTTTATGTTGTCCAGTGTGTTTCTCAGTCTGAGGGCACCTAGCGTCTCCTCTCCTAACAAGTGAAGGGAAGACCATCCCAGCAGTGTCTCCATGGCTGCAGTGGGCATTGATTTCATTGTCCCTGTAATCCTACGCAGGCAAGTCTTTGCACCTTGCCTAGTTTGGTTTTGATGCTCCTTTGTTGTGTCTTTGGCCACTACACCAGGAAGGCATACGTTGGGGCCGGTTTTACCACCATGTTGTACAATCAGTGTACCATGTGTGGTTTTGACCCCCATTTTTTCCGAAAAGAGCGTCTTGCCACAATTAATGCGGTCTCCGCTTTTCTGGTCACTTTCGTCAGCTGCTGGTTCCGGTTCAATTTCGAGTCCAATATCTCCTCGAAATATTTGGCCTCTTCCTGGCTCTGTATAGTTTCTCCTCGAAGTTTTACGGGTCCTAGTCTCTCTAGTTTTCGTCTTCGAGTGAATGTTACTATGGTGGCTTTTTGGGGGTTGTTGTTCAATCCCTCAAAGTCTGTCCATTTGGTTACCAGGTTTAGGGCCTCTTGCATACAGTCCCTAACCGTGGTGTTTAATTTCCCCTGTTCTAGGATATCGTCAGCGTACCCAAAGGGTTTTATGATCTTTTTCTTTCAGAGACCCCAGTAGTCCGTCCATGACCAGATTCCACAGGAATGGAGAAAGAGCTCCTCCCTGCGGGCATCCTCTGGCCGCCCGGGTCACTACAGTCTCCTCCATTAGAGTTGTGTGTATCATCCTGTCTATCCAGGCCAAGCAGGGTTCCTCGATCCTTCTGATGATTGAGTCTATAGATGTGTTATTGAAAGCTCCTTCTATGTCTAGGAAGACCGCTATTAATAACCCTGGTTTGTGGCTTATGTGTATATAGAAGAGTCTTATAATTTCAGGTGGTATGCAGTCAAATTGAAATGAAGTGAACTTTTTCTGTTAAAAGCTCTCGAAACTCTATTGGCCCTTCGTCAAACTCTACAATGAATACAAGGAAATAATATTAGTTATTACTAAAGATTATAAATCTGGATCAACCATACTAAGTAATACTTGTTTTTGTAGTACTAATAATCACTATTAAAAAAAAAACTAGAAATAATGTATCTCGATCGGATTTCATATTTCCACCTAGAACGGATACTTCTCATAAAAAAACAAATCATGTATAAAAAACTATATAAACGAACATCACGCATGCTCTTATCAAATAATTTTGAGATCCCCTCGATATGAGAGGGCCTGAAAAAACAAGATATAATCCTATTTCCTGAAGCATGAAAATATTTCACGAACGTTTGAATGCTCCCAGAACACACGTGTTTTCGGAGTGAACGTTAAACCTTTGTTAAACTACCTTTATTGAAAGGGCTTATAATATGTTTGCATAATACCTGAACTGGTATTGTTCAGGCTAATAAAGACGAAAGAGCGACATACAGCCAGAGTGAATTTCGGTGGAGACATGAGCGTCGTACCAAAATTTTTGCAGGGTTGGATAATAGCTGTAATTAAGTGGAAATAACAAAAATACAACTGTCTTTTTTGCATCTTCAAAGCGTCAAAAACGTTCGTATATATTTCAGTTTACTCACTTATAACATGTATGTACATGTGAAATGAAGTCTTACCAATTTATTTGAAACAGGTACCCATTTGTGGTTATCGACAAGGGAATTGCTCTCCAATTACAGACCTAATGTGAACTTAGATATGAATACTATTAATTCGTGTACTTCTTTCTTTCTCTTCTGACAGAGTGATACCAAATGTATAGCATCAAGACTACCGCCTTTTTGTACTTTTTCATCAACTGAGGATATCACACACATCTGAAAACCCCAAACGAATATGTTTTTTTTATTCTGAATGAGAATACTTTGTGAATTAAAATTCTACCTCACTCGATTTAACAATATTCAAAATTACAAGGACATCAAAAGGTTCATCAGCTTTACGAACATTATTCAGTTAAACTTGTGTCTAAAAATTACTAAAACAGATGAAATTCGACAGTAACAACTCACCAGACTCTGTCTGACGAAAACCAAAAATGAACTGTCTATATCTCTTCTGAAAACTCGAATCCCTTTCACAGTGGATATTTTATGCCAAGGAGTAGAAACGGATATTTTCAAAAGTTAATGGCAGGGCCCATTGACGAGGGTTACTGTCTCGGACCTGAAAAACAATATTTGATTTATCACATTTTTCTACATACTACATGTATTTATAGATGATTGCTGGAACACCCAGGAAAAACCGTTCTCGAATATCTGAACTAATTCAACATTTTCCCATGTGCTATATCTGTCGACACAGTGGATCCTTCGTTACAATAATATTTCATCTACATAATTCCCGAATAGATTCAATATATATTTACTTTTAAAATTTGATGTTGCTTCCTTACTATTCTCGAGAGCGGGACACTCGGTTGGAATGGAAATTGGTCATAAATAAATCCCTAGAATGAATCAAGGTCGTCCATTTTTGGGACCCTTCCGAAACAAAACAAATATATTTTTATATAATCCGTGAGACTCCTCAAATTGTAAATATTTTTTTTGTGGTTATGACGATATCTTGATTGTACAAATATATCCCAAACTAAATAGTCAATCTCTATCTGGTATGTCATACCCTTTGTTAGTGTTATGTATATTTTGGAAACTCAATCGCTTATGTGGCTAAATATGTTCATTAATCCAATGTATCTAATTTATTTGGTTTGTTCTTTATTTATCATTATCATTATTATGCGTATCGGGCCATGTCTTCGAATTCCCAATTTTTGTTTAACCACGGATTTTTGCGGAACATTTCCATCGCTGGGATATCATATTTATACAACTGGCCTCGAAACACTTCCCTATGGAACCCCAATAACGTTTTATAAGTCAGAATACATATACTTTCATTTGAAAGTTATCTTTGATGTGAATGGGTTGAAAACAAATCACATGTTGGAGAATATTTTTGTTCAACATAACTTAGGATGGCTTGTTTCCTGTCGTTTGGGCATAACGTACGCCCATGCCTGGTCGGTCAAGTTCACATGCTTTTACGCTGTACAATAACGTATAAACACTAATGGGTCGTTTTCTATTCAAAGAAACCATCCTTCTGGTTTGTGCACCATTCTTTCGATATTTCCTACTCGACATTCTTGAGAATGAGAACCTGCTCTCGATGGTAGGTATCCCAAACGAGCATACTAATTAGAGGAATGCTTTCTATTGTTAATTGAAAGGCATGGGTTGAGTTTTATGGGTGGAATCCTAAAGCTCACTTTGGAGAATAAATAATGTATTCACAGGTACGTACGTTTTTAAGCTAAGATTCATTCAACATTTTTATCTTCATGTCAAGGGTTGGTTCCGTTTTTTTCTTTCTATTTGATGTACATCAACTTCGAAATGTTTGCGAATGAATCATTCATTAACATCTAAATTCAGGAAATAATCCATTTGGCCACGTGGAGTAGATTTTCATGAAGAAATAAGACATATGCACATATATAATGAGAAAAGTTACATGTTCCGAGCCTAAGAAGGCTCATCCACAGTCTGAAGATTTGAAGATGAAACTAGGAACTCAAATACACTAGTTGTGATAAATGCACTAAAAAAGAAAGTAGAAGGGGTATGCTTTGGTTTTCTTTCTCAGGAGTGGCAATATTCTCCCTAAGCATCATTAGATTTGTCACCACTATTGTAAACAAGTGGGATTAACTTTTCCACTTTCATACCAAATCTTCAGACTGAGGATGTGTCTTTATAGATTCGAAACATGTATCTTTCTACTTTAACTTTTCTCTTTTTATAAGTGGATATGACTTCGTTTCTCATTTCTTCTTAATGCCTAAATGTTTTTTTGGGGAGATATAGGGGTATTTTTATAAAACTTCGGATAATAATTCAGAAGAATTTGTAATATAAAGCTGATTGAGGCAAAAAAAGAACCTCAAATAAAAGGAGGATTCAGAGCATGATATGAATTCAATGGTAATTTTGAGCGAATTTCGTTTTCCTGTATATCTCTTATGGAGCTTTATCAAACGACCTATAGTTGACCAATATTGGTATGAAAATGAAAGATATATATATATATATATACAGTGTTTCTCAAAAGTCCCCTCCCCCCCTCTTATTTTTGGAACGATTATACATAAACAAGTGAAATTTGGAAACTGAATATTAAATTCCCTACTAGTGATGATAGATGACGAAATCGTCAAAGATGACGTCACAAGGTCATTGTGACCAATAATTTTAAATGGAACCCTACGGCAAGCGACACCTCTTTTAAAAGGTATCGAAAAAACCTATTCAGTGATACTAATTTTGTTTGTGTGCAGTTTTAATGGCTCATTAGTAAACATTAAAATTTAAATCCCACTCAGTATGATATTAATTACAGTTTTAAGAATCAGTACCCACCTAAAGAAATTGCTCGAAGTGACCTCCATTTACTTCCTGACAGTGAAATATCCTATTTTTTAACTCTTCTCGTACTTTCGCAAATGTGTCTGCAGAAACAGCCTCACATTCTGCAACAATCCGTTGTTTTAAACGTCAATATTGTGAGGTTCAGTGGCGTAAACCTTCGATTCAAGGTACCCCCACAGAAAAAAATCCAAAGGTGTGAGGTCTGGTGATCGAGCTGGCCATTCCGTTGAACCTCGTCGTCCAATCCATCTACCACGATACTCCTCATCCAAATACCGTCTTACTGCACCGTAATAGTGTGGAGGAGCACCATCCTGTTGGAATGTTATTTCCAAATTGCCGAATTCATCTGGATTTTCTTCCAAATTATCAAGGATTAACGGTTCTATTGCGTTTTGCAACAGCTCCAGATAAACATCACCAGTTATATTAGTATTTAAAAAAGAGGCCCAACGATGTGGTTTTCCAGGATACCTGTCCAAACATTCACCTTCTGGGGAAATTGTGTATGTGTTTCACGAAACAGGTGAGGATTTGCGTAACTCCAATACCTCACATTCTGTGTATTTACATTTCCATTTAGATAGAAAGTACTTTCATCACTAAAACAAATTGTTTTGATATAGTCTGGGTGTTGGTTGATTTTAGTTTCCATATTTTCACAAAATTCTAGTCTTCGGTCTGGGTCGTCGTCTGAGTTGGTGAACCATTTTGATTGATGGATGAAATTATTTCATTACCCGTTACTGTACTTCGACTGACTTCACGGTAGATGCAACGTGAGTTGTTGAAGAGTAGGATTAACTATTATTTCTGCCAGTATATCAATTTTTTTCTCATCAGAAATTTGTGGTCTGTCAGATCGTTTCGCATCATTAATACTGTTTCAAACTTGCGAAGAAGCTCCCTTAAATAAGTCCTCGAAACGGGGCGATCGGGAAACCTCTCATTGAAAATGCGTTCTGCTGCATGAATATTATGTCCAGTTTCACCAAGAATTAGGATCGCTGCTACTTTATCACCTAAAGCACGTACCATTTCGCTCCTTGGAGCACTTAAACGTTCGGCTCACAACAGTTTAACAAATTATTAAAATGTACAAAAATATTAAAAGTACCAAAAGCTGCTAAAACAGTTAAACGTTCGATTAACAATACACAAATTATTAAATGTACAAAAACTTGGACACTAACAAAAACGTCAGCTTATTTGAGAACTATCCAGAGGCGGAGCTTGAATTTGGAATTCTAGTATTAACTGATTTAATTCATCACAGCTTTGCGTTTTCTAAAAGCGAGTTGCCAAAACTGCCATAAACACAAACAAAATTAGTATCATCGAATAGGTTTTTTCGATACCTTTCAAAAGAGGTGTCGCTTGCCGTAGGGTTCCATTTAACATTATTGGTCACAATGTCCTTGTGACGTCATCTTTGACATTTCGTCATCTATCATCACTAGTACACTAGTTTACAACCTTTAATATTCAGTTTCCAAATTTTACTTGTTTATGTATAATCGTTCCAAAAATAAGAGGGGGGGACGGGACTTTTGAGAAGCACTGTATATATATATATATATATATATATATATATAGATTTGTGAAGGTTAGACGACTGTCCAAGTTAAGGAAAAATCGGGGTAATATTCGGGTATGCAGTCAATAGGGCTGAAGTAAAGTGAACTCTTGTTTCTGTTCAAGCTTTCGAGTCTTTATTGGCTCTTCTTCAGGAACTCTACAATTGTTATATCACAGTACAATTGATGATGAACAAAAATTATTTTTTACTTACGAAAATTGAGAGAAAGCATTGCTTTTCACAGACATGTAGCACTAATGTAGAAAACATTCAATTTCAGTACGGTAACTATACAATGTTAAAAAGGGAGAAAATGAGTTTTCTTTGTAAAATAATCATTAGATATGAGAGAGAAACTTATTTATTTAAAACTTAACCACTAAACGTCAGAAATGTGAGGGAATGGCATAAAATGATGGAACAAGTGAATGAAACAATAGCAATGCTGCCAACTGTTATGTGGGTTGACAGAATTGGGAAACAGTTGTACCATTCAAATGTAAAAATTCTAAGGAATTTTGTAAACTGTCAGAATGTTTTGTAGGAATGCTTAATAGATAAGAGTAAATTATACTTAGACTGTCAATATCAGTTTTGGAATTCATAGACTCAGGTTCATTGAATATTCAAGTCATTTCTAAGAATGTGCATTTTTTTAAGTTGGATTCATGCTCCAATATGGTCACACTTCATAATCAGGCTTGTGATCTTTTGAAAAAGTATGTTTAGCTAGTGCAAGTTTTTTTTGAGATTTCTTATGTCATTTTTATGTGAGCAAAGGCGGTCTTTAAGTTTTCTTTCAGTTTGACCAATATATTTCACATTGTTAACATAGGATGCAATATACTGCATTATATTGTTCTAAAGGAGGGATCAATATTTTGTTTATGGTTAATGTGTTTTTGTAAGCTACTGTAAAATTGGGAAATTTGGCAAAAAAAAATTAATTTGTGGTTCAATGTGTGAATATGCGTTAAGGAAATTTTTTTTTCCTCGGAATTTGATTTAAGGGGTTGACAATTATTGGGGGCTCAATATCTATGGAGGCTCACTGAACAATAGTTATGAACTAATTTATTGGGGTAACCACTATAAGTGAAAAGTTTCGCCAGTTTATTGAGATTTTCAGTGCGGACAGAAGTGTGACAAGTTTTAATAACTCTATTTTTGATTTTGTCGGTGGAAAGATTCATTATGTAGATATGTTCCAGAAGCCCCTGGTTTAGTGTGCCAACTGGTAATAACTCTATTGTCAACCCTCCTGATCACTTTTGTGTCTAGGAAAGGGACGCTGCAATGTTCATCTTCTTTCGACGTCAATTATATATATATATATATATATATATGTATATATTTATATATATATATATATATGAATTAATGATCTTTCATTTTCATACCAATATATATATATATTTATATATATATTATTATATATTGTTGATGATATAACAAATTTGCATTAAATGAATTTTATAATTGAATTTTGTTATTATTATTATTATTAATATATTTTTGCACCGCGTTGGGCGCCAAATTGATATGTATAGATAAATTGTAAATATATATTGTTGTTATAAATTGAAGATAGCTAATAATTTTCTCTATTCTTCGTTGTGAGCCAAATTGTTATGATATAGATAAGTATTTTCGCCTTTTATAATATTGCAATGATGTAATAATAATTGCTAGCTAACGTCACTGTTCTCTCGTCACGTTGCTGCCAATTGTTATCACTTTCCTTACCACAGCTAAGCACAGTTGGTACGCCTCTTATCTCAGATAGCCGGTTCAGGCAATTTAGCCACTAGCCACTGCTTGATGTCATTTTTTATTCAGTGTTTATAAATATGATTGCTGATAATTGTGGAAAATAAGCAACAAAGTATCAAAAACAATTATTTCCTTTATTCAGGAAAACTTAAATTTTCCTGGCCTACGATCGATAACTTATTCTAATGGTGAATCTACAAATATTCATGGATAATCATGAGAAAAGTTCATGGGTAAAATATACACAACCTCACTTTTACCTTGAAAGTGAAAATTTCTTTAATAGTTCAAATTCAAATGAAATAAAGTTCTTCTGATGGGATATGAGTTATTAGTGAAATTGTTCAAATCGTGATGTGCACTAGGAAAGTTTATACCTGTCGCTGGAACGGTCGTTGTTCAATATACACCCAGATTTGGATTCTCTTTCACTCCAATGCTCTCAGGAACTCCAATACCAAAACGAACCACACAAATTCAGAAATCAGCTTTGAATACTTGTATATGGTGTACAAATAAGGTAATGTTGGTTTTCTGCTTATTATGTTGAAATTAATGAATTTTTCTTTCTCTCCCAACAAAACGTGGCATTCGTTTCTAAATTATTTTCAGTCTTCTCGTGGC
Organism: Gonioctena quinquepunctata; assembly: GCA_018342105.1. Classification (NCBI taxonomy): domain Eukaryota; kingdom Metazoa; phylum Arthropoda; class Insecta; order Coleoptera; family Chrysomelidae; genus Gonioctena; species Gonioctena quinquepunctata. The sequence goes on along the minus strand of JAFIRS010000642.1, from coordinate 248,262 downwards.
TTTGTTTTTCGTCTCCTGGATACCATTTCTTCCCCATTCCTTTCGATTTGAATTTTTGAATTCGCGCACTATATTGTCACATTTTCACTGTTTGGGGTTATTTGTCAAAACTTATCCATACAACTATATTTCCTTTTTTACAGACTATGTACAATTTTCAGTAATAATTGTCTCTGACAATTCTTCGTTCTTATTTTCTCACAATTTCCAATCTTACATTTGACCATACTGTTTCCTGATTGGTTATTGTCATCAAGAAGTTCGCTGTTCTACCATTGGCTACTTTTAGTTAGATACAATTTCATATACTGTATGTTTCAAGCTTATAATTTTGTGGATCACATTTTATTCAGGATGATTTTGTAAGTTTAGACTTTTTTGTTGTCTTTTGAACAATTATGGTTTGTAATCATTATGACAGTGTATGAAATTGATTGTTTTATAGTATTTGGACATTTTTATTTATTCATATTATACAGAGGCTTAATAAAGGAAATATAATTTCAAAAATTATGTAAAAACAATCTCTTGAAACTAATAGCTATTTAGTAATTATTCTTTTTTCTTTTTAAAATATATAAGTGGTTTTTCATAACAACAATATATATAAATATATATATACAGGGTGTCCCAAACTCGTGGCCCATTAGACGTTTCTGGAGAACCAGACACAGAATTATTCTGAAAATTTGGTTTCTTGGGTTATTATCTATCTATCTATCGATCAGAAATATTTTCAGCTCTGCAGCGTTGCCGCTCATATTGAAAAGTAGCAACAACTATGATATTTTGAATATTATATGCATTTTTCGCTTTGCGATTGCTTAACGATAATCAATCTGACTTCAGTCTGATAATTAACGTCGAATATTTCCATACTCTTGGATTTCTAGTTCCTGTACGTGAGTTTTTTTCTGGTGATAGTCTCTATCGAACATGGGGAAATACAACTCATGTGTTCGAAGGATGCAATGTATGCTGAAAAGGAAGCAGAATGTTTCTGGGTATCCCAATGTCTCTGAGTATCCCAAACAACTTTCGTCAGTTTGAGAAATAAATTCCAGTTCTTCCAAATTTTCCCTGAAACAAAAACTATTAGAAAAAAGAATCACGATTGGACAATTCAAATATTGTTACCTTGTATAATATATCAACACAGCTGATATGTGCTGCTTTGTAAGAACAATGAAATGTATCAATCAAGGCTCTTCCATCTTGAATGATGAAGTTTCCATCTCTCTGATGTGGTTCTGAGGAGAGAGCACTAGTTTGAAGGGAAAGAGCATACATTTTGATATTGTAATGATCAGAGTTCATCATTCCACATAAAATTATATGTCCTGCGTTTAAAACTGCTTCCCCCTCGGTGATACATCGGGAATTGTCCGAAGTTTTCAGGTGATCGAAGAAATCCACCAAACCAAGTTTCATCTCACAAATAACCTCAAACTTCAACAAACAACAATTTTTAAAAACTAATACGAGATACAATACCTTCAAATCACTTTATCAAAACGTTCTTTCAATTAAATTGAAACAATCACTATTCACTGGAAGAAACAGCTAGAAGAAGAAACAAATAGTTCGAAAATAGATCCATAAACCCCTGCAATCTCGGAAACACTTATCCGTGATTCTCAGTTCCTCGTCTTCCGATAGTTGGCGCTGAGATCTTATTTTCTAGGGCCAATATGGATTCAAACATATAAGACACATATGAGTAGTGCTACTGTGAACAGAATATTATGATTTATGCCCTTAGTTTTTTGGAATAAATTGGTCAACTATCTAGTAATAATTTTCTATTCTTAGTACCACTTTCTAGGTACCTGATCAAATGCTATTGACGATCTTTCAGTTATAAGCAGGTCTCATGTCTAGTTATTATCATATTGTGTGAACCAACTAGAAGGGTAATTAAGATCTGAAGGAGTCTACATTCTGCGTATCATGGATTCCGTAGCTGGTCTAGTCTTTAATCGTCTTTCAACCTAAACTAAAGTTGTCATCAACTCATTACTCATTTTATAGCCTCTATAAAATCTTCTTGCAGATGTAATCCGACAACTTTGCTCGTTAAAGCCATCATAAAACTTTCAGCGAGTTCATCCACAGTCATACACAATTCAATGAACTATTGTCGCTATTGCGCTCTAACAATTCATAAAAACAACAACTTCGCGTAGGACCAACGTACTCAATATGGAGACGTCTCGTAGTTTTATGTTCTGCGTTATCAAAATTCAGAACATGTCAATTGCTGACTGTACATTCCGAGAGAGGCACTTATTGTACCCTGTACCCCTGAGCACGTGCTTCAAAGACGTGTCTGCAGTTTGTTGTTCGTAGTGTACTGGGGTTGACGCTAATTCGTCCTATTTCTACCCGACTGGCACAGATGCTACTATTTTGGCTCTCCGTATATGTGTGTAGGTGAACGTTGAAGTAGATTGACATGGAACACAAAACTATGGAGATATCAGAATCATAAAAATATTTCTTGTACACAAGTAAGTAACCTCACTTTTCAAAAATATTTCAAATTTCCTTTTTCAAAAAATTTCTTTTTAAAAAAATCATCTAAATCGGATAACCCAGTTCAAAGTTATGATAGATTCGGTTAAGAAGTGAAAAATCAGTGGGTGAACCAAACATAATCCCCCATTTTCCTACCCTTAGGATTGTTTTTTTTTTGTCAAATAGAAATTGGACCAACCAAAAATTGTTATCCTCATATCTTACCGTATCCTGTTCATATTTTAGAACCATTACATCTATCTACATTTTCCACTTATTTTTTAAAATCCTCAAGAATTATCAGATCTGAAGCCAATCAGTATTTTGATTGGTTCAACAAAAATAGAAAAACTTTTGGTAGAACAGCTGTCCCAATTTCTTCTGATGAAAATCACATCTTGGCACAAATACAATCAGGTTTTCGGACAGGACATAGCTCTATCATTGGACTGCTTCATGTTACTGACGATGTATTCCAGGCAGTTGATAACTCAGAATGCACAGCTCTATTACTTCACTAAAGCTTTCGATACTGTCAGATACGATACACTTCTTCTATCAATCCTAAAATCGAGTAGTGTTTCTACAGACTCGCTTCAACTAGTCTTCTTTTAATTTTACAGTTCCCAAGCAAAGCGTTGAACTGGGAGATAACATGTCTGCTTCTAGAAATGTTCTATCTGGAGTAACACAGGGTTCAGTTTTGGTGCTACTTCTCTTCTCACTTTACATTAGTCACTTCGGAAGTTTTATTAGATATTAAAAAATACTTATGTATGCTGATTATATTTGTTTGTACTACAATTTTTCTATAAGTGACCTGAATAATGATTGAATAATCATCTGGATAATATTGCAGATATTGCCAATCAGCATGTTAAATGCGGAAAAATCTGTAACCTAAGTTTCAAGGAACAAATTCAATAATATTAATCTTCAAATTATTATAAAAAATTACATCATAAACATATTTGACAATGCGAAATGTCTTGGTTTGATTTGGATAACTCTTTGGGATTTCCTGAGTACGTCATGAGTAATATTCAGAGGGCTTATGGAGCTCCAAGATCAACGTACCTTCATAGATTATACATACATATAGCTAAAAAAAATCCAACTATTGTTCCCCTATCTATAGTTTCTGTACAACGTGTACAGAATTCATGCATAAGATTCATACATGAAATAAAAAATATGAACATGTTTCTCTCTCCCAGTGAAAGATCGTTTCAGTTTCATCTACCTATGTCTGTTTCACGATATTCTATTATACAAATTTCCTCCTTACCTTTATGAGTTGAATTATGGGACCGGATGTTCACATCATTAATATCAGAAATAGAAATGTAATGACATGTCCTTCACACAGAACCTCTATATTTTAGAGAAGTTTTCAATTTTATATCTACAGAGCATATAACGCGATACCAGATGAATTCAAACAATTTAACATGTATAAATTGAAAAAAAGAACTGAAATCATTTTTACTCAATAATTGTCGATTGCTATAACTGCTATATTCATTCTCTTCTGTTCATTAAATGAGAGCACTTGAATGATTGATTAGGAATAATGGTCAGTAACCCATCTGCTGAAAAGTAACGATGAGAAGAGACACAACATTTGCGGACCGAGAGGAGGGGGGGGTCACGGGGGTAATGACCCCCAAAATAATGCCCACATTTTCCAAAAACCTGCTGAAACTTGATGGTGTACGAATATTTCAAATAAAAAATTACTGCAAACCTCTAAGCAATGATATGAAGGGAGCCGTACACGAGCTGATAAAAACTGCAACCCACGCCAGAAGATGCCTTTGAAATAATCGTATTCTCAATAACTCCATGGCGAAATCATCGAAGGTCACTATTTGTAGAAATGCATCGGTAACATTGAAGAAATAAGTGGCAATTGCAAATGCCTCAGCCAAAAGAAGCAGAATTTTCAATGATAAGCGCCGCAACTTCATGATGGTAATTTTCCACTTTGAGGTGGCTAAGAGCAAATATGTCAGAAGAGAAGCTGGTGGGCTTAGCCCTTTTAAATGTACATACATCCCGAGATAATAAAATCTCGAAAATAATCACACGATTTTCCAAAATGAATGAAAAACACCCTTTCTGTTTGTGATTGAGGTTGGTGTTATATTTTATTAAAAAAAAACTATATGTTTCACTTGTTTCACTGGTAAAGTTGACTTTGGAACTGTACTTGAGCCAAGTTAGCCCTCCTGAAATCTTGGGCTGCGACCGCGCTTGAGACACAATGGAGTAAGTTTGTATATATATATATATATATATATATATATATATATATATATATATATATATAATAATATTAGATTAGTAGATAGGGTGTGCAGTTGAGTAGGTGGAAGTATATAATATTTACAACTCTACCACAAAGGTAGAGCACAAATTGGCGAGCTTTCTCTTGGAATTCCCGCATTAAACTTGTAAATATTTTGTTCTTATTCGCCTTTTTTGTATCTTTCGTAATGTGGAAAAAAGGACACTTATTATTATTATTAATGAATATTTTTCTCATTGTAGAATATAGTTTATTCACTCATCGACTCCAAACATACTTTAGAGTGGCACTATTGTTTTTTTTATGGAAAACGGAAAAAATCCTCTGACGTACAATATCAACTCCACTTTTTCCACTGATGGAATGAATTTTCGTTTGCATTCGCCGGTGCTGCGAATGAGTCCAACTGACGAGCGTCGAGTTGCGCGTTGCCACGGCAACGGGTCGATGTTTTGGTCGTAAAGTTTTATGGTCTCTGGCGTAGACGCACGCAGTCGGCATCGCGGCGGTAGCAACGCTCTCTGCTGTGATTCAACGCCCGGTAGCAGCGCCGTTATGTCTGCCCGACGCTCGTAAAATACAGAGGCGTGCCGCCCACCCCCTCGGAGGCAGGGTATGGTTTCGGCGAAGTTGGGCGCGTTGTTGCCGATCAGTATAACTCCTAGCATAAGTTGGAACTCGAAATTAATCCTCTGTAATAGAACAGCTACAAATGCTGAGGCAATGCTGACGGCCATTTTCATAATGGACTTAAAAAAGCTCTTCAATTTACATTTTTATGTTTGTCATTATTTAACGCACTTTTGCTTGAAAGTAACATTTCTACGCCTAAAATTAAAAGCCCAAATAAATTGAATTATCACCCCTCAATAAGTTTTTCTAATTTGGTGCAATCATTGGTAGTATATATATATATATATATATATAATATATATATATATATATATATATATATATATATATATATATATATATATATATATATATATATATATATATATATATACGTGGAAGGGTAGTCTTGACTGACTAGTTGAAGAAAAATGGTAATTGATCTTGAGGATGCAGTCAATACTGGGCTGGTTTAAAGAAAACTCTTTGTTATTTGTCGAGCTTTCGGAAATGTTTATTCCCTTTATCAAGACATCTATAAAAAACAGTTTGATCATGAGCAAAACAATTGCATAAAAAATATAGGTTAGGAAAACTTACTAAAAATTTATTTGACATGTTCAAGGATTATAAAAAAGAGGATAGGAAAACTACTGAAACAATTGAAATTTCAACGTTTTTTTTTTTAACTTTGAACATGGCCATCGGCATTCTCGTGCTCGAGGAAGATTGGAACAAGGACGGAAACAACCCGATTGTCAACTGTCAGCTGTCCTCGTCATGGAGTGTCTAACAGGGTCATGCCAACAGTATGACCAACCAACACGGAAACGAAAAATATTTATCTAACAAATTATTATACTGATTTGGGTAACTCATTTTTATGAACATTCAGAAGGAAGAAACATTCTAATTTATAATTTTAGTAGTGGAAATGATTCGAAATATTCAAAATTGCATTATTCATTGTTTGATTGCTCATTGTTGTAGGTATGTGGAGGGGAAAGTTCTAGTTTTAGAATGTAGTTGTAGATATTACTTAAATTATTCAAATCTTTTTTCTTGTTCATACTGTTAACATCACTCTTAATGAACAACATTTCTTTGAACAATCTTTTGTGTAGATTATTCTCTGTGCAAAGTACTTTTACTTGGTTATAATCCATGATATATTTACTGGAGATGACATGGTCAGCCAGTGCACACGTCATATATATATATATATATATATATATATATATACAGGGTGAGTCAACAGGATTCCCGTGGTTCATTGCTTTTTAATGTATCACTATTTCGATTTCTTATATTTTTTTTGTCAAAGGGACCATCTAAGACCACCTTCTAAAATTATCTTCATTCATACAGGGTGCATCATTGATGCGTGGCTAACCAAAGTTGTTCTTTTTCAAATGAAACACCCGGTATATTTTCATAAATTGCGATCGGCTGTTCCATTGGCTGCTCAATGATTTTTTCAATTTTGAATTCCGTTGCGGCGTTACCGAGTTATGCAAAAGAAATCTATTTTGTAGACTTCTTTTCGAAAAATTACCTATTTCACATTTCGAAATATTTAGTGAAGATAATTGGAGAATCGTTGATCGATATGATGATGTTTATTGAGAATACCAAGAATTTGGAATAAATTGTACAGGATGTTCGATACAACACAAACTCAGCCTTTTTCAAATATCGGTATTTTGATTTTTTCAAATGGAACACCCTATATATTTTCATTTAAATCAAGTCCTTTTCAATAACTCTACACTTTTCATTCTCCATGTCATGTACCTAAAACAACTCGTTTCCGAGATATTATACATCCAAAAGATGGATATTTTTCCACAGAAAATAAAGACAATGTTCGCCTTTGGTATCATATTTGGAATTAAACTTTGCATAAAAATCATATTTATTTGAATCTAACAGAAAATTATGATTAATGCAGCAACTACAGACCTATCGCACTGCTATCTATTATTTCAAAGGTCATGGAAAGAGCCATCAACATCGAGCTCATGAAATATCTGGAAGACTCAGGCATTGTCAACGATAGGCAATATGGCTTCCGCCATCAGAGATCAACTGGTGACCTGCTCGCTTACGTCTCACATATATGACAGCTATCTATTGAAAAGTATGGAGAAACTTTAGCTGTGGCATTAGATATCTCCAAGGCGTTCGATCGAGTTTGGCACCAGGGACTCCTCGCCAAGCTTCAGTCTTATGGCTTGCCCCCTCAGCTGTGTTCTCTGCTTGCTAGTTTTCCCCTCAAACAGGTCTCTCCATGTAGTGGTCGATGGAGTTTCATCTGACACTTTCTCATAAATGCTGGTGTTCCGCAAGGATCTTTCTCGCACCAACACTATTTCTACTTCACATCAACGACCTGTTGAAAGCAACTTCATGTCCAGTACACAGCTTTGCCGATGATAGTACCCTCCATACCGCTTTCTCTTCCAGGGCCCTTATATCAGCCCGTGAAACTAGAAATGAACGAGGAAGAAATGTTAATAATATAAATATGGACTTAGCAACAATTCTCGAGTGGGGATCTAATAACTTGGTAGAATTCAATGCAAACAAAACACAAGCATGTCTTTTCTCTAGAAAAGCCGATCTCACTGTGCCTAACATAACTTTGTCAGAGTAACCATTCCACTGAAGTCATCCATATCGATGCTTGGTATTACTATCAGCAATAACCTTCCTGGGAAAATCACGTGAGGTTCATTGCCAAAAGTGCATCCCGAAAACTTGGTTTTTTGTTTCGTGCCAAGAGCTATTTCACCCCAACTCAGCTGCTTATGATCTATAAGGTACAGATCCGTCCTGTCCTGGAATACTGTTCCCATATTTGGAGCGACGCAACTAAACATATCCTGAGGCTATTGGATTCTGTCCAAAAAGGGCACCTCGTCCCGTCGGTGATGCTCGCTTACAAACTCGCTCACTTGTCTGGAACACCGTAGAAAAGTTGGCGATTTGTCTCTATTTTATAGATATTTTCATGGGCGATGTTCTTCTGAAATATCAACAATCGTTCCTGTTTGGCAGTCTCTTCGAGACTAACCCGTCAAGTTCAGCCATCACACCCCTTCGTGGTCACTTTGGAGACCTGCAGAACATCACATTTCGAAAGACCTGTTCATCCAACGAACAGCGAGGCTTTGGAACTCATTGCCTAGGGAGGTGTTCCCCGAGGCATACAACCTCCAGAAATTTAAGAAGAACACCAACTCCTACCTTCTTTCCCTTGGTTCCCACGATGTTCTCTGAACATTACAGGATATCCCTTTTCGTGGGAACCAGAACATAAAAAAAAAATGTTCGATTAGCCTGCCATTTTCACCAATACACACTCTCAATCTGTTTCGAAAATTAGTATCCACATGTGCTAGCATGTCCTCTGAAATTTCCCTGAAAGCAGTACGAATTCTTGCTTTCATATTTCCAGGAGTTGTAGGCAGAGTTTGATAGACAACCCATTGAATGTATCCCCATAGAAAAAAATCTATTTTTGTAAGGTCCGGTGACCTTGGAGGCCACTGAACTGGCCCTCCTCTACCTATCCATTTTTCACGGAATTCATTATCAATGTATTCCCGCACATCAGTGTGGTAATGTGCAGGCGCGCCATCTTGTTGTAGCCACATTCTCTGCCTTATTGCCAATGGAATATCATCTAATAAATTTGATAACTGACTTCGCAGAAATCTGAGACATTTTCTTCCATTGAGATGTCCGTTGGAAAAAAGGGCCCAATTACACGCCGTCCAATGATTCCTCCGCAAACGTTGCTGGTGATTGACATATCTAACAAAATGAGGATTTTCAGTTGCATAATATTGCATATTATGCCCATTCACATGGCCATTGTTGTGAAACGTGGCTTCGTCCGAAAATAGAACATACTAAAAAAAATCAGGTTCTTGGTTGATTTTATCTACACTCCATTGGCAAAACCGCATTCGCTTTGGAAAATCTCTTTCAGTCAGCTCTTGCATTAACTGCATATGATATGGATGGTAATTGCATTTTCTCACCATCAGAGAAACACTACTTTGAGATATTCCCAACTCCCTACTTAAAATGCGTGTACTCACATGGGGATTCTCGGTAATATGCAATGCAATATCAAGAGCATTTTCATCATTCATTACAGGACAAGCACGTTCAAACTTTTTGTAAAATACTTTTCCGGTTTCCTTAAATCTTGTTTTGAGGTCTCGAAATGCTCGCTGGTCTGGATGTCTTCTCTCAGGAAACTTTTGTTCGTATAATCTAGATGCCAGTGAGCAATTGCCATCACTTTCCCCCAAAGCATACACCATTTTAACCATGATAATTCATAATACCACAATAATTTTTAACACAACTGAATTGTAGTTTGACAGTTACCTCATTTACAAATTCCGATAGTCATTTTTTCAGCGAGTCATGGATAACTAAACTAGAAAAATAGTTGCATTTAAAAAAATTCTTTGCTATGATAGTTATTCATGAGTTGCCAAGAATGCTTTTGAAGATGGAAAAAAATAATTGAAACATCATTCAGTATCAGTATTTTCTAAGAACAAACATGTAGATAAAAAAATCTATAGAATTGTTGATTTGATATTGAACAATTCCTTTAAACCCGAATATCTCGGAAACAGGTTGTTTAAGGTACATGACGTCGAAGATGAAAAGTGTAGAGTCATTAAAAAATAATTGATTTAAATGAAAATATACAGGGTGTTCCATTTGAAAAAATCAAAATACCGATATTTGAAAATGGCTAAGTTTGTGTTGTTGTGTCGAACATCCTGTACAATTTATTGCAAATTCTTGGTATTCTCAATGAACATCATCATATCAACCAACGATTCCCCAATTATCTTTACTAAATATTTCAAAATGTGAAATAGGTAATTTTTCGAAAAGAAGTCTACCAATTAGATTTCTTTTTAATAACTTGGCAACGCCGCAACGGAATTCAAAATTGAAAAAATCGTTGAGCAGCCAATGGAACAGCCGATCGGAATATATGAAAATATACCGGGTGTTCCTTTTGAAAAAGAACAACTTTGGTTAGCCACGCATCAATGATGCACCCTGTATGAATAAAAATAATTTTAGAAGATATGTAAATATATATTTATATATATATATATATATATATATATATATAACGGAACAAAAATCATAATCGAAACAGAAGCTTTGTTAATGCCTCCATATTTCTTAGAAACTAATACTTGAACAATTGGACCTAAAAATGCGCAAACTATGCATGTCCACCTGCATTGAATCAGCTTCGATGTAGTTAAAAAAAATGTGAATGTCAACATTCGATGCATATGAACAAACAAGTACATATAGAATAAAACTGCAAAATTTCAATATGATAATTTTTTTTGATCTCCATATACATAATAAAGAATGGCAAAATGTACTCGACTGTTTCAATATCCCAAACTCGTGCTATTTCGTTAGTTTCATTTATTATATGAACGTTTTCATGTTTTCAATAACATTGTTTTATTTTTGTTTCAGGTGAGTTTTTCTCTACAAATGGTAGCTAGAATTTGGCAAGTATTTTTGTTCTCAAGTTTTTGGACATTCCGCATTCAACAAAAATGAATGTGTACAACAGCAGTATATAATTTTCAAAGAATAATCAACTTTGGGGGCTCTATGAATACCTCACAATTTTCTAGCAACGATATTTGGTTCATTACATGAACACTTATATTTGTTTTTCATTATGTTAGTGACAACGTCCAATTGTTAGAATAAATAATCATTTGAACATTGAACATAAAACGAACATTTGCAAGCAAGTTTGGTATATTTTCATTACCATTTTGATGTATTTAAGAGCAAACATTCAAATAATATATACTGAATAACATTTTTGTACCTACATGCAATACCAAAAACAAATTAACTATTCACTTTCATAAGGACCAATTCATTGTGGAATGAAAACAAATAGAATGGATTATTTCCAAAAGATATACAGAGTGGCCCATTTGAAAGCGGACCACCCCTCTAAAACTGTTATTTATTATCCGATAGGGAAGTTTTTTTTTTCAGTAGATGGAGCATCAATAGTTCTAGTTGTATGCCATAAATTCGAAATAAAAATAAAAATTTCCCGGCCTACTTCGAATTTTTTTCAAGGTCAAAAATCCAAAAAACTTACTATTGATTTTTTGATTAAATTTGAGTAGATGAGTGTGACGAAATTTCACGATTAAATGTATGTTTTCCACTGAAATATGGCATAAGTAAAATTCACATCACTTTATCAAAATATTTCGAATAGTCGTCATATAAATCACAATCTTGTTAAAAATATCGTTCAAAATGCTCTTTCAGGTCGTTAGCAGTCGAGTTTGTAAACAGCAGTTATTCAAAATCGCTTGAAATTATGTTTATTCCAAACGTAACTCCATAGTATAGGAGATAGTTATGTCCATCTATTCTTTGACAACAAACTGCAGTGTTCTAAGAGACATAACATATCCCACATAGAGTTGTTATGTTCTGAAGGAGTATTTGAAACCATATTATTTACAAAATTGTGATTTATATGACAACTATTTGAATTATTTCGATATTGATATGAATCTTTTACTTATGCTATATTTCTGTTAAAAAAAACATTTTATCATGAAATTTTGGTTACACCCATTTGAAAGCATCACAAATCCAGTGGCGTCGTAAATTTTATTAAAAAAAAGGCCGTGAAATTTTTAATTTTAAATAACAGTTTTGAAATGGCCCTTTTCAAATGGGTCACTCTGTATATAGTTTTTTTGTAGAACTTTTTGAAATGTGTATCTTTTCATAAATATTCTGATGTATTTTCCACAATTCACTTAGTGTAAACCAAAAAAGTGCTCAGGAAACTTGACAAAATTTCAATGTAGGCTATTGGTCCAATATTTACGAAGAACACTCGAAACATATAAACAAACTTATGGTACTTATTTCATTAGAAGATATAACATATATTTTATTTTGAAAAATAAATTTTTGGAACATATTTTGGTTGTTTTCCGATGCAATACTGCTAATCAGATCGCCCACGATTTTGCGCATTCACGATAGAATTCATTGATCATTTCGGAAAGAATCTGAAACAAAAAATTAATCTATCAGTGAGAAAGTTCATTTTTTCAAAAGAAACAAATCATCCGAATCCCAAATGATGTTTCAGATTTGAAGATTGTGAAAAGGAATTATTCTCAATTGAATATTGAATAGAAATATTTGAATTGAAACATCCACGATAAAGATGCAGTTTTTTTCCACGTCTGATTTTATGAGCATCCTGTTCATATTTCCAAACAAATCATTTGAAGATTGGTATTGCATGCCTGGACTGTGAAAAATGGAAAAGTTACTTCATAAAGATCGTGATCAGTAGTAACATTTCTACGCCTAAAATTAAAAGCCCAAATACATTTAATTATCACCCCTCACTGAGTTTTTCAAATTTGGTGCAATCATAACTGAGAAAATTTTGAAAATGTAAAATTTTGATACTTTTCGTAGAATGAAGAAAATAATGTCACATAATGTTTAGAAAGTATTTTTTTTCCAATTTATTTTACAATTAAATTGAATGTTTAAAATGACCACCATTCACTTCTTGACAATAAGCCAGTGGATCTTGGAATTCTCGTACAACATTTTGTGGACATCAGGGGTTATGTTGTTGATTTCTTCCGTTATCCTAACTATTAAATCTGCAAAATTGTTTGGTCTATTGAAATATACTTGGATTTTAAATTACCCCAAATAATCAAGGTATTTTCTTATCTGTTTTGCTAAACGTCAGGAAAAAGTCGTTTAAGACACCAAAAAATTATTCACAAAACCCACATAATTAATGTAATGTCAATCTAGTATATTTGATATTTATAAGTTGCTGACACACGTCATTGTGTTGAAAAATATTTGTGTGTGTATTTGATTTAACTATGGCTCATTTATTTGAAACTCATAGAATGGACATTTTAATTATGATTGGATGCGGTAATAAAACAAGAACTCAAAAGGAAGTTTCTGAAATGTTTAATAATAACTACACTGGTCAACACGTCTCACAGTCTACAGTTAGTGAAATAGAAACAAAATTCCGTGAAACTGTTCAAAAACCAGGTCGAAATGTTAAATTGGATGAGGAAAAAAGTTAGCTGTACTTTTAGCGATTGAGGAAAATCCGCATATGACAAGTAGACAACTAGCCGCCGACAATGATGTAAGTAAATCATCGATATTGAGAGCTCTACATGAAGAAAAATACCATCCTTATGAAATTCAGTTGGTTCAGGAGTTAAATGAGGATGATCCTGATAGAAGGCAACAATTCTGTGAACTGATGATGGACAGAATGGAAGCAGATTTGCAGTTCATAAACAAAATTGTTTTTTCTGATGAAGCAACTTTTCATTCAAATGGAACGGGTAATAGACAAAACTGTAGATAATGGAGCAGATAAAATCCTCATTGGATGTGTGAGGCTCACACACAATATCCTAAAAAAGTTAACGTTTGGGATGGTATCATTAACAACAAAATTATTGGCCCTTATTTTTCTGAAAGCACAGTTAATGGTGGGGTTTATCTAGATTTTCCACAGCTCATATTAGAAAGACTTTTTCCTGATGTTAATGATCCAAATGCAATAGATAGATCAATTTGGTACCAACAAGACGGAGCTCCATCGCATTACAAACGTATTGTTAGAAATTATTTGAACCAAGTTTTTCCCAATAGGTGGATTGAAAGACGTGGAACGATTGAATGGCCGCCTAGATCGTCTGATTTGACTCCTCTCGATTACTTCTTATGGGGTTATTTAAAATCAAAAGGATATTTCAATAGACCAGACAATACTGTAGATTCAAAAGTTAAGATAACGGAAGAAATTAACAACATAACCCCTGAGGTCCTACAAAATGTTGTACGAGAATTCCAAGATTAACTTGCTTATTGTCAAGAAGTGAATGGTGGTCATCTTGAACATTTAATTCAATTGTAAAATAAATTGAAAAATACTTCTTAAACATTATGTGGCATTATTTCCCACATTCTACGTAAAGTATAAAACTTTTACATTTTCAAAATACATATTCTCAGTTATGATTGCAACAAATTTGAAAAACTTAATATTGCTGAACAGAGAATGAAAATCCCTTCCGAACAAGGTGCCACACGACCCCCTTCTCATTTAAATTTTTTGAGGGGGGGTGGCTCATAATTCAGAGGGGATGCAAGAAGGTACTAACATTTTCATACTGAAAATTGTCAAATTCACAATAGAAATCGACCTGTTTCAGGTTTTTTGAACAAATACATAATAACTCTAAAAATGAATTTATTCCGTACCTATGGACCGCACTATATATATAAATATATATATATATAAATATATATATATATATATATATATATATATATATATATATATATATATGCATTATTCGGTCATAGTACAGCTACCAACTCGATAATTCATAAAAAGAAAAATCTCGTCTATGCGAAGAAACATTGCCAGATCTGGCAACGTTCTGCGAAAGCTCATAAACAACAGCGGCGTACTTCCACCCCCTGAGGAGGGAAGATAACGTACTTTATGATCGCTTTAGAATCGGAACAATAACCTAAGTCGAGCAGCCAACCCCGACGAGCTATTTAACGCTTTGGTAATAAAACTCCCTCGGCCGTAGAAGTTGAGGGAACCCTAAAAGAAAACTGGCAATTGACGTAAGTTGTGAAAACTGTATATTCTGGCTTATACTAATGAAATGGAAGTGTGAGGCAGTACGAACATATAAAAGGAATGATCTCAGTTCCGTTTGTGTTCTCAGGATTATTTTTTATTAGCAGACGTATGACGCGAAACATAAAAAATGCATTTCGCATTGGATTAAATTGTATATTTATTCTACGCAGCACTCACATCCAAAAAGTGTTCGTGTATGGGTTGGTCTTCACATGAGGGCTATACTTTTTTTGGCTTCACAAATTATTTTCCTATTATTTTTGTAAGAAAACCATGAAAGATATAGCAACGTTGATTGTTTCACCCAGAAGCATAATACAGGGTGTCCCTGGACTTCCTTCTTTCCTTTCGGGAATGTATAGATGGGGTCAAAATATTACCAGTACTTCATATAACTTTTGTTCCTAAAAGCCTTCGTTACGGGCCCTCAAAGTTACGAAATGAAAAATGTTTTTCTTTGATAACTTTCAAAGTGAATATTCAAAATCATCTAAATTTTGGTGATTGACTAAACAAATGAATTCCTTCGATGAGCTTTCATGCAGGAGTCAGTTGTTTTGCTACAAAGTCAGGAACGGACTACCCCCGATGGTCCACACCCCAAAACTTTGAAATGACTGGGATTTGTCAATATGTTTTAACAAAACAAGGTTACCTGGACAATTTCCTGAATAAAAGTACTCATGTGGAAAATCGATCGGAGAAACAATTTTTGATAAAAATGCATTTTTGTTCGACGACATCCAACCTGAGATGTCTACCATTATTCGAAAAGATT
Organism: Gonioctena quinquepunctata; assembly: GCA_018342105.1. NCBI lineage: Eukaryota > Metazoa > Arthropoda > Insecta > Coleoptera > Chrysomelidae > Gonioctena > Gonioctena quinquepunctata. The sequence continues at coordinate 232,257 of JAFIRS010000642.1, read as the reverse complement.
AATTTGTAATGAAAATATAAATGATAGGTACAATGTTCATAACGAATTTTTATCATGCAAACACGTTTACCTTACAAAACTCATGGTGTAAATAATCAATCGCAAGCCTCAAGAGCAAACAGAAATGCAAAATCCGCTACAAAAACTGCTCGATATGACCCCCGTCTCTCTCAATACATTTTGTAGTTTATTCGTTTGCTTTTTATTAGTTATGTCTTCCGATGTGCGTTTTTTCAGCTAACTTCATCTTCGGGTTAAAGATTTTCTCCCATGAAATTATACTTATCACTGAAACTCCTCAACATTTAAGCTGTGAATACGAATTTGCAACATCCAAATGTTGAGTTTCCTGAGATTCAGATAACATATTACGAAACGTGCTAATTCCACGCGTACATACAAAATATCGACTGAATTCGATATTTCATAGTGGACTAGCTTGTTAGTAACAAACACGAAACGTGGTAATTCCACGCGTACATACAAAATATCGACTGAATTCGATATTTCATAGTGGAGTAGCTTGTTAGTTTAAAAACACCACGAACCTACATAACTTGATACTTCATTTGCAAAAATATCTACAATGTGAATGAAACTTTCAACTAGGTACTAGTATTTCTACTATGGACATTTCTCATTTCAAATAATGGTGGACGATCGGGTTTGATGTCGTCGAGTAAAACTGCATTTTTATTGAGAATCGTTGCTCCGATCGACTTTCCACACGAGTACTTTTATTCAGAAAATTGTCTACGTAACCTCATTTTGTTGAAAACTATTGACAATTCCCGGTCATTTCAAAGTTTTGGGGTGTGGACCATCGGGGGTAGTCCGTTCCTGACTTTGTAGCAAAACAACTGACTCCTGCATGAAAGCTCATCGAAGGAATTCATTTGTTTAGTCAATCACCAAAATTTAAATGATTTTTAATATTCACTTTGAAAATTATTACAGAAAAACATTTTTCGTTTTGTAACTTTGAGGGCCCGTAACTTGTAACGAAGGCTTTTAGGAACAAAAGTTATATGGAGAACTGGTGATATTTTGACCCCATCTATACATTCCCGAGAGGAAAAGAGGGAGTCCAGGGACACCCTGTATAGACAAGTTGACTCTCTTAGACAAAAGCACAAGCTTGGGTTTTTATTGAATTGAATTCCACAATGTAATCTCCATTTTATCAAACATTTTTGAAGATCCTCGTTTGCAGTAGCAAGCTGTATGTTTCCTGTAATTGTATGTTTCCTGTAATTCTTGTTTCCTGATGTGTTCTGCAATTTTTGTGGGGTATGCTATCATCTGTGGAGGAGTGAATGGGGGTTTTGGAAAACAGTGTATGCTCCAAGATGAAGCTTTGAGCAACACCTGTGTTGATGGGAAAGGGCCAATCAATAAATCTTTATTACCATTTTTCGATATGGTTTACATGTATTGGAATTGTCAATAAATAGAAGAAAATACGCAAGACAAAACATGAACATGATAGTGTTCAATATCCATGCGTATCAGTTCTTAGTTGAGTTTTCTTTATTTTCAAAAACATTGACACATATTTCTAAAATAAAGGGACGCGAAATTGTTAAAACATCGAAATATTCAAAAATTGTTCTCAAGATTATTTTATGGCCAATGAAAACTTCCTTTGAACCTGATTTACCCTAGAGGCAAATTTCATACCTCTTATACGTCTTCATCAATAGAAACAACAGAAACAGTATGATTTACAACAACAATTATTTACATTAAGATATTCAAAACTTCACGCAGTTTTCATACACCTTTTCATGTGTATAATGTTGATAAAGGGTAATTGAAATATTTTTCTTCGTCTTCCGAGCCACTCGACAATGAACATGTAATTAAAATATCACATATCCATTGCTCCAGACATGCAATTACTTCCCAACAAAGTAGCTTTTTTATCTGATCCCATTTTTACCTTAATTATTCCATTCAAGTGTTTTTTCTGCTCACCACCATATAATACATATATGATAGTGTTGAAAAGGTTGTAATTATTCAGTTTGGTGAATATCAAGGGAATTTGAATATTATAAAGTAATATATAGTCTTTAAAATTATTCATATTTCAGTTAAGACGGGAACTAGACATGAAATATGACGTCGATATTCCATTTTGCAATGTGATGTTCGGAAATTAATATTTGTTACTTTTCGTCATTATTCAACAGGGCGTAATATTCATAATTTTTCGAGTTGAACGGAAAAAACAGAAATAGATTTAGTGTGGGCGTATTGTTGTGTGAATCACAATAATATCTACGTGGTAGAGGGGGTTACTGTCCCTACAAAGAGCACTAATGTGTTCATGTAAACTTCAAATAACTATTTTTATATTTTAAAAATTCATATCTTAAACACTTTTTAATTTTTATGAATGTTTCAAAAACTAGTAACATTTTTGGAGGACATTGTGGAACTTATATGTGCCACAAATTTAAATGTTGCCCCTTTAGAGTATATATATATATATATATATATATATATTGATGATTTTTATCACCATCACCATAGTAAAATTAAAAATATAAACAGAAAAAAATTAGATAACAACAGGATACTCACAGGAACAGTAGGTTCCTTGTCGTAATAAAATCTGTTGAAAGGAATTTATATATATATATATATATATATATATATATATATATATATATATATATATATATATCGAGAAAGGTAGTATCTTGACTGGATTAATTTGCACAAAAAGGTGAATTTGGAAATTTTCAGTAACTGAAGATTATCCTTGGGGTTGCAGTCATATAATATATTGGCCTGATAAAGTAAAACTCTTGTTTAACTTGTCGAGCTTTCGAAAATTTTATTTTCTTTTTAAAGACATTGATGTGAGGTTTGTATAAAAAAATTGCTGATGCAGTCCTTAAACATCATAGGAAAAAACAAACAAAAAGAGTTGTTTTTTTTGGCACTGGAATGTTGGATACATTGAAAAACTTTGGCGAAAATACAAAAACAACACACACACAATATTGATTGTAAACAACTGGACTACTTGAAGCACGAATTTGTTCATGTGCTCAGGTTATACATAATTTACTTAGTTTAAATGATTTTTTCTCGTTGAACATTCACACATGGTTCAGTGTGATCACAGAACTTTATCAGGCCAATATATTATATGACTGCAACCCAAGGATAATCTTCAGTTACTGAAAATTTCCAAATTCACACACACAATATATATATATATATATATATATATATATATATATATTGGATTCCTCTTGAATGTGTATATGAAAAATTGTTTCGGTGAATAACGTGAGAGTTTCTTTCTGAATGGAGGCATCCAGTGCAGATTTTTTCTTGATTCGTGATTTCTTCCGACTATTCACTGAGTCATTTGTATCATAGGCGTGCCTGATTTGTCATTGTTATGGGCTTTTTTTGGTTTTAATACGATAAGGGTTAGGAGTTTTTTTATTAGTGTTGTTTCTGTGTTTTTATGTTTATCATCTCTTGTATGCCTCTTTTCATATAGTTCTCTTGTTTCCCATCAATTTACTGTGTTCTCATTTTTGAATGCAATATTGAAAGGTACGCTTTAAATAATTTTTATCTTTTCTGAAAGGCCGAGATGTATGGGATTTTGTGGTAGAATTTATTTTCTTTGGTGATTAATGTTCTGTTTTGATCCTGGAAAAGTAATTTATTTATTAATTTTGTTGGATAATTATTTTTAAGAGATATATATTGATTGCTTATTTTTATTGACTTTGATCATTTCAATTATTCAACAGTGACTAACAATAATATACATATTGGTTCATGTCAAAAGAATACCCCTGAAATTGGAAAGCGGTCAGTTCTCAAAACAGTCTTGTTTCCAAATCTGGTAGGTAATTTATTTTGTAACCGTAAATAGACCATTATCGGTATAATCTCGTTAATAGCCCCTTAGTACTGAAAGTCTGGTGGCCAGGTGAGTAAATTTTATTATTTACACACATTTAAACATATCCTTACCAAGGGTTCTAAATCAACCTTACGAGATTTTTTATTATCAAACAAATTTAAATACAAAACTGTCAACAAAAGCCAAATATAATGGAGAGCCCAAACTATTTCATGAGATATTTTGAGGGACACACACTTTTATTGCTTACCTATATTTCGAACAATAGGTAATAATGAGGGTCGTCTGCTACTATTGATTAACGTCCTTTTTAGATGTCTAGTTCTACTTTACATCTAGTCATCATCAAAGTCAGAAGTGGAAGTGGAAGTGGAGTAGACAAAAAAATTACGGAACTGCAACCATTATTTCAACTTACAACTACACAATTCCTACTATAACTTTATGAAAGATATTGGCAGTGTTCACATAAAGTATCTACGAACATAGACTAGCATTTTATTGGAAAAGTGGAATATATTGGCAAAATCGTTTCCAAATTTGAACAACGAATGATCATAGATATGTTGAATAAAGAACATCCATTATATTTAGTGTTGAAAGTTCATATAGCGCTTATAGATGTCTGTATTTTTCGCACAGTTTTCCAAATTGGATATTTTTCCAGTAGGAAAACAGACATCAGCAATTTATGTGCTGACTCTTCTTGCTTATAACGTCATCTCGGTAATCCTTCGAGAAATCCTGCTGGTCACGAAAGGCCGAGTGTAGCAAAAACGAATTAGTTTGTCTCTCCTGTGACGTCTTGACGTTGGGCCACATCTGTAGCACTCACGCGTACTCCATGTTAGTCCGTGGGCAAGAAGTTGTATTTGGTAGTTATTTCATGTTTTTATATAGTACCATACAAGTCGGCCTGCTCATCCAATTAACTTATGGTGCAAGTAGTCAAATTGATTTTGGGCTTTGGGGTCAATGACAATTATCTCGTTGAAATTCGAGGTTTCAAAATGGCTGCTTTAAGATAATGAACTATTTTTGTGATTCATGGTGCGATTCTGATCAAAATCGATTGCTGGATTGAAATTATCTTTGCTCAAAATTAAAGGATTGTTTAACTTCTCTCTTTTCTTTTTATTTCAGGAAGAAAAACTGACGTATTTCGCCAAAAATTAACAACCCACTGACTGACGTCCAAACAAAAACAAACAGGTCACTTCCAATTATTTAAAATTGTTCCTTGATGGGACTGGAACATTATCTCCCCATTAAGAAATTTGTTTCTTTATCCGTTCACTTCCAGTCTACACAGCTTAGTAACGATCCGTCCTTAGGTATTATTTGCCGTTTTCACCTCTGCGACTCTTACTTTTCCGTCATTCCCTGGAAATACTCCTGTGACTTTCCATAATTTCCAGGAGTATCTAGGAAGATTTTCATCCACTGTAATGACAATATCTCCCAGTTTCACTGATTGATTATTGTCGATCCATTTATTCCTTCGAGAAAGTGTTGAAAGATATGCTCTCGTCCATCTTTTCCAAAAACTGTTAACCAGCATTTGTGATTTACCCCACTCCTTTCTCAACTGGAGTCCTGCATCGAAATTACGTGGTGCTCTATCCAAATTTTCATTCAATGTGAGGAGGCTCATTGGAACATAAGTGAGTGGCCTTGAGATAACTATGTTCTCGCCCTCTGCAAATAAAGTCAGGAGCATCTCATCACGAATTATTTGACCGTGGATGACAGTTCCAAAGAAGGCTTCATTGACCTCACCAGACGTTCCCAAGCCCTTGCCATGTGAGGAGCTGCTGAGGGAACAACTGAATTTAATCCCCTTTGTTGTCATGGAATCCATCATTGCATTTTCATCCAACTCTCGCAGAGCTCAACAAAGTTCTTCAGCTGCTCCTCCGATCCGGTGGTAAGAGAATGATCCACTTTCAGATATATTGCTTGCCCAGCAGGCATGTGAAGATTACACCCCATCTCTTTTTGCGGTGTCTGCCAACAGTCACCAAGAGGAGACCGAAATAGTCCATTCTTGTATTGCTGAATGGAAGAACTCCTGGTGTTACCCTTGCTGGTAGCAACTGTCTCATTGTTGGAGGTTTTGGATGTACATTTTCATTTTTATACTTTTAACAAGAATACTTGATCGCTTTCACGGAAGCTCTACCATCTACATATTTTCTGCGAATCCCATTCAGAATTGTTTCATTACCATGGTGTCCAAATTTTTTATGGTAATGTTGTAAGAATAGTCTGGTAAAAAGATGTTTTGGGTGACGAATAAATGGTTTTCTTGCTCTTTCTTCCATACGGCATTCAAGAACCAATAATTCATTTTCAAAGACGGGACTAAGTTGTTTCAACTTGCCCCGTATTCCAACTGGTTTTCCTTGTCGTATCATTGTGATATCTTCCATGAAGCTCTGGAGCTGCCATGATCTCATGCAGTACTTTTCAGCCTCTTCGATTCCTTTAACTCCTAATTCTCTTTGTTTTGCGGGTTCTTCGCCATTTTCTGTTTTTCTTCTCATTATTTTCAAGAACCAAAATTTTTTCAAAAAGGCTGGGCATGTGAACCAGTTCAGAGGGATGATGTCTGTATCTCCATAACTTGTTCTGGTAGCTTTGTCAGCAATATTTTGTTTGGTAGGAACCCATCGCCATTGTGCCACATTGGATCTCTCTTGTATTTCTCCCACCCGGTGAGCTACGAATGGCTTGTACTTCTATCCAATTCAAAACGCATTTCGAATCTGACCATTAGAACGTTGCTGTCAAGTTCATCTTTCAGAGTAACAGCTATACGGGAACCCATTACTGCGGCCTGCAGTTCTAATCGGGAAATGGACAATGGCTTCATGGGTGCTACTTTCGGCTTTATGGTAACTAGAGAAACTTCTATCTCTTCGTCGGTTACAACTCGCAAATACGTTGCTGAACAGAAATCTTTTTTGCCAGCATCACAAAAAATGTGGAGCTCCATTAGCATAAGGAATTTTCTGTGAATATCATCTTGGGACTCTCACATCAGAAATATGTGACAGATCGGAAAGCCATTTCATGTAAGTTCGTGGGCAAAGCGTCATCCCACCCGATTCTGGTTTTCCATATATCTTGTAGATGTACTCTGGATCTGATCGTGAAATATGTCAGTATTCCAAGAGGATCGAAACCTGTCATGACAAACTTGTGGATTTTTCTTTTTGTAAGGTTCGTGGAATTTGTTTCATTCAGCTTCAGTTTGAATTTGAATTCGTCTGTCTGAGGATCCCAAAGAATACCCAATATTCTCTGTGTTGAATCAGATTCAAAATTCTTCATTGGTGCCAAATGTTCGTGAATTTGGTCTCTTCTTATCATTCGGGAATTTGACATCCAATTAAGTATCTCGAAACCTTTCATCAGCATTACCTTTTTGATATCTCCATGGCCTTTTCTTCAGTATTTTGTTTGGTTATTGCTACATACACATCTTCGGATTCTGCATTCACTTGTGCGTTAACTTTTTTTATATACTGAGCGCAAGTAGGTGAGCAAGTCGCTACAAATGTCATCACTTGCATCTCATAAATACATACACATTCGAAAGTTGCCAGTGTTTTCTTGCGGCTCGGTTAGGTTAGACGGACAGTGGTTCCCATCATACGGTTGAATTATCCAACATTTTCTGAAAGTTTTATTGTTTATTCTCAACCACTGCAATTTGTTATAAAATATCATTATACACCCGTAATTCACGGAAGTGCAACAAGTTAGTTCACACCCTGTATATATGAATCTATTTTCAACTCTGAAGTTACGTACGACAATATCGACGTTTCCAACCGAAAATATATATTTTATCATTAATATCCCAAACAGAGTAATTTCATTATATTATTCAGCGACGACAAATATTTCTCCATCTACTACACACACGAAGTGAATTTTATCATTATTCGAGGCTCAACTTTTACTGTCATTTTGTCTGTACACATAAACAAAATCCAAGTTCGACCAAGTAACCGGATGTGCACGTACTATTTCAGAAAACCTATTATTTTCCATTTCCTTTTTCTTTGCTCACATCGAGTTTTGCTTTTCCCAATTTGCGTTATCAAATAACCGCATTATTTAATATTTGACTTCGAGAGATCTGTTGGGACCAGAAACGTGGAATATTTTCCCTCGACTCATACATATAAATTAATCTTATTTCCCTCATAATTTATTCTCCTTATTCAGTGGAATTTCCTTTCGTTCTGGAAGCTGGGAAAACAACAATAAAAAATATACAGAGCTCGTCGACGGGTATGTATCAAGAAACGAGATGGAAAATCAAATTCACATGATGATTGACTAACATTAATACCTAACTTTTCATCAAAGGATTTTAAGAACTTGTAGAAGTATTGGTATACTAAAAATTCAAATTCAACATCTTGAATGTGTATAAATTTTGATGGAAATCATTTTGGTAGGGAATAAAAGTGGTTGTGAACTTCTGTGTCTACTTTATGGTGGATATGGAACCGAAATAATGATCTGGGATGATTTTATTTTTATCAGTTATGTGTTCCAATCTTCTGTAGTCTGGTTCACAAGTTCCATTTCGTCCCTTTGGAGAAGGCCTTCACGTAAAATTATGACCAAGGTGTCATTGGATGCGGAATTTTATCTAGATATGATTTACGCTTTGTCCCATGGCTCGCAAATAATTTGTATTTTCAAATATCTCTTTTTTTTGCGAATATCTCGAAAACTATTGCAAATATCGGAAATCTGAAAAAAGATCCAAAGAGCGCAGGAAATTTCCTAAAAAAGTCTAGCCTCCCGGAACTGTAGCTCTGCTAGGATGCTTGAACAAAAAAATATTTTAACTAATTGAGTATGAATATTAAGGGATGAAAAAAATCAGGCACTTGCTGGATAGTTGAATAAACAATAAACCGCCGGCAAAAAAAAATTATCTCTATTTTATTATTAATTATGCTTTTGTTAATTAACAAACTTTTCCAAGTTGGAAGTAAACAAAAAACCTCAATATTTTTTTCTGAGCTGTTCTATAAAGGCTTTAGAAAAGATCCACGGTAGAAAAATTAAAAAAATATTATCCATTTTTTTATTAACAATTGAAAATGCTGAAAAAGTAATAACATAAATAAAAAAATTTTTTCTTCAAATATCTCGATTGATTTGTTTTTTTATTGTTAAAAGCCACATTAAAGTATTTCTTTTATTTTTTCTACAATTGTTTAAAAATTATTATGAACAAATACATTGTTTATGAGATGGTTCAATAATTTTTTTAAATTGTAATCAATAATGAAAATATTGATTATTGAGAAAAAAATTGTTTCTTAAAAAAAATTATTGCCTAAAATCGCACTTGTTAGTTATTTTTTTTTTGCAAGTAAATATTAACATAAAAAACAATTTTTTTTAAATCATTATTTCTATTGTTCTTTATTATTCTAAAAACGAATATTCTAAAGACAAAAGACATTTAGAATGACTTCTGTCAAAGGAACGAAAATTGTTCATTTGCAACTGTGTAAGGAGGATTTTTTCGATAAAAACGACGATATTTTGTGCAAAGTTGTGCCGAAAATAAGTGATTTAGGTTGTATTGTTTATACTGGTTAAAAGACGGAGGCATTTTGAGTGATTTTTGTGCGAGAAAACGGTGCTTGAAAATGACGTTAGTTTCATTTTAAAAAAGTGCTGTAATTTGGGAACGGTATTAGACCGCCGCACTTTTCTTCCGGATTCGTGTTCAGGAGGAAAAAACACGTAAGAAAAGTATTTTTCCCATATTCAGAGTGCATGTGTGATGTAACTAGATATTTATCCCGATTTTTATCAGAGGCAATCTTACCAGAGTTCTTCACAGAAATCTTTTAGAAACTGAAATTGAACCTCGAATAAGACAAACTGTACTAAATAATCAGGAAAAGTTTGAAAATCGTGAAATAATATTTTAGCAGGATGGGGCACCTCCCCATTTCGATCGCATGGCTAGAGAGTTCCTCGATACAAACTTTCCTGGGCGATGGATAGGTCGCATGGGAAGTACAGAATGGCCACCAAGATCTTACACCTCTAGATTTTTTCCTTTGGGGGTATCTGAAGTCAAAAATCTACGCCACTGAATGTCAAACAATAGAAGAGTTGGAACGCAGAATAATAGATACATGTTCAGAAATACATGAACAGACTTTCATCAACGTGAGATAAATTATTTATAATAGGGCACTTCATTGTCAAGATTTAGGAAGGGAACCACATTGAACACTTGATGAAATAGTTGTTGGGGTTGTATAAAAGTGTTATTCACAAATAAATTATAATTTCTTAGCTAACTAATTTGTTTTGATTGTGAATTTACAGAACACATTCGTAGGCTTTGAGATTTTCCGGTAAGCGGTACTGTTTATCCTTAATAAACTCTCTTTACGTCTCTTATTAGTCGACTTCATTAAGAGATTCAACTACAAATTAATAACAAGGTTTTGTAAGCAAAATTATTAACCGGAAGTGACCAAAATCCATACTTCATTTTAAACCGGAATGTCACTTTTCAAACGTTATTATTTCGAAAACAATTGAATTTAGGAGTGGAGTGTTTTGGAGAAAACTGTTGAGAGTTATGAGCAGATTTCAAAAATGGAATAATATACGGGGTGTTCTATTTGAAAAAATTATTGAAGATAGCGCTCAGTCGCCATTTTAAAACTTTTAGCTGTGATTTCTTCATGAACAAGTAGGTTTTTATCTCCTATTCCTGCCCTCCAAATTTTGTTGCGATATACCAGGTGGTTCAAAAATTAGTAGGAGGGGAACGGACTTTAGTCGAGCACTGTATGTGTGTATGTATGAATGTAGGTAATGGAATTTTTGAAATCAATTTGCATCATCTTCCAGACGTCCGAATAATTTCAAATTCTGCACACGTATTGAGAACTGATGACAATACAACAATTTTATAGCTATGACCTGGTATTCCCACCAAGATCATCAGAAAAAAATAATTTACATTTCAAAGATATTGGAATCAGGTCCTGTGCATACCCAATTGAAGATTGAACCTACAAACAACCTAGTAGATTCAGATTTCAATAGTATTTATTCAGTAAAAATTATAATATGTGATATCATTGACTGTAATTACATGGTAAGCCATTTCATGGCGGAGATACCCCCTCCGTGGCAAAATAGCCGCCACTGGTGGCGCCAGTAGCGGATCTTAGATCTTAAATCGCTTAGTGATAACACTTGCCGGTCCCAATCCCGGAAAAAAGAAGAATTTGATGGGAAATCCAAACAACAAATTATTGGAAAATCAATTCGATTATGATTTTTTCGGCAAATCGAAAAAACATATTCAAACAAAAATATTCAAAGTTACATTTCAAGTAAAATAATAAATCTCCGCTTATGGTCGGTCAAAGCGGCAAATCCTATCATGTTTTGCTCGGGTTCATCAGCTCATCCAACTGAGAATGGATATACTATATATGGATATGAGTTTTTTGATAAATTCGGAGTGATTTTGGACTGCACATTTTTTCAGTGACAACCGAGAGAAGTATGTCATTTTCTGTTCGACCGAGATTGCCATTATTATTATCAGGAAAAAAACTGCCAAGAAATTTCGTCTGATATACCCAACAAACATTTTAAGTAAAATTTACGTCATTTCGACCTTCAAATAGGTAAGCGTCCAAATTATCGGAGGTAATTCTTACGTTATAATTACCTTAAATTTACCAATATGGGGAAGAAAATGGAAGTAATTCAGAAGTCGAAAATTGGGCAATCAAGACATTTTGCCTGATAAGTCGAAGGCATGAATAGCTAAAAATGCCTTCAGAATAGTCGACTGATGGTAAAAATGCAGTGTCATTTCCACCTATTTTAGTTTATAAACACTATATTGAAACAAACAGTAGAAGGTTAGAAGAAGATAATAAATGTTCACTGCATATTGTGTATCTTAACCTTCATGTTTATTCGTAAAAGCTTTGAAGATGAACATGGCGTATGAAAAAAGAATTGTCAAGAAACGTACAGCACAGAATGATGTATGCAAGTGATGGTTTCGCATTCACATCTAGTTCGGATTTTATTTGCGATACAAACTTTTCTGTGATAATGTTGAATTTTACTTAATGTAATGTAATATCAAATTTGTGAGGAAAATATTCATAAAATTAAGTGTACTTCCTCATCTTTTTTCATCATACACTGCAGAAACCAATTTCGTAGATGAAGTATGTTTATACATATCATATACACCAATTTTTTGACTATCTATCATTGAAATATCATTTTTGCAGTGGCGGAAACGCTTCAACCAAAAAAATAAGGCGTCTATCCCATATGGGATCTTTAAGTCGCATTTTCCTAAAATTTCAACTTTGAGAACACATAGGCTTTATGCAAAGTCGGAAGTTACCTTTATTCCTGACTTTGAAGTCCATTTTCCTTATTTTGGGATTTTAGACCCTTTCAAATTGTGGTCACGTGATGAAATACAAATTTGTTATGGGATGTTTTTTCATGCTATGTCTATACGTTCCGCTCTCTGGTTGAATTGGAATCTTGGATAATAAATTCTAAATATCAAATGGTGTGTAGTGATTGGCTTAAAAATGGTAGTTTGATATGGCCGCGTTCCGCATAGTCCGAAAGTACTCTTAGAATGCTAACTTTGTAGAATGCTGTGCTCGGAAATATCCAATTCTATTTGTTTGTCAAAAAATCGAGATACTATGGTTTGCTTAAAAACTTGAATTCGACGTTTTCGGACGCCGCATGATTAGTTTTGAAATTTTGGAAGTTATCGTTTCAACACATCAATCTTTTATTGTTTTGCTATTTGCTTTCGTTTTCTTGCACTTTATTCAATACATTTTTTTACCCATTTGCTTCAGCTGGACCAACTTCATTGAATTTCATTTTGTCGTATCATTGAAAGCGTCACGGCAGTAGTTTACCGCTGGCGTCAGACGAAGCTTGTTGAACGCAGCTTATCTATGCATTCATTCTGTTCATTCTGTCAATCCATCCATTACCGGCATAACCTAACATAAGCCTGTTTTGTATTGGTATTCGACTTCCTGGGGTCGTGGGAGGCGGTTGTCTGACCACGCGGACCGGAAGTCAAGTAAATGTCAGTTTTTGTACAGCCGTTCCATGTGCATTGAAAAGATTAAAAATTATATGTTGTGAAAGTTAGGGGCATTTGAGGTATCATTTCGAGTGAGACTATCCCGGTGCCCCCCGAAGAGAAATCGAAGCCGACAGAATACGTTCCTAGGTGATGTGGATTTCCGCGACTGGTATATTATGCTGTATTATTGTATAGACCATAACTAATGAACGAACGAACTGTTTTGCATTGCCTCCGTCGATGGTTAACACTTATTTGTTTTCATATTTTATTCATAAAAATGGATGATGAATGTTTTGAAATAGTTGAAGTCATTAAAAGACGTGGAGCACATAGTATAATATTTTTATGTACCACATAAGTAACATGATGGCTCTGATCTTTGGAAGTGTAGGTTCGGATTATATCCCCATTCTGGCAGCTAATCGATAGTAGTTGGTGGTATACTTGTATGGTTTATTAATTCTATTCGAATTTCTACTTGGCATTTTATAGATTTCTAAAATTCAGCTCCAAGATAAATTATCTGAGGAGAGTAAATTGTATCATGTCATGCTCATCCAAAAAGATTCGGGCTTCAATATCTGAGTTACTTTGAGGAATTTATTTTAGGTAACTTTGACATTAAGTCGTATAAGACAAATAATGTAGTAATCTCGCCCTCATCGTGGAAGAGTAGGTATAAACAAGGACAAAAAAACAGCCCAGGCTACTCAATTGGTGCCAAAATAGATGTAGATGTAGAGTGTATAGTAGACCTGTTTACCGACTTTTATTTTGAACACATTTGGCTGGTCACCTTTAGGTGAAATTTAACCTAATAAATAACTCTATTGGTTGAATGAGGAAATAAGTAACGGGGAACTTTTTGATAACAGGTACAACGTCTTCAGGAAGGGCAGATGTAGCATTGTTTCAGGGAAAAAAAGAGGGGGAGGCTTCCTAATTCCCATACTTAAAAAATCTGTTTTCGCTTAATGCACCTCTGATACGTATTCGGAGACCATATTTGTAAAAACTCACATAATGGGTACTAAATTCATCTTTAACTGCACCTATATGGTCCCTAACTCAAACTCATAGAAGTTTGGAGACTATTTGGAAATTTTTGATGAAATGAGCAACAACTTAACGGATGATATGACTTTCATAGTATTTGGTGATTTCAATATTCCCAGTATCACTGGAATATATTTTGATTTTGACAAAAATTATAACAATAATCGAATAATTAGCTCGATGAACTGCTCATTAGCAATATATGGACTGAAATCATATAATAGTGTGGTAAATATCGACAATAGAAGACTTGACTTAATTTTAAGTAACACTGAACTCTTCGTCTCTAGTGAAATAGTGACATTGGTGCCTATTGACAGGAGGCATTGGTGGCCGAAATTAAAATAAAAAAATATAAATACCGAAATGATCCCATTCAACTTGAGAATACCTATAACTTCAAAACAGCTGATTCTCCTAAATTAGTTGAAATCCTAGATCGAATGGATTGGTCAAATTTGGGCTGCTTTAATAATGTTAATGATCAAGTTGAATATTTTTATATGCGTATTTATGATGTCTTAAACAACTGTGTGTCAAAATTCCAGAAAAAAAATATGAACAGGAAATCTTACCCCCCTTGGTTTACGAATGAAATTTAAAACAAACTCAGACAATTATAGAAAAATAAAATGTCAATCAGAGGGGAATAGTCAATTCATTCATATCGAAAATTCAATCATATATTCCCCAAATATTTTTTGGAACTACATCAATTCCACTAAGAGTAGAAGTAATTCGGGTGACAATCTCATTATTGCTGGTGAAAATACAAATGACTCACATACAATTTCTAATGCCTTTGGAAATTACTTCGAATCGGTTTACTATATTTGAAGATCATAATGAGTAATTTCATACTATGCACTACGCCTATTGAGTTTATGGTTTTTGAAGGAGATCCGGTGGTCTCAGTTACGGTTTTTATAACTCGAATTATAACTTTGGAGTTAGCAAGTAGTTGAAGGTAGAATATTTCCTCAGAAATAGGTGAATTCGGATTTCTTCAAGCCATTTTACCACTCTGCTTGGTATACTTTTCTTATAATGTTAGTTGGGTGGCGATACGTTCGCCTGCCATTCCACATTTTCTATGTATACCCTCTGCTGACAGATTCCCTATAAATTATAAGTCAAACATAGAGAACGAATCCAATACGCCATATCCGGGTTCAACTTCGGATGAGACTTCAGAGCACGTCTGACTGCAACATATGAAAGGATTTTTCTTATCCATCTGTTGTCGGTGAATATTTAACGCCTCCTGGAAATGTAAACTTTTACGTCTCTCTCTTCGGAGAATCCTCCTTGACAAAACAAACACAAATACATCCCGACCGGGTATACGGCCGATTTACATGATTTTCACAAAGAACAGATTGCTGGCGGCACTGTTTTTGAACTTCAATCGAATCCCAACGAGCATCTGTGATGAAAGGAAAGTGTAGCGACATTGAACGGTGGTGGCACCTGATGATTCGTGTTCGATGGATGTGTTTCAGTATGAGAATTAGTGCAAGGGTTGCCCCGATGGGTTGTTAATATTTAGTTTTCGTGTGCAAGTTTGAAAAATTAACTGTGAATATTGCAACCTCCATTATCACCAGCGGAAAGATAGTTTATGAAAAGTTTTAGTTTTTAGTACGGAATTTAATACTTTTTGAAATTGTTTCTACCATTACTCGAGGCGGCTGATACCTATTCATTGAAAACGGCAATTTTTTTATATTATAAGGTGCTAAAATGTAGCTATAAAAATTCAAAATATATTGAATGCTTTATTTTGACATACAGTGTGAGCCATATAGATTGGAGAGACCCCTGTAAAATTCGAAATTTTCAACCAATTTTTGTTCATAATTCAGAAGCTAAAGGTCTACTAGAGGGCGAAATTTCAAATATTTGTTAAAATTTTCAGCATTTGCTATGATTAGTTTTCTTAGTCGAAAATGCATAATTTTTATTAGCGATTTTTTTTCAGAGAGCCTTTAAATAGCTGCAAACAAAATTTCATGAATGTATTTAGCAATAACAAAGTTATGACAAGTTGAAATTCTAAAACGTATTACCCAACTAATATTATAGGAAAATTATACCAAACAGAGGAGTAAAATGGCTTCTATACGTCCGAATTTCAAATATTCTATTTTCAACTACTAACTTACTCCATAGTTATAATTCGAGTTAAAAAATCGTAACTGAGACCAACAAATCTCCTTCAATAACCATAAACTTAATAGGCGTAGTGCATAGTATGAAATTACTTGTTATTTACTTCAAATACACCTCATGGCTCAATGAGTTATTTATTAGGTTGAATTTTACCTAAAGATAACCAGCAAAATGTGTTCAAAATACTTGAACTTTCAGGGAAAAATTTCTAGGAAATATTAACCTAACTATTACCTCATGTATGTTCATAAAGTCGGGGAATAAACAAGTCGGTAAACAAGTCTACTATATACTCTACATTACCTATTTTGGCACAAATCAAGTTGCCTGGGAATTTTTCGGACTAGTTTATACCTACCATTCCACAATGAGGGCGATATTACTATGACTACAATATTTGTCTAATTAGACCAAATGTCTACAACGTCAAGTTACCAAAACTGAAATCCTCAAAGCAAATTCGTCTATTATCAGATATTAAAGCCTAAATCGATTCGGATGGGAAAAATATGATACAATTAAATAAAATATGAAAGCAAATAAGTGTTAACCATCGACGGAGGCAATACAAAACAAGGTTATATGAGATGGATAGATTGACGTTTTCAATGACAAAATGAAATTCAATGAAGTTGAAAAAAAGTGAAAGAAAACGAAAGAAAATTGGAAAAAAAATAGATTGTGTTGAAAATATGACTTCGAAAATATCAACACTAACCGGAAAAGTCGAATTGAAATTTGTAATCAAATCATAATATCTCGAGTTTTTGAAAGGTAGTCACAATTGGCAAACAAATTGAATTGGATATTTCCGGGCACGGCATTCTGGAAAGTTGATATTTTAAGAGCGCTTTTGGACTATGCGGAACGCAGAAATTTCAAATTACGATTTTGAGGCAATCACTATATGCCATATTCAAAATGTTATGATTGGCTATTTCTCTTCGGATATAAATTCCCACCTCACACCGAGAAAACATTATCATTGATGAAAAAGGGAATTTCGTGGCATAGTGGACAAGTCAAATTAAAGAAAGAAAAGCATCCTCAAGTGGGAGTCGAACCAACGACCTCATGATTTCTAGCCATACGCTCTACCATCTGAGCCATTCGAGGACATAGGAATCGACACACACACACTCGTGAACCCTTTCCTTCCATAATTTAATATTCATGTGAGAAATGAATCGAAAATCGAACGTACTTAGCACTGGCCGTCGAGATCCATTACCTGTCACTCATCTTTATCGTCATTTGAAGATTTCAGTAGCAGATTCAAGCAGATGATCTTTTACTACTGATAACATTAGCCAAATATATAAGGGGAAAGTGGAAATATTGTGTCCGAAATATATAATGAAAGAGGAAATTGTGTGGCATAGTGGACAAATCAAATTAAAGGAAAAAAGCATCCTCAAGTGGGAGTCGAACCCACGACCTTATGATTTCTAGCCATACGCTCTACCATCTGAGCCATTCGCGAACATAGGAATCGACACACACTCGTAAACCCTTTCTTTCCATAATTTAATATTCATGTGAGAAATGAATCGAAAATCAAACGTACTTATCACTGGCCGTCGAGATCCATTAACTGTCACTCAACTTCATCGTCATTCGAAGATTTCAGTAGCTGATTCAAGTACATGATCTCAAACCACTGATAAGATTTAGCCAAATAATAAGGTGAAAGTGGAAATATTGTGTCCGAAATATATAATGAGAGAAGGAATTTTGTGGCATAGTGGACAAATTAAATAAAAGATAAGATAAAATACGTTTGATTTTCGTTTCATTTCTCACATGAATATTAAATTATGGAAGGAAAGGGTTTACGAGTGTGTGTCGATTCCTTTGTCCTCGAATGGCTCAGATGGTAGAGCGTATGGCTAAAAATCATAAGGTCGTGGGTTCGACTCCCACTTGAGGATTTTTTTTTCTTTAATTTAATTTGTCCACTATGCCACAAAATTCCCTCTTTCATTATATATTTCGGACACAATATTTCCACTTTCACATTATCATTGATATTATTATGGCAAAATATGCACTGAATACAATTATCGCGTACTATTTTCAATATCACTGATATTTGATGTTCAATTTCATAATAAACACTTATTTCGGAGTTTTGTAGTATATGTCCTTTTCTTTGAGTAACTAGGTATAGGCTAGACAGATATACTTGGTTTTACCATCAACAAGAAGTAGAAAATTATCTTTATTTTTACCCCGTATTAGGATTTAAAATGATAATTTTAGTGTTTCTACTCAAAATATCGGTTTGGTCAGAATAATCTTATATATCTGCGTATTCAACTCCATCCTGGTGGTTCCTGAGGAACTCCATGACACTTGTGACTTTGTCCAATGGCAGCAACGCTAGTTTATCTACCATACCATTAAAACCACTGAATCGTTTTGGTGGTATTCTATTTGCATCGCCAGCTCTTGGACCCTTCTGTGCGTACTCTGGCACATATGGTACAAGCAGCCTCTAATGGTTATGTCCCCTCCCGAAATGGACTTCATGGTGTTCACTGCAGCTTCCTCAAAGTCCACGTAAGTATTTATTGGCCTCGAATTACATACACAGTACAAAAGGCAAGTCAAAATACAGTACACAACATATATCAGGTGAAAATACAAATTGTGTGAAATGACAAGGAGCAAATAAAAATTATGAACACAAATAAAAGAAATATTGTCTAGACAAACGCAAATACATAAACTCGAATATGACTTTTTGCAATACTTTGTCCATAAGATGTAAATCTTCGGACAATCACGGATATCTTGGTTGATTGAAGACGTGGCCAGTTACAACTGTAGGGAGAAGTATTCATCCGGATTATAAAAACACTTGGATATCAAAAAACGTTTGACACTCCTTCTGAAGTCCTTGTAGGAGGGTTGATCTCTAATGTTCGTTGGTAGTGCATTGCCTAGAGTAATAGTTGTAAAAAGTAGATTTTTTGAAACTGGATATTTTGTATTTGGGTAGTTCTAAGTTCTAAGTTCTCGTGCCATATCCATGTTGGCTCCCCTGGATAGTAAAATTTGGTAGATGTTTTTTTGTGAATGTAACACATTTCAAGATGTAGATAGAAGTTAAGGTAAGATTATGTTTTTCTATGAAGATATCACGACAGCTTTGGTTGTAGCTAAGGTCAAAGATTTTTCTAATGATTCGTTTCTGTGATATGAAATCCCTATTTATGCCTGAAGCTGAGCCACAGGCCATTATGTTGTAAGATAAATGGCAATACACGAATGCGAAATAGAGACTCATCAACCCGTTTTCATATAAGTGAGGCTTCATTTGGAAAATTGCATAGAAGGCTTCGTTTAAATTTCCACAGACGTGATTGATATGGTGATAAAAGGTCATATTTGACTCGAGCCAGGTTCCAAGGAGTTTAGAATGTGAAGTCATGTTTAGATTCAACTCCAACATGAATGAATTCGGAACAATTTTTTTTAGATGAAAATTCAAGCAAACGGTTTTATTTTTGTTTAAGATCAAAGAATTCCTCTGGCATCAAGTGTCCATCTCATCTAGTGGATCAGCAAATAAATTCATCTGTTCGCATTCTTGTATCAAGTTTCTCAGTATGGCTTCATACCTTTTCTCGGTTTTTCTTTGCAGAATGACCTAAACTGCACTCACGAGCTACCCATACGAGGAACATAGAGTTATTGGTGGTGCCAATGAAAAATTTCCGTCCAAATACCAGGATATGGTATTGAAACTATAACTGTCTTTTTTTTTCATTACACTATTCAACAGATACAAGATCCAAT
Organism: Gonioctena quinquepunctata; assembly: GCA_018342105.1. Lineage (NCBI taxonomy): Eukaryota > Metazoa > Arthropoda > Insecta > Coleoptera > Chrysomelidae > Gonioctena > Gonioctena quinquepunctata. Next base: position 212,152 of record JAFIRS010000642.1, on the reverse strand, counting down.
TACAGAATAGGAATATACAGTGTGAACTATTCAACATTTTAGCTATATACATTAATATAAATCATTGGACAAAAACAGAACAGTCCAGTTTTTTCAAGGAGGCCACACTGCAACAAAAAAATGTCAATGGTTTCATTCATCTTATTATATGTATTGCACATCTTATAAACAGATGCATTCAATTTAACATTGGTTTGACAAAGTGGAAGGTAGAAAGTAATGTTTCTCCGAGATGTGAGTCTAGGAATATGAAGTTTCAACATATCCAAAATGCAGCTGCAGTCCAAATTGTTGTGAATAAGGTTGAAAAGGAATATAACATGTGACCTATTTCGACGAGATTCAAGTGAATCGACTGCAAATCTAGAAATTAGTTGTTCATGTGGATGACCTATGTTTGGGTAGTTGCCATCAAGTTTGAAACATAGATACTTCAAAAATTTTCGTTGGATATTTTCTAAATTAGATATATATACCTGATAATATGGTGCCCAAACGATTGATGCATAGTCTGAATTTGATCTAACAAATGTGAAATATAATTGAAGAAGAGTTTTCTCATTCCTTCCAAAATCTTTTGACACTCTGATTATGAATCCCAATGATCTATAAGTTTTTTTGGTGACTAGCTCGATATGTTTTGCGAAAGAGAGTTTTTTGTCGAATGTTACTCCTAGATCTTTGAAAGTGTCGGGTTTTTTCAATACGACATTGTCCAGTTTATAATTGTGAAGAATTGGATTCCGCTTGGCGGTGAAAGAGATAACCTGGCATTTAGAAACATTTAGGAATAAGCTATTCTCGATGCACCAGAGATTGAGGCGATCCAGATTATTTTGGAGAAGAGTGCAGTCTTCTGTGGTGATAATTTCATGGTATATCTCAAGATCATCGGCATACAGTAAGTGAGCGACGGAGAGAGTAGCTATAATGTCATTGATAAACATTATGAAAAATAAAGGCCCGAGGTTAGACCCTTGGGGGACACCTGACGTGGGGAGGACTTCAATAGACTTTTGACCATACTGCTTACGATTATGAAGGTAGGATTGAAATAAAGATGTGAGATTAGGGGTTAGTCCGAAATTCGACAGTTTGTGAAGAAGAATTCCATGATCAAGCCTATCGAAGGCCTTCGAGAAATCCGTATAAATTATATCAAATTGAGAGCTCCCATCGATAGTATCAGATAATTGCTCAGTGATACAAATTATATTTGTTATCGTTGACCTTCCTTTGAAAAAACCATGTTGACTAGGGGTGATTTGATTCTTTACATGCGTATAAATGTCATCATAAAGTAGGATCTCGAAGGTTTTCGAGAAATTATTTATAATTACTATAGGGCGGTAGTTGCAGATGTCTGATTTAGCCCCCTTCTTGTAGACCGGTATAATTTTAGATTCTTTCCATAGTGTAGGAAATGTATTAGTTGGAAGACATTAATTGAATAATATACGAAGGGGGTTCACGAAGGCAGCTGCGCAATCTCGTAAAACAAAGGAGGGGATATTGTCAGGTCCACTAGTTAATTTGGGTTTTAATTTTTTCAATGAGACTAAGACTTGCTCTTCACTCACTTCATTTATTACCAACGAAGTATGATTATTGAATGAGTCAGGAAAAGTGCCAGTAGTAGCCAGTAGTAGCCAGTAGTAAAAATTAATATCCTGCCCTCCTCTTCATCGGTACCTACTGTGTGGTTGTCGATAAGTAGAAATATTTCCTGTGTTGGCCCTTCTGATGTGTACATCCAATCTCCTACAGAGAGAAAAGAAAAAAATTGCTATAGTAATTAATTAACTCACTTAAAGAAAAATAAAAGTATGTAACGTACTTTCAATTTTTAAATCCTGTAACGAAGTTCAATTCCTCGGATTTCCACTGGCTTTGTGATTTCGTAACGTACGTTTGGCAATTTCCTCTAATGGCATTCTACTTCTGACGTATATTTGAAAGAAAATGTATTATATTACCTATATTGAATTTTCATAACTGGAGTTGAATTTCAAAAAAATGCACCTGATTATTTATTATGGATATTATATTATACGGTGTTTTTTTGGCGGCTTTTATTCCGGCGGTTCTTTTTTCCGGTGCCCTTTTTTCCGGTCGGTTTTTTTTCCAGCAGCTTCATTCTCGTCTACCCCTTGATTTGAATACTTTTCCAATATTTTTGCTACACAATTTTCGAAAATGGGAATTGGAAACACGTTACTTCTGAATATATTCAACCATCAAGGCCGATTCACATTTTCAATGGGAACAAGATAACGTATAAATAGTGGTATGATTGTCACTTGACGAAAGCGAAATAATTTGGAAAGAAATATCTGACGAAAGTTGAAATACCTGTCATCTTTCCGAACAAGAATACTCTCACCTATTAATGCTCAGCACAATAATAAATAACACCATATACGAAAGTGCAGACCAGACTCAAAACTGAATGCAATTAATAGATTCCTGTAAATAGGCGGTGTGTATACAGGCGCGTCTAGATATACAAATGTCGACAGCAAATCTTCAACACATGCCCTATAAAAATTGTGTTGGTAGCTATTCAGCTTTGAACTGTGTTTCCAAGACAAGGTCATGAACATTTTGAGAGCCCGCTCAAAGCAAACACTGAATATTTGATGTATATTTACGTTTTATGGGGGGGTGATAAAACCCTACATAAACATTCGCTCATTTTTAGAGAGTGCCGTATTATCAGTCTTTAGCTGTCGCAATAGTTGGCTTTTACGATGCTTGAGTAACTGTCCATCTTCCTGTTTCAAGAATTCAAAGATCGGGGAGTGTTGCCTTATAGTTTCAATGCCAGAAGAGAAATATTTTGAATACATTAATCGATTTATATAAAAATTGGCGCCCAATGGATGTCTCGGGGTTCAGCATGTACGTCCATAAGATGTATTTGTCAAAGATTTTCATTAGATGATCTTTAGGCATATCCATACAATATCGTTGCCAAATATACCTAGTAATTGAAAAATGTATATCAGTACGGGTACAGTCCTTCAGTGGTTAAGAGATTATTTGTGTTGCCAACAAACAGAAATTGGCAAAAACATATCTGAAAAGATTAAAGTATTTTATGGAGTGCCACAAGGGAGTGTACTGGGCCCGTTGCCTCTGTTTGCTTTACATAAACGATGTTAATCAATATTTGACAAAAAGCTTTGTAAACCTATCATCAAGTTACAGTTAATACTGTAAATGGTGAATTAAAAGTTTTGGCAAACTGGCTTAGGCTTAAGAAGTTGAAACTAAATCAATCCAAAATAAAATGATCATAGGAAGTCGAAAAAATTCTAAATTATTTAAAGAAAAAAATCTGAATATCATTATGGACAATAAAAATACTGAGATCGTGCAACGTCTCGAAAATTCTATGTAACACTCAGGGTTATTATATATATATGTATATAATACTGACAGGGTTACGGCGAAACCTCCATTTTGATGACGTCTGATGTGTGCCAGAATAGCCAACTTTATAGAACTCATTTTCAAATTTCGAAGTGTAGAATGGATTCATTTGTAACCCTGATAACACTTACATAAGTACATAGAATAGTTTGTTCTAAAATATGTTACATCGATCGATCGACCTCAAAATATTTCACAACGAATTGACATAACCTTAAAGGCGACAAAAGCACAATCACAGAACGGATCAGAGACACAAATCACAGAAACACCCTGTGTGGCCTGTAATTGCAGTTTACTGAATTATGACAAGAAACGACGTCGGCGCCATCTGAAACTCTAGATAACTCCCTTTATCAAGTGGGCTGGTGTCCCCCAGTTTGTCCCAATATTTTACAGGTATAAGTGAATACGCCAAGGTTTTTAGACATCTTAGTCCGTTTATTAACACTTAAAAAAAAACACAATAATGCACCTCTGCACACGAATCTGAATTTATATATCCATCAATAATACAGTACTGTTCTCTCCGGTTGAGCAGTCGCTTATATAGAGGTCATCATCGCCCAGAAACTCCGCGGAGGTGACCTTCTAAAAAACCCTCGAACATTCGGGAAGCTGCCATTACGTCACCTCGCCTGACACGTAACAACAATATCCATAGGATATTTTTCAGACATATTCGTTAAAGTTCAAGTATATCGAAAAAATGTTTCGAGTTACCAACTCACCAACCATATGTCCTTAAGATAATTGCTAGGATATACTACATATATTATTTTAGGATATCCATAAAATATTATTCAAAGAAACACATTGAATATATTTCAAAGATACTCATAAGATCCTTCAATGATATTCTTTGAGAAAATCTTCAAATAATCTCCATTGGTATCCAAATGTTTAAAACCTCTTAAGTCTGAAATTTAAATTAAATTTTAATATCAGCAATAGAGTGGGTGTAGCGATAAAATGTTTATGTAATCGTTGAAAAATTGACGTTTATGCAGAGGCACAATTTATTAAGACAACAATGTATAGAAATATAACACGAAGTCAATGAATAATTATCTCAACTAAACGTTAATTACGTATCGACAGTAGCCTCCCAACCAAATGTTGAAAACATTTATCATTTGAGCTTTTATTTTTCATAACATAACATAAAGTTAAAAATTCCACAAATTCAAATGTATATTTGAGCAAAATGAAATTTTGTCAATTTTAAAACATTAGTATGTCAACATAATAATTTATAATAAAATTTCCAGATCTCTCTCGGAATTCCAACATGGATTCATGAGAGCACGAAGCACTGTTTCGAATCTATGTACACTTACTCAATATGTTTCGAAATCCTTAGATGATAAAAATCAGGTGGACGTCATTTATACTAATTTCAGTAAGGCGTTCGACAGAGTATCCCATGAATTACTTCTGAGAAAAGTAAGTCGATTCGGAATTTCTGCGAAACTCCAAAACCTTCTGAAATGTTACCTCTCGAACAGAAATGTGTTTGTTGAATATGAAGGGAAAAAAAGCTTTGAGTTTATTGCCTGTTCTGGGGTGCCGTAGAAATTCGAGATCCTACGGACTGTACCACATTACAAAACGACATAAATAATTTGGTTGAATGGTGTGATTCGAATAACTTACCACTGAACATGCAAAATTATGACATACTCACGTAGATCTCCAATTGTCCACAATTATTTATTGAAGGATACCATCATTACGAGGGTATCTGAATGTAGGGATCTAGGAATAACGTTTGACGCGAAATCAACGTTTTCGTCACACATAGAGGATATCACAAATAAATCAATGCGTCTTCTTGGGTTTGTTATACGAAATTTCAAAGAATTCAGATCACTAGAAGCAATAAAATGCATATTTTTTGCTTTGGTGAGATCGAAATTGGAATACGGCAGCCAGATATGGAACCCGCATTATACAAAATACAGTGACAAACTAGAAAATGTTCAACGTAGATTTCTGAAATTCATGTATCTCAAAGTTCATGGTTCATATCCAGAAAGACACTGTGAGTATAATCTTCTCTTGAATGAATTTAATATGGTTCTTCTTTATTGAACTTCAATATTCCTCGTTTAGCCTCTAGAACGAATCTTACCTTTCGTATTGATGTACCGAATTCCCAACATCATTTCTATAATTGTCTAAATCATATGTGTAGATGTCTAAACAATCTTCCCTCAGTGGATCCCAATTCAAACAAATTTTATATAGGCTCATCTCGAATTGAAATGTAATTTCAGAAAGTATTGTTACTTATCAGTTATTGTTAACATATAAACCTAGAATAAGTATACTGTGTTACACAAATTTTACGTTATATACTCCTATAATTGGACTCTTTTGTCTGTTGGATGTATTACTACTATAAATAAATAAATGAATAAAACATAGGATACCAGACCTATGTCAACTTCACACAGCAGAGTACACAGCAAGTTGTATCTTGCATCTAGGACAGTGGTTTCCAATTTTCAATTTTCAAATTTCAGGTAAAATTGTGTTTAGGTAGTTTTTCTATAAAATCTACCCAATACAGCTTTTATTATATGATTTTCTTGTTATTTTTGAAAACAAATTGAAAAGCTTCTAATCCAAAACTCTCCCACAAACGCAAAAATGCCTGAAAATACTAATCAGTAGCAAATACTGTAGCACTGAGTAAAAGGAGAACTGGCGAGGAACGCAGGGTTTTTAGTATATAGGTACTAATTACTTCTTTATTGGAGACTTTCCTCTTCTATTGTGATGTTAAGTCAACCATTGATGTCTTCTGTAGAACAAATATTTCCTTTTTGAATTCAAAGTGATTTCAGAATACACAAAGACGGGCTCTGCCATCTTGGGTAAATATTGACGCTGAGAATTAAATCTGTGAGTGGTGAACCTACTGAGAGTTCAAGCTTACGTGGAAGAAAAATATCGTTAGTCTCTCATATTATTCGAAATATAACGTGAAAACATTTTGGAATTGAAAAAAATCAGAGAAATTTCATTTCTGATATGGATTCTTCCTGACTACTAGTATATATCGAATATTATTCCAGGAAAAATGCTGAACTAGCTGAAAACCCAAATAATTCTATCGCATCCCTCCTAGTTGCAGGTTATCCAGCAACTGTATTCACGATCATATTATCATAACTATTGGGGAGATTGTCTCCAGCATATGTCTCAACTGGCCTTAAGAGCCTTAAGGGGGTTGGTAGCTCTTTGATAACTTTTGTGATAACCAGATTATGAACTCAGAAACCAAAACATACATACAATATTTATTAACTCAATCCCGGGTGTCAACGAATCTATTAGACAAGTCATAACTTCTAGAATATTAGGTGTATCAAAATGAGATTTGATATAGGTGAATAGTATGTGAAGAGGAGAGTTTTCGCATATTTTTCACTTTCCGGTCACTTCCGGTTTCACCGGAAATGGCTCCGGTTTTGAATTTTTATATGGAATACCTGTACCCCTGTATATTGTAACATTTTTGGATTTAGAGAGACAATTCTGGAACAGAATGTGACATTTTAAAAAGTTTTTACGCCTACTTCATTTTTTTAGAGTCACTTTTAATATTTCATCTAGGCGATTTTGTGACGAACCTAACGATACTAATTTATTTGCGATTGGATTGAAAATAAGAACATAAATTAAATATTACTAAGGGAAATACTGGATAATAATTTATTTATTTTTGTCAAGTGTGCCATGGGTAGCCAGTATGCATTATATTTTGCAGTTATTTTTATCAAATCTTCTTTGGAAAACAAAACACTCACTTAGGTAATGACAGTGGCATAAGCTTCATGAGCAGACAGTTGAAGTTTCTCAATTTTCGTTAAATTTTAGTTTAATTTTTCTTCAAAATAATGTATACTCGAAGTGAAAAATTGGATATGTTATTAATATTTGGAGAATGTCTAAGAAATTCAAGGAATGCTGCTGAGTTGTATGCCCATCAGTATTTTTCGTATGTTGAGAATCGTTTTAGGCAAGAAGGAAATTGAGAGGCGGAACAGAGGTTTATCATAAATGATGAGACTGAGATTAGTCAAGAAATGCAGATAAGTCACGAATCAGCATGAAAAATACTGAAAAAGCACGGAGCATTTAAATATCAGTAACATCAACATTTTGAAAATGAAATCGAGGATCATCTTAATAATCTACCTTCAGCAGTTTTACGGCGAATTTACTTCCAAAAAGATGGAGCACCCCCTCATAATGCCAGAGAAGTTCTTAACTACTCAATAGAACATTTTCAAGTTATGGTAACCAATGGTCCAGTACGGTGGCCTGCCCGCTCACCGGATCTCACTGTGCTCGATTTATTTATTTGGGGATATGTTGAAGAGAATGTTTACTATGCAACAGCCCCAGCCACACTTGAAATCTTAGAAGAAATAATTCTACGTGCATTTAGAAGTATAACTCCTCAAATGTTACGAAAGGTGTTGAGAGAAACAATTGAACGAGCTAAAATGTATCTTGAACAAGGAGGAATGCACTTTGAAAATTTACGACAGTGAAAGTAAATAAATTATTATCCATGGCACACTTGACAAAAGTAAATAAATGTTTATCCAGTATTTTCCTTAGTAATATTTAATTTATGTTCTAATTTTTTATCCAATCGCGATTAAATCAGTATCGTTAGATTCTTCACAAAATACTCTTTTCGGAAAGTGCTTGTAAAAAAATGGTCGTCATGTGAAAAATTATAGTTAGACACGAAAATCTAATTCTGCCAACTTGTTATTCCTATCTATCATACTAGTCACTAAAACTTTGCGATTGTAATTTTCTGACACCACCTGAGGTCCTCAGAATAATTTACGACCGATCATGGCCACCTAGATGCACTATTAAAAGTAACTCTAAAAAAATGAAGTAGACGTAAAAACTTTTTAAAATGTCACATCCTGATCCAGAATTGTCTCAGAAATCAAAAAATGTTACAATATACAGGGTGTTCCATTTAAAAATTCGAGCTATTTCCGGGTTGAGGTATAAGAAACTTTTGTATTTGTCGATTCAGATTATTATATGATTTATTTATATTTCGGATTCTACTACGGCTCTCCTATTTTATTGTATGGTATTTCTGGTAAATATATGTGTTTTTAGATATCGGATGTATGGTGGTACTGGTGACCTTCAGAGAATAAACACATTTCAACTAAGGGTGGTATTTTATTCAATTGCTTGGACCCAAAACCACTTCAGTAATAGCGCAAAAGTTGTTGCTCTTGTTGAAGATGGACGTAACGATGAATATTTCGCAAGAATCCTTCAGTTTCATCGCTCCACTATCAAAAGAGTGGTCGAACGTTTTAGACAAACTGGCAGAAATAAGCGTAGAGCAGGTAGTGGCAGAAAACGGAAAACTACTGCGTTTTTGCATGTGAGTGGATATTTAAAAATCCTTGTAGTTGTTTGAAAATCAGTATTGAAGAGTAAAATTTCGATTAATCATACAAATTTGAATGTGCCTTAAGATGACGCTATTTTTAGAAAGAGATCAGTTGTCACTTACGCAGATGGCACCCAACTCGAGCAATTTTTTTTTTTTTTTTTATGTTCTGGTTCCCACGAAAAGGGATATCCTGTAATGTTCAGAGAACATCGTGGGAACCAAGGGAAAGAAGGTAGGAGTTGGTGTTCTTCTTAAATTTCTGGAGGTTGTATGCGTCGGGGAACACCTCCCTAGGCAATGAGTTCCAAAGCCTCGCTGTTCGTTGGATGAACGAGTCTTTGGAAAGTGATGTTCTGCAGGTCTCCAAAGTGACCACGAAGGGGTGTGATGACTGAACTTGACGGGTTAGTCTCGAAGAGACTGCCAAAGCAGGAACGATTGTTGATATTTCAGAAGAGCATCGCCCATGAAAATATCTATAAAATAGAGACAAATCGCCAACTTTTCTACGGTGTTCCAGACAAGTGAGCGGGTTTGTAAGCGAGGCATCACCGACGAGACGAATTGTCCTTTTTTGGACAGAATCCAATAGCCTCAGGATATGTTTAGGTGCCGCGCTCCAAATATGGGAACAGTATTCCAGGACAGGTCGAATCTGTGCCTTATAGATCATAAGCAGCTGAGTGGGGGTGAAATAGCTCTTGGCACGAAACAAAAAACCAAGTTTTTGGGATGCACTTTTGGCAATGGACCTCACGTGATTTTCCCAGGAAAGGTTATTGCTGATAGTAATACCAAGCATCGATATGGATGACTTCAGTGGTATGGTTACTCCTGACAAAGTTATGTTAGGCACAATGAGATCGGCTTTTTTAGAGAAAAGACATGCTTGTGTTTTGTTTGCATTGAATTCTACCAAGTTATTAGATCCCCACTCGAGAGTTGTTGCTTAGTCCATATTTATAATATTAACATTTCTTCCTCGTTCATTTCTGGTTTCACGGGCTGATATAGGGGCCCTGGAAGAGAAAGCGGTATGGAGGGTACTATCATCGGCGAAGCTGTGTACTGGACATGAAGTTGCTTTCAACAGGTCGTTGATGTGGAGTAGAAATAGTGTTGGTGCGAGAATAGATCCTTGCGGAACACCAACATTTATGAGTAGAGTGTCAGATGAAACTCCATCGACCACTACATGGAGAGACCTGTTTGAGAGAAAACTAGCTAGCAGAGAACACAGCTGAGGGGGCAAGCCATAAGACGGAAGCTTGGCGAGGAGTCCCTGGTGCCAAACTCGATCGAACGCCTTGGAGATATCTAATGCCACAGCTAAAGTTTCTCCATACTTTTCAATAGATAGCTGCCATATATGTGAGACGTAAGCGAGCAGGTCACCGGTTGATCTCTGATGGCGGAAGCCATATTGCCTATCGTTGACAATTCCTGAGTCCTCCAGATATTTCATGAGCTCGATGTTGATGGCTTTTTCCATGACCTTTGAAATAATAGATAGCAGTGCGATAGGTCTGTAGTTGCTAGGTAGGGCCTTTTTCCTTTTTGCCATATTGCCTATCGTTGACAATTCCTGAGTCCTCCAGATATTTCATGAGCTCGATGTTGATGGCTTTTTAGGCACTGGCTGTACTCTTGCAATTTTCCAATTGGACGGAAATACCCCCAAATTGTAAGAGTGGTTGAACAACTTGCAAAGAACAGGTGTTAGTTCGGGGGCACATTTCTTGAGAACAATCGGCGGGATTCCGTCAGATCCACAGGCTTTGTTGGTGTTGAGACCCAGCAAAATCTTTCTGATAGTACGTTGGCGAAAGGTGATCTCGGGCATGTGACTGTCAATAGGTGTAATGTTCGGGGGTTGTTTTCCCGATGAATCCAGAGTGGAATTTTCAGCAAATAGGTGCGCAAAGATATTGGCTTTTTCCTGGGCAGTCGTTGCTAGTGTTCCATCTTCTTCGGTTAGAGGAGGAAATGAGCTGGAAGTGAAGTTTCTTCCCACAGCTTTGGCAGCAATTGGAAAACACCCAAGTCCTTCATTAAGATTCTAATATTTTTGTATATTATTTACATCAATCCACCTTGTACTCGTGTTATATAGTAATAATGAAGGCTTCGTACGATAATGATGCAAAACCTGTTTTGGAAATGAATTTATTCCCGTTTGATGAAGAATTTGCAGGCGATCGAGTTTATTAAAGTGCGTGTTTTTACTCGATCTATAAGTACAGGGTTGGTTGGAGCTTTCGGCGTTAATATGCTCAGATATTCAAAGATACATTTCTTTTGTTGGTTTTTAGGTGTATCTTTGAGAGATCAAGTGATCTGACGAAAACATATGTGACCCCAAATATAAGATATTAACAAAGGATAAGGTTGAAAATAATAAAATATATAAAAGAATTCGGTAAATATTTGGCACCACAAAATGCCTTGCTAGTAGGTACCGCGCGATATGAGTTGACTGTACACCACAGTTACTTACATATTAACTCAATTTTGAACTGATTGTATGAAGGGAGTGTGAGGAGTTTTCATTTAAGATGAAAGCAAGATAAAAAAACAATATGTTTCCAACTCGTAATGCCGATACTTATCGATCAACTTCAGTTTTTCCATGTCCAATAAATAAATCAAACCTCTGGCTTACCTTATTATCCAAGATTGCATATCAAACACAATTCCGAAGACCTATCCACGTACTTATCATTAAAAAAATGCGAGAAAATCGCATTCTTGTTTAGATCGAGAAATAAAACAATGTATGGATCACTGATACATTAACCTGGTCCAAAGTATACTGAAAGGTTCTTTCGATTGAAAAAATTGTTGGCTGGTGTAGCGCAAACAAAGGTAGAAGTAGCTGCTGTTTTGTAATAAAAAAAAATTCAGTGCATCTTGGTGCTACATTTAACCGCAAACGACATGAATTAATCACTAAGTTTCAAAAAGTTTGCAATATATGGAAAACTTTTTTTATTATCTATTTGTCTGAAAATTTTATTCCTGATGAAAATTGGTACATTGCAACAAACTTTGGAGTTGTCAGAATTCTAAATTTACAGACGGTGTACAGGGGAGAACAAAATATAGGAATTTTGATCAGAAGTAAACTACCCTTATTTTCGACATTATCAAAAAAGTTTATTTTGAAAAGTTGTTCAGAATTTGAGACAATATTCAGATGTTAAATCACAGTCACCTAGGCAATATTTTTTCTTCATTCTCTATGGTTCTAGAAGTCAACTAGTTCTGACTTTATCACCAGTTTGACTATAACAAGTATACATATACTACACAATCAGTTCAACACTATACATTATTCAAATGTCGAGTTGAATGTTTATTGCATTCAACAAATTCCAAAGTTTTTCTTTGAGTAGGTCATCTGAACACTAGGCGGGTGGCAGTACCCAAAATTTTGTCGAATTTTTCAAAGAACAAAACATGTTTTCAATTTTTGTTTCAGATTTTTAACCACTGTAATTCGTTATAAAATGGCATGTGTGTGCACCAGGTTAGATTACACCCTGTATATAATTGATATTATCATATATAGTTCGACATATACAATATAGGGTATTGATAAATATTCTGCATTCATCAGCACACTGTGAAGAATATAATGGTAAAATTCCTTGTCATCATATAAGCCTGAACACGTTTGAAAAGAGCAATCAAAACCTGGCAATAGTAGGAGCACGGTTTGGTGTTAAGTGTCAGTGAACTTTCCAACAGCTTTGCTGCCTCTAAGCTTGTTGCCTTTTTTTATTCGCCTCCCTGACAGATTTCATTTGGTGCATTGGTTCAGATTCAAATCAACGATGGAACATCCAACAAATGGATATAATAATACCTAGCTTCCACTGTTAGTAATTATATTGATCTCTTTCAAACATGCCATGTCATAGTGGACAATAGATCAGTTTGTCTATTGAAATGGCAACGAAAGATAAATGGCATACTGAATAGCTATTTATAAAAGCATTTGTTCTCCGTCGCGATTTGATTCGTTTGCCTGCATATCAGTGAATTGTGCATGTTGGAAATTGGATATTGATAGAGAATAAATAACTTCCATTGATCTTTTCACGACAAAAACGATATATCAACTCAAATACCCAATTTCGATCAGTTCGTCAGTTAGGTGATGGAGATGCAAAATAAACAAAAAATTCATACCCTTTTCTTGAAATGTTGATATAGTAGAAAGGTGAAAGAAATATAAAGAATTGGGATGGAATAGCGATATTCTAAATAAACGCAATCTCAATTGGGCAGATCAATTCATTGTAAAAAGAAACTTATTAGCGTAGATACTAATGACAAAGCATCGCAACTATATCAGGGATAATTATGATGATGTTTAAATTCAAATTTATTGGAGATTTCATAGAGAAGGGGTTTAAAAAAATAATTAAAAATTCTCAACCTTCATCACATAGATGTGTTATCTTTATGTGGTTCATGCATCATAATACTTTTTCACTGTGATTATCTTTGAATATAAGGCACATTATCCAATGGATTTCATAACTTAAACAGATTTTGCTAATTTTATATCAACTGCTAGTGAACGTAATTTTTGACTGCAGTTAAGTCAGGGCCATTTTCATAAATAACAAATAATCATCATTATAAATTTTGACTTTTTGGGTCCACACACTTTATTTTGTTTTTTCAATTATTTAACGCTACTTTGCTTCTCAACATTTACCAATTTAACTATTATGGTAATGCCCTCAGACTCTTAGTTTCACAAGAATATGAAAAAAGTATCTATTTCAAACTGTATTAAACCTTTTTCTTCTGTTTTTTTTGTATGTCCACCATTTACAAAATAGTTCGTACATTTTTAGATCCTTTTCTGCCTATTTAGTTTGATTCGCTTCTTGTGCTGCCTCTAAATGAACGGAAAATTACAGAATCAATAAAAACCTCCTGAAATCTACCTTTCCGACTAGCCGCGCCACCAAGTTTTCTTTTAACTATCCTTCTGGGCTCAGTTTTTATCATATATTGCTTATCTCCTGTCATCCAGAGGTCCTTTGCATAGTGTTTGTGACGAATATACTACGCCACTGTCATCACTCGATCTGACTCGCTAAGGTAACAATAGGATTCCAGGGGGTGCCAAAAAATGTTTATTAGTAAAGTGTTTTCATAATATGAGATCGCTGATATCATTCCTAACAACTTTTTTTCTTCAGCAAGCCTTTATTCTTTTGTTTAACGATTCTTTGTTGTTGGTTGGAAACTAACCTCATTTTTGGAGTCAGTTGATGAATTGTATTCAGGGCGCATTCCCTTAACAATTTATTTTTCCAAAATCATATGAATTCAGACAAAAATAGTGATTTCAGATTCATATATTTATACAGAATGTAACCCACGAGGTATTAGGGCATTGGGGAAAATACATTTCGAAGAGGATGTGCATGAATCTAGGAGGAGATGAACTGCAGTCAGTATCTTTCATCGCTCAAAATGAAAGGATAACAATGAGTCATTACATAACAGAACAGTTTCTATCAGTATAGAAGCAATGTTCATCACAGATTTCTGTTAGTAAAGCAGAGTATTTTTCCAATCCTCTGAGCCTGAGGACTGGAGGAACTGACATTTTATTGAATTCATCAATTCGACATAAATACTTGTGATAATGAATATTTTTGTTAAAGCAATCAGCAAATTTTGTAGATCTGATTATTCGATTCAAAAAAATATTTACATAGTTGAAACAACATTTCCGTCAAAACGAATTATGAATAGAGTTGGTACAATAAGATATTTGGTTCATCCAAAAGCAAAAAATAATTTTACTCATTTTGAGATTATATTTTGTCGTGCATATATGACACTTCTATTCGTTTGATGCGAATAAATTATATTTGATTCAAAATTATTTTTTTTCTGTGTGGAAATATATAGAGAAGGCAAAGGCTTGATGCACGTATTCAAGAAGGGGGTTGTTCGTTGAATTCATAAGTAAGCTCATTCTTACTACTTTTTTTGATTTCTGAATACTTTTAATGCATGTAGAATTACTCCATAGAACTATACCATAGTTAATGTTGGAGAGCAACGAGTACCTATGTGCTACTCGAAAATTCAAAGTCGGGTATTTTCTTGAGTTACAGTTATGCTTAACATCTACTTTTTAGTACCTTTTCAAAGTAATAGTTCTTGCTCATCTAGATTGAGACTGCCTGCTGAAAACCACATATTGCCTTGCCTTTTGCAACGTCACAAATTTGATTCAGATGATTTTTGTAGGATGAAATCAATGTAGTGTAGTGCGAAGGGCACACATTTTTCTAGAGATATTGAGTTACTAAAATCTTCAATGTAAATTATGAACATCAAAGGTCCCAGCAGAGAGCCTCGTGTAACTCCATGGCTTGTATGTTCGTTATCAACAGTGAATCCTATTGGACGAAAAAGTTCGAAAGGAAGACCTATCACACCATACAATTCCATTTTTGTAGGTGAAAGCTTATGGGAGACACAGTCGAAAGCGATAAGTTGCAACTTTTTGAATCGCGTTTGTCAATTTACAAAGATAGATAAGGACAAGATTCAGAAAGTGCAAATCAGCTGATGTAGACTAATTTATGGTATCAGGAAATATGATTATATTTCTCTTATACTTCAAGAATGTAACTGGCTCAACGTGGAAAATAGAAGGCCGCTCCATTTAGGTACTTTCCCATATGAACTCTTCAGTGATCCTTATCCTCCAGCCAGGGTACAAAATTTCATTCCTAGATCCAAAATACATTCAAATAATGTCAGGAACAAGTCCACCCTGACGATGCCACAACACAGAACCCCAAAATCAGTTGCCGGATGAATTCAAAAAATACAATATCAATAAATTCAAATGTAAATTGAAAAATCATCTACTTGGAACACAGCTGAAATGGTCCTAATCGGCTCTTAACCCCGTTTTGTAATATTAATTATATTATGTGCACTCTTTCATTTGTTCATAAATTGTATTCATTATATGAATACCCTTATTGTCGATCCAGCCAACATTGCCATAATATCTCGTCTGACTATTGGCTATGAGCGAAGTGCTTTGCAGAAATGTGAAATATAATCGGGACTGTCAAATTTGTTTTGATAATTCCACGTTAAATTCGTTGTGTTGTGAACTGTACAAATAATGGAAAAAATAGTTGGTGTAAATTTTATACTTTGGAAATTGGAGCAAAGAAAGAAACCTCATATCACGATTTCACTGAATCAATTTTATTTGCGCGTTATTATGAGTTCACACGTTTGTACAAATGTTTTATGACAAGGATGAACACAGTACTCTCACCAAATATAGGAAATATGTATAAATACCAAGTAAATAAACAGAAACGCCATGTAGCCCTGAGGAGGACTGTCTATGGAGAGGTTTATGTTTATTTGCTTCTATGAATTTATGTGCAATATTCAAATTGCTGATTTATTTCCTAACTTATAAGTATGTTCCTATAACTGTATAAGTTATAAGAAAGAGAATACAACTAAGTCTACGTGATATACATAATCAATAAGATGTATAATAGAATAACGTATGTGGTAGGATGATTCGAATTAATTTTATTTTATCATTTAATAAATAATTGAACGAAAGTATGCCCTTCCGCGTTGCAAGTTCCATTTTCTCAAAGTCTTTTTATAAAACAGTTTCGATTTAATGCATCTCATATTTTCCGGAAGGCTATTATATAGTTTCGGCACATTATATGTAATAGATCGTTGCCATAACGCTTTGTTGGTTCTCGGCAGATATGCATTCTTTATTCTCATACTTCGCGTATTATATGAATGGTCAGGTTCATCTAGGTGAGATGATTTATTCGAGAAGATGAACATCAGCACTGACTTCACATACTGTGCTTCTCAAAAGTCCCCTCCCCCCCCTCTTATTTTTGGAACGATTATACATAAACAAGTGAAATTTGGAAACTGAATATTAAAGGTTGTAAACTTCCCTACTAGTGATGATAGATGACGAAATCGTCAAAGATGACGACACAAGGCCATTGTGACCAATAATTTTAAATGGAACCCTACGGCAAGCGACACCTCTTTTAGAAGGTATCGAAAAAACCTATTCAATGATACTAATTTTGTTTGTGTTTATGGCAGTTTTGGCAACTCGCTTTCAAAAAACGCAAAGCTGTGATGAATTAAATCAGTTAATACTAAAATTCCAAATTCAAGCTCCGCCTCTGGATAGTTGTCAAATAAGCTGACGTTTTTGTTAGTCTCCCTAATTCGACGTTTTTGTAATTGTCCAAGTTTTTGTACATTTAATAATCTGTGTATTGTTGATCGAACGTTCAACTGTTTCAGCAGCTTTTGG
Organism: Gonioctena quinquepunctata; assembly: GCA_018342105.1. Taxonomy (NCBI): domain Eukaryota; kingdom Metazoa; phylum Arthropoda; class Insecta; order Coleoptera; family Chrysomelidae; genus Gonioctena; species Gonioctena quinquepunctata. The sequence continues at coordinate 194,882 of JAFIRS010000642.1, read as the reverse complement.
TACTTTTAATATTTTTGTACATTTTAATAATTTGTTGAACTGTTGTGAGCCGAACGTTTAAGGGCTTCAAGAAGCGAAATGATACTGCTTTAGGTGATAAAATAGCAGCGATCCTAATTCTTGGTGAAACTGGACAAAATATTCTTGCAGCAGAACGCATTTTTAATGAGAGGTTTCCCGATCGCCCCGTTTCGAAGACTTATTCAAGAGAAATTGTTCGTAAGTTTGAAACAACGGGTAGTATTAATGATGCGAAAGGATCTGGCAGACCACAAATTCCTGATGAGAAAAAAATTGATATACTGGCAGAAGTAATAGTTAATCCTTCTTCTTCAACAACTCACGTTGCATCTACCTGTGAAGTCAGTCGAAGTACAGTGTTGTTAAGTTACAGTGTTGAAAAAAAAACAAATTTCATCCATACAAATTAAAAATGGTTCATCAACTCTCAGACGACGACCCAGACCGAAGACTAGAATTTTGTGAAAAAATGGAAACTAAAATTAACCAACAGCCAGACTATGTCAAAACAATTTGTTTCAGTGACAAAAGTACTTTCTATCTAAATGGAAATCTAAATACACAGAATGTGAGTATTGGAGTGACGCAAATCCTCACCTGTTTCGTGAAACACATACCCAATTTCCCCAGAAGGTGAATGTTTGGTCAGGTATCCTAGGAAACCACATCGTTGGGCCTCTTTTTTTTAATACCAATTCAACTGGTGAGGTTTATCTGGAGCTATTGCAAACGCAATAGAACCGTTAATCCTTGAAATTTTGGAAGATAATCCAGATGAATTCGGCAATTTGGAAATATCATTCCAACAGGATGGTGCTCCTCCACACTATTACGGTGCAGTAAGACGGTATTTGGGTGAGGATTATCGTGGTAGATGGATTGGACGACGAGGTTCAACGGAATGGCCAGCTCGATCACCGGACCTCACACCTTTGTTTTTTTTTCTGTGGGGGTACCTTGAATCGAGAGTTTACGCCACTGAACCTGAAAATATTGACGTTTTAAAACAACGTATTGTTGCAGAATGTGAGGCTGTTTCCGCAGACACATTTGCAAAAGTACGAGAAGAGTTTTAAAATAGGATATTTCACTGTCAGGAAGTAAATGGAGGTCACTTCGAGCAATTTCTTTGAGTAGATACTAATTCTTAAATCTGTAATTGATATCATACTGAATGGAATTCAAATTTTAATGTTTACTAATGAGCCATTAAAACTGCCATAAACACAAACAAAATTAGTATAATTGGATAGGTTTTTTCGATACCTTTTAAAAGAGGTGTCGCTTGCCGTAGGGTTCCATTTAAAATTATTGGTCACAATGGCCTTGTGACGTCATCTTTGACGATTTCGTCATCTATCATAACTAGTACTAGTACTAGTTTACAACCTTTAATATTCAGTTTCCAAATTTCACTTGTTTATGTATAATCGTTCCAAAAATAAGAGGGGGGGAGCGGACTTTTGAGAAGCACTGTGATAACTAGTATTTTCAGATCCTCATAGAGTTTGTCGGATGGGTATCGATAGGGTTTGAATGATATTATTTTGAGAATATTTCTTTGAATGACTAGCAGGGGTTATGAGCTTGCTTGTATTGAATAACTTTGGCCGTTAATTCTCTGTTCTTCAACATTTCTCAAATGTGCTGAAGCTGATTTCAATACCTTCCATCACAGTTTGAGGTTGGAAAGATATGTTTTATGCTTTCAAATCCTGTTCTCATTATAAAATCCATTGTTTGACTCACAAATATTATAAATTGATTTTAGATATCGACAAGGTTTCAAATTTTTTCAAGTTTTTCACTTGATTTTGATAGAAAATATCAAATCATGGCTTGTCATCTAACTGTCAACTGATCCCCGAGTCCCGAAATGTGGCGTTCGCCAGTGTCGTGCACATAGCCAATACTGTTGTTTACAATTGGGTGATTTCCTAAGGTGGCTCAACCCTTATAACTTTTTTATTATTGAAGATAGAAAAACGAAATGTGTGGGTTGTGTATTATAGTTCAATTTAAATTTTTTGACATATTTACTTGCTTTGCCGTACTTCCGGTTTGACAGGAAATTACCCCAACTTTCGATTTTTAAATGGGATATCCTATATATTTTTACTTATTTCGATCGAGAATGACATTCTAAATCCAACAACACCTCACTTGTAAATTTTTGACAAATAAAGTCATTTTGATTCCAATTTTTATTTTTCGATCTAGAATGCCATGGTGAATCGCTTCATTCTTGATGAAGTAACATGGGAAAAATACGACTTTGAGGCTTATGAATTCACAGTCGTTTTAAGAATTACTTAAAAGTCGCAAATATGAATTTTTCCAGTTAACTTGTTTTTTTCAAATGGATAGGGGTGGCTCGTCGGCTTTTTCTGAAAGATTATTTTCTTACGAATAAATTGATACCACACACTTTCACTTTATTTTCACTATTTTTCTGAATGATTGCAAGAAGCGATCATACCTAATAAAAAATCATACGTATTCGGTATACTTATGCACTGAGTCCTGTTATTCTAGTTATCCGTGACAAACAATTGAAGCTGTTGTTAGGACTACCTAAACAAATAGGCTTATGCATATGCTGTCACTTTTAAAAATTTATTTGTTGCGTAGTTTATAATTTGATATGGAAAATTATACTAGAAATGACAGAATTGACATTTCTAATTTACGGAGAAGCAAAAAAGAATGCAACTGATGCAGCTCGAATGTATGCTCAGAGATTCCCTAATCGTCGTCATCCCACTCGGCATTATTTTCCAAAACTGTGAAGGAAAATGCGAAATGAACCAGAAGAGAATGCCAATAACTTCATCGTCAGTGTTGGCCCATGTTGAAGTGAATTGTACGGCATCAATTCGCCAAATTGTTTCTGAGTGTGATATAAGTTATTCGTCCGTTTGGAGAATTCTTCACAAATATAATTATCGATCATTCAAGTACCAACTACACCAACATCGTCACGATAATTACCACAACCGAGGATTAACTCATTGCAACTGGTTTTTGACTGAATACAGAGAAGATGTGCCTATTTTGCACTATGTGAATCCCACTTACGTTATGGTATATGTTACTGGGGTACAGGCTCCCAAAATATTATTAAACCTATCTTCACTCTCCAAAAGAGAGCTCTCAGATATATTTGTCAAGCTGGAGTCAGAGATTCCTGTAGAGCTCTTTTCAAAACACAAGGAATTCTGCCTCTGGCATGCCTATTCATCTTGGAAACAGTCTGTTTGATCCGTAAAAAACACTTAAATAACATTATGTCTCAGTCAGTCTATGCAACCCGCCTTACTACTAACATCAGTCTTCCTATCCCATCAACAACACTAATTAAGAATTCAATTATCTATAATGGAAAAAAACTATTTAACCATCTTCCACCTACTATAAGAAAATTGGAAGGAGAAAATAAATTTCGAAAAGAAGTGAAAAAACTGCTGCTCCAAAAAGTATATTATAATTTGAATGAATACTTCACGGACAACCTCACAGCTCACTCCTAAATATACAGAAAACTTTATTTTATATTATAAACTATTTTAATGTACAGAAAACTTTATTTTATATTATAAACTATTTTAATGTGTTGTCTGAATTGTTGAAACTGTACTGTGATATTTTATATATATAACTTTAACATTACGTATGTACTGCATTAAATTTTATCCTATTTTTATGTATCTTAGATTTAGGCAAGCTTTGTCAACATAATTGATATTATATGACAATAAAGCATTTCTGATTCTGATTCTGATATTCCATTTAAAATTATTTATTCAGATGTAACTAGATTCACCAACTTGGGTCTGTTCAATCGGAATAATAAAAGGTACTGGTCTCAAACAAATTTACATCTGATGCAAGAAGGAAATTTTCAAGAGCGATTTGGTTTCAATTGCTGGATGGGTATTAACGGAGGAAAACTTTTGGGGCCAATAATTTTCGACGGACAACTTACTGCGGAAAGATATCTAGTCAAATTAATGATTTTATTGAGGATTTGCCACTGGCTAACCAAGTTGATATCTATTTTCAACAAGATGGAGCGCCACCTCACAATTCTCAAGTCGTAAGAGAACATCTGAATGACTCATTCCCAGAAAAGTGGATTGGCACTTATGGACCTATTCAGTGGCCTGCGAGGTACATTCTTAAGTTATCATATTTTTTCATAATGTGTTATTTCTTTTTCATATTCTAGATCACCAGATCTTACTCCGCTAGATTATTTTATCTAGGAAACAATAAAAAATCAGATGTATAACACAGCATCAGCTACTCGTGAAGAACTGCAGTATGAAGTAAGGGTGGCATTCCAGAACATCACTGCGGAACAGCTGAATAAGTTGAACTTTGCCGTGATCAAGGAGGAGGTCGTTTTGAAAATTCAGAACCTTAATGGACCAATTTGCGACTTATAAACAATTCATAAAACGACTGTGAAGTCATAAGCCTCAAAGTCGTATTTTTCCCATGTTACTTGATCAAAAATGGAGCGATTCACATGATCCATGGCAATCTAGATCGAAAAATAAAAATTGGAATAAAAATGACTTTATTTGTCAAATATTGACAAGTGAGGTGTTGTTGGATTCAGAATGTCATTATCGATCGAGATAAGTGAACATATAAAAGATGTCCCATTTAAAAATCGAAAGTTGGGGTCATTTCCAGTCGAACCGGAAGTACGGCAAAGCAAGTAAATATGTCAAAAATTTTAAATTGAACTATAATACACAACCCCCAAATTTCGTTTTTATATCTTCTATCACCCGGTACCTATATAAATATTCATTCTCCTGGGCAATTTCCCTCTGTTGGTTGAATGGAATAGCTTTAAGCTAGACTTCGCCATCAATTTCAGTGAACTGTAATGTTGCTTCTTTTTGTTATTGACAATAAAAGACGTTTTCTATTATAATTATTAAGTCACAAATTTTCGCAGCAACGTATTCCCTCTATCAAGGACAGAATAATTTATTTCAATTTTCAATTGGGAATGGTTCACTTCCACCAATTCATAGGAGATCATAAATAAATCATAAATCTTGTAGTGATTTCAGTCATTTTTGCTTCCTACCTCGTTTTGTGGTCATCAGATTAAAACAAAAAAAATCGAAGTATGTATTCTCATTCTTTTCTTCAAATTATAACCAACCACTAAAATCACTTTCATGTCATTTTATGCAACATGGTTTGATTGAAATGTACGTTTCCTTCAGAAAGCGAGCAAAAACGCCATGATTTATTGTTTTACATTGAATATAAACCATTTGTTTTCCCTTCCATTACGTATACAATTCAGTTGAGTCACTGCACCCGTGTTGTTATTATTCAGGACATTTTCCTTATTTATAGCCTCGTTCTATTCAATATTCCTGTGCGTCTTTTGGAGAAAATAGGTCAAAAAATATATCCCTCATAATTATTGGGCTTACAAACTTGTCATATTCCTGGATCAAGGGCCCTTTTCGCGATAAACTAAAAAGCTACTCTACATGATAACGATGCGTACTGAATTCTTAACGAGCAAGGGGAAAAACTTCGTAAAGCGAATAGGCCCTCACTTCTGGAAAGGAACATTCGCGGAATATACCTGAAAGATACTTCGGTGAGTTTCTGATGGAAAGCTCAGGATACAAACTTGAAATATCCTAGTTGAAGGGTACGAGATAAAATGAGTCCCATCTCGTATGTGGAGGAAAGAGTGTATGTTTTTTTCAAGGAATGCAGGATCCTCTTTGATTTCCTTTTCGTTAGACAGAAGATAAGGGCTTTTCATCGTTATGCTGCAATGTATGTTCTCGAAAATACATATCACAAGATATCTAGAAATGAGTTGCATCAGGATTCATAATGATAAGAGTTACAATATGACCACCTCCTATCTTGGCAATTTAAAAAAGCCATAGTAACTCATACAAAAATCGAAGGAAATTGCAATACTCTGAGAATGAGACTCTCTGAATGAACAGCCACTACTTTGAAATTAATTATAGTTCTTGATACAATTCAGGCTATGTTTTGAAAAAGGAGGCAAGAGAGAAATGTTTGACCAGTAATTCAGTTTGAATTGGTAAGTTATTTTAAGGTTTTGTATCGGTTTCAAGTAAAAATAAAACGAATCTCATACTTTTGACTTGGTTTTTTTTCAACTCAAGTGCCGATATTTGATGAAAATCTATATTAAAGTAAACAAAAGACACTCACTCTCACCAAAAGAATTTCACCAAACTGAGTTTACAAAACCACAACACATATTTTGCTATACAATGCTTTCTTCAAGTGGACATAATACCAACTCAACAATCACGATGTATCACGTTGAATAATCAAGGCAGGTAGTAGCAGGTACATAAGTCTAATTAAGAATATTAAGGGTACTAAGGATTATCTAGTAGGTAGTTCTGGTTAGGAATAATGTAAATCCTAGTATCAAACGAGAGATATTAGACTTGCTTACAGTTTGTTTACCTCAAAATAATTTATCAATAGTTTATATGATTCGGATAAAGCACTAATAATGGTAAACATTTGAGTCCTCCATTAGCTGAAATATTCATGGACAACTTGGAGGAAATAAATCACAATAATTCTTAAATAAAACATCTCTCATATTGGTACATGTAGGTGGACATTTCAATGTGTATCGTGGGAATTGGAAGACAATTGAAATGTTTTTCGACTTTATCAATGCAATCCGCCCTTCAATTGAATTCACAAAAGAAATGGAAATAGATAATTCTATAAACTTTTTAGACCTGACTACAACAGAAATCAGTAATGAAGATCACTTTTCAACCGACGAAACCAAAAAGGAGGAAGTTCTCTAGTCGACGCGTATATATTTTTTTTCAACCGACGAAACCAAGAAGAAGGTTTTCTAGTCGACGCGTATATTTTTTTTATGTATGATCACGCATAACTTTTCACAGAGCAGTTCGATTCCGATCACTCTTTTTTCATTGTACTTCGAAGTTGGTCCCATTTAAATTTGAACATGAAAATCCATCCCTAAGGGTAGCAAAATGGAGAATATTTATCGTTCACCCTCTGAATTTTGGTCCGTTAACCGATTCTATCAGGCATACCTTTGTAGTGGGTTTTCCGATTTGGATGATTCTTTTTTTATTAGATAGGGTATACCTCATAGTTGATCATATTCTAATTTGTAATGGAATAATCCATCACTATGGGTAGTAAAATAGGGGATGATCGATTTTTCACTTGTGAACATTGGCACATATATGTAGTTGACATTGACAGATCCTCCTGCATCCGTCACAATAATAACATTCTATGAGAGGATGGAATAATATACGAAGTGATGAAATCAACTAACCAGAACTTTCAAAAATAATTTATATAATATAACAATAAATAATTTAAGTAGATAATCATATTATTTAACAGTTAATAGTTGAAGTAAGCTAGGTAAGTAAGTATTTTGGAAGTAATAAAAAATTAAGTAGGTAGTAATTAGTATATTTCAGCCACAAAAAATTGAAAAATAAAAACTTTTTAACAAAAAATTAAACCGACAAAAAAATCAACTGAAAAGCAAAAAATAAAATAAACCTTCTCAGTTTTAATGATTATTGAGCTCCTAAACTAATGTGAGTAACTAATTCTGAGTCGACGCCAAACAAACTAGCAATTGAAGTAGGTAAAGCGTAAAATGATGGAAGCGAGATACATAGCGGTGTTTTAATTACTTTTTCAAAGTAATATAATGATCTTCGATAATTGTTTGTTTGACGCCGAATCAAAATTAGTTACTGATATCAGTAGGAGCTCAATTATCATTAAGACTAAAAAGGTTTATTTTATTTTTTGCTTTTCAGTTGATTTTTTCGTAGGTTTAATTTTTATATTTTCTATAAACCCCCATATACAGACATCACAATACACATACACATTATATAGATTGATTAATATACCTCGTTCAGAAGAAAATTTCAATAAAGAATTGTTTATAATTAAAAAAAAGCTATTAATAACGGTTTTAGTTCAAACCTTATGTGTAATAGAAAACTTCATACAAAAGCCATAATTTGAAATTTATTACATATTAAGGCCATCCTACCGACAATGTTTCCACTTTCTTGCCCAAATAACATCAATATCGTATATAAAACAGATAATAATTCTAGTGAATTAATTAAGAACAATAAAGATAAAACTGAATAAATCCGAAAAATATGGAGTATATTAATTAACTTGTGGCACTTGTGCCAGTTTTTACATAGGCCAAACAGGCAGAACTTCAAAAAAACTATTATCAGAACATAGAAACTGTTTCGTCAATAGAAAAACTAATTCAACTCTCGCTACTCACCTCTACAGGAAAGAAAGTTTATAAACTCGACCTTCTAGATAGTTTAGGAAGTAATAAATGCAAAAAGCTGCAATATTTGCTTAATGACCAGATCAATTGATTTGTTTGATAATATGAACAGGATGTTCATAAAATCAGATGTAGTTCAATGTCCAGCGTGGCTTTAGCCCGGGAAGTAGTTGTTTTCTGTTAGACATTCACAAAAAAATAACTTCATTTTTAGCGTGGATTTTTCAATTCACAAAAAAAATCTTTTTATTCAATATTCAATTGACAATGTTTCCCTTTTCGACCAGATCAACTTGAGTATTATCCTTTGTTGATCTCCGTTCTACTAGTCTCAAGCCCAATAATTACCTTATGGATGATCCTTAGTACTATCAATATTCTCAATTAGATTCATGTACCTGCTACTACCTGTGTTTATTATTTAAGATAATACATCGTGATTGTTGAGTTTATATTATCTCCACTTGAAAACACGTGTCCTGGTTTCATTAACCCAGTTTAGTGAAAATCATTCAGTGAAGAGAGTGTCTTTTGTTTACTTGAAAATTAGAACCCCTTGACTTCACTTTTATTGCTTTTAACATGTGCTAAATTATATCTTGTTAATTACTGATTTTCTTAATAGCAATATTTTTTAAGCGGAAGTGTAAACTGTAAAAAACAGAGTGAAATTACATCTAATATAGTCGAATGAACGTGTTGTATTCATCAGCTGAAGGATCTGTCCCCATTATCAATGCAGTAAAATTACATGATTTACCAGAAATTACAAGATTAAAAATTTTTTCACAGATAATTGCAACAATATAAAATAAATTTTTCAACATCATATTGGACAATATTTCAAATATTTACCCATTTTTACATAGATAGATAGACCTTTATTGTTTTTCAAAACTTTACAGTTTTATAACAAGGATTCAGTTTTTCTAACAGATATTATAAGGATGAAAATACTATATAATAACAGTATATAAAACAGTGATGAGTATATTGTTTTAGTGTTTTTATTTATAGAAAGAAAGAGAGATTTATGAACTATAAGAGCTTATGATATTTATAATGATAGATTATTCATTCAAGATGAAAGATCTCAATTCCATGATGTACAAATGGTTATATATAGTTTTTGCATTCGAAGACGTAATATGATTCAGAGCATCGATGAAGCTCTCAATGTTTGAGAGAAATTCTAAATTGTGTTGTCTCATTGAACTGTATATAGGGCATTCAGAAAGTAGGTGTCCAATTGTCTCATATCTTTGTTGGTTACAAATACAGCATTCTCATTTTTACATATTACTCACCGTTTATGTAGAAGTTCATATTAAAATATGAGATTCAGCGACTGCGTTGATTCAGAGCCCTTACTGAGCCCATACCACCGTACTTGCGCAATTATAGACAAAGAAATAGGACACACATGTAATAAACTGCTTCTTTGGAAATATTGTTGTGAAAGTCAAATGTTGCTTTTTTATGAACCACATGATCTATTTTAAGATGACCACACCATTGCCAACAACTAAAAAGTTATTGAAAATAAAATTCTAGTTTAAAAAAAACACGCCTATATAGTAATAAGGACTATACAGTTAAAAATAATATAAATAAAGTCTTTGACCAAAAACTTCCTCTTATGTAAAAAAACGTGAGGTGCTTGATACCAGTTATCATATCATTATGAAAGTTAAGTAAACAGCAGACTATAATTTTATTTTGAACTCTCAGTCCATATTGCTAAAGAATACTAAAATAGTCTACGGGAGAAAAACTCTTCCATTGATTTGATTTATTCACATGAGATGGAAGTTTTTTGTACATTTTGGTGAATGTACTGCGTGCATTCGCCATATCTTAAATTATTTTTTCTGATGATTTTGGTAAGATTACCAGGTCGTAGCTATATAGCTTGTACAACAAAATAGAGGTTGTATTCTTTGAAAACTTAAGTTATTATGATTCAAAATCGAGATACCTTGACTATACATGAGGTATTAGGAAGAAATGTTTGTAGTTCGTCCAGTTATGTGCAAGCTTTTCTTTTCAGGAATGTAAGGAAATTACTATAGATTTTTTATATTTCATGCAAACTCTGATTTGGTTAGATCTAGAGTTCAATACGACGTTTCGTTCATTGAGGACCACCATCAAGTTTAGTTTTATAAAAATGGACGATATATTTTTTTACGGGGTGAATTGGCAGTGAGGTGTTTTTCAACATATGTGTGATGGGAAAACAGGTGAGGACGCAACAATATGGATGACAATACTTAAAAAAACTGAAGTTGGTCCTGTGAAAAGGGAAAATCTCAGACTCTTTACTAAATAAATGGAAAGTTCTTGAATCTAGCCGAATTCACTTCCTATCGGAGTAATGGTGATGAAATTCAATGCCCAAATTTACCTCTGAGGCTATAAACCTCAACAACAGAATCCTAGAAAATCTCTATTTCCAAGGCGAGCTTTTTTTCGCAAGACACAGCTGCCAAACGTATATTTCTTTCTTTACATGTGGGAAAAGTCAAATACCTTCTCTCCGGTGTTACTAGGTTAGGTACAACAGTTTTTCTTTAGAATTTGTTTTTGCTTGAAAAAACTTAAATAAAACCAGCCCATAGTGTAAGGTCTTGAATTGATGGAGGGTAGTGTATAAAAGACCTTAAAGGTCGAGGTATGGAGAGGCTGAAGAGCCTATCGACCTCCTACAATCTACAATCTAGGAGGACAGAATGACCTATTGAAAATCAAATCATGTCACATTACAACTATATCACCATTAAAAACGTTTCCTTTGTAACTCCCAAACAAAACCTCAGAAAAAAAATCACTCCTGCTGGCATGGAAAACTTTAGAAATGCCTTACAAAACACAAGTTGGGACCCATACTACAGTTGTAGAACGGCCTCTGACAAAGCTAAATTTATACTGCATATATGCAAAGAGCTTTCTGTGTCCCATTTTCCCTTATCTAAAACGTATGGCAAAAAAGAAAACCCCATAAAATGGTTCAACGACGATCTTAGGAAAATGAGAAACACACTGCAAACTATCAAAATCATTCGTGACTCCACATATAATACAACTTTTAATGATACTTACGAACAAATGACCAGATAATACCAACATGCAATTGAAACTACAAAGAAAAAAATCTTTCAATAATTTCTTGAATAATTCTTCTAATAAAACAAGGGACAGCTGGAAACTTATTAATTTTGAAAGAAACAAACACTCCAGCAAAAATGTATCTGAAAGTTTATCAGCCGATCATCTCAACAACTATTTCTCGCAGGTCGCTGATATAATTATTAGACAGTTGCCTTTGAACGATGATAATTACTATTATGATGGATCAATTCCTGATTCGTTGAAGCCCAAAGTGCTAGGCTCATTCTTCTTTGAACCTATATTCCCTCATGAGGTAGAAAGGGCTATTCACCAGTTGAAGAATACCTACTGCTTTGACATGTATGAACTTAACAGCAAAATAATCAAAGAGAATTCCTTTTTACTAATTGATCCTCTCACTGATTTATTCAATACATGTATTGTGGATGGTATTTTTCCTGACGAGCTGAAACTCACCAAAGGTATACCTATTTTTTAAAAGGGCGATAGAGAAAACCCTGAGAACTATAGGCCAATTTCTATTGTACCCTACATTGGTAAGATCTTTGAAATCATATTAAAGCAAAGGCTGATCAAATATTTTGAGAAACTATTAGGCAATAATCAATTTGGATTCCGTCAACAACGATCTACTACTCATGCAATAGCAAGGGTTGTGAGAGAGATATTCGAGGGCTTTGAACAGGGTAAACTAACAGGTATAACATTATGTGACCTGAGCAAGGCTTTCGACTGTGTCTCTCACAATATCCTGGTGAATAAGCTCTCTCAATATGGAGTACGAAGAGTATCTTCAAAACGAATTGAGTCTTATCTCCAGAATAAGAGTCAATGTATTACTATCAATGGAACAACCTCCCAGCTCAATCTGGTTAAAACAGGCGTACTCCAAGGCTCGGTTCTGGGGCCACTTCTATTCATCATTTATACCAATGATTTTTTTGTCATATGTTGCCTCATTAAGGTATTGCTTTTGCTGATGATAGCTCTCTTATGAGCTCTGAAAACAGTTATGAGTCGCTATTAAATTCGATGAAATCAGCTGAAAACCTCGCTCAAGAATGGTTTACCCACAACTTATTGAAATTAAACAAAGATAAGACAAAACATATAATTTTTTCGACAAACAATAAAGTAACAGTAGGTGACCATGCTAAACTTTTAGGATTAACTATTGACGATAGTTTATGCTGGGAACCACACATCGAAAATACCTGTTCCAAATTGAGTACTCACAATTTTCTTCTGAGAAAACTGAAATCGTTTGTTGATAAAAATACCCTTCTTTCTGCGTACTTTGCTCTTATCCAATCATATATCAGCTATGGATTGACCCTTTGGGGAAATTCCTCTCACTCTGAAAAAGTGTTTAAAATTCATAAGCAATCCATTAGAATAATCTGTGGTGCGGGTTATAGGGATTCTTTTCGGCCATTATCCTGCCAACTCAGTATTATGCCTCTAAAAACTCTATTCATTTACCAGACTCTGCTCGAGATTCATGAAAATAAAAAAAAAACTCCTGACTAACTCAAATTACCATGACTATAATACACGCAACGCGAATCTGATCAGGTCTCAAAGATTTAAATACAATAAGTCTCTCAAAAACTCAATAAATGTTGATCTTTACAATATACTTCCTACCACACTGAAAAACAAAAACCAAGCTACGTTTAAAAACTCTATCAAAGTGATACTGCAGAAAAAGTGTTAGTACACTATCGCTGAGTACATGGCTGACCCACCCGGGATGTGATTTGATCCAACTATCTCAACACCATACTATGTGTATGGTATATCGTTATGGTATAATGTAATGTATGGTATATGTGTACACGCAATATTTTATTTTTATTGTTATTGTATTTTAATTGTGAATTTGAACATTATTATTTTCTGTATTTATCCAATTGCTACCTGACTTGCTACAAATATTTTTTAACATAACGTAGTTAAATAAAGATCTATCTAACCATGATGGCATGGAAAAAATGCTAGTTACTCACCACATTCCCGGAAATGGGAGATATTGAAATTATATCCTATTATAATGAATGGATTTTATACTCAGTTTACCTTTGTTGGATGTCTAGGACAAAGTACAAAAAATAGGCAACTTTTTTACGATCTCAACAATATCCTTCCAAATTCACAACCTTTGTATCAGCTTTGATCATGTAAGTTCTACCAAAAAAAATAATTGTGTTTTTTTTCTGTTGAGTTTCATTTGAATCAGGTGAAACTGTTGTATTGTAACGAACCTAGGCCGGACCTGTCGCCTCTCGCGTTGCCGTCGACAGCGATGAGATCATCCCCGGAGATATTCGAGAACCATCCAGTCGCTCTGCCACGGAAAACAACGGTCAATATTGGAAACAATTGGAACATGCCAGAATTCGAAACATCGAGAATGCTGTATCGGAGATAAATAGGCGACCCTCAAGTGGAGTCGACACAGTCTGAATGAGCCCATACGATCGAGCTATACAGTGGCGTAGTAATATAAATTAAGTTGTAGATTAAGTGTGAAATAAATTATTAAAACTAAGTTAAGTTTATTTACGTTACAATTGGTGTCGGAAGTGAGATTTTGAAAATAAACAAGTGATCGTGGAGTGGATAGTCAGAAAAATAAATTGATAGACCTTTTTGTACGCCCAAAATAGACAGTGGCCCGGTTTTCGCGAAGTGGACAATTGTGCGTGGGACTATAAACTGATACACTGTTCGCGTGAAACAGAAAATAGACAGTGGCCCGGTTTTCGCGGAGTGGACAATTGTGCGTGGGAATATAAACTGATACACTCTTCGCGTGAAACAGACAATAGACTGGTGGCCCGTGGAAAAGAATTCGCGAAGTGAATTTTTAACAAACTGATAAACTTTTCGTGTGAAACAGACTGATACCTCGTCAAAGACAAAATGTGTTCAAGAAAAGTGCGCCTTGCGGACTTGAAGGTAGCGGAATTGAAACAGGAATTGGAGGAAAGGGAACTGGAAACAACGGGTAAAAAGCAAGTACTCCAGGAAAGACTTGCAGAAGGACTTATACAAGAAGGTGAGGACCCCGAAACATTTTTATTCGAAGTTCCCGGAGGTGATTTGAGTCCGATAATAGAATCCTTGAAAGAAGAGCTGCAACAAAATTCTAGAAATCTGGAAGAGAAAAGCTTGAAGAAAATTCTAGAAAATCTGGAAGAGAAGCTTCAAGAAAATTCTAGAAATCTGGAAGAGAAGCTTCAAGAAAATTCTAGAAATCTGGAAGAGAAGCTTCTAGAAAATTCAAGAAGCCTGGAAGAAAATGCAAGAACTGGAAGAGAAGTTCCGGAAAAACAGAAGGCCTAAAAAAAGAATTGTGTGGGGGCTAATTTTCTAGAAGAAAGAATGGGAACCGTTGAGACAAATAGATAAAATTAGGGAGCAAATGAACAGGAGGTAATAAAAAAAGGAACCGATCAGTAAGCTGGAAAAACGAATTAATAGTGCGCCCTCCACAGAGATGGTTAACGAAAATGCAATGCTGGACTTGAGTTTGAACTTGGATAAAGTTCAAGAGGGTATAAAAGATGTCAAGGTCATTTCAAAAATAGGGAAGCTTTCCATGAAGCCGCCTCAGTTCGACGGAAAAACTCCATGGGCAAATTACCGCCGGCAGTTTGAAGCAGCGGCCAAAGCAAACGGATGGAATGCAGGGGAAAGAGCTGTAGCACTGACACTTGCATTACGTGGAGAAGCGACAAATATTCTACAAACTCTCACCGCTCAAGAACAGGAGGACTATGATCAGCTGATTAAACATCTAGAATTACGATATGGCCAGGCCCATTTGGAACACGTATACCACTCCCAACTGAAAAATCGCTGCCAGAAATCGGGCGAATCCTTACAAGAATTCGAAGCTGACATTGCACGCTTGGTTCGTCTCGCATATCCAGCCACACCGGAAAATGTAATGGAGCGATTAGCGGTTCAGGCATTCTTGGATGGACTCCGTGACCAAGAAACCAGACAAGCGTTGATATTAGCTCGTCCAACACATCTCGTAGACGCACTGGCACGCGCTTTGGAATTCGAAGCAGCAAAACAATGCTGCAAAAGCCAAAGTAAAGTTCAAACGATTGAGGAAGACTCACAGGAGCCTGCTAACTTGGAAGCTGCCATAAGAAAAGTGATGAAGGAAGTGTTGCCTGAGAAAAGACAGATAAGATGCCGGAATTGTGCAAAATTGGACATGTGCGTAGCAAATGTCCAACATTCATCGACTCCGATGCAGGAAAACTAAAAAAGGTCGACGAGAAGGGCAATCGTCGGCATGTGTCCGGCAAGCCCCGGTTAACAACGCAAATGTCGCTATCCTTCAACGACAGAACAGAGGTGTCTTCGTAGACGGTCTCATCAATAACGAGCCTTGCACCATGCTGCTAGATACAGGTGCGACTAGGACAATTCTCGGGCCTTCCTTTGCCAGAACACCGGAACGGATTGAACCGACAACTTGGAAGCTACGCACAGCAACAGGGGAGCCAGCTACTGTATATGGCGAGCTACCGATTGAAATAATTTTGGGCAGCACTAAAGTGAAACATCAGGCACTTGTAGCGGACATCGAAGACGATGCAATCATCGGAATGGACATCATGAATTCCAGAGGGTTTGAATTGGATTTCAAAGACGGCGTCCTACGTGTCAACGGAGAAGAGCTGGTGCTTCATGGGAGAAGTGAGGGGTTGATCCGTGTGTTGTTGGCTGAAGATGTAAGCGTACCTGAGAGGGCTGAAACCATTCTGGAGGCTCGCCTGGACGGGAGTACGAGCAGTGGAAACGTGGTGATGTTCGAGCCCAAACTTCATGATGAGAAAATTGGACGAGGGATTGCACTAGGGAAGACCTTGTTGCGTGCTGACAAATTTGTGCCCGTAAGGGTCATGAATGTCAATTATTTTCCAGTGACCTTGAAGAAAGGAACAATATTGGGGCACTGCTCGTCAGTTTCCTCAGTGATCCGGAATGTACGAGGTACGATTAGCCAACCCAACAACTTGCCCACAGAACTAGAAAAATTAGTTGCCATCTCTTCCAAAGATATAAAACCATCTCAACAGCCCAAACTAAGAGATTTAGTTAAGGAGTACCAAGACATCTTCGATACCGGACAAGGAAAAGGGGGTCGAACTAATGTGGTCCAGCACAAGATTTATACTGGGGGTGCCCGACCGATCCGGCAATCAGCAAGAAGACTTCCTCTTGCCAAGAAGGAAGAGGCTGACAAAATAGTCAGCGATATGGGAAAAGAAGGAGTTATCGAACCATCTGACAGTCTCTGGTCCTCTCCAGTCGTACTGGTGAAGAAAAAGGATGGATCGACACGCTTTTGTGTAGACTATCGCCAACTTAATAATGTCACGAAGAAGGACAGTTACCCTCTCCCGAGAATAGATGACACCCTAGACACGTTGGCTGGTTCCACGATTTTCGACCCTTGATCTGAAGAGTGGATACTTGTAAGTAGAACTCGCTCAGGAAGTTCGAGAAAAGACTGCTTTTACCATCGGCTCAGGATTGTGGCAGTTCACCGTTATGCCATTCGGGCTCTGTAATGCTCCCGCCACATTCGAAAGATTGATGGAGACAGTGCTGAAGGGACTCTCATGGAACACGTGTCTAGTGTATCTCGACGACATAATTGTGGTCGGCAGATCGTTCGAGGACCACGTGAAAAACTTGGAGGAAGTATTCCTGCGACTGAGGAACTCCGGATTGAAGCTGAGCCCTAAGAAATGCCATCTGTTCCAAAAAGAAGTACGATACCTCGGCCACGTTGTCTCTGGGGAAGGAGTAGCAGTAGATGATCAGAAGATCAAAGCTGTTAAGGATTGGCCCATCCCAAAAGACATTCACCAACTTCGAAGTTTCCTTGGTTTATGCACATACTATCGCCGATATGTGCTGGGATTCGCCAACATCGCTAAACCACTGACCAGGCTCACGGAAGGCCAAACAAAGTTCCAGTGGTCCGAAGAATGTCAAGATTCATTCAGGAAGCTGAAAGGAGCTTTGATCAACGCACCTATACTGAGCTATCCCCTACCCAAAGGGAAATTCATTTTGGATACGGACGCCAGCAACGTGGGACTTGGAGCTGTCCTATCTCAGATCCAGGAGGGACAGGAGAAGGTCATTGGTTATTTCAGCAAGACGCTTAGCAAACCAGAGCGCAATTACTGTGTCACCAGGCGAGAGCTGTTAGCTGTTGTAAACGGAGTGGAGCACTTCTACAAGTACGTGTATGGAAGAAGATTCCTGTTGAGAACTGACCATGCAGCTCTCAAATGGCTCTTACAGTTCAAAAATCCTGAGGGTCAAGTAGCACGTTGGATCGAGAGACTCCAAGGATTCGATTTCGAGATCGAACATCGAGCCGGAACTAGCCATAAGAATGCAGATGCCTTGTCGCGAAGACCATGTCCAGATGATTGCTCACATTGCCGAAGAACAGAAGAGAAAGAAGCAACACTTTGTAGAACCGCGGCAATGGATGACAACTGGAATGACAGCAAGATCCAGAAAGACCAAGAGAAAGACCCCGACCTTGGCTTAGTTGTCAGCTGGAAGAAGGGCAATCGAAGACCATCATGGCAGGAAGTCGCAGGTTACTCGCCGGCTGTTAAGTCCTATTGGGCACAATGGAACTCTCTTATTCTGGACAATGGGATCCTGAAACGTGTTTTGGAGGCCGATATTGGTGGGGAAGACAGACGCCAAATAATTGTTCCCAGGAACAGAAGAGAGGAAGTGCTGCGGGAAATCCATGATGGAGTCGCTGGAGGACATCTGGGAGTGACGAAGACCCTGCAGAAAGTGAGGCAACGGTTTTACTGGACCAATTGTCAAGCTGACGTCCAGGACTGGTGCAGAAAGTGCGCTGTATGCGCTGCTAGCAATGGACCTCGAATACGACCCAAGGCCCCGATGCGTCAGTACAACGTAGGCAGCCCGTTCGAGAGAATCGCCATCGACATCGCCGGCCCGTTTCCCGTATCCGACCACGGGAATAAATACATCCTTGTGGCAATGGACTACTTCAGTAAGTGGGCGGAAGCCTATGCCCTGCCCAACCAGGAAGCCATCACCGTCGCCGACGTCTTGGTGAAAGAGTGGATATGTCGATTCGGTATTCCAATGGAGCTGCACTCGATTCAAGGCAGAAATTTCGAATCCAACCTGTTCCAAGAAATATGTCTCTTGCTGAACATCCGCAAGACAAGAACCACGGCCCTACATCCGCAGTCCGATGGAATGGTGGAACGGATGAACAGGACGATCAACCGCCACTTGTCCAAGGTTGTCTCTGACCATCAGAGAGACTGGGACCAGTATCTTCATTTGTTCCTGATGGCCTATCGATCCGCAGTACACGAGTCAACCGGTCAAACTCCTGCTAGTATTATAATGGGCCGAGAACTGCGACTGCCTTGTGACCTGAAGTTTGGGATACCGCCAGGACAAGACACTGCGGGAGAGGACTACGTCAGCAAACTTCGGCAGAGAATGGATGACATCCACGAACGAGTCCGGTTGAACATCCATAGTGCCAGCGATAAAATGAAGAAGACCTATGACATCAAGGCCGACGCAGGAGGATTTAAGGTTGATGACCTGGTTTGGCTGTACAACCCCAAACGTCGTCGTGGACTATCACCAAAGTTGCGGAACTCGTGGGAAGGCCCGTATAAAATCGTGAAAAGGATAAACGACCTTGTGTACCGAATCCATAAGCCACCCCGAGGGAAACCAAGGGTCGTCCATTTCAACAGGTTGGCCCCTTTCGCTGGAAACCATGACCAAGTTCGCACCCTCAAGCCACCGGAGGATGATATGACGTTCGAGAAGTTTATGTCCTTGTATTCAAACGGGCAGAAAGTTCTACATGGGGTTACTAGAGAGGAGTCACGAGACCTTTTCGAGGTGCCTGCTGACTACGCACTAGCGCACTGTGTGGCAGAAGATCTTCGAATGTCCAGGGGCATCGCCGTAGTGTTCTCCAAAAATTTGGTCAACTCCAAACACTGCGGGAGCAGAATCCAGAAGTTGGTGGTGCTACAGTTGAAGAAAGGCCAGAGAAACATCTACTACCTAGTTACCAAGAGGCATTCCCAAGATAAACCGTCCTATGAAGATGTCTGGAAGAGTCTCACCAAACTAAGAGATACTATGGTGGACCAGAACCTGGTGGATCTAGCAATTCCAAAATTATCCTGTGGTATTGATGGGTTGGACTGGAGAGTCATAAGAAGTATGCTGGAGGCGATATTCAGATCCAGCGGCGTCAAGATTTTGGTTTGCTGTAACCCTCTTCCACGACCGATCATGAAGACCGTGGAGTGTTACTTCCATCGAACTTCACGGTGCAGATATGGGGAGTCATGCAGATATCGTCACACTCCAAGGATGAAATTTCGGGACGAAATGTCTTTAAGAAGGGGGCAATGTAACGAACCTAGGCCGGACCTGTCGCCTCGCGCGTTGCCGTCGACAGCGATGAGATCATCCCCGGAGATATTCGAGAACCATCCAGTCGCTCTGCCACGGAAAACAACGGTCAATATTGGAACAATTGGAACATGCCAGAATTCGAAACATCGAGAATGCTGTATCGGAGATAAATAGGCGACCCTCAAGTGGAGTCGACACAGTCTGAACGAGCCCATACGATCGAGCTATACAGTGGCGTAGTAATATAAATTAAGTTGTAGATTAAGTGTGAAATAAATTATTAAAACTAAGTTAAGTTTATTTACGTTACAGTATCAACAAATCAATATTCAATTTGAATTATTAAACAGGATCCTGTTCCATATCTCTATTTAGGAAACAGATAGGAATCTATATTTCTATAATATTACCTTATTGCTCGAGCTCGACAGAATACAAAAATTGTCTGTGACACAGGGTGTTCAATTTTTTTTGGGTGGATCCCAACTGTGTTTTTTTAAAAAGCAACCTATATTTTTTATCGCTATTTCGGGTTCTACATATAAAATGAAAGATACTTTATGTATATCTTCACTTCGAAAATATTGACGGTTTTCGAGATTTCTAGCATGACAGGTTTTTTCCCAATATTCGCCACTCAGAATATTTGAAATTATAAAGTTGTGCCAAGTCCAATTGAATTTTTTTTCTGGTCAAATATTCTACATTGGTAACTCTCTCAGACCATATATCTGAAATCGACATGTGATATACAGGGTATGAGAAACAGCTTGCCACATATTGTAAATAAAAATTTGCAGAATCTTCTTTATTTTCAATGGAACACCCTGTATATTATCGATCCATAAGAAGCGCCAACAAAGGCTCTAAAATGTCAACAAGTATTCCCTATGGTTGAGGTTACAGCTCTTTTTTTCGAAAAATGGCAACTATTCATATTTTTTCGCTATAATCTGAATGAACGACTTTTTTCAAAGCGAAATCCATTTGACGACTGATAAGAATATACGAAAGATATCTTGTTTCACTTATGTACATTACAAGGTGTCCAAACAAATATTTTTTTATGAAATAAATGTATGTATCACATTTTTCTAAATGGAAAATTATTTTTTTCATTGGATGCAGAATTTTACAGTATCGTGCAATATCAAACCAAACACGATTGAATGAAAAAACATTATGAATATTACTAATAATTTTGAATTAAAGTCAGAGCTTCTAGATGTTTAAATTATTGTCAACTGGCAAACGACGAAAGGGAAAGTTTAATGAAGGTTGATGATGAAACTTTCATGAAATATGTTCAAATGTCTTCCATTTTCTTGAATGCAGAGCTGAAGTCTATGTTTGAAAGACTGTTCTACCCTGCGCAAGACAGCTGGTGTAATGATGCGAAAAACATTCGTTATTCTAAGTCGCATATTTTCGGAAGAAGTTGGTGGCTCGACGAAAACTATATTTTTTATGTATCCCCATGAGAAAAAATCCAGTTTTGTAAAATCTGGTGATCTAGCGGGCCACCTGACAGGCCCATTCCATCCTATCCATTTATTGGGAAATACTTCATTTAAATGATATCTCACTTCTGCCGAATAGTGAGCAGGAGCGCCATCATGTTGTTACCACATTCTATTGCGAGGGTCAAGAGGAATATCTTTTAACACACCTGGTAAATCATTTCGTAAGAAATTGAGATACATTGTTCCATTCAGATGTCCCTCAAGAAGTATGGACCAATTACATATTCTCCAATGATGCCTCCCCAGACATTTATCGACCACCTATGTTGATAATCCACTCTCAATAAGTGGGGATTTTTTGTCGAATAATAATGGTAATTATTTCGATTCACAAATCCATTTTTATGGAATGTCGATTCATCCGGCCATGAAATGTTATTGAAAAAATATTCATTTCGACGAATTTTTCCCATAGCCCAATTGCAAAATCTCACTATTTTCTCAAAATCGGCATACAGTAGTTCTTGATGTAATTGAACGTGGTATGGATGAAAGCGATATTTCTTCAAAATTCGATGCACTGATCTCTCACTTTTATCCACTATTTCACAATTTGTCATTGACTCCTACAAGGATCTTTTTCAACAGCCAAAGTAACAAGCAATTCATTAACTACATTAGTAGCTGGCTTGATGCGCTCATGTTTAGAATAATTGATACTTCCAGTTTCAACAAATCATGTCAGGACCTTTCGGAAAGATCTTTCATCTGGATGCCTTCTATCTGGATACCGTTGAGAATAAATTCTATTTGCCAATAAACAATTCCTGTCTGATTCACCTTATATGAAAATCATATCAATCAAATCACTTTTTGAAAACAACATTCTAATGAAATTATATCGAAAGTTCAAGTTCACGATTCACTGAAGATTTCAATATTTATTTGCAGGCAAATATTTTGATCTGTCATTTGCTACACTTCTTGATTTCCAATAAATATTTAATTCGCTGGAGATTGTTTTAGAACGAAAAATATGGCACAAATTCCGAGATTATTGAAATTATTGTAAATATTCAAGAACGTACATTTTTTTAAGGAAAAATTAACCAAATTTAAAAAATCATTGATATTAGGCGATGAAATAGAAGTAATTGTCATTTTTCGAAAAAAAAAAAAGAAAAACTATAGGACACCTTATAATGTACATAATTGAAATAAGATATCTTTCGTATATTCTATCAGTCGTCAAATGGATTTTGCTTTGAAAAAAGTCGTTCATTGAGATTATAGCGAAAAAATATGAATACTTGCCATTTTTCGAAAAAAACAGCTGTTTTAAGAAAAACCAGTAAACTTGACCATAAAGAATTCTTATGACATTTGTAGGGCCTTTGTTGGCGCTTCTTATGGATCGATAATATACAGGGTGTTTCATTTAAAATAAGGAAGATTTGCAAATTTGTATTTACAATATGTGGCAAGCTGTTTTTCATACCCTGTATATCACGGTCGATTTCAGAGAGTTGCCAATGTAGAATATTTGACCAAAAAAATTTCAATTGGATTTGGCACAACTTCATAATTTCAAATATTCTGAATGACGAATATTGGAAAAAAAACCTGTCTCGATAACCATCAATATTTTCGAAGTGAAGATATACATAAAGTATCTTTTATTTTCTATGTAAAAACCGAAATAGCGATAAAAAATATAGGTTGCCTTTTAAAAAAACATAGTTGGGATCCGCCCAGAAAAAATTTAACACCTTGTGTGACCGACAATTTTTTTATTTTGTCGAGCTCGAGCAGTAAGGTAATATTATAAGAATATAGATTCCTATCTGTTTCCTAAATAGAGATATGGAACACCGCGACACTGTGGCAGGACCCTGTATATACATTTATGTTATAAGGAGTCTGATGTGGGTTATTTATTTGCTGATGTAGTTCAATGTCCATAGTGACTTTGGCCGAGGAAGTAGATGTTTTCTGTTAGATATTCACAAAAAAATTGCTCCATTTTTATTGTGTATTTTTAAACTTTCAAAAAAATATTTATATTCACTATTCAATTGAGAATGATTCCATTTTCAACATAAACAGCCCCCAAGAGATTATCTGTATGGGGTCGGCTTTAGAATAGCCCCATGGTAAATCCTGCCTGTCGTAAGAGGCGACTAAAAGGATAACCGTAGGTGGAAGATGGTCTCACCGCCCGGTGAAATACCGCCATATCGACTTTGTGTGCTGTGAAATGGATCATTCCATGTTTCAGTGTTCGGTCGATACTTTCCGGTCTCCCTCTTTCCTTTTCCCCAATTCCTCCTTTATTTTCAGGTGCATCCTAATAGTAATAATGATGAAGTCTCCTAGAGTAAAACACTCCGGAAGCAAAATACCTCTCCATTCGGATTTCCGGGCGAGAGGTACTCGAGGGGACTCAACATTAAAGATTAATTTTTGCAACATCCGCGGACTCAACAAGAACATCAATGACGTCCACCATCACCTACAGACGAAAAAACCGGATATTCTGGCTCTAACAGAAACACAAGTAAACTCGTCCACCAACAAGGTCCATATGCTTTGTCCTGGTTACGAACTCCATTCTCGATTCAGGTTCAAAGGTGGAGTCTGCCTTTACGCTAAGGCTAACCTTTCATGCCAGCGTGAAGAGAGTTTGGAACCGAAAGACTTTGATGTGATGTGGTTCAAGCTATCTGATACCAAACTGACTAAGTTCCTCTGCTGCCTTTACCTATCACCTAATGAACCTTCATATAACGACCTCTTTGAGTTTTTATCTCTCAAACTGGACTACATTCAGGAGAACCATCCAACAGCTGAAACCATAATCATGGGAGACTTTAATGTACATAACGCTGCCTGGCTCAAATTCTCTAACAAAACAGATGATGCGGGTCGTCCAGCCGAGGCCTTCGCCATCACTCATGGTCTAGAACAACTGGTCGAGCTACCAACCCGCATCCCTGATGTCAACAACCAGTCTGCCAATACACTAGATCTTTTCCTCACCCCAATCCTGACCCTATAAATTATCCACCTCTCCCAATTTCCATTTACCATCGAGCTGCACAATACCACCCCGTCTCATGTGGCATTACAATTCGGCCGACTGTGAAGGTCTTCGTATGTTTTTCTCAGCGTTTCCATGGAAGAGAGTTTGTTTCTCTTCAGTAGATCCAACACGATGTGCTGAGACAATTTCTGAAATCATCATGTTGGGGATGCAAACCTACATACCGAATACTGAAAGAAGAACATCATCCGATAAGACCTGGTTTAACAGAAACTGCTCTAGAGCTGTGGCTTCCAAACAGGCAGCATACCATCGATGGCTAAAAAATCCGGGCCCTGAGACCAGAGCAGCATATGTCGAGGCTAGAGGCATATGCAAAGAGACAATAGAATGCTCAAAAGATGCCCACAATGCCAAAATAAGATCAAAACTTGCTGAATGTCCTAACGGATCCCGTTCATTTTGGTCTTTCGCCAATGCTGTGGGAAGAAACTTCACTTCCAGCTCATTTCCTCCTCTAACCAAAGAAGATGGAACACTAGCAACGACTGCCCAGGAAAAAGCCAATATCTTTGCGCACCTATTTGCTGGAAATTCCACTCTGGATTCATCGGGAAAACAACCCCCGAACATTACACCTATTGACAGTCACATGCCCGAGATCACCTTTCGCCAACGTACTATCAGAAAGATTTTGCTGGGTCTCAACACCAACAAAGCCTGTGGATCTGACGGAATCCCGCCGATTGTTCTCAAGAAATGTGCCCCCGAACTAACACCTGTTCTTCGCAAGTTGTTCAACCACTCTTACAATTTGGGGGTATTTCCGTCCAAATTGAAAATTGCAAGAGTACAGCCAGTCCCTAAAAAGGCAAAAGGCCCTACCTAGCAACTACAGACCTATCGCACTGCTATCTATTATTTCAAAGGTCATGGAAAAAGCCATCAACATCGAGCTCATGAAATATCTGGAAGACTCAGGAATTGTCAACGATAGGCAATATGGCTTCCGCCATCAGAGATCAACTGGTGACCTGCTCGCTTACGTCTCACATATATGGCAGCTATCTATTGAAAAGTATGGAGAAACTTTAGCTGTGGCATTAGATATCTCCAAGGCGTTCGATCGAGTTTGGCACTAGGGACTCCTCGCCAAGCTTCTTATGGCTTGCCTCCTCAGCTGTGTTCTCTGCTTGCTAGTTTTCTCTCAAACAGGTCTGTCCATGTAGTGGTCGATGGAGTTTCATCTGACACTCTACTCATAAATGCTGGTGTTCCGCAAGGATCTATTCTCGCACCAACACTATTTCTACTTCACATCAACGACCTGTTGAAAGCAACTTCATGTCCAGTACACAGCTTTGCCGATGATAGTACCCTCCATACCGCTTTCTCTTCCAGGGCCCCCATATCAGCCCGTGAAACCAGAAATGAACGAGGAAGAAATGTTAATAATATAAATATGGACTTAGCAACAATTCTCGAGTGGGGATCTAATAACTTGGTAGAATTCAATGCAAACAAAACACAAGCATGTCTTTTCTCTAAAAAAGCCGATCTCACTGTGCCTAACATAACTTTGTCAGGAGTAACCATACCACTGAAGTCATCCATATCGTTGCTTGGTATTACTATCAGCAATAACCTTTCCTGGGAAAATCACGTGAGGTCCATTGCCAAAAGTGCATCCCAAAAACTTGGTTTTTTGTTTCGTGCCAAGAGCTATTTCATTCCCACTCAGCTGCTTATGATCTATAAGGCACAGATCCGACCTGTCCTGGAATACTGTTCCCATATTTGGAGCGCGGCACCTAAACATATCCTGAGGCTATTGGATTCTGTCCAAAAAAGGGCAATTCGTCTCGTCGGTGATGCCTCGCTTACAAACTCGCTCACTTGTCTGGAACACCGTAGAAAAGTTGGCGATTTGTCTCTATTTTATAGATATTTTCATGGGCGATGCTCTTCCGAAATATCAACAATCGTTCCTGCTTTGGCAGTCTCTTCGAGACTAACCCGTCAAGTTCAGTCATCACACCCCTTCGTGGTCACTTTGGAGACCTGCAGAACATCACTTTCCGAAGACTCGTTCATCCAACGAACAGCGAGGCTTTGGAACTCATTGCCTACGGAGGTGTTCCCCGAGGCATACAACCTCCAGAAATTTAAGGAGAACACCAACTCCTACCTTCTTTCCCTTGGTTCCCACGATGTTCTCTGAACATTACAGGATATCCCTTTTCGTGGGAACCAGAACATAAAAAAAAAACCTGAACGATGGAAGATGGTGCTAAAGTTTATCTTTGACTCGCAGATGATTCCACATCTGATTTTATGAACACCCTGTTTATATTTTCAAACAAAACAATCGGAGAGATGTTTCCTCCATTCACCCTCAATGTCCTCAACATCTCACAAATTCTGCAATTTTTCAAGATAATTTATTCGCATATCATTGTTTATATTATGTAAGGAATACAAAGATGGCCTTGGATCACATTATCTAGCTCCATTTTCGCTCAAACAATACCGCGTGTCATCACAACCCTAATAAATTTCGTAGATGTTATCTAGTGCCTAATCCCTACAGACATAATGCTAAATTGGGTATTTATTTTTACAGGGATCGACGAGGCAACCGTTCAACTGCAAGAACCCGAAACGGCCTCTTTCATAGAACGGGGAAGTAACGTCACTTTGAGGTGTCATCTGGACGCTTCCGGGGAGGTCCACTTCGAGTGGTTTCGGTGAGTAGGGGCGAAAATATACATGAAATAGGTGGGGAACTTCATGACTGAAAGTGGTTCCAACAAGTACGGTATGAAAAAGGACAATACAAAGTGGAGCCTTTCGAGGTTTAATGTATGAATGTACGTAATAACTTAACACTAGAAACATTCTCATAAAAACACATAACAATGTTGAAGATAACATTATTTTTCAGACCTAAATTTAACAAATTAACAAACAGTGATGTTTTAAAATTTGAATAATATTGAATGAACAGGAAAAATATTTATTTTCAGTTATTGACACATGAAATAATAGTAAAACAAGGGAACTTTCCATTCAAAATACACATTATTTTCAATACAAATCATGCATTGGGAAACAATATACAGGGTGTTTCAGAAGTACTTTGACCAACTCCAGGAGGTGATTTCTCACAATATTCTAATATGAATTGTCTGAATAAATATATGTCTTGATACGCTTCGTTTCCAAGATACAGGGTGTTGAAGTTTTATTTTTATTTTCGTTTTTTTTAATTACCTTTTTAAATACTGACCTTGATTAAACGAAAATTGGTATCGAGAGGTTTTTTGAGGTGTCGAATACGAACCTGATGTTATTATTGCTCTCACTTGTAGGGGGCGCCACCTACATGTTTTTATCTTTTTGAAGATTCATAACTTTTTTGAGCTTTGTTCTGACTTGTTAAACTAATTGAATGATGTGGACTGTATCACTTATTCACCTTTATTTTATGAATACATAGGGTAATGCTAGTTTTTGCAACACAACGCTTCAATATGACAGATATGACATGAATGTCAACATAAACAATATAACTTGTTTTGTCTCTTCGCGAGCAATAAATCTATAAACTAAATAAGCCAGTAGCGGTACTTGTTCGGAGGGGTGAATTTCGGAACAAGCTTACTTCTAGCACATTGTTCAGTGATAAAATCAATTTATCTATCATATCTTCGTGAAAAAGCTACCCTTGTTACAAGTCGCTATGGGCAACCGTTTTCTAGATATTTGGACTTGAAAATTTCAAGTCGATTATTTGATAATCGATGCGTGTTGAAGTTATTACCATTATTTTGCATTTTTCACAAGAATGCTTAGGAAATGAATTTGACGTTTAAGAAGTAATTTTGGTTTTTTGTAAGGGGCGCCACCTATTCTATTCATTTTTACTCGATTGAAATAGTTATTTTTGTACCAAGGGTGCAAAATCTGTATTTGTTTTGATAACATTTGCAGGAAATATCAACATTTTATTTCAAGAAATTTTGAATATGTAGAATAAAATAAAATAAAGGAAACTAAATTGTATTAAAATAAATTGTTCAAAAGTTTCCACCTTCAGCGAAGATACAGGCATTTAGTCTTCTAGTCATTGTATCTCGTACCCGCTCAAAAATTATTGGTGTGTTTCTTATTGTTTCACAGGTGTCTACTATTCGGTTTCTTAGATCTTCCCCGTTCGCTACTGGAGTTTTATAAAATAGTGACTTCAAATGTAAAAAAAAAATAATCTAGCGGGTTTAGATCTGGGGACCTTGGTGCCCACGCCTGGTTAGGTTCTTCTACACCCCTACCGATCCCTCGATTTGGATAGACATTGTGAAGGAATTTCCTGGCTACAACGCTCAAATGGGCCGGAGCCCCATCATGCTCAAACCACATGCGGATACAAATTTCTAATGGTACAAAAGTCTCTGTAAGTTGCGCCATTCAGTCGGAACGGAAGAAAGAAAGGACCTATCAAGTAATCATCAATTATTGCCGCCCCTACATTTACAGAAAATTGATACTGATAATGTCTTTCACTGACTGCGTGCGGATTTTCCAGAGCCCAAACATGGTTGTCAAGAAAGCTTGTGATAGCATTTCGGGAGAAGTTTGCCTCGTCCGTGAAGAGTACATATCTTAAAAATTGAGGATTTCCAGACAATTTTTTCAAAAATGCGTTGGGAAAAGTCTCGTGGCAAAAGAGCTTGTACCCTTTGAATATAGTATGGATAAAATTGTTATTCGTGGATAATTCTTCAAACTATGGACTGAGTAGAACTGAGAGCTCCAGCAATTATTCTAGGGTTCGGACTGCTCGTGGTCTTCCAATAATATCAGCTGTACTCTTAAAGCTACCTGTTTCTGCCAAACGACGGTGGAGACTGGTGAATGTTGGAGCTGAAGGCGGTACTCGATTAGGAAATCGCGCCTAGTAAATACATCTTGCTTCGCGCGCATTGCCATCCTCAAGGCCATAAACGAAATGCATTCCGGCAAAATGGGCATTATTGTTCAAATTATCCATTTTTTCAATTTTGGTGTTCTAAAACTTACAGAAACTTCAACAAAACGTTTAACTGTCACATAATATGTAATTACCAAAACTTCTTACCAAAACTACTTACTTTAACGTCAAATTCATTTCCTAAGCATTCTTGTAAAAAATGCAAAATAATGGTAATAACTTCAACACGCATCGATCATCAAATAATCGACTTGAAATTTTCAAGTCCAAATATCTAGAAAACGGTTGGTTATAGCGACTTGTAACAATATTAGCTTTTTCACGTAGATATAATAGAGGAATTGATATTTTTACTGAAAAATGTGCTAGAAGTACGCTCAAAAAAGTTTTGAATCTCCAAAAAAGATAAAGACGTGTAGGTGGCGCCCCCTACAAGTAAGAGCAATAATAACATCAGGTTCAAATTTGACATTTCAGAAACCCTCTCAATACCACTTTTCGTTTGATTAGGTTCAGTATTTCGAAAGTTATAAAAAAAAACTAACCAAAACGAAGCGTTTCCGGACAGATATTTTTTCGAACAATTTATATTAGAATATTGTGAGGAATCACCTCCTGAAGTTTGTCGAAGTTCCTTTGAATCACCCTGTACATTTTCATATTGCAAAAGGCGTAATTATGAAAAAATATTAAGAACAGATGAGTATTTTGCTAGACTATTTCACAAATAATAAGCGATCATTATGACCATGAATAATTTATTACAACTTTGAATAATTTGAAAAGGGAAGGAAACATTCTCAATTGATTATTGCATAGAAAGATTTTTCTGTGAACTGGAAAATCCACGTTAACAATGAAGTTATTTTTTGTGAATTTCTAACAGAAAACAACAACTTCAGTGTTATCGTGGATTTTTCAATTCACAGAAAAATATTTCTATTCAATATTCAATTGAGAATGTTCGCTTTTTCAACACGAATACCCCACAAGAGGTTATCTTGAACGATGAAAGATAGTGACTAAAGTTTATCTTCCAGTCGCAGTTCATATTTTCAAACAAATCAATTTGAATGATTTGTTATTACAATGTAAAATTTATCATAAATATAAAGGGAATCGAACATGTTCTTCAACTTTTTCAAATTATAATGAATAATCTGACCTCATTCCAATCATTTTTCTCATTTCAGATACCCAGTCTTTCAAAATGAATATCAGTTTTCCGGTATTAATTTCTGCATCTAATTTAAAGTTTAGTTTGAACCAAAAGATTATAAATTGTGTCCATGTATAAAATTTTGATTACTTAACGTCCACAATTTTGATTTGTTCTTACTGTCTGTTTGTTTGTCTGTTCGGTACAAATTTTGCAACAGGTTTGATCAGGTGAAGAAAAACTGAAATAAACCTGAAATTTGCCTCAAATCTCTGTCATAATCTCATCAGGATGTTTAAAAGCGATTGCAAAATTTGACAAGCACAACACAAAAAAACAGAAAATAATCATTTAAATGAAAAAATATATAACACGTTTTAAAAACGAACTAAAAGTAGAAATATTTTTTTCTAGTCCCATACAGATTCCTTCAAATTGTCCTGAATAATCGTGATTGTGAATTTTCAATAGATTTGAAAATACTTGTAAGATACAAAACGAAAAACGTATTTTCATGGCTATTGAAAATTCACAAACACAAATTTTTAGAATAATCTGTACTGGGTTAGGAATCTGCATGGAGCTAGGAGAAATTATTTTTTCTTCTCAGTTCGTTTCAAAAGTTATATATATATATATATATATATATATATATATATATATATATATATATATATATATATATATATATATATATATATATATATATATATATATATATATATATATATATATATATATATATATATATATATATATATATATATATATACAGTATGTCTCACTAATTTGGAACCATATGGAAAACTTTTTTATTATTAATTTTAGGAGAAAAAGTTATTCCTCATAAAAAATTCTGCATATTCTGAAATCTAAAATACAATCAATATCAAGTTTTTTCAGTCGTGTACGCGGTATGTCAAAATATATGAATTTTACTCAAGAGAAAAGTACCTTTATATTTGAAATTTTCGAAAAAAACTACGTTCAAATATGCAATTACATCCATTTACATGGAAAAATCATATTTTCTTATTTTGTCTACAATAACAATGCAAATTTAACTGTAGATACGTGTAATCTAGGATGCACTGACAAAGAAATTTGTTGGTTTGTTAATAGCAAGATATGTTTGACAGTGAATGTCAAAACGCGTTAGAATTAATAAAACACATGAAAATGGTAGCGTTAACTTGTGAAGAGAAAATAGAAATTGTTTAGATTGTGGGAGAAAACTATAAAACGCATAGAGAAGCAGCAACTATTTTTAATAACAATCATCCCAATAAAAATATCAATCATTCAACTGTTACGAAAATAGTAAATAAATTCAAGAATACTGGAAGTATTAACAATCATTTCAATGGAAAACGCCGACAACTGGTTGCCTATGAGAATACGCAGTTTGAAGTAATGCTGTCAGTTGTAGAAAATCCAAAATTGGCATTGCGCAAAAGGAAGTCGTCGATGCAACAAAATGTGAGTGAAGATACAGTGGGGAGAATTTCAAAACTGAATAAATACAGACCATTCAAACCAAAAATCGTTCACACATTGAAAGAAGGGGATTGTGTTAGGCGCTTTGATTTTTGCCATCTCATCCAAGGAAAATTAGAAGAGGACACTTATTTTACGAGGCGTATAATTTTTTCCGATGAGTCAACATTTTCGTCAAATGGAACTGTAACGTCACAACATTGTCGCTGGTGGTCTGATGAAAATCCCAATCTTGTATCGAAGTCTCATGACCAATATTCATTTAAGACGAACGTGTAGTGTGGCATTTATAAGAACAGATTAATAGGACCTTTTTTTTCGCCAATCTATAAATGCCGAACGTTATCTACAGTTTTTATAAACTCACATCAATGACCTCTTGAACGAACTACCCTTACAAGAACGTCAATGTATTTGGTTCCAACAAGATGGTGCCGCATGCCGTAGTACATCAAATGTTAGGGAATATCTTGGACATACATTCCATGGAAAAGTTATTCACAGATATTCTGATCTTTTTTGGCCTGCTAGATACCCTGACTCAACCCCCCTTGATTACCTCTTATGGGGTTGCTTGAAACAAACAGTTTATCAGAAAGGGCCGTTTCAAGATGTTGACCATTTGGAGAGGATCATTTTAGAAACATGCCAGAAAATATCTCCAGAAATTATAAGGAATGTACTACGTGAATTTGCCAAAAGAACGATTATATGCATTGAACGGGAAGGTGGATATGTCGAGGCATCAGTGGAATGACGGATTATTAAATTTCTATTTATTTTCAGAATTAATATTATGTTAGTTACACAACTTAGTATTTGTATGTATTTTCTTATTTGCACAATATATTGTGTTTAAATTGCAAAATTGTTAGAAAACATTAAGAAACGAAAAGGTGATCATGTGTTTCATAATCAAAAGAGATAAATGTTCATTCAAAATAGAAATAACAGTAAAAAGTAACATAACCTAATTTTTCAATGTCTATGAATGTAATTGCATATTTGAAAGTAGTTTTCAGTTCTGAACAACTTTTTTCAATAAGAATTTTCGATATTGTCGAATATAAAGATACTTTACTCCTGAGTACAATTCATACTTTTTGACAAACAAAAAATTTTTTTTTGGTTTTAGATTTTAGAATATTCAAAACTGTTTATGAAGGATAACTTTTTTTCCTAAAATAAATAATAAAAAAGTTTTCCATAAGGTTCCAACTTAGTGAGACATACTGTATATATATATATTTATTTATTTAAATAATTATGTTCCCGTTTGAAACGCACTGAAGAAATGCGCACTTAAAACTTGATGTCCAAGTGTTTTTCAAAAATGTTTTCAACGCTGTCCATAGCATATAACTGCTCAGATTATGGAACAGGCTGCAAAACTTATCACCAACTATGCTGATGATTCAATTTTATTATTATAGGAAAAACCTTATCCAGGATTGAGATCAAAAACATGTTTTGAAAGAGCAAAATATTTTTTTATGTCAGATAAACACTAAATAAAGATAAATCTAATGTCATATCATTCAAAACACAGCATGCTCGATTCGTTATTCCAGGAAACATTGAAATAAACCATGTACATTATTCGTTGGCAAAAATAACAAGTTTCAGGAATGGAAGATAATCAACTGCCATGCGACGAATAACAAGGAAATATCTGAACTCATATTTCCCCTTCAAATAATAATAATATTTGGGACACCAAGCACTGACAATGATCTATTTTGTGAAGTTTGGAACAATTCTTTATGGATCAAGCAATATGTCGGGAATCCTAGTAGACCAAAACAAAATATAGGGAATTGGGCAGGGGTTAATTTAAAGGGTATATAATATTGAATGCCTACTTATTATTTATTCAAAAGCCTTGTCATCCATTTTAAAAATAAACTTGAATGACATTTAGCCCAAACATTATTCAATTACAGAATATAATTAAGTTATTCATGTTAAAAATTATTCAATGAATTAACACCATATCTTTCTATAATAACTATATATTGAGAAAGAATACATATATGGAAGTGTGAAGTAATATAAAAACTGTGATTTGTATCACCAACCATTTGGGGCTCTGGCATTAATTCTATTTTTTTTCAATTCAATTTTTATTTCATCCATAGAGCTGTGAGGCTATCGGACAAGTCAGATACAAACAAGGTTTACATGAAGTGTATAAGATAAAACATAAAATATAGATAGGCAAACAAAACATTTTATCTAAAACTATCAAAAAATTCATTTATGTTATAGGGGTAGAGGGCGAGGAGAAGTATTTTTATCTCTTTTTGAATGTGTGCACTCTTTCTATCAATTTTAGTTCTTCAGGAATAACGTTATATAATCTTAGTCCCAGTATATCTGCAGATTTCTGAGATACTGTTAAACGAACATTGGGCAGATGGAAATTATTTTTTGATCTTGTAGTGAGTTATTCTTAACCAAAGTTTTGCGTTGCTTGTGTATATATGTTGAAAGTTCCAATATATGTAGGCCATAGAGAGAAAGAATTTTAAATTGTTTGAATAGATCCCTGCATGAGATACCATTGAGAACATTAGCAAGACATCGCATAATCCTCTTTTGCACCCGAAAAACCTCATTAACTGCAGATGAACTACCTCGGATGATTATTCCGTATGTTAATCTGGATTGGATTTCCCCGAAATAGAAGAGAGGAGTCCCTGTATGTCAATTATAGATTTGAGAGATCTCAGTTGAAAACATTTAATACTCAGTGTATTGGCTAAAGTTTTACAGTGAGTATTGAAGGATACATTCTGATCAAGTCTAATACCTAGAAAAGTAGAGCATTCCACCTTGTCTATAATTTGATCATCTATAGTTATTTCTACTGCTAGGGTATTTTTATTCTGTCTGGTGTGAAAATTTATATGAATAGAGAATTATCGTATAACCAGTTACGAAGTGACTGAAAAGTACTGCTAATGTTGTTTTGAATTTGTACCTCAAATTTGCCTGTGTTTAATAACGTGGAACCATCTGCATACAAACAGGTAAATGCGTTCGGGAGGATCAGAGGTAATTCATTGATGTAAAGCGTAAACAAAATAGGGCCCAATACTGGGCCCTGAGGAACTCCTATTCCTATCGGAAGTTCACTAGAAGTAAAAACCAATTTTTCATTGTTCTCCACGTGGTTTATCATGATTCTCTGAAGACGTCCTTTGAGATATGACGAAAACCATTCATGAAGTTTGCCCCGGATTCCGTATCTGAATAATTTATCCAATAAAATGTCATGTTGAACACAATCGAAGGCACGGCTGAGATCACAGAATACACCAACCGCGCCTTCGCCTTCTTCCAGGGAGAGAAAAATTTTTTCGTAAAAACTGTGAATAGCTGTTATAGTGGAATGTTCAGTACGGAAACCGTGCTAGTTTTCAGCAATTGCCTTATTTTTTCCATGAAATTCAGTAGTGGTTCTAATATCGCATATTCAAAAAATTTTCGAAATGATGGGTGTAATTTTCCAAATTTTGTGGATTTCTTTTTTTCAAATTAATTCTTATTATTAAACCTTCTGTACTCAACTCAGAAATTCTATTCACCTCAAAAATTGAAACATTCTCAATGAAAAAATTGAGAAAAACAAGTTTCTGGAAATGAACAAATCTATGATGAAAAGGTAACCTATTTTTTCTAATTTTCAACAAAAAAACAACTGCAATCACTAGACGTTAAAATACATTCGGAAGATATTGTGCACACCGTTGGTAAAGTGGGTTTATATATTTGAATAACATTATTTTTCGTCGTAGATTTTTCCATTACAGGGTTTTTGTTTTTCATTTTCAATCAACGAAAACCCTCAATGAGGTTATTTCGATCCATGGAAGACAGTGACTTGAGTTCAAATCGACTCTCTAGTCTCAAAGCGCATTCGCATGCATATTGAAACAAATTTTTTATAAAATGTAAATGAGTCAAGCCTCAAGTTCCCCGCCTAAAAACCTGACCCTTTTGACGGTCTGTGAAGGAGGTGGTATCAATGACAGCAGGAAAGCGTAGCGGGTCGCCACTAAATACATCAAGGGGCAACAAATCCATGTTAATTTTATTTTGTACTTGTGTACTTGTACGAATTTGAGTCATTTGCGGAATTCAAGGCACGCTGAGTTACAATACTTTCAGAAAAAAAGATAAAGATATATAGTGCGATATGAAACGATTTTTCTCTTGAACACATTTGATTTCGAAAATCAGTGAATTAATTTGCGTGTCCTAGTCGTTTGATAATTATTCCTTTTGTTGACTTTTGGAAGATATGTACCGGACACTTTTAAAGGGAAAGTTCTGTTTTCAAACTAGATAGATGAAAACTGATAGCTGTGTCTGAGGGTCAATTTGTATGACAAACTTAATGGTGAAAACCGCGCATCGATATCTATCATTGTTTCTGAGTTATAGAATGTTTTTCGAAAATGTGCATTTTCGAAAAGTTGCTGTAACTTTTTTCCTATCAGAAATTCTTTGTATCTATGAAAACATTTCCAGAGCTTTTTTTATGTAGAATTCCATGGTTTGAGTAATTTATTTTTTCAAATCATATATCAATAGTTAATGATGGAATTTTTTTTTCAAATGAGACCTTTATATTCCTACATATTTTAATAGTACCTACAATTACCATTCCAAAAATGTAGCACATTTGATGTTTTGCTAGAGTCACCTTTGAAATGCAGAGCTTTTAGGTTTTTTCATGTAGACTTTGAAACACACACTTTGAACAAGTAGGCTGTAATGGAACGGGTCTATGGGGTTAGCCAAACTCAATATGTCCCAAGAGCAAGAGTTTATTTTTCAGGAGAGACCAGATTCACAATATGATTTGAAAGAAACTAAAAAGTGAATTTTACATTACAACACAATCATATCAATACCCATAATTTATTACAAAACTTACCTAAAAAGTTACCAAACACCAATCTGATATATATATATATATATATATATATATATATATATACAGGGTGGCACATTAGTGTGAGGAAGTACAGTATCTCGCATATAATGAGGAGTGTGATAAAATGTTTCAGATAAAAGTTAAATGGTTTACTTTGTTGCTTATTTTAAAAATATTGTGGAATATACAGAGTGTTCCTTCGAAGCGGGGCAATACACATCATCATTTTTTCAAATGGACCTCCCTGTAAATTTTTTCGCCGTTGAACTGAGCAAAATGTTTTACATAAGGAGGTATTTCCTTTTTTCGAAAATTTTGCGGCGTTGTCAAGTTATTGCTGAAAGTAAGAAAATCTTCGGAAAAACAGACCACCACAAATGCCATCATAAAAAATTTATGGATAAAATTTAAGCAGAATTGTTTGAGACATGCAACATCAAGAGTGAGATGAATTGTCGGTATGGACTGAAAATTACATTTCTCAAACAGGACATTTTATACAGAGGCATTAACTTGACAAACTTCGAATATCAAAAACTTGATTTTTTTAAATGAAACACCCAGTATGTTATGTCACCATTTTGAAGAACTACTTTATTCCTACAATTTTTGTTGATATGACTTAGCCCCTAAAATTGACAGATTTTGTGAAATTTGCAATTCAATTTTCAATTTGTCAAAAATTCTCTTTCTTTTTACGTAAGGCCAGCTAGGATTTTGACACTTAGTTACTGTTACTGGAATTTAACATAATTGCAATGTCAAACTTGAAACTGAAAATCGGTTGGGAAAAGTCTGGAAAACATGTTTTCGTTGAAGTATTTCGGACCAGGTAGCCGTGTTGTTAGAAGCATCGCTTTTCAATCATTCTATCTGCCAGTCGTGTGGGTTCAAAGCCTAGCGACTGCAGAATTTTTTTTCTGAGAGAAAGTGCTAGGAATCGCACGTTAAAACGTAAGACTTGGTTAATCCTTGGCTCGCACAAGTTCCGACTTCTGAGGGCTGTCCGTTCATAAGGGGAGGATAGCTGGTAAACGGCAAAAACGTTATTTTTTTTTTATTCATGAGAGTAAATAATTGAAACGATAACAAAAAAAAAAATAGAAATGTATAACAACTGCTCCAAGTGACCACCGGCTACTTCCAAACAATAATGTATTCGGTTTTGAAATTCTTCATTAACTCGCCTCAACATGCTGACTGGAATATTTTGGAATACGTCCCTAATTCTATTTTTCATATCCTCCTTTGTAGATGAGAGTGTTCTATAAACTTGATCTTTAACGTAGCCCCACATAAAAAAACCATTTTTGTCAAATCTGGTGAGCGAGGTGGCCACTTGAAAGGACCTCCTCTACCTATCCATCTTCTGGGAAATGCAGTGTCTAAATAATCATTAACAGGAACAGTGTGGTGAACAGGTGCTCCGTCTTGTAAATACCACATTCTTCGTTTGATTCGAATGGGTAAATGATTACTCAATTGTGATAACTGGTTTTCCAAAAATCGAGGTAAATCAAGCCATTAACTCTTCCCTCAAAGAAATATGACCCAACCATGGAATTTCCAATTATGCCACCCCATACATTTAGGGACCACTTTGTCTGACTGGTGGTTCGAAAGAAATTTGGGGTTATCTGTTGAATAATAATGGAAATTATGTCTATTTACGAACCCATTTTTATGAAATGTTGCTTCATCGGAAAATAAAACATAATTAAAGAAAGATCTGTCTTGCAGCAACTGTTGCTGAGCCCATTCACAAAATGTTACTCTTTTCTCAAAATCATCATCTAATAACTCTAGATGTAACTGAAAACGGTACGGATGAAACTCATTCTTTTTCAAAATTATTTGTATGACAGTTCGGCTTATGCCAGTTTGTTTGGATATTTCTCTATGCGAGATATGAGGATCTTCTGTAACTTTCAAGAGGACAGTCATTTCAGTTTCTTCAGTTAATGCAGTTTTGGTTCTTTCTATTTTTTCGTATGCGACATTTCCTGTTCGAGTAAATCGAAGAAGCAACTTTTCAAACGCTTCTTTTCTGGGTTTTCGCCTGTCTGGATATCGTTCATTATAAATTCTGGTCGCTAATAAACAGTTTTTATCACTTGCCCCCAGTACAAAAATCATATCGGTCAATTCTTCGGTGGAGAAATTCATTTCAAATGCTTCTTATTATAAAGCGATAGATACAAAATTGTATGACAGTAATTTTTATTTTATGCCAAAACTTAGCGATCATTGAATGTCAAATTCATAGCCCACTTTCATAACAGTTTTATTGCGCATGGCGCACACGAGAACCACCACTTGCCTTACTGAGAAGTGCATGGCGCATTTATTTGCGCACCATGAACCAGTTTACAAGCAACCGGTTAGTATTATTTTAGCACTGTAGATATTGTCTGTGGTTAAGTGAGCGTTTTGTACGGAGCATAACCTATGGAAAACTGTTAGTTCTTGAATTTTGTAAATATTAAAGTGATAAACACGCAGTTTTAGTCGAAATAAAATGAAATTGCAAATTTCACAAAATCTGTCAGTTTTATGGGCTAAGTCATATTGACAAAAATTGTAGGAATAAAGTAGTTGTTCAAAATGGTGACATAACATACTGGGTGTTTCATTTAAAAAAATCAAGTTTTTGATATTTGAAGTTTGTTAAGTTTGAGAAATGTAATTTTCAGTCCATACCGACAATTCATCTCACTCTTGGTGTTGCATGTCTCAAACAATTCTGCTTAAATTTCATCCATAAATTTTTTATGATGGCATTTGTGGTGGTCTGTTTTTCCGAAGATTTTCTCACTTTCAGCAGTAACTTGACAACGCCGCAAAATTTTCGAAAAAAGGAAGTACCTCCTCATGTAAAACATTTTGCTCAGTTCAACGGCGAAAAAATTTACAGGGGGTTCCATTTAAAAAAATTATGATTTGTATATATTTAACAAATATATATTTTATCATTGGCAAATTTATTCAGGTTCATCATTTTCAGCACGATCATCCCAAATTATGACGTTATGTTCTGTCAGAACAAAATGAATAAAGGATTTGTTTCCAAAAGAGAATCGACACTCAAAGGTATGGTTATTATGAAATATAATTGAATTAGTTATATACAGGGTGTATATTATCTGTGGGACATGAAATAACAATAGTAATAATAAATAAGTTTCAGTACAAGGCTTTGGATGACGCGGCGATAAAACAGAATGCAAATGTTTACTGGTAGCTGTCAAATTTTGATTTAAGCAGTGAAGACGCTCCTCAATTCGTGGTTTTTGTTCATTTTTCAAACACATTTATGAAGTATGAGAATGATGAAAAATGGAATATGATAGTCTGTTTTATACAAACCGGGGAAAATGCAGAGGCAGCAAGCAATTTGTACCACGAGAGGACGAGAGGTATCTAGAGAGAAGACAACTTTTTAGAGATATTTTCGCAAGGCCAAAATTACATGCATCAAATAGGGATAGGGAGTTGGAAGAAATAGTCGTTTTAGGAGCTGTTGCAAATAATCCCAAAACGTCAACGCGAAATTTAAAAATATCAAAAAGCCTACCAAGTAGGCGGATTTTAAAAAAGCACAAATTCAAGCCATACAGGACCAGAAGAGTTCATAAACTAAGACAAGGAAATTTTGAACGCCGCATGGATTTTTGCCAGTGGTTTCTGGAAAATTGTAACGAAGTGCTTGATTTTTCGTTAAATTGTATTTGGACAGACGAAGCTTATCTAATCAGTGCCGGAATTTTCAACCGCTAAACTTCTTTTACTTGGGCACAACAAAATCCTCATTTTATTGTGGAGCAGAGAAATCAAGGAAGATTTGGATTTAGTGTATGGGCAGGTGTTTTTAGGGGTAGAATTATCGGGCCGTTCATTTCACATCTCAGAGGTATTAAGAAATTTTAAGGCAACAAATTGAACCCCTTGTTGATGAATTGCCGCTAATGGAGCTAAGGAAAATATATTTTCAGCAAGACGGGGCTTCGCCTCACAACATTGCAATTGTCCACAATTTTTTGGCTGCAAATTTTGGCTATAATTGGATAGCCAACCAAGGAGCCAACCGTTGGCCGGCCAGGTCACCAGACCTAACGCCTATGGACTTTTGCCTCTGGGGAAGGTTAAAAGATCTTATTTTTAAATTGCCGACCAACTCTAGACACGAATTGGAAGCGGTAGTGATGCAAAGTTTTGCTTCTCTCACTCACATTGAACTAATTAATTCGGCAAGAAATGTTCAAAAAAGGTGCCGCCTGTGTGCAGGAGAAGCTGGTAGACATTTGAAACACCTCCTCTAAAGAAATATTTTGTTCTTGTTTGTTCTTTATTATTATTATTGTTGGAGTTTCA
Source organism: Gonioctena quinquepunctata (assembly GCA_018342105.1). NCBI lineage: Eukaryota > Metazoa > Arthropoda > Insecta > Coleoptera > Chrysomelidae > Gonioctena > Gonioctena quinquepunctata. Next base: position 153,391 of record JAFIRS010000642.1, on the reverse strand, counting down.
TTTATTAGTAGTAAATATAATATAAATTTTTATCAGTTTTATTGAAACTAATGAGTTTTAATTACTGCTGTGAACAGCTTTCTTAACATTTGATAGCTACTAGTGAATATTTGCATTCTGTTTTATCGCCTCGTCGTCCAAAGCCTACTTGTTCAAAGTGTGCGTTTCAATGTCTACATGAATAAACCTAAAAGCTCTGCATTTCAAAGATGACTCTAGCAAAACATCAAGTGTGCGACATTTTTGGAATGGTAATTTCAAGCTCTATTAAGATATGCAAGAATATACAGGATGTCTCATTTAAAAAAATGTTTTTTCCATTAATAACTATTGGTATATGCTTTGAAAAAATCAATTACACCATTGAATCCTACGTAAAAAAGTGATTCAGAAATGTTTTCATAGAAACAAAGAATTTCTTATAGGAAAAAAGTTACAGCAACTTTTTTAAAATGCTCATTTTTGAAAAACATGCTGTAACTCAGAAACAATGATAAATATCGATATACGGTTTTCACCATTAAGTTTGTCATAAAAATTGACCCTCAGACACAGCTATCAGTTTTCATCTATCTAGTTTGAAAACAGGACAACGCTGAGCCATCTCATAGTTGTCACTTCACTTGTAGGGGCATCCATAAATTGTACTTTAAAAATTGAGTTAATCCTGTTAGGGGTGCCATAAATTGGACGCTAGTATTTCTCACCTGCACAAATGCATCGCTGCTTACTGTTACGTATCAAATAATATTTTCATGTTATACCTCATTATATATTTCCAAATAGGCTTATTTAGACAGTTGAGCTAGATATTCCACAAAATGAAATTTCTATTGAATTATAGAGTCTTATATTAGTACATAAAAGTTCTGTACGAGGCCGAATTTCCATTTTATTTTTATCTTTCTAGTTCATATTGCTATAAAAGACTATAAAAGGCTACGGGAAAAAAAAACTCGTGGATTGATTCACCCACATTGGTTGGAAGTTTTTACTAAATTTTGGTGAATGTTCCATGACCAGCCAGCGCGTTCACCATATCTCTTCAATGTAAATAATCTTGGTGGGAATACCAGCTCATAGCTATGAAATTATTGTATTGTCATCGATTCTTGATACGTGTGTAAAATTGTGGATGAAAATTATATTAAAAAATGTCGGTACATACATTTATACATACGAGCGTGTATACAAAATTTGTTACGCCTACCAAGATATTTTTCTCGGTGTTGATATAGTTAGTTTGGGAGTCAAAGCATGTTCAAGAAAAAAACCGCAACGTGCCATATTTTTCCTAACTTGTTCCCTCCATCACTCGAAAGTCGAATGTGGACATTTTTACATTCTACAGACAATGCCGCACCACCTTAAAAATGAGCAAACACAAGGCATCGCTGAGTGTAATTTTTGTTATTACAGGAATGCGGACCGTTTAACGAAATCAGCCAGGCTTGAAATTAAGAAGAGAAGACTCCATTTGAAGTCGGTGGACCCGTCAGACAATGGCATCTACAGATGTGTCGCTAAGAACGAGGCAGGTCTACAGCGAAGTACAAAAAATTTCGCGCTAGCAGTACCCGGTAGGTATATTATTCATTTATTTATATGTATAAGGTATAGTGTTTTCATTTGAAACGTTCAAATGATTTCAAACAACTCTCGATCTTAGTATGGCATTTCTGCGAGTACTTGGAGTTACACTGAGAAACGTTTTTTTATTTGTATAACTCGGGATTTAGACTCGGGATACAATATATTTTTGTTGTAAAATATATTATTTTGCCGCTCTTATTGTGTTGTTTCTGATCTAGTGACTGATGTCACTGACTATTATTTCCGACTCATTGTATAAGTCCGGAAAATTTGCAATTTTTTTTGTTTTGCACTTTGGTACTTCTACATACAGCTATACCGGTTTCAGAAGCTAGTTGCAGATCAAAATATAACGGGATCTATGTATTTTCATCAAGAAAAAAATTATAATTCATACCTTTTTTATGTGGTGTCTTAGTTTTCCGTTTAACATGTGAATTGATACTGAAGTATTTGGCACTTTTTTCATATGAGACGCTTAACTCGTTTACACAGCTTCGACGGATTTTGTTGCTATCGTTTATTCCAGTTGCGCATTATTCACATTTTCTCGGTTGCTATAAGAGCAGTGTCATTTGCGAATGCCGCTATTTTTCTTTTTTTCGTTGTTGTAATGTGGCATATACATAGAAAGTATGATACTGGCCCCAAGACATTTCCTTGAGGGGCTCCAGTTTCAGAGTCCTTGATTTTGGAAAACCACCCTTCCTGATAACTCCGATGGAAACTGAAATTTGCAACGTTTAATGGCTTACAAACAATTTTGTTTTAGTAACATAGGAAGATCCAAAAATAGCGAGTCGTGATTCTGTTGTTTATTCGATTTTTGTATTTGCTATACAAATGTCATAAAAATATCAAGAATTCATGGCTCCTTATGATATTGTATTCATTTATATAAATGTAAAATGGATATTGTATTTGATACGCAAGGAAAACAGAAAAAAAATGCCAGAAAAAGTTAGAGATACTACTTGACGAAATGATATATACTTCACTAAAGTTTGTAAGTGATCCTCTGTATACTCAATCAATATAATTTCAGGAGATACTACAGCTTTGATCCAAATAGTGCCTACAGACCTCATAATAAGGAATGGTGGTACTGCATTTTTCGACTGTTCCTATCAGCATGCAGATGTTATAGAATGGTATTTTGGAGAGAGGCCATTGCTGACTAATGAGAGGTAGATATATTCTCGAATTTATTTCCATATATTCATGGTAAAACTCACAAATACAAGTGTATGGTGAAAATTAGTAATTTACTTTTTGTTATGATCTCACTTCACTTTGGATATTTGAGATTTATACGACTTTTTATCAATGTCAGATGACTCAGGTATAAGTAGTACCCCCCAAAATTGGGTGTATTTTCCTAATTGTATCGCCAAACAGTATTGGTAACTAGTTTTATTTCTATCACAACGCATCAATCTCGATTTTTTTGTAGAATGCTACCAATGCAATATCCTGTTTGAAAAAACAAACAAACTGAAGTCAGCGGAAGATTCAACTAAGATATTAAAAATCGTCTTGTTTCAGTTTCGGTGAGTGGGTGTATATTTTGCTGAGACAATATCTGATTTTTTATCCAAATAATGTATTGACACCAAATATTTCGGGATATGTCCTTGTCAAGACCGTTTCAAAATCCATTCGTGCTTCGGAATAAATTGTTTAACTAACGCTCATGATTTCTATTTGTATTACAAAATTATTTTACTACTTATATTCCTCGATGTTTGCCCTATATACAGTGCTCGTCTGAAGTCCGTTCCCCCCCTACTAATTTTTGAACCACCTGGTATATCGCAACGAAATTTGGAGGGCTCAAATAGGAGATGGAAACCTACTTTTTCATGAAAAAATCACAGCTAAAAGTATCAAAATGGCGGCTGAGCGCTATCTTCAATAATTTTTTTAAATAGAACACCCCGTATATTATTTCACTTTTGAAATCTGTTCGTGATTCTAAACAGTTTTTTCTATTACACTTTACTCCCAAATTCAATGGTTTTCGAAATATTACGTTTGAAAAGTGATATTCCGGTTCAAAATGAGTATGGATTAAGGTCACTTCCGGTAAAAATTTTGGTAACTAAACTTTGTTATTAATTTGTAGTTGAATCTCTTAATGAATTCGACCAATAAGAGCGTAAAAGAGTTATTAAGGATAAACAGTACCGCTTACGGAAAATCTCGAAGCCTACGAATGTGTTCTGTAAATTCACAATCAAAACAAATTAGTTAGCTAAAAAATTATAATTTATTTTTGAATAACACTTCTAATTAACCCCAACAATTATTTCATCAAGTGTTCAATGTGGCCCCCCTCCTAAATCTAGAGGTGTAAGATCCGGAAATCTTGGTGGCTATTCTGTACTTCTCCCGCGACCTATCCATCGCCCAGGAAAGTTTGTATCGAGGATCTCTCTAGCCATGCGATCGTAATGGGGAGGTGCCCCATTCTGCTGAAATATGATTTCACGATTTTCGAACTCTTCCTGATTGTTTGATACAATTTGTCTTATTTGAGGATCAATTTCAGTTTCTAAAAGATTTCTGTAAAGAACTCCTGTAAGATTGCCACTGAAGAAAATCGGTTTAACAACGCGATTGCCCAAAATCCCCGCTCAAACATTCACCTTTTCAGGAAACTGGGTATGTCCCTCTCTAAAAATATGCGGATTTGTATCGCTCCAGTCTCTGTTTGTTGACTTTTCCATTAAGAAAAAACGTGCATTCGTCTGCGAAACATACACGTTTTAGGAAGCCCCGTTCTCCTTCAATTGTTCTTGTTGACCACTCACAAAATTCAATCCTCCGGTCTGGATCATCCACCGTGAGAGCATGCAAGATTTTCATTTTATAGGGATGAAACTTTTCTTTTTTTAGGACTCTTTGAACACTTTTTGAACCTTCTCCACAGGATTCAGCAACTGCAGACGTCGACTGAGTCGGATTGATTACCATTTCAGGAACAATTTCTACCTTTTTTTCTTCTGAAAGAGGCGGTCTTCCTGATATTGGAGCATGTTTCTGCGTACCAGTTGCTTGGAGCTTATTTAAAAGTTTGCGCAAATATGACCTCGAAATAGGATTCTTGGGAAATCTATCATTAAACATACGGACTGCTAGATGATAATTTCTTCCAGCTTCTCCAAATATCAAAACTGCTTCAAATTTATCGTCTAAACTACGAGCCATGATCACACTTTTCATAAAACGATTTAGGCGCTCAACGGACTATTTGACAGTTAGCAGTTCAGTTTGACAGTAAACAAGATGTTACCGCGACAACGATTTTTTTCAATGCAAACTTGATTGAAAGCAACATTAGTGTTTTTGGTTGGGTTTGAAATGACCAAAATGTCACTTTTCAAACGTTAATATTTCGAAAACAATTGAATTTAGGAGTGAAGTGTATTGGAGAAACTGTTGAAAATTATAAGCAGATTTCAAAAATAGAATAATATACGGGGTGTTCTATTTAAAAAATTCATTGAAGATGGCGCTCAGCCGCCATTTTGGAACTTTTAGTTGTGATTTTTTCATGTAAGAGTAGGTTTCTATCTCCTATTCAAGCCCTCCAAATTTCGTTGCGATATACCAGGTGGTTCAAAAATTAGTAGGGGGGGAACGGACTTTAGACGAGTACTGTATGCATATTTGACAATTTGTACATTATATCCACAGATGATATTCGATATTTCTTTTTATCTATCAGTAACTTGATCCATTCTCAATCAACACTCTCCTATAATTTTTTTTACCAGGATCACCATCCATTCCAACGGGACCCTTCAAATCAATAGCGTGTCCAAATCAGACCAAGGACTCTATAATTGCGTTGGCATTCGAAGTGAGTCTGCAGAAGTGCCTCAGAGTTACACAGCCGAATTGAAAATAGCCTGTATGTTTTTTCTGACCCCTTTATCTTTTTGTTTCTCATTGTATTTGTTTTAGATATTGAACCATTTGCAATCGCATCTTTCGAACCTCCATTGCCTGACAGTTCTAAAAGGATAGTTGGTGAGGGGTTTTCATTCCAGTTGTCATGTCTGCCAACAAACAGCTCACCTCCAGCAAAGCAGTGGTGGGAGAGGCCGAATGGGCATACGGTGAGTCAGGACAGTTGGTAATCAACAAAAAGAAATTGTGATAAAATATTTAATGATTCCACCTGAACTCGTTTACTATTTACATTAGTTGTTCATTTGTTATCAAGTTTCACGACTATTCCCAACTTTTTTCCACCAATTAAGATTAATGCAGCACCATCGTGTTGCAGTCATTTGGCCCTTCTGGTATTCAAATCCACTTTTTCTAAAATGATGGGAAGATATTCACGAAGAAACTGTAAATACTTTTCACCACTCAGCACACTCTCGAAAAAGTAGGGTCCATTAATGTGATTTCCAATAATTTCCCCCAAAGATTAGGCGACCATCGCTTTTGGTGATCAACACTCCTCAACCAGTGAGGATTTTCGATTGCATAATAATGCATGTCTGTTGACCGATCCGTTGTTCTAAACGTTGCTTCACCAGATAACCTAATTTTGTTTAAAGAATTATAAGCCTCGTCAATCATGCCATTATTTGAATACAAAAGCAACTCTATTTGCAAAATCATAACCATACATTTCTTGATGTAGGTTCAGATGACAGATTATTCTGTGTACACTACTTTGTAAAATATCCATTTTCGCTACTATTTCCCTACTGCTTGAATGATAATTTACCTATAGCATCAATAAAACTTGCAACCAGCTTTTCTCATTTCATCCGACCACCAACAATTTCCTTTTTCGTAGAAGACCTGTTTTCAACTTACTTTCAAAGCGTGTACACACCAGAAACACATGACTTCAATTATAACAGCTCACCGTCAACCAATATTAATAACGAACTACATCACGTTCAACTCACAGAAAATGAGGTAGAAAACGGATTGAAAGAGCTTGATATTAATAAAGCCGCTGGTCCGGATGGATTGCCGCCAATATTTTTGAAAACATGCTCTCAATCACTAGATAAACCCCTTACTTTAATTTTTAACCAATCAATCAACAGTGAACAATTTCCCTAATACTGGAAAAACGCGGATGTAATACCAACCTTCAAAAATGGAAAGAAAAACATAATAAGAAATTATAGGCCTATCAGTAAACTATCTGCGATTCCTAAATTATTCAAGAAATTAGTTTACAAATATATGCATTTTCTCGTTAAATCCATCATCATATCAGAACAATGAGCGATCATTGGAATCGAATTTAATAGAATATAGTGAATATTCATATAGTAACATGAACCACAGACTACAAGTTGACGCCATTTACACCGACTTCAGCAAGGCATTCGATAAGGTTAGCCATAATCTTCTTCTCGAGCAGCTCACTATTGGGATGGGTGGAGGCTCACCATTGAGATGGGTGGAATCTTATATAAAGAATAGGTCCCAATCTGTAACAGTTCAAGGATTTCGTTCGGAAGAGTATATTTCTTCATCAGGTGTCCCTCAAGGATCACACCTGGGACCTTTATTTTTTATCATTTATGTAAATAACATAAAGTCGTGTTTTAAACATGCCAACTTCCTGTTATATGCAGATGATATGAAACTTTACCTAACCGTACGAAATTTAAACGATTGTCACAAGATCCAAGAGGACCTTAATAGACTTATATAACTTATATTTGCATTTTCAAAGATGCCATTGCATCACATTCACAAGGAATATCAATCCGGTACACTTCGATTATTCTATAGGGAATGATCAAATAACCGGGGTAATTAAGATTAGGGAACTAGGAATTATATTCGATTCCAAACTGATTTTTGATCTACATGTCGAATCAATCGCTAACTCCGCTTCAAAAATGTTGGTCTATGTAATGAGAACATGTAAATATTTCGAAAACATCAAATCTTCAATTTGTGTTTATAATGCATTTGTGTACAATAAGCTGAATTTCGCTTCTATTATATGGAGTCCTCAATACCAAACGTATATAAACCGCCTGGAAAACATTCAGAACAAATTTGTCAAATATATGTGTTTTAAACTAAATTTCAATTACAACGGCGACATTGGAAATGCGAGAAAACATTTCAATATTATATCACTATCAAGTAAAAGAGTGATCTCTGATATTTTATTTTTACACAAAATTATCTCAAATTCCTTAGATAATGCTAATATACTGAATCAAATTCAAATCAACGTTCCCATTCGGCCACTAAGAACTAACCACTTGTTCCGCATACCATCTTGGAGACTAATTCGTCTCAAAACTCTCCTCTATGTAGAATTGCTCGAAATGCTAACAGGTACACTGATCAAATCGATATTTTCTCCAAATCCCACCAAAAATTAAAGACCACTTTGAAACGACTCATGTATCAAATAATTTCTGCATGAATTAGTAAATGCGAACAACTAACAAAGCACCACTTTGTCTTTGTTATTTTGTCTCAATTGCTGTCTGAAATTAGTATTAGTATTAGTATATAAGTTTAAGTATAAGTAAAATTAAATGTAATAATGTAGGTACTTCAGTGGACTTTTGTCTGTCTGTATCTTTCATGACCATTAAATAAATAAATTAATGAAGACACACTACCAGTGAGTTCAAACCGGTCTTTTGGAATGAAGACACCCGGAAGTCTTGCTTCTGGATATTTTTGATGACTCATCTTATTTTGGAACAACCTGTATGTGAATAGAAATATTTTTAGACTATCTCATTGTCGGACCTATCGTTAAAAAAAACTAGTCGATAGCTTGGATAGAAAAAATGTTATGGAGCTTGCACCCACCCCTGGGAATATATACAAAAAATTTCATTGTTTTATTTGTAATTTTTTTTTTTCAGATATCGGATAGTGGGGAAATACGGGTTGATGATGGAAGACTCATCATTGAAAATGCGAAGGTAGAAAATGCTGGGAACTATAAATGTGTAGCTGAAAATATAGCTGGAAAAACAGAAATGTCTGTCGAATTGATGGTGACAAGTGAGTAACTGTGTAATTGCCATTTTTCTTAGAAACCTTCCAGTTGTTTGTGCATTTGAATATTATCGAAAGATTCAGAAATGTTATTCAGGGATGCTTTGAGTTGGAAGAGAACCTATACTTCTACTTGGGATACTATCATTTCGAGAATATTTTTGTATAGGTTGCTTACATACAGTGTCACACATAAAGTTCACAACATAAAGAAGTTTTTTTTATTAATAGATATAATGAAAATTTGACTTCGCAGTTAGTTTGTGCTTGAAAAATGAGTAAAAAGCAGCCTCTTTCCTTTTGTCATGTGCTACTCTAAACCTGTCAAATTTGACATTTTTTTCGAAAATCATCGAAAAATCAGTTTTTTTTTGCAAATTTCGAAAACAAAGAAAAAAATTGCTCGGTTTCCAATTTTATATCTTGGCTCCAAATTTGGAATCTCTACTGTCACTTTTTCCAATTTTTTTAATTTTTAGAATATTTTGCTCTACTGATTCGAACGAAACATGATTCAAATTTCATAATTTTGATGAATACGGGACTTCAATGTCATATTTTGCTCAGAAAATACCCACATTGGCAATTCGTCTTTGTTGTTGCAAAGTTCATCTAGTTTTTTCATTTCATTGTGAAACTGATTCGGATTTTCAATATATGGACGTTAATATGTCAGTAATCGAATAAACGAATTCTCTTCATTCTTATTACACTCGTATTTCTTCTATTAATAGATTTTTATCCAGTTTGATTATTTTTCTGACCAATAATTCAGTTACAAACAAACCCGAAATATCATACTTTTCTGTAAACTGAACAATGACCTACAGTTTCATAACTATTGAAAAGACTTTCGTTCTAGCGACAATCGTTTCAAGAAACCACATAATCCACTAAGGTATAATGAAGAAGAGCAACTCAATGCTTGTTTGAGCGTTGTTGAAAACGGAAAAACTAATATAAGGAGTATTAGTGAAAATACAGGGGTTCGCAGAGAGAAGAATTTTGCACTAAAATAATTTCCATCCCTATAAGCCAAAGTTCTGGTACACACTCTTAAAGAAAAAAATTTCGATATTCGAGTAGGATTTTCATTTTGGTTCCAAGGTGAGAGAGAAAGTTATATCACATTTCCCTACAGGATTTTATGGACAGACGAGGCAACTTCCACGTCGAACGGAACAGTTAGTTCCCAAAATTGTCGCTGGTGGTCCAACAATAATCCAAATTTTGTAATAGAATGCCGTGACCAATATTCATTCAAGACAAATGTGTGGTGTGGTTTATTACATAACCAAATAATTGGACCATATTTTTTTAGAGAAAATTTGAAATCAGTTGTCTGAAGTTTTGGATAATCTCCCTCTAAGTGTTAGACGAAATTTGTGGTATCAGCTTGACGGGGCACCGATCCACCAAACGATAGAAGTGAAACAGTGTCTCAGTCAGATGTTTAGGGGCAAGATGATAGAACGAGATTGGGAAGATTATTGGCCACCAAGATCACCGGACTTATCTCCAATGGACTTTTTTCTATTGGGTTATCTGAAACAAAAAGTGTATAAGCACAGACCATTTGCAAACAAAGAACATTTAGAGAATACCATTCAAGAGTGTTGTGCTAACATAAATCCCCTACTTATCAAAAATGTCTCAAAGTCTGTGAATGGAAGGACTATAATTTGTATAGAACGGAAAAGATGGCATACTGAATGATGAATTCGGGTTCTTTATAAGATTATTGAGATAAATCAATGAATGCTACGATGTTTTGTTATGAATTTGGTTCTAGTTATTTTGGTTTAATGTTTTTTATACATCTAATGGTGAAAATAAAGAATATGAGATTTATGAAATAAATTCAAAAAACGTTGCGAAAAATTATTATTTGCTCGAAAATTACATCTAACAGTTTACATTCAACAGTCACACTGTTGGGTGTAAACTACATCAAAATCTTTCGAAGTCATCTGCAGCTAACGGGATACAAATCTGTTAAAAAAGAAATACGAGTGTAACAAGAATGAAGAGAAAATCGTTTATTCGATTTCTGATATATTAACGTCCATACATTGAAAATCCGAAACAGTTTCACAATGAAATGAAAAAACTAGATGAACTTTGCAACAACAAAGACGAATTTCTGGAGTTGAATTTTTTTTTCTGGTAACAGGCCAATATGGGTATTTTCTGGGCAAGATATGACATTGAAGTCTCGTATTCATCAAAATTATGAAATTTGAATCATGTTTCGTTCAAATTGGTAGAGCGAAAAATTCGAAAAATTTAAAAAATTGGAAAAAAGCCGAAATGACAGTAGAGAGTCCAAATTTGGAGCAGAGATATAAAATTGGAAACTGAGCAACTTTTTTTTGACATTTTTAAATTTTCAAAAAAACACTGATTTTTTGAGGATTTTTTTAAAAAATGTCAAATATGACAGGTTTAGAGTAGCACATGACAAAAGGAAAGAGGCTGTTTTTTACTCATTTTCCAAGCACAAACTAACTGCGAAGTCAAATTTTCACTATATCTATTAATAAAAAAAACTTCCATATGTTGCGAACTTTATGTGTGACACTGTATATTGTGCAAATACAATATTAATATTGCGCTAGTGTTGAAAAGCGGCCCCACTGATTTTTATTATTCTTTCAGCGAAACCACAAATCCTCGTTCAACCATCAAGTGTGACAGTTGACGAGAATGAAGAATCCGTCCTCCATTGTGAATTCGATTCGGACTCCAGACAGCATACAATGGTGAAATGGAGGAAAGATGGCAAATACTTGAAACACGAATACGATGAAGAGACTCATAGTCATCAAAGACTGAAGATCTTCAAACTCAACGGCACGTTGGTCATCCACAATACACAGGCTGCTGACAGAGGGGAGTACATATGCGAAATTGTGACTGCAGGACAGAAGCCAATTTTATCAAAACCAGCAACAATATCAGTAATAGGTAACTATAAACTTTGTTATTAATAATATTGAGGAAGTTTGTTGGGATTTGGATCAATTTTGTTGAAAAAAAAACTATCATTTCCTTGCTAACGTTTCGAATTTTATTAAATTCATCTTCAGGTCAAAAATTAGTTTTTCCGAGTTGGATGTAAAAAAATAATACATAAAAGTATTCGTTTGCTCGCACTTGATGTTAAACCTGTTGTCCCGTGAAAATGTTTTTCTTTTGTATCTAGAATGTGGTTAATGTATTATTTTTATTACATCAAACTCGGAAAAACTAATTTTCGAGCCCTGAAGATGAATTTAATAAAATTCGAAACTTTGGAAAGGAAACAAAAATTTTCCTTCAACAAAATTGATCCAAATTCTAATAAACCTCCTTTATATTATATGTTTAATTGGATTCCTAAACTTACTAAATTTGTTATTAATAATTACTTTCATTACTTTCATAAATGCTGGTGTTCCGCAAGGATCCATTCTCGCACCAACACTATTTCTACTTCACATCAACGACCTGTTGAAAGCAACTTCATGTCCAGTACACAGCTTTGCCGATGATAGTACCCTCCATACCGCTTTCTCTTCCAGGGCCCCTATATCAGCCCGTGAAACCAGAAATGAACGAGGAAGAAATGTTAATAATATAAATATGGACTTGGCAACAATTCTCGAATGGGCATCTAATAACTTGGTAGAATTCAATGCAAACAAAACACAAGCATGTCTTTTCTCTAGAAAAGCCGATCTCACTGTGCCTAACATAACTTTGTCAGGAGTAACCATACCACTGAAGCCATCCATATCGATGCTTGGTATTACTATCAGCAATAACCTTTCCTGGGAAAATCACGTGAGGTCCATTGCCAAAAGTGCATCCCAAAAAATTGGTTTTTTGTTTCGTGCCAAGAGCTATTTCACCCCAGTCAGCTGCTTATGATCTATAAGGCACAGATCCGACCTGTCCTGGAATACTGTTCCCATATTTGGAGTGCGCACCTAAACATATCCTGAGGCTATTGGATTCTGTCCAAAAAGGGCAATTGTCTCGTCGGTGATGCCTCGCTTACAAACTCGCTCACTTGTCTGGAACACCGTAGAAAAGTTGGCGATTTGTCTCTATTTTATAGATATTTTCATGGGCGATGCTCTTCTGAAATATCAACAATCGTTCCTGCTTTGGCAGTCTCTTCGAGATTAACCCGTCAACTTCAGTCATCACACCCTTCGTGGTCACTTTGGAAACCTGCAGAACATCACTTTCCAAAGACTCGTTCATCCACAACAGCGAGGCTTTGGAACTCATTGCCTAGGGAGGTGTTCCCCCGAGGCATACAACCTTCAGAAATTTAAGAAGAACACCAACTCCTACCTTCTTTCCCTAGGTTCCCAAGATGTTCTCTGAACATTACAGGATATCCCTTTTCGTGGGAACCAGAACATAAAAAAAAAAAAAAAAAAAATGACCCATTTCCCAGACCACTATGGGTGGGTGGCTCAGAGTTTCTGGTGTAAATTTACTATTTATTTGCAAAAATGACCAAAAAATTTAACGTTATTGTTGAGGAGCAATGTATTGCAGGTTTCCAGATTTCTGTCAGTCAGCACGTAAAGTTTGGAATAAATTCAGTAAAGTCTTTACAAAGCCAGAATAGATAAATCGCTCGGCAGGTCAATTCCATTATTTAAACGTACACGTTTTGACATATAATTCTTTTGAATGACGTCATAATTGTGCCAGTTATGATGTCATCTACATTTTTTTTAAATCCTGGTATCAAACTCAACTCAAAATATACTTTATTGTCGATGATATAACCTTATTGACAAAGCGTGGCTAAACTCTAATTTGAAAATAACTAATAAAAAACATTTTTAAAGACAAGATTTTATTTAAGCCGTGTACTAAAACGTATAAAATAAGTTTAAGGGATCCCTGACAATGATTTAATTATTCTTTTTTGAATTATTGGGTTTCAAAAACCTTGTCGCCTAAAGTTGGTTCCAATTAATTTCATTGGCTAATGATTGATTGGTAAGTAAAAACTTGTCGAAATATTAAGTTTATTACAATTTACGAGACAAGCTTTTTAAAACCACATAATTGAACAAAAACTTATTAAATCATTGTCAGCGATGATGTAATGAACCAAACTGTTTTCGATTCATTTCTCACTTTTCATGCGAATTGATGATAGACGTCAAATTAAAAATATAGGTTGTCAAAGAATAAAAACAAAATACCTCAAATTATTTCCGCGGCAATTTTCTAGGAAGATTATTCTCACTATAATAACGTTTTTATTGACCGAAACGTGAATGATTTGAATTGAAAGTTTTCATTGGTTTCTAGAAATGTCAAAAAATATTCATTAAAATATTAATTATTAAATAACTACGCTTTTACCAAAAGGAAGTGAAAAAACATTAAAAAAACATATCTCCCAGATTGTCTTCAATATAACTACAAATATTGAAGCCAATTATTATTAAGTTATAGAGAATTTCGAAAGAAACAATTGAACTTCTCATGCTTTTATCTTTATCACACAAAACCAAGGTGGATGTCAGTTAATGAGCAACTAAAGCTGAATAAATAAGCTTATGTTATTTTCTTCATTAAATGCATTGTATATGGTCATTATTCATTTCAGAACAACTAAGATTCGTTCCCGCCCCGGTAAACAAGAAAATGGAACTAGGAAGTGTCGCGAAAATTCACTGCAAGGCACAGGGTACACCTCCTCCGATTATCAGATGGGAAAAGGAAGGAGTATCAGCGGAAAATTTTCCCAGTCATATAACGGACATGAACGGTACTCTACATTTCAATGGAGTTCTGACTGAAGATAAAGGAAGATACCACTGCTTTGCTAGTAACAGCCAAGGCGTAATCAATGCCTCAATTAATATCGATGTAGTTGGTGAGTTCATCCTATCATTTTGTAGGATTTACAGATATGCAAAACAGCAGAATCACATTAAACCAAGCAATATAATGAATATGTTGAGAAAAACACATTATTTGCAAATAACTGGTATAAACTAAATATCTGATTGGCACTATTAATTGAAAGATCAATAATATTTTTATGAAGGTAATAAAGTATGAGAATTAACACAACATTAAACGATGAAATTGTAACTATGTAATAATCTAACTAGGCAAAAAACGGAAAATTCAAGAAAAAAAAAATGGTAAGACTGCAAACCAGCAGAAATATCTGCATCCGAATGATTTCTTGTCATAATGAAAAATCATCGAAAACGAAAATACAAGTAAAATAAAATGATCAAACATGAGATTTATAAGAACCAAAATACAGTTGAAAACAGATTTTATCAAGAAAGAAATGTCATAGAAACGTGGAAAAACAAACATTATAATTCCCAAAGAAGGTATTTCGTCAAAATATAAAATAAACAAAATCTTAAAAGAAGAAACGCACATTATCAAAAAAAGTTGCATTTGGGTTGACAAAATTCTAAATTTTCAAACGGTGTACAGGGAGAACAAGAAAATAGGAATTTTGATCAGTAGTAAAGTACCCTAATTTTCGACATATTTGTGCAAGTATACCGATTTTTTTCAAAAGTCAATAAAGAATTTTGTGCTTGAACAATAAAATGTTTGGCGATGGAAAGAAGTCATGTGGAAATTTAAGGATTCAATGATTGATTATTCAGGTTTCTGAACATTTTTGTAATTTGGTTTTTCTTTATGTTTAATACATAAATTAGGACTACCCTTCAGGGGGGTTGTACCACCTCTGGTCTCTTACTAACTGCAAGTTCTCTCTCATTTTATTGCCATGATCTAGAAAGAGAGAAAACTTGTTGTTAATCTTTTCCAAAGGATGAGCAGCTGGCAACACCGTGATTAAAGTGGTACTTGCAGATTTGTATCATTTAGTTGTTTAGCATTAATTATTTAATTGTTTCCATTTAATCATACTGATAGTTATTATGGACAAACATACAGAGTGAAATATAAAATTTGCACAAAAAAACTAGTAAAAATTTAAACCATTTTCAACAAACGTCGATATTCAAATACAAATAATAAATTGGACCAAATTTTGCATTAAAACAGTAATAACTCGAACATTGTCTCAAACAACAATGAAACTAACACTACCCTTACTGAACCATTTTTCACTTCATTACCATATATACGAAATATCACTTCTAAACTCTCCAGTTTATTTCACTCCCCGGAAAAATTTAAAATATCATATAAAACAGTTTTAACAATCAGTTCAATTTGAAAAGGGAAACATTCTCAATTGAATATTGAATAGAAAGATTTTTCTGTTAATTGAAAAATTCACCATACAATTCTATTGAAGACCTAGTGAATGCGAAGCCTCTCTTGCATCAATGTTACAAATGATTTCTGGTGAGTACTCTTTTTTGGAAAACATTCTTCTTTGCCTCATTCATCCATATGAAATCTTAATTAGGACTGGAATAGAAAATCAAATTACTATCTGAATAGCACATTTTAAATTTCAGATTTTTATTTTTGAGTTAAGTAGGCTCCTTTTAGAATATCTATCAGATGTAGTTCAATGTCCAGCGTGGCTTCAGCCGGGGAAGTAGTTGTTTTGTGTTGGACATTCACAAAAAATAACTTCATTTGTATCGTGGATTTTTCAATTCACAGAAAAATCTGTCTATTCAATATTCAATTGAGAATGTACTCATTTTCAACATGAATACCCCACAAGAGGTTATCTTGAACGATGGAAGATAATGAATGAAGTTTATCTTTCAGTCGCAGATGATTCCACATCTGATTTTATGAACGTCTTGTTCAAATTTTCAAACAAATCAACAGATCAATTCATTCTAGAGTTAAAGGTAATTCTCCATTACTTTCAATGTCAAATGTAATTTATAGTATTCCTTGTCATGGTTGTAATAAACAATATATTGGTCAAACGCAAAGATCATCATCGAACAGAATAATTTCTCATAAAAGTGACTGCAGATTGCATCCTCACAGATGTGCTCTGGCAGAACATGTGAATAAATTTGACCACCAGATGAATTACGATTCAGTGAAAGTGCTAGCGACAGAATCACATACATCAAAGAGAACATTCTTAGAAATGGCTTTCATTTATAACCGACGAAACCAAAAAGGAGGAGGTTCTCTATTCGACCCGTATATTTTATGTTTTTCCATCATATTTTTTATGTATGATCACGCATAACTTTTTACTGAGGAGTCCGATTCCGATCATTCTTTTTTCAGTGGATAGGGTGTACTTCGACTTTGGACCCATTTGAATTTAAAAGATGAAATCCTTCCCTACGGGTAGCGAAATGAAGGATATTGATCACTCACCCTCTGAATTCTGGTCCGTTAACCGATTCTATCAGGCATAACTTTGTACTGGGTTCTTCGATTTGGATGATTCTTTTTTTAATAGATAGGGTATACCTTATATTTGGATTTCGGAAGGAATTAGCAACGCTTACGGGTAGAAAAATAGGGGATAATTGATTTTTCACTAGTGAACATTAGCACACACATACGTAGTTGACAATGACAGATCGCTACTGACATTATACTTGTTCCGTCAAAATCAGTATATTTTATGAGAGGATGGAATGATATACAAAGTAATGGAATAAACTAACCGGAACAACGAAAATAATTTATATTACAACAAATAGTAAAAGTAGATAATCATATCATTTAACTGGTAATAGTTGAAGTAAGGTGGGTAAGTAAGTATTTTGGAAGTAATCAAAAAACAAATAGGTAGTAATTGGTAGATTTTAGCCACAAAAAATTGAAAAATAAAAACTTTTTAACAAAAAATTAAACCAACGAAATACGGAACTGAAAAGTTAAAAATAAAAACTTTTTAACAAAAAATTAAACCGACGAAAAGCAAAAAATAAAATAAACCTTCTTAATCTAAATGATAATTGAGCTCCTAAACTAATGTTAGTAACTGATTTTGAGTCGGCGCCAAACAAACTAGCAATTGAATTAGGTGAAGCGTAAAATGATGGCAGCGAGATGCACGGCTGCGTTTTGATGACTTCTTTCATAGATAATGATCTTCGATAATTGTTTGTTTGGCGCCGACTCAAAATCTGTTACTTACATTAGTTTAGGAGTTCAATTATCATTTAGACTAAGAAGGTTTATTTTATTTTTTGCTTTTCATTTGATTTTTCCGTCGGTTTAATTTTTTGTTAAAAAGTTTTTCCAAGAAAACAATTGCATCAATAAAAAACAGATATTGAACATTTAAGTGGGATCTACTCTTATTTATTGTCCAAATTGACAACAATGCAATATTAAATAATAGTTATTTTTAACATTACCGCCACCTGGTAACATTAGTTGGTACTAATCTAACAGTTGGCACCACTGTAATAATTTCCAAGTGATACCCGTCAGGTGTCGTTGGCTTAAATATAATAACGAGAATTATTCCTAACCTGTCAGTTTCACTTGTCACACCACATAGAACATACATTTATATTTAGATAGTTTTAAACGATGTTAATGGGTTTTATTCCTTGATCTGCGTTTATTTCTTTTGTATCACTTGTTAGATGAATATATGTTTAATATTATTAAAACCAACCTCAACTAAGTTGTAA
This sequence comes from Gonioctena quinquepunctata, assembly GCA_018342105.1. Lineage (NCBI taxonomy): Eukaryota > Metazoa > Arthropoda > Insecta > Coleoptera > Chrysomelidae > Gonioctena > Gonioctena quinquepunctata. The sequence goes on along the minus strand of JAFIRS010000642.1, from coordinate 135,176 downwards.
GTAGCATAATGTTTTGCACTTGAATATGCATTACTATTGGTTTTTCATCTATTGTAGTTTCCCTGACACATTTCCGAAAGCTTGGATAAACCTAAAAGAGTTCACTTTTTCATTGATGCTTACTCCAATATCCCTAGTTTTGTACCTACCTAGTCAGCATTATATATATATATATATATATATATATATATATATATATATATATATATATATATATATATATATATATATATATATATATATATCGGTATCAAAGGTTTTTTGCGGATCCAGAAACGTATATTACATTTATTATTCACATACATATGAATGAAAGTGAATGAGAATTTTCCTTCTAGTGGCTCCAAGATTCACTGTTCTCCCAAAAAGTCCCACAGAAGTGATGGAAGGTCAATCAGTTTCCATTGATTGCGTAGTTGAAGGAGATCCCAAACCGACTATACAATGGGATAAAAATCTGAAGATGAACGATTTTGACCTCACTAGGTTCAAAGTACTAGATAATGGGACTCTCTTCATCAGTGGAGTACACAGGGAAGATGAAAATAAATATGGATGTACAGCTGGTAGCAGTGCTGGTCTCAACAGGAAAGAAGTTCAACTGATTGTTCATGGTAAGTTGTGAAATTACTAATGAATGAAATAATATTTTACTTAGATTTTTGTTTTTCTCGTCGATACATATTTCATCCAGGTAATATATTTCGGTTATCGTTTCTGTATGATTTTTTTCTTCAATAATTTCTCCTTCATAGAACTGCCTTGTCCTTATGAACAAGCAGGCTAATTCATACTCAGAATAGGAATTTGAACAGTTGAACATTCAAAATCATATCCTTAGAGGAGTGAAATTCATTTTATCAGCAGTTTCCGTAGAACACGTTGAGGAAATATCAGTGTACTTCACTATACACACTATTTTCCACAGATTAGTCAAATGTTTTATCAGCGCAACAAAGAAATAAAATTTCAGTTAAAGTTCCTGGTTATTCAAACAAATCACACACTTCATGAAACAATGATATAATAGTTATCAATTTCGTAAAAACAAGACAAATGTATATGCACAGCAACCAAATACAAGATGAACTATAATCCTCATTAAATACGTATCGTTAAGGTAATAGCATTCATCGGTAGAATTGAATTGGTAGTGCAATGCTATCAGTAGAAAAACTGAGAAATACTCATTTCGCAGTTACATGCAAAAATTAGCTTCCATTTATATTTCTTCCAGCCCAAGATGGTTTACTTCCAGAGGCAGATGGTGATTCCACAGTCACCAAGGCGGTTTTGATTACAATGTCAGTAGCTGGAGCTTATATTGTTCTAGTCATAGGATTGATGGTTTGGTGTAGATACAGAAGACGTTCGAGGAAATTACCACTTGGGGATGGTAAGCATTTTTTTATTGAATTATAAGTCATTTCTCAGTCATTGAGATACCAATTGAATTCGTTTTGACACATTGAAATTAGCCAGATCAAGTTGTTTCATTTTCAAAACGCATAGTATATAGCTGATTGCAGGATTCTAAAAAACATTCACCATCCCACTTGTGATACCTCAAAATGAAATCTTGAATCTATCTAGAGTTCTTTCTGTCTTCAAATCAGGCAATAATACTCAGGTTGAAAACTCTAGACCAACTATATACAACCATTTCTGTTTTCTAAAAATATCTCCATTCCTCTATATCTGATTATTAACATGTCTTTCTTAAGGCTAGAAACACTCTAGTCTATGATGCATTTTTTCACAATTTATTTCAGAATCACTTGACAGCAGATCTCCAGTCCTATCGGTAAACTGTTTGATCTCATTAATAACTACTTGAGAAGTTGTCGATCTTTGGCATATCTACTGATATTCAGTTGCTATTCAAATCATCCTTGGTTGAACGCCAACTTCATGTTGAACGCGTTAGGATCAAATCTTCTTGTTTTACAGCATCATTCGTTATCTCTCAAGGGTCAAATCTCGGACCCTTACTTTTTTTTATCTTTATAAACGACACCACTGAAAATATTGTCTTCTATAAACTTTTATTTGTAGATGGATTTGAACATTTTCAGAGAAATAAATAATGAAACTGATTACATTACATTGCAGGAAGATTCACTAACCCTAACAACACAAGTACATCCTCTGTACATCCCAGGGACGTCCTTCGTTTGCTACTAGGACGTCCCTGGGATATTCTTTGTCGGGACATAGTAGATACTAGGGACACCCAAGGAACATCTACTTTCCACCAAAAAGGACATCCAAGGGATGTCCATTTAGTACGTCCCAGGGATGTACCAAGTCCCGATAATGTACGTCAAAGGGACACCCTAATGATGTCCCAGGTACATCCCTGGGATATATGGTACATCCCCTGGACATCCTCAAATATCCTTTTCTTTCATTCATTTAATTTGAAAAATGTCATGGAAACTATGGAAAAAATGAAATTTAAATAAGATTCTCAACATAAAACGGGTTTAATTAAGAAATTAATTATGTCATATTCTGTAAAAATATGATAAAAAAACGACCATCAAAAACTCATCCTATATATAAATTCAAATGAAAAATAAACAAAAAAGACTAGGTGAATCAGTTGAATTGTACACATAATAGGGTGTTGCAGGCATTGCATTATCTTTTTCTCTGTGGCTTCTCTCCTTGGTCCTCCTGGAAAACTTCTGCAAAGTCTCTTCAATGCATTTTTCATTGCCAATGGCTTCAGAATTGACAATGAATAAAATTACTAATACATCTTATAGCTCTTTTGGGATTTACAATAATAGATAAAAATACTCTCCAAGTACTATTGCTGCATGTGTTATGTTGTGTTTCAAGGCCCATTCAGTTAACTTTGAATTTATGTTATCATTTGAATTTTCAACATTTTCATGGAAGTTCCCAACATGATAATTTTGAACTAGGTCTTCTCTTGATGTAGGGCTCAATTCTCCAAGGGAAGAACCATCAGACAAATTTTCAGAACTTGAGTCACATTGATCAACTTTAGGAATATTTTATCTGAACTTGTAGAAGGTAATGTTACATGAATATCATCATCATCATCATTTACAGTCATTAATGAACTAGTAGAAGGCCCACTACAAGCCTATAAAGATTCTTCATTTTGTCTTCCAAGTTTTCTTGTCCTTTTATAATATTTACTCAGTGTATTTTTTCTCTCAAGCCTATCTACCTATATTAGATTGATAAATATACTATAAACATAATATTCAGAATTGAATAACCATATTATTGGAACAATCAAGTCTTTGGTCCAAAAGATTACATTCAATATTTTGATAATGATTGTTTTACCAACCTTATAAACTCAACTTATTATTTCAATATCTCAACTATGATATACACAACACTATAACTGATAAAATGCTCACAAAAATCGTCAAACACGATAAGGATGCCGCTAATCTTTCTACCTCGAACAAAGAAAAGTTAGAATCTTGAACATTATGCAAAGTGAAGTTAACTTGTTGATATATCACCAAATAATTCAAACAATGTTGCCAAAGCCAAACAGGACAAAACCACAGATACCGAAATGCAATTGTGTTTGGGATTTGTGTATGATTTGAGAATTTAGATTAAGGGTATATTATTCATAAATAATTTTCTGCTTGCGAAATGGTAACTTCCCAGAAATTTCTGAGATATATTTTCATTTTCGTAATAATTATTTTCCAGAAAAAAAAAATTCAAAACAAAATATCAACTTTGATTTTTTAATGAACATTTTGATGAGTTTCCATGATAATGGATATCAGAAATACCAGGCACATGAATGGGACAACCTATGGATATACCACATGGGATGTCCTCTGGATGTCCCAATCATGTCCTTGTACCGCTGTACATAAAAAGGACATACCTAGGACATTAATACGAACAAATATAAAGTTATGACATTCTCACGTAAAACTGCTCCACGTATGTATGATTATGAGCTAGACGCAAATACTTCAATGCGCATTGTCGAATCGAAAGACTTGGGAGTAATATTTGATCAAAAACTCATGTTCTCCAAATATATTTAACATGTTATTAAAATAATCAATGGTCGTTATTTCCTACTCTTTTTTTTTTCATGATTTTATAGTTGGCAAAACTGAAAACGGAGATGTCGAGCATACAGAACTCAAAGAAGCACTCAATGAAAATGGATCTTGTTCCTCTAAACCCAAAGCTAATGGAATCGAAAACCACAAGGAAGGTCAACGGAGCGACGGTGCTGAAACTACCAACTCACAATCTTCTCATCATTCAAAAAAGTCCAAATCTAGTAGTAATTATGAGAAGCTGGCGTTATCAAGAAGTCATCTGACAGATATAAAATTAATTGGTGAGTTGATTTTTAGTGTTTGTTATGAAGAAAAGAGATAAAGAGAAAGTGTTTTTTTATTTAGCACTAGCGAGTTTTCTGGCATTTTCTCCATTATACCACTCCTGAACAACTTATAGAAAGCAAAGAAACTCAAAGATCAGGGATAATGGCCCACATTGATATTATACATTTTATTACCAAAGCAGTCAGCATTATTTCCTGATTTCACTAGACGAAGTGATATCATTGGGTTCCTAATTGTTTGAGAACGTTGGGATGATTCTTCATGAATACCCCTCGGTAGAGTTAGAATCCATTTTTTTGGCACCCCTCCTGCAAATTTCTTACCAGGAGCAAGACTTTCATTCACTGAACTCTAAGAATGGTTCAGAATTTTGATTCAAACAACAATTCCTTGAAATAGTCTAATTAACAAACATTTTTTTATTTATGATATTTTTTAATTCAGGAAGAGGAGAATTTGGAGACATAATGATCGCCAAATTAGCAAGGAGCATCGTGGTGCCCGACAAAAGATCTTCAAGAAATTCTCAGATCACATCTTCTGAAGACGTGGCCGATGATAAAGAACTAACAGTACTGGTTAAAGCTCTAAGTCAAACCAAAGACGAAGGATGTTTGGCAGAATTCAAAAGAGAGATGGACATGTTCAATAAAATGACACATGAGAATATAACGAAATTGTATGGTTTGTGCAGAGAAGTTGAACCTCATTACATGATACTAGAGTACACAGATTGGGTGAGTATTTTTTTTCCTCTTGGATATGTATAAATCCAGTAGTTCTGCCATTTGATATATGCCTTCTGAATTGAAAAAGAAAATATCGAAATTTGCACCTTTAAAAACCTCCACCCTCAGGTTTTTTGTAAGACCATAAACATTCGCAAAAGTGGTCAGCCTCGCCAGTATCAATTATAAAATACACTTACACTTTCCCCATCAACGCGGAAGTTCCTCATGGTTCTTGTAAATAAGATCTTATGGAATACCAATCATAGCATGATTAAAATATTCAATAAAATTCCATTCAACCATTTTTTCAATTTCAGGGTGATTTGAAAAAATTCTTACTTGCGACCCAGAATGAGAACTCATCTCCTCTGACACCTGTTCAAAGTGTAGCAATTCTACATCAGCTTAGCCGTGGAATGGATCATCTAGCTAGCAATCGAATGGTTCACAAAGATTTGGCTGCCAGGAACTGCATGATATCGTCGACTTTGAAAGCCAAAATTGGTCTGCCTAGGTTAACCAGAGACCCTTATAGCCAAGAATATTGCAAGCATGTTAATCAGGTGAGAAAACCTCAAAGTCGAGCTGAAAGTCCTATAACAAAGGCTTTACAAACATATATATATATATATATATATATATATATATATCCCTCATCACTGAAGAATTCTATGCAAAATAATAAAAAATGAAAAATAATACCAGTAATTGTGAATCAATTCTGTATCAATAATTTTTTATTTCTATTACTCTCATGTATTGATTTTTCTCACAGATTATTCCATTGAGATGGTTGCCCTATGAAGCAGTTTATGAAGACGAATATTCAACAAAAAGTGATATGTATTCGTTTGGAGTTTTAGTTTGGGAAATGTTTGCCAAAGGTGAACTTCCCCATTCGAAAATAAATGACAACAGCTTCCTTACCAGGCTCAAAGACAAGAAACTGGAATGGAAAGCACATCCTTCAACTCCGGAGCCTATAATAACATTACAAGTGAGTACTTATTTTTTATAGCCAGGTCAAATAGGGAATCAACATCGGAGTGGAAGATAGTAAGCTACAGACACGCAAAATCTTTGTTTTCACATTTCCTATATTATCTCAAAAAGGTCATTGACTCTTGTGTATGCGTGTCAAGATATTCAAGGTCAAAGGCCACAAAAACTGGTGTTTGTAAATATATTGTTTCATATGTCCTATCAAAAATTGCTTAAGTAACCGCTCCACCACACTAAATCACTTCACACTTATATGCGCATTTTGTAATGGTTGCGATCAACCAAGTTATTTTAACGTAAAAATGTGTATAAAACGTGGTGTGTTTTCCAGTCGAGGGTAAGAAAATAAAACTGTTCATTTAGCAAGGTTTATATGTATATTGTAATAAGGAACCATTCATTCATTTGATTTCAACTCTTGATTCGACAAAAGGTAATAAAGTTCGAAATTGCCAAGGTAACTGAATAAAAGTAATTCTATTAGGCATACTATGTGTGTTTTACTATCAAGTATTTTTTTTTATTGGTGCCCCTTTTTACCCATTTAAAGCACGCCTCAGCGTGTTTAAATCGCACTTTAAAAAACGCGCGTTTTTTAAATCCCTTTTTATCCACTTATACTTTGATATACTAATATTCCGATTCATTCTGACGTTCCATACATTGTTCTCCTTAAATTATACCAGGGGTATAAGTTGTTGTTATTATTTAGAAAATACATTTATATTATGTAAAATTCCTAAGTGTAAAATTCCTCTGAATCATCTGAGGTTGGTAACTGTACTGTCAAATTAAGGCCCACGCTTCATCATATACTGAGTGTGATAGCTTCTCAAGCCGTTCTGGGAGGTTGACCAGTTATTGGTCAATAGACTAATATGCCCAGTACAGTTAAGGCTTAGCTTTAACAACTAATGAGCAGTCGTAACAATTTCATCATCAGTAGGTGAACTACACTGATAATAATAACGTAGTTATCGAAATGCGCATATAGGTGTGAAGTGATTCGGTGTGGTGAAGGGTAACTTGCGCAATTTTGTATTGTGTGGCATCAGGGCATCTAGAGTCTTCATCCTATGCCCTAAATGATTTTTGATTTTACTAAAGTTGTAGAGCATAAAATTCTCTACAATATATATATATATGTAAAACCGTTTGGTATCTCGTCGTAGTTTCGACATCAAAGTATGATATTCTCCATATTTTTTCCTTTATTAATATCATGAGTAAATTTTTTTTCCTTGGAGGAAATACTAAATAAGGACACAAGTTGGTTGGTTGGTTGGTTGGTTTAAGGCTGACGAGCCAGAGACAGGGTTGGCACTTAGCTTCCCTTGACACTGCGACCAGCTGGGGTCTATTGTATCACTCTGTCGTCAGTGGTTCCTCATTCAAACAGGTTTGTGCCTTTAATTAGGTTTAGAAGCCTGTTGATAAGGTTCTTCGGATTCATGCCTGTTTCCGGGCTGATCTCTCCAAATAATTTGTGTCGCCTACTACTTAGGGCGTCACAGTCGAAGATTGAAAGACAAGAGTTAGACCCGAGGCCTCCTCTTGTCTCTTGATGACAAGCCATTCTTCAGTATCTATCCCCATGTCCTGGGTTTTGATGAGCTGAAAAATCTTTTTGGTTTCCATTTTACCAAATGGCTTTGGAATCCACTCTGTTTCCGGGAGTTTCTCAGTAGGTGTTCGACCATCTGCTGATCCCTCCTCGGTTGGGTTTACGGTTTCTGGTGCTGAGTGTGATTCAACTGGAATCTCCTCGACTTCCATACCCGCTATCGGTGTTGGGTCTTCTTCAACTGGAAGTTCCCCAGGGTTGTTTGTGTAGGGGAAAGGGTCGTCCACACCTGCGGTGCCCCCTGCGCAGGTGTAAGGCAGATTACTCTGGGAGGTCGCCATGTATCCCAGAGGCTCCGTTTTTTTATACCTGACTGGCTCAGGTATCATCCATCCCTCGGCACGGGTCGCTTGACGCCTTGGATTAAGCCATGTTGTGGTGGCATTTGGTTTGAGATTGACTCAGAGATCCGCAGGTTTTGACCATTTCTGGTCATTCCCACTGGATTTTCCTTGTCAACCCCGTTATCCAGCGATACCACTTGGAGGTAGCCACCTAAGTTTCCGCAACCCATCTTCATCTCTCGTAGGAGGTGAACATGTGTTGACGCAAACTACTCGCCTAGGACACAAGTTACATTACTTGATAAATAATACTTGCCTCATTCGTCTCTCATCCTCAGTCATAGCCAACAATAGCAACATTTCTTCTTCATCAGAAAACATTTTTGAGAAAAACTGGTGCGTGACACTGTTTATCGCACCGCTAGCAAACTATTCGTATCGCGTTGGTGTGAACATGAAGAAAAAAAAAACGTGTCTGCAATAAATGCGATTTTAACGCCGAAGATACCGCTACCACCATATCGCGCCGGTGTGTTAAGCAGTAAAAATTCAGTGGAGTGGATATTTTTTTCAAATCCAAATGGGACCAACTATCCATTAAAGAAAGAATCATCAAAATCGATCTACTCTTTAAAAAATATGCGTGATCATACATAAAAAAATATAAACGCGTCGACTAGAGAACCTCCTCTGTTTTTTCTCGATTAATAACAGTAGTTGCATGTCTCAGCTATGGCGGTAACGTCTTAAAAAAATATTTTATGGGTACAAACAACTTATTTGGGAATTTTGTCTATCACGTTTGATTTCTATGGATTTTTTACGACGGCATATTGGCGCCATCCTACCAGTATCTTTTTTTATTGAAATCTAAAAATTTCGCTTTTTTTTTCAACTTTTTTTATTTTGAAAATTTGATTTTTTTCTCAAAATTTTAAGATTTTTTTTTCAAAATTTTGACTTTTATTTTCAAAATTTTGAGATTTTTCTCAAAATTTTGACTTTTATTCTTAAAATTTTGAGATTTTTTTCCCAAAATTTTGACTTTTTTTCCCAATGTTTTGATTTGATCTCAAAATTCTGAGAACCTAAGTCAAAATTTTGAGAAAATATCTCAACATTTTAAGAAAAAAAAATACTGATAGGATGGCGCCAATACGCCGTCGTAATTTTTTGATAATTCTTGCAGTAATTTCATGAAACTAACAGAAATAAACAAAAATAGTGAAAAAATCTAGGTGAGCAACTTTCCCATTGCCAGTGTTTTATCACGGCTCCGAAGAGCAGGTTAGGTTAGGCGCCCAGTAGTTCCCAAATTATGGTGAATTTTTTCAATAATTTTCAAGCCCTGTACTTTGTTATAAAATGACATTATATACCCATCATTTACGGGAGTGCAACGAGTTGGTTTTCACCCTGTAAAGTACCTTTCAAATAATATTGAGTTATTTTTTTCAGGAACCATGTTGGGATATAAATCCACAGAACAGACCGTCTTTCTCAGAAACTACCAAGGAATTGGCTGAAATACTTAAATCTATGTAAATATTTAAAAATATGTTGAAAAGCACGGAAACCAAATTTAAAAAAATTATGGTTTACTGAATATCCAAGCTTCCATATAATGAGAAAATTGTGCTGAAAGTATCGAGTGAGTTTATAGTATTGAGTATATTTATTTATTTTATTATTAGTATTAATATAGTGTGTGAGATATTGTAAGGACTGAATTTTTCGAACTGATCTCAAAGATGATGATAATTTTGACAGTGTGCTTATATTTTGACAAAAAAGGTTATCTATGTTTCAATTTAAAAATCCTTCTCAAATTATATTCAAATAGAATATAGGCGCACTTTCTTATAAATTTCATTATTTTCTAGGCATTTTCTCAAATTTAGTTGAATCAAATCATTAACAATATTTTAACCAATTATGTAAATTGATTCAAGATGTCCAAGAGTCCAAGACTTTAATTATATTAAACTTTGTACATATCATTTTTTTAATGTTAATTGTAAAGCATATCAAATTGTAATGTTTAGGTTGATTGTATATTGGAAGTTTCAGAGCCACTAAACACTGCCACAAATACTCTAAGACGACTATCTATACGTACTTTTTGAATATATGCCAATTTCTGCATTGCTGGCAATTCGCGAATCGACTCATACATAACACATATTATTCATTATCAACCAAGAAAAATTTGGATGACACAAAGGGGCATGGTTCTTCAAAAATATTGTGTACATAGAAAAAAACGATCTTAAATTTACGAAAAAATAATTTTGTTCAAATGGGCCAATGGAATATATCACTAGTTCCATTCTAAGGTGAATTCTTTTTTGTATACAAATTAGAATCCAGAATTGGGAAAATCTTGCATTGGCTTACTCAACCTGCTCAAATATAACAAGACTTCATATTACACCAATTCTATCAACTATGATGAACAATACTATCTAGACCAATAATAAATGTTCACATTTGTAAAGTGGTGAATATTTTTATTGATTCACTTCAATTGTATTACTGTTAGAAAAAATACTTGGGACAATCTTCAGTGTTCATTGCCCTACCTTCATCGATAAGAAAAGCATTCAAGCCATGAGGATGTTGGGATTTGACAGAAAATTATAGATCTTTGAAAAAATAAGAATGTAGTAAAAACACTGTCATATTTGAGAATTAGTTGATTTACAATATCGCATATGTGAATTGGAAATTGTTTAGGCCCCAATGGATTTTTTGAAATTTATTCCTCTCATAATAGTTCAACTTAATTTATATAGTGAGTATATAAGTTACTAGTACTGAGTGGTCGTTATGTACAGTGTGGCCCATTCAAAATGGAATCACCCTGTAGAATACGCATTTTCAATCAATCTCAAAACAAAACAAAAAATTATATTGAGCATCAAAACTGTATCTTGACACAAATTTTCATAACTTGAGTTTTATTTCCAAGGCACACTATGGTTTTTTTTCTTTGTCAAAAACGGCAAAAGTTTATTAGGCAATTTTTGTTTTCAAGTTTGACTACACCACTGGATTCGTAGTCGTTATAAATAAAAACCATCAAAATTTCATAAAAAAATATTGGTTAACAACGAAGTTACAACAACTTCAATTTTGGAAACAAAGTATTTGATTATAATTTTTATTTAGATTATAGACATATTTAAAATCTGGCAACACCGTCGATACAAAGTAGAACACCAGTGAACTTGTACAGTGAAAATCCGAAGTCAATAGCTCATTCCGTTATAAGAATTCATGTAAACGATTTGTGGTGGAAGCGATTTTGTAATAAAAATCTGACTAGGCCACTGGATTTGTAAATTATATTCCCTTAAAATCATTCATTTAAGTGTAGGTTATAAGTGTATTCGAAAAGAACAGAAAAATTGAATTTAATTTTCAAGTTATACAGTAGTACATTCTTCCATAGCCGATAAAAACGAAATAAACAGAAACAAGTTTTAAAATATTTATTAGCAATAAAACGTCGTTAAGCAAAAACTAAAACTAAAATAAACATTACTGTAAAATTATATATTTGAATTTTTGTGTGGCTTCTACCAAACCTCCATTTAGTTCGACACATTCATCGTATCTCTTCCGAATATTTTTCACACTAATTCTTATTTGTTGAGGTGTAATTTCGGCACAAATCCAGTGGCTTAGTCAGATTTTTATTACAAAATCGCTTCAACCTCAAATCGCTCACATTACCATACTTTCAGGAGTTATAACTGTAGAGCTATTGACTTTCACTGTACAAGTTCACTGGTGATCTACTTTGTATCGGCAGTGTTGCCAGATTTTTAATATGTCTATAATCTAAATAAAAATTATAATCAAATACATTGTTTCCAAAACTGACGTTGTTAACCAATATTTTTTTATGAAATTTTGATGGTTTTGATTTATAGCAACTACAAATCTAGTGGTGTAGGGGAGGGGGTGCATAACGGGGACGTTAAGGGAAATAAACAATAAAAAAATAAACATAAAATATTTTTTAATGAACACTAATGACAACTCTTTGGTTACTTATTAATTTATCATTTGGCACCGAATTTGGTGAAGTGAGAAATCGAATAATATTTTTAATTTTAATTTCACAAAACTTTCATGAAAACTCCATCATGCTCCGGGGTAGGGGCAGTATGGGGTACCCAGTGCGGGGCAGTACGGGGTACACTATTTTATTTGTCACAGAATAAGCAGATGTGGATTTCTTCTAAATCTACGTCATCAACTTCTGCACAGGCTGTATGGGCCCACTGTCCACATAGCTGGCAGGCCACCCAACGCTCCGAAGACTTCAAATAAGTGTGGTTCGAGTCCACACAATAGATTCATAAGACATCCTCCTTGACATTTTCTCCATCAGAGCGAGCTTTTTGAGTCTTCTGTTTTTTTGAGTTTTTTTTCAACCGGGGATCTTTCGGATTTGAACACTTCTTCGTACGTTTAAGTTGTTCGCGTTTTCCCACACAACGGGGTACCCCATTGTGCCCCATAGCCATGTCCCCGTTATGCCCCCATGTCTAACAGAATTTTAAATAACGAACAAAAAAATGAATTCAAGGTCAGAGTGATTTTGCTCAGAACATATCAATAGTTGATGTTAGTAGTAATACACATTAAAAAAAACTATAGAAGTAATCTAAAAACTTAACTTTTTAGACGCGTTTTGGTAACCACTCAAAAGTAGATGAAATGTCGCCGGAAAAAAAAATTGGTCGTCAAAAATAAACGCGTGCACTCTGATCGCCGGTCACTGCCACACTGAAGGCCGATGCAAAATGCCCTCTTATTGGCGAAAACAAAACACGGCTAGTGTGCGTAGTTACTTGTATGTGTGGGTGGCCCCGTCGTGCCTCGCGTCCCCGTTATGCCCCCCCACTCCTAGTCAAATTTGAAAACAAAAATTGCCTAATAAACTTTTGCCGTTTTTGACAAAGAAAAAAAAACCATGGAGTGCCTTGGAAATAAAACTAAAGTTAAGAAAATTTGTGTCAAAATACAGTTTTTGATGCTAAATATAAAAAAAAATTGAGATAAATTGAAAAATGCGTATTCTACGGGGGTGGTTCCATTTTAAATGGGTCACACTGTATATATGACGATCAAATATTTTGAGACTGCATTGAAAGAATTGTCCAGAAATAGAAAAACAAACAAATACTGTACTGAATAAAAATAATTTTGTTAATTTTTTTCTGTTATATGCACTAGAAAATCGATTTTTATATTTTATATTTACAGTAGCTGTTGAATATTTATCGTATTATTTTGAAGATATATTTTCCTATTATTTGTATAAATTTCAATAAGAAAGATAAATATATTCCATGAGTTCTGGTATATAAATTTTGTGTAGAAATATCATTTTGGAAGCAACTAGGTAATTTAAATTTAATTTCAAAATTGTTATTAACATTACTTGAGTATGTTCATTTCGATGTAGATTTTCAGAGGAACAATAGAAAAGTTTCCATGATGTAAAATGTTTGACACTCGTATAGGTAATCAGAATAAGCAAGCTTGACTAGAAAAAAAAGCTAAGCAATATTACTATGTTGGAATGTTGTTCCTTGATGGGTTTATTTGAACTATGTGTGGCTTGCCAAATGAAGATATAAAGAGTTGTAGTTTGAAAATAATCCCAAAATATTCAACAACCCATGTTACATTTATAGCGCATGTATGAGAGATGAAGCCTATGAATGTATATTCGTACTTATACTTTGAATGTGTATCACAAGTATCACCTATAGCTTTTAGTCTGTAATAAACTGTTTACTCAATCCAAATAAATATTAAGTACTTGTATAAACCAAATAAGTAAGATAAGATCTGTCCATACTTATACTTTAGCTGTGTAGCTTTTTATAATGATTTTATATGATTATTGTAATGGTCCACTTTTATATTATTATGCATAATCATCTTTTGTGATATGTATTCTAAATAAATAATTTGTAAATGTAAATGACCTTGTGTTTTATTGTATATACAGGATGTTACAAAATTCAATACAAATATTTTAAGGACTTATTTCTGGGGTCAAAATATGACTTTTTTTCCATAAATGTGTGTCCTAAAATTCACCCCCTCCAAGCTACAGACGTCGCAAGTTGTGTGAAAAAAATCGTAAATTTTGAATTGTGGTTAGAATTATGCATCAAATGTTCGGAAAATGTATAGGTCCTTGGTTTTTTGAACGCTCTATTCATGAGGTAACTCTAATTCAAGGAGGTGAATGAGGGTTGCCTACAGTTTTTATGGCAAACATTTTCTATTTCTGTAAAAAAAATAAAAAAATAAACATGACCATTGAGGTGGCTATAAAAAAACCAAAAATTTTAGCTTTTTGCATTTTTTGAATTAGCTAACCGTTTTCGAAAAAATCGCTGGGAAATGTACCAGAAATACGCCCTTATAATATTTTATTGAATTTTGTAAGACCCTGTATAATATAATGTTCGGTATTCAGAGATATAAACGCGATGATAACAATACCTATTTATATAATTTCCTATATAGACAGATAGATACACACCCAGGATCCACTGTCACCACAAACCAAAACCCCAGATATGAAATCCCTGCAAACCTTCATTTGAGGGCAAAAAGGGCAGACTGGGAAGTGGCTAAACGAACGGTAACTCACTCAAAAGTAGTGTGGGCCATAAACTCCTTCAAGCCTTACAAGTCTCCGGGCCCAGATGGAGTATTTCCCATACTACTTTAGAGCGGAGTTGAATATCTAGCACCAGAACTGTGCAGACTGTACAGGCTGAGACTAGCATTGGGATGGCTACCTCAAACCTGGAAAATTGTAAACTTGGTCTTTATTCCAAAACCTGGACGGGACTCATACGACCAGGCAAAGGCATACAGATCAATAAGCCTATCGTCATTTCTTCTGAAAGGCTTAGAAAAACTGATAGATAGAGACATAAGGGAAACCGCTCTTGTAGAACGGCCTCTACATCAAAACCAACACGCCTATCTAACAGGAAAATCATCCGAGACAGCACTTCATCAGCTTGTTTCAAGGATTGAAGAGTCTCTAGCAAACAAAGAAATTGCACTATGCACTTTCCTAGACATCGAAGGAGCCTTCGACAACACCTCCTTTGAAAGTATGGTCTCTGCGGCCACTCGAAGAGGCATTGACCTGCAGGTGGATACACCCAATGCTTCACAATAGACTGGTCCAAGCCAACATGTTCGAGGAAACAGAACAGGTTAAAATTTCCAGAGGTACCCCACAGGGGGGCATACTCTCCCCCCTTTTGGGGGACATAGTTGTAGATGAACTGCTTATTTCTCTGAATAACCAAGGATACTACTCTCAAGGGTATGTAGATGACTTGGTCATCCTCATCAAAGGAAAGAATACTCGAACAACCTCAGAGCTAATGCAAAATGCTCTGAGGACAGTAGAAGAATGGTGTAACAGACAGAGCCTAAGGGCAAATCCGAACAAAACAACACTAATTCCCTTCACCCGGAGAAGAAACATGGGAGATCTCATACCTCCCAGACTATTCGGTGAAACATTACAAGTAGTAGAGCAGGTGAAATATCTAGGGCTGATTCTTAACAAGAAACTAACCTGGAACCCGCATCTTCAACATGTAAACAATAAAAGCATGATGTGCAGGAGAGCTTTTGAAAAAACCTGGGGGCTCAAACCGAAAGCCATGCACTGGCTTCACACAGCGGTAATAAGACCAAGAGTAACTTATGGCTCACTCTTATGGTGGCCAAAAACAAATCAAAGACAGGCAAAAACCAACCTTGGAAAAATCCAGAGGCTTGCCTGTTTCTGAATCACGGGTGCAATGAATAACACTCCAACAGCTGCTATGGAAATCATCCTAAACCTCGAACCCCTTGACTTACATGTCATTGGAGAGGCCAGGATGAGTACATACAGACTGAAACAAACAAAAAACTGGAGAATCCGAACAACTGGACATACCCGAATCACTCATGTAATCAATATCGAAGAACTCGATATGATTTCAGACTACATGCACTTCCTATACTCATTCAAAAAACCATTCGAAACACGAATTGACGGATCTGGATGTGCCCCGAGTATAGAATCACAATCAACTGCGGACATAGTCAAACGGTTCAAAAACAGTTCAAGGAACGGGAGCAGGAATACATGGGGTAAGGCCAAGAAGGGACGACATAATATCACTTGGCAAATGCTCCACGATATTCCAAGCTGAAACACATGCTATCATGGTATGCATTCAGAAGAATCTAGAAAGTGGTTATAGGAAAAACACATCTACATTCTATCTGACAGTCAAAGTGCTATCAAAGCACTCAACTCTATACAGATAAAGTCTAAACTGGTCTGGGACTGCCTCCAGAACCTCATCGAGCTGGCAAAACACAACAAGGTCACCTTGACGTGGGTGCCAGGTCATAGACGCATTGAAGGCAACGTAAAAGCGGACCGGCTAGCTAGACAAGCATCTGAAACGCTATTCACAGGGCCAGAACCTGTGCATGGGATTAGCAAAAACCGATGCAGGACCCTGATCGACGAGTGGATAAAAAGAAGACACCAACAATATTGGGATCAAACTGTCGGGCAAATACACAGCAAAGTCATGGTAGGGCACCCAAACCGGAGCCTGATGGCTGACCTTCTGAACCTGAACAGAGCGAAGGCACGTATAATAGTAGGTCTGTTGACTGGACACTGCGGCCTATTAAAACACCTAAACACCATGGGAGTACGCAGGGAAACCGTGGAGTGTAGGCTATGTGATAAAGAGGAGGAAACAGCCTCTCATATTATCTTCGACTGTGACGCCCTAAATAGAAGGCGACACAGAACCTTTGGAGAGATCAGCCCGGAAACAGGCATGAATCCGAAGAACCTCATTAACAGGCTATTAAACCTAATTAAAGGCCCAAACCTGTTTGAATGAGGAACCACTGACGATAGAGTGATACAATAAACCCCAGCTGGTCGCAGTGTCAAGGGAAGCTAAGTGCCAACCCTGTCTCTGGCTCGTCAGCTTTCAACCAACCAACCAACTAGATAGATTTCCGCACGATTTTTGTGTTATTTGGTTTTAAGCTTCATTATTGAGTCAATTATTATTGACATTTATTCGTTTTTTACAAGCTTTTATTTAACTTAACATTTATACAGTTTGGTCCATAGGTATGGAATAAATTCATTTTTAGCGTTATTATGTATTTGTTTAAAAATACCTGAAACAGATCGATTTCTATTGTCAATTTGACAATTTGCAGTATGAAAATATTTCGCATTCTTGCACCCCCTCTGAATTATGAGCACCCCCTCAATAATTTTAAATGAGAAGGGGGGTCGTTTAGCAATACTAAGTTTTTCAAAGTTAGTGCAATCATAACTGAGAAAATTTATTTTGAAAATGTATAATTTTTATAATTTACGTAGAATGAAGGAAATAACGTTACATAATGTTTAGGACGTATTTTTCAATTTATTTAACAATCAAATTAAATGTTCAAGATGACCACCAATCACTTCTTGACAATAAGCAAGTCGATCTTGGAATTCCCGTACAACATTTTGTAGGACCTCAGGGGTTATGTTGTTGATTTCTTCCGTTATCCTAACTTTTAAATCTGCAATATTGTCTAGTCTATTGATATATACTTTTGATTTTAAATGACCCCATACGAAGTAATCGAGAGTAGTCAAATCGGGGGATCTAGGCAGCCAGTCGTTCCACGTCTTCCAATCCACCTATGGGGACACACTAATCTCTAACAATACGTTTGTTATGCGGTGGAGCTCCGTCTTGTTGGTTCATTAACATCAGAAAAAAGTCTTTTTAATGTAGGCTGTAAAAAGTTAATCCAAAAATCTAGATCATTAACTGTGCCTTCAAAAAAATAAGGGCCAATAATTTTGTTGTTAATGATACCAGCCCAAACGTTGACTTTTTTAGGATATTTATGTGTGAGCCACACACAGCCTATGAGGATTTTCTCTGCTTCAACATCTACAGTTTTGTCTATTAACCGGTCCATTTTCTGCTTCCATTCTGTCCATAATCAGTTCACAGAATTGTTGCCTCCTATCAGGATCATCCGCATTTAACTCCTGAACCAACTGAACTTTATAAGGATGGTATTTTTCGTTATGTAAATCTCTCAATATCGATAGTTTACTTACATCATTTTCGGCGGCAAGTTGTCAACTTGTCATATGCGAATTTTTCTCTATCGCTAACAGTACATCTAACTTTTTTTCCTCATCTAATTTAACATTTCGACCTGGTTTTTGAATAGTTTTTACATGTCCAGTTTCAAGATTTTTGTTTTTCTATTTTGCTAACTGTTCACTGTGAGACGTGTTGACCAGGGTATTTATTATTGAACATTTCACAAACTTCCTTTTGAGTTCTTGTTTTATTGCCGCATCCAATCATAAATAAAATGTATATTCTTAGAGTTTCGGATAAATGAGCCATAGTTAAATCAAATACACACACAAATATTTTTCAATACACTGACGTGTGTCAGCAACTCATAAATATCGAAATAACAGTAGTCTACTAGATTGACATTACTTTATTTATGTGGGTTTTGTGAATAATAATACCTGATTATTTCTTATAGGGTTATTTAAAATCAAAAGTATATTTCAAAAGAACAGACAATATTTCAGATTTAAAGGTTAGGATATCGGAAGAAATTAACAACATAACCCCCGAGGTCCTAGAAAATGTTGTACGAGAATTCCAAGATCGACTTGCTTATTGTCAAGAAGTGAATGGTGGTCATTTTGAACATTCAATTTAATTAATTCTCATTTAAATTTTTTGTGGAGGTTCTCATAATTCAGAGAGGGTGCAATAGAGGAAGGGTAATGATTTCATACTGTATTGTTAAATTGACAATAGAAATCGACCTGTTTCAGGTTTTTTCAAACAAATACATAATAACGCTAAAAATGAGTTTATTCCATACCTGTGGACCGCACTGTATGAATGTATGTTTAGATCTTGCAATTGAATTTTTAACCAGTTCTAGTCGTCCGATTAGCGTGAAATGTGGCAGGAAGGTGTTCATAATTACGGTGTCTATGCAGTGTGGAATTTTTGTTAGAGAAAAAAAAATGGCGGCTCCAATATGGCGGACGAGTTTCGTGATTATGGTTCGATTCTATTCAAAATAGGTGAGATCACTCATTTCTGGAAAAAATACCACAATGTCCAGAACGATGAGAAAAGTGGTTGGATTTTTTTTCAATTTTTATTCTGTAAGTAGCAGATTCAAAAGCTTGACGCGGATATGAAAAATCTGCTACTCACAGAATAACCTAGGTCAAACAATCAAATAAATTATTTTTTCCTCTCTAAAACATTTCTAAAAAAGCTTGTCTTGAATTATTTTTAATCATTTTTAACCGACGAAACCAAAAAGGAGGAGGTTATCTATTCGACGCGTATATTTTTTTAACCATCATTTTTTTTATGTATGATCACACATAACTTTTTACCGAGGCGTCCGATTCCGATAATTCTTTTTTCAGTGGATAGGGTGTACTTCGAATTTGGTCCCATTTGGATTCATAAGATGAAATCCACCCCTAAGGGTAGCGAAATGAAGGATATTGATCACTCTCCCTCTGAATTCTGGTCCGTTAACCGATTCTATCAGGCATAACTTTGTACTGGGTTCTTCGATTTGGATGATTTTTTTTTAATAGAAAGGTATACCTTATGTTTGGATTTCGAATGAAATTATTTACCCTCACGGGTGCAAAAATAGGGGATAACTGATTTTTTACTTGTGAATATTGGCACTCATACATACGTAGTTGACATTGACAGATCGCTACTGACATTATTTTTGTTCCACTTCCGTCAAAATCATATTCTATGAGAGGATGGAATGATATACAAAGTAATGAAATAAACTAACCAGAACAACAAAAATAATTTATATTACAACAAATAGTAAAAGTAAATAATCATATTATTTAACTGGTAATAGTTGGAGTAAGGTGGGTAAGTAAGTATTTTGGAAGTAATCAAAAAACAAGTAGGTAGTAATTAGTAGATTTTAGCCGCAAAAAATTGAAAAATAAAAACTTTTTAACAAAAAATTAAACCGACGAAATACGGAACTGATAAGTAAAAAATAAAATAAACCTTCTTAGTCTCAGTAACTAAGCTCCCAAACTAATGAAAGTAACTAATTTTGAGTCGGCGCCTAACGAACAATCAACGAACATCAATAAATTGCTTCAAAAAAATTATCAGAATTATTTTGTTGACATGGCAACGTTTTGAAATAACTGCGTTTGACTGGCCACAAATGAGAAGTGGTAAATTTTCAGATGAATTATTGTTTCAGTTGATTTTCGAAAGTAATGCCTCCTGGGTAACAGGGTTTGTTTGTCTGTATGTAGGGGGTAATCTCTGGAACTACTGAACCGATTTCAAAAATTAGTTCATTAATGAAAAGCTAAACTATCGCTGGATAGCATGGGCTATGATTCATTCTGACAAACAATAAGTTTCCATAGAAAAATCGAATTTAAACGGTTTTCTTCACATAAAGGATTCAATATAAAATTGAACCAAAGAAAGGTAGATCTCAGGTGAAAAACAACTACTTTCCTGGCAAATACCACGCAGAATGTTGAATGATATTCACCTGAAAATCCATGCATACTTCCATATAATATCAATGGACATTGAATGCAAATGTTCCTTTCTGATAAGCTCGATTATGTTTAATTTATGTCGTGTTCACCTAACAATCCGCATACCGGTTTGAGGCTTCTTGGCCCTCATCAGTACGGAGTAGTCAACCAGCCAAAGGTCCAAAGAACTCTGGCTGAAGTGAGACACAACGTAAACAAACCATCATCGATCTTCTAACACCTATAGGTACGCCGGAAAAGATAAACTTTAACTGGCGGTACCTAGTGACAGAAAGAAACACTCCGAAAATCTCCCACCTCGATAGGTTTCTAAATAAAGATTCCTTCTCAGTAGGAGTGGCAAGCCCGTCTAGCATATAGTGAGAGATAGTGCCATGTGAAGTGGAATGAATAGAAAATCAATTTAACGGTTTTTTCAATAAAGGATTCAATTAAATTGAACCAAAGAAGGTAGATCTCAGGTGAAAACACTACTTTCCTGGCAAATACCGCAGAACGTTGAATGATATTCACCTGAAATCCATGCATACTTCCATATAATATCAATGGACATTGAATGCAAATGTTCCTTTCTGATAAGCTCGATTATGTTTAATTTATGTCGTGTTCACCTAACAATCCGCATACCGGTTTCAGGCTTCTTGGCCCTCATCAGTACGGAGTAGTCAACCAGCCGAAGGTCCAAAGAACTCTGGCTGAAGTGATGAGGGCCAAGAAGCCTGAAACCGGTATGCGGATTGTTAGGTGAACACGACATAAATTAAACATAATCGAGCTTATCAGAAAGGAACATTTGCATTCAATGTCCATTGATATATATGGAAGTATGCATGGATTTTCAGGTGAATATCATTCAACGTTCTGCGTGTATTTCGCCAGAAAGAGTTTATTTTCACCGAACTACCTTCTTTGGTTCAATTTTATATTGAATCCTTTATGTGAAGAAAACCGTTTAAATTCGTTTTTTCTATTCATTCCACTTCACATGGCACTTATCTCTCAATAAGTTTCCAGTTCGAAATCTCAATATTTGTAAATTAAGTCGAAAGAAAAAGCGCTGCGATGCTCTTTTTTTCGGCGCGCGCTAACCAAATGGTTGGATATAAGTGAAAATATTACAAAACGAGATAACCGGAAACGGGATAATGGCATAACGGGAACCGGGCAAAGCCACAGGCATAAGCTAGATGGAACAACACAAAGAAAAGCATAGGAAAAAAAATTTTTAACAAAAAATTAAACCGACGCAAAAATCAACTGAAAAGCAAAAAATAAAATAAATCTTCTTAGTCTGAATGATAATTGAATTCCTAAACTAATGTAAGTAACTGATTTTGAGTCGGCGCCAAACAAACAATTATCGAAGATCATTATCTATGGAAGAAGTCATCAAAACGCAGCCGTGCATCTCGCTGCCATCATTTTACGCTTCACCTAATTCAATTGCTAGTTTGTTTGGCGCCGACTCAAAATCAGTTACTTCATAGTTTAGGACTCAATTATCATTTAGACTAGAAGGTTTATTTATTTTTGCTTTCATTGATTTTCGATCGGTTTAATTCTGATAAAAGTTTTATTTTACCCTTTTAGTTCCGTATTTCGTCGGTTTAATTTTTTGTTAAAAAGTTTTTATTTTACAATTTTTTGTGGCAAAAATCTACCAATTACTACCTACTTGTTTTTTGATTACTTCCAAAATACTTACTTACCCACCTTACTTCAACTATTACCAGTTAAATAATATGATTATCTACTTTTACTATTTTTTGTAATATGAATTATTTTCGTTGTTGTGGTTAGTTTATTCCATTACTTTGTATATCATTCCATCCTCTCATAAAATATACTGATCTTGACGGAACAAGAATAATGTCAGTAGCAATCTGTCATTGTCAACTACGTATGTGTGTGCCAATGTCCACTAGTGAAAAATCAATTATCCCCTATTTTTCTACCCGTAAGGGTGGCTAATTCCTTTCGAAATCCAAACATAAGGTATACCCTATCTATTAAAAAAAGAATCATCCAAATCGAAGAACCCAGTACAAAGTTATATGCCTGATAGAATCGGTTAACGGACCAGAATTCAGAGGGAGAGTGATCAATATCCTTCATTCGCTACCCTTAGGGGTGGATTTCATCTTTTAAATTCAAATGGGACCAAATTCGAAGTACACCCTATCCACTAAAAAAATAATTATCGGAATCGGACGCCTCAGTAAAAAGTTATGCGTGATCATACATAAAAAAAAAATATGGAAAAACATAAAATATACGGGTCGAATAGAGAACATCCTCCTTTTTGGTGTCGTTGGTTAAAAATATAATCGAAGCGGGTTTCGAGGCCTTAATCTTAATCAAAAGTAATAAAATTGAAAAACATTCAAGAAAATCACAGATATTTATCGCCAACTGAACTATTTCTTCAGTTTTTCGAATGAATGTATCTGACAAGAAGAAACTGGAAATATATTCACAAGTGAAAATGCAAATCAGTATGAGTTTCATATTCTCCATATTTTATTGAATTGTTAATAAATTCGTGTTGCGCATATACAGGGTGTTATTTAAGTGTCCGATATTTCACAGGACGATTCCTCAGTTATTTATAAGGTGAAAAGTTCATATAAGCAAGGGCCCGCAAGCCCTTCATTTTTGATATACAGGGTGTTGAAAATTTATTTTTATTTTGGTTTTTTGTAAATAATTTAGATTTAGATTTATATCCAGTGTTCCGTTGTTTATTGTTGTTTGAAAATTAGCGTTTGCAATGTTTCTATGTTGAATAAAAAAAAAAGTTTTCAAAATTGTTTAACTGTTTGAAAACCACATGCATCGATTAATTTAAATTGAAATATTTCGAAAACGGCTGCTTGTAGCGACTTTTGAAAATCATGCCTTTTTCACGTAAAAATGATAGAGGAATCGATTTTTCTTCTAGAAAATGTGATACATACATGCACGACAAAGTTGTAACTCCCCAAAAGAGACAAAGACCTGTAGGCGGCGCCCCCTAAAATTAAGGGCCAAACTAAGATCAAATTTGAATTTTTCATATAAAAAATCCCCAAATACCAAT
The DNA here is from genome assembly GCA_018342105.1 of Gonioctena quinquepunctata. Taxonomy (NCBI): domain Eukaryota; kingdom Metazoa; phylum Arthropoda; class Insecta; order Coleoptera; family Chrysomelidae; genus Gonioctena; species Gonioctena quinquepunctata. The sequence goes on along the minus strand of JAFIRS010000642.1, from coordinate 111,359 downwards.
TTTCATCCAAATATCGACATTGTTTTTAAAAATTATTAACGAAAAACCAAAATAAAAATAAATTTTGCGGACCCATGCTCATATGAACTTTTCACCTTACTTAAATAACTGAGGAATCTTCCGATAAAATATCGGACACTTATTACATAACACCCTGTATAAATTCTGGAGAACGACATTTTGAAATACGAAAGTGTTCAATAGTTCAAATAGGGATATAGGATCAAGTTTTTATGTATTTTCGATATTGTTGCCATCTATCGACTGATAGCTGAACTATCCAGGTTTTCTTAAAAGCACGCTATTCAACCACAAAATCGCCACTTTCGATCCTGATTACGAGAACATCTCCAATTTTAAATGTACTGAAATAAAAATAAAATCATAGAGGGAGGAAAATGCAAATGAATATCAAGGGAAATATAAAATTCAATTTTTCGGAAAGAGAGTAGTTTCATTATTCGAAGAAAAATTAAGCTTTATGGAAATAAAGCATGCCACCTAGCGCATAAAGGATGAAGTTAGCAGCAGAGTTAAACAGCTTTCTTGTGAACGAATTCAGTAAGATCATAGCGATATTCAGACTACTACCGAAAGATGGAAACGTCTTATGTGAAACCATTGTCTGAAGAACAGTTTTGTATAATGGCGTTGTTTTCTATATTACAATTTCCATTCAAAATTACATATTTTATTGCATGGCATTTTTCAAGAGCTATCAGTCGATACAGGATTTGTAGAGTCAACTTTATAGAATTTGCGAGATTTGTTGCAAATTAAGAAATGTTGATGATTTTTTCGAAAAAAAAAGGAATCGAATAAAATTTTATACATCCATTCTATTCTGAGAAGAATATGTATGTTATTACATGTATAACCCATCTCACGTCCTGGATTATTTCTAAGTGATCGCTTTATATTTTATTGAATATCATTTTATTTTGTCAACTTATTCATCTTAATAACTACCATGAGCTATATATAATCCGTCCCATGCACAGGTTTGTCCTTCTGTGGGAATCCCATATTCATTGGTCACAGTGAGTTTTGGAAAATTGTCAAATTGTCGACAAACAATCCTTATAAATCCTTATATTATACCAACATGCATTTTATTATATACAGATTTCGAAATCGTTAACAAAACAATGTGTTTCAGTGAAGATGTAAGTAACAAAAGTTTAATTTCTTTTCCCATTGACGAAACAGTTTCTATTATCTGATAATAGTTTTTTAAATACTCTGCATGTTTGGCCTATGTAGAAACTTGCACAAGAGCTACAAGTTGATTTATATACTGCAACATTATTAGATTTCACAGTTTTATCTTTGTTGTTCTTGATAAATTTGCTTGAATGATTATCTGTTTTGCAGGCAATATTGATGTTGTTTTTGCGAAAGAAAGTAGAAACGAGGCCACCCGTATGTGATAACTTTAAAATTTTGTTTTTAGTTTTGAGTGGCAAACACTTCGAGTACATTTTTAAAAGAATATAATCCATCAGGTTTGAACTATAATTGTTATTGATTGCAATTTGTTCAATAATATTCAATTCTTTTTCAATAAATAATTGAATAAAATTATTGTTCAATAAAGAACAGTTTCAGTTCAAACCTGATGCATAATATTATTTCAAGAAAACTAAGTGAAAAAAGTGTTTCCTATTCAAAATGAAAAATAGAATTTTTAAGTCATTATACAGTGTGACCCATTTAAAATGGAACTACCCCTGTAGAACACGCATTTTTTAGTCAATCTCAAAAGTTTTTTTTTTATATTAAGCATCAAAAACTGTATCTTGACACAAATTTTCATAACTTTAGTTTCATTTCCAAGGCACACTATGGTTTTTTTCTTCGTCAAAACGGCAAAAGTTTATTGGGCAATTTTTATTTTGAAATTTGACTACACCACTGGCTTCGTAGTCTTTATAACTGAAAACCATCAGAATTTCATAAAAAAATTATGGTTAACAACGAAGTTACAACAACTTTAATTTTGGAAACAAAGTATTTGATTATAATTTTTATTTAGATTATAGACATATTTAAAATCTGGCAACACTGCTGATACATAGTAGAACACCAGTGAATTTGTACAGCGAGTCAATAGCTCATTCCGTTCTATAGTTAAAACTCCTGATAGTATGGTAATGTGAGCGATTTGTGGTGTACTAAATCACACCCTACTATTGATTTAGTACAATACCTATGCCCAATGTATTAGTTCAGCTTTCCTCAAATTATTGATACCTTCTCTAAAAGCTTGATTTAGTTGAGTTTTGCAGAATTTGAAAGGAACATCTTTTGTCCTGCTTTCTGTTTTATTATTGAATAAATGATTTATATACTTGATTCGGTTCATTTCGTTTTTATCGGCTATGGAAGACTGCATAACTTAAAAATGGTTTTTAATTTCCTGTTATTTTCGAATACACTTATAACCTAAACTCAAATAAATGATTTCAAGGGAATATAATTTACAAATCCAGTGGCGTAGTCGGATTTTCATTACAAAATCGCTTCCACCACAAATAGCTCACATTACCATACTTTCAGGAGTTATAACTGTAGATCGGAATGAGCTATTGACTTCGGATTTTCGCTCTACAAATTCACTGGTGTTCTACTTTGTATCGGCAGTGTTGCCAGTTTTTAAATATGTCTATAATCTAAATAAAAATTATAATCAAATACTTTGTTTCCAAAATTGAAGTTGTAGCTTCGTTGTTAACCAATATTTTCTTATGAAATTTCCATGGTTTTCATTTATAACGACTACGAATCCAGTGGTGTAGTCGAATTTCAAAACCAAAATTGCCTAATAAACTTTTGCCGTTTTTGACGAAGAAAAAAAAACATAGAGTGCCTTGGAAATGAAACTGAAGTTATGAAAATTTGTGTCAAAATACAGTTTTTGATGCTCAATATTCAGAAAATTTTTGAGAATGACTGAAAAATGCGTATTCTAAAGGGGTGGTTCCATTTTAAATGGGTCACACTGTATATTTGTACCATCCTACCGAAAAAAAAACAAGTTTGTTACGTAAAAACAATATCAATATTGCATACAAAATATATAATAATTTAAGTAAGTTTATCAAGAAAAATAAAGATAGAACTGAGAAATTTGGAGTATAGAAATTATAAAATTTTTCAATAAAAAAGAAAAATGTCTTATTCCTCAAGACAGCTGAATACAGAAACCTTTTTGAATGTTCTGCTTGTTTGGCCCATGTAAAAATTTGGTATCTGCAATAAGAGACAGAAATCTGTAACATTCTTGATACCAGCCATAACTTCATTAAAAATGAAAAATGTCTCATTCGTCAAGACAGCTGACTACAAAAACCTATAATTTAGGTGTATGTTGGTCGCATATCAATAAAAAAACATGTACTTCCCTGGCTAATGCCTCGACAGACATCCGATCAGCCTGAGTGAAGTGGTTAATATTGATCCATTTTGCAACAAACATTTGCAAAGTACCTTGTAGGACTTTGTACGTTTATCCATCGGATATCATTCAACGTCCGTCGACATTAGCCAGGGGAGTAGTTGTTTTCTGATGGATATGCGACCAACATACAACCTATTATATAGGTTTCTGTAGGCAGCTTGAGGAATAGGACATTTTTCATTTTCAAATAAGATATGGCTGGATATCAAGGATGTTACAGATTTCTGCCTCTTCTTGCAGATACCAAATTTTTACAAAAGCCAAACAAACAGAACATTCGGAAAACGATTGAAAGAACATTGAAACTTTGAAAAGGGAAACATTCTCAATTGAATGTTGAATTGAAAAATCCACGATAAAAATGAAGTCATTTTTTGTGTCTAACAGCAAACAACTACTTTAGCCGAGGAAGTAGTTGTTTTCTGTTAGATATTCACAAAAAATAACTTCATTATCATCGTGGATTTTAAATTCACAGAAAAATCTTTCTATCCAATATTCAATTGAAAATGTTTTCTTTTTTAACATGAATACCCCACAGTAGGTTATCTTGAACGATGGAAGATAGTGACAAAAGTTTATCTTTCAGTCGCAGACGATTCCACATCTGATTTTATGAACATCCTGTTCATATTTTCAAACAAATCAACATAGAAAACTGATCATAGCCGGTGATTTTAATGTGAATTTCATCGCCCCTTCAGCCAATTTAACAACTTTAACAAACTTACTCACTTCGTTTGATCTACTCATCACAATCACCATTATGGATGTTGATAAATTTGATACTCAGGTACTGGACCCCTGCTTATCAGATCACCTGGGTCAAGTGATGTAATATAATTCCGATGTAGAACTCGTGGAAAGAATTATTTGTAAGAGAAAAATCAGCCTTTCCAGTATTGAAAAGTTACGGTTTGATCTCAAAAATATTTGTTGGGATATTTTTCTGATCAAGGATCCTAACACCGTGACTGATTACTTTATTAATTCGTCAAATCTCCATATAAAAAAGATATTTCCTCTGAAAATAACCAGGGATTGCAATGTACAAAAATCGCCTGTTTGTTGGTTCAATGAAGAATTTGTTAACAAACGTCAGACACTCTCTAACGTGTAACTGATTCATAATGTCAACAAGGATCAGGTGACCTGGGATGCATACACTTTCTTACGTAAGTATAACAGGAGTTCCATCATCGAAATAAAAAGGTTAGCGTAAGAAACTTTTTTGAAAAATTCCGTGAACATCAGCAGAGACTCCTGGAGAATAAGCAACTTCGAGTGTAACAGAAATCCATGGAAAAAAAGGAGTCCACCATCACGGAATCAGAATTCAATTATTATTTCAGCAATATTGCTAAAAAATTTATCTCGTCTCTACCTGAGACGAATCACGAACCTACGGAATACTTGAAAAATCTCAGATTCAATGTAAATTCTTTCTCTTTTATCCCTGTTACTCCCGACGAAGTGATGGACACAATTGAATCTTTGAAGGATTCAAGTTTTCAGGATTTCTATGAACTGAACAGCGCGGTGATTAAAGCTATAGCCGATATTATTGCTTCTCCACTTTCAATTTTAATTAATGATTGCTCATCTCTAGGAGTTTATCCAGATGCACTGAAGATTTCAGTTGTTTTGCCATTGCTAAAAAAAGGGGATCCCCACCTAGCAGAAAATGTTCGCCCCATTTCCATAATTCCAGTTATCGCGAAAATCATAGAGGCGCTAGTCAAAACAAGGTTGATATCCTACCTGGAAACAAACTCTTTGCTGTGTCCTGAGCAATTTGGTTTTAGAAAAAATAAATCAACTACGAGAGCTATTCTGCGCGTTATTTCGAATGTAGGGGAAGCATTATTTTTTAAGGCTTTGTGATCTGACTAAAGCTTTTGACTGTGAATCCCATGATATATTACTTGAGAAACTTTTTTGTTATGAGATTCGTGGACTTCCATTGGAATTTTTTAGGTCTTATTTGCATGGGCAATCTCAGTGTGTTTCGGTTGAAGGCACCAAATCAGCCTTAATGCAAATCGTCCATGGGGTTCCACAAGGCTCTGTTTTGGGACCAACCCTATTCATTCTGTATATCAATGATTTATATTATCATATATTACCGAAAAAATGCATTCTCTTTGCTGACGACACCACACTGATAGATCGTAATAGTAAATTAGAGGAACTGATTGACTCTTTCAAACTCACCTTGCAAATGACAAGTTCTGTTCAAATAAGCTTAAGCTCAATTCTTCTAAAAATCAGAATCTTATTATATCTTCAAACTCCTCACTACCAGGTGAGAAAGTGTCAAGTTACTTGGAATATCCATTGATGACAAACTCAACTAGATGTGTCACGTGGAAAATCTTTCGAAAAAATTATCATGCGTCACGTTCTTGATTCGCAGATTGAAAAACCTTGTTGGTGCAGATACTGAAAGAGCCAGCTATTTTGGACTTTTCCACAGTCATATGACTTATGGAATTGTCTTGTGGGGTAATTCGTCCCACTCAAACAAAATTTTTGTTTTACAAAAACGGGTTATTCGAATAATATCAGGGGCGCGCTACAGAGATCACTGCCATGCTCTATTTATTCATCATGCCTCTTCCTACCGCTTTCATATATTCCACTCTGCTTGAAATACATAAAAAAAGATCAGATTTTGCTCTTTCAGTGGACACGCATTAGCACCAAACAAGGCCAGGAAATTTCTTGAGAACACCAAGATATAGACTCTCTGTATCACAGAAAAATTCATCAAATATAAACTTATATAATAAATTACCTTTGGAAATAAGAAATATGAACTTTTTCAATTTTAAGAAATCAGTGAAATCTTGTCTACTGATGAACTGTTTTTACTCCGTAAAGGACTTTTTGAACTATAATTTTAACGTGATGATCTAGGCTTTTAATGTGTTTGTCAATTCAACTTTTATACCCCTTTCTGTATTGTTCACAATGACTGAGTTCTGAGTTAACTTTATTTTATTCCTGTGTTGTAATGTGATCTATCACCGTAGGAAATTTAGTCTTACTCTCATAACTTGTAACTTTTAACTTTAAATTATTTTTTTTCTTAAGGACTTGCTACAAATGTATTTATATATATAAGGACGTAGTTAATAAATCTCTCTCTCTCTCTCTCTCTCTCTCTCTCTCTCATAGAAACAGTTTCGTGAAAAACAAAACTTTTGCTACTCACCTTTCGATTGAATAACATTGTTTTGTTAACAATTTCGAAATATTACATAACTTACATAGAAAAAAAGATTTTGAACTCGACCTTCTAGAGAGTTTGGGAATTAATAAGCGCAAAAAATCGCAATGTTTTCTTAATGACCAGATCAACATAATAATTCTCCTTTGTTGAATTCGAACAAAACGCTATCGGTGCAAACTTATTTCTCTGTCCTTCCATACTTGTATTGATTTTCTAGATTCATTGTTTTCATCTTCTGTATGAGTATGAAACATACCCAGAAAAATTAATCAGGCAATATTTCTGTAATTTTCGAGTAATATTAGTCGGGTGATCCACAAGTTGATAGCAGAAAACAAAGGGTAAAAATGATTTATTTTCAACATACATGGCATATGTGTATAAATCACCCTAATATACAAAAAATACGGTGATTTACTGACAGACTAAAAGGTCGAAAAGCATTGCATTGCCCACAAATTCTTGTTGCCGTTGGTTTCGTATTGCAAACACAATGAACTTCTACCTGGTTCCGAGGTTATTCGAGTTCAGATAGTGTGAAATAGTAGATCCACCTATTTATGCAAAATGTACATTCAATAGAACTCACAGAATAGATACCATGAGATGCATTGAAGACACAGATATGGTTATTGATATGCAATACAAAAGGTCGGCTTCAACGCCTTGAACCACTTGATCCCGTCAGATGGGAAGATATCCAAATATGCAATATGGTGAAAACGAAGGTAAAATCGAGGGTGAACTTCGTTTCGTAAATATGGTAATACCAGTTTTGGCTTGCGGGGTTGCTTGACCTTGTTAGCTACAGTTTGACACCTAAAAAGTTAGGATAATTTTTTCAAGAAGATATAATTTAATATAATATCTGGATTTACATTGTTTTCTGTTTATCGTAATTTTTGTCATTTTCGGAAAAAAAAACTTCTAATTTCCATCTGGGTAAATTTCCATTTTCAACCTTAATGTACTTCTAAGATTTCACTTGAAATATGGAAAATGGTACTTAAATGCATTTTTCAGTGTGTGTGTGACTTTTATTAAATTATTTCTAGTAAGTTATAAAATTTTGATTTTGTGATTATAACAAAAGATGGGAAATAAGCGAAATCGGTGGAAAGCTTCAACTGCAGACTTAATTTGATTTTATTTGTTGTGTTGCTCCTTGCCAAACTTAGTTCAAATCCATCGGATAGATTTTGAATAATTAATAACAAACTTTTGAAATTTGACATTTTCTTATTTTTAACAGATGTCAGTTGGAGAAATAATTTTGACTGTTTCGGATACAGTTTATTTTTCAAGGGCTTTCAAATGACATATTGCAAGTCAAGTATCGTGCGCTATAGTATCCGTCATATTTTAATAGTGGCGTGGCACCTCCGTTTGACAGACAGACAGATATCAAATTTCAGCTCGATTGGTCAAACGGTTCGTCAGTTAACGTGGAAAATTTCAGACAGATAGACAAACAGACAGACAGACTTCACTCTGGAAATAATCTCAATCGTGTCGGGGTATATCTTGTTTCTTTTTTTTCGAACGATTATATTACTTGACCACTCGTGGATCGGTCAAGTAAAAATAAATAATAGAAATATTTTCGGAATAAAATCGTACTCAATCGCAAAAATTATTTTGTCGTAGTATTAACCGTTGGGAAATTATTTTGAAAAAAATATTGTTTTCACCTTCAAACCAAGATGGCAGACCGCGCCGACCCCCCACCCCAAGGTTGAATACTTGGATTTTCCATCAGGGTCCGGGACTAAATAACATATAGCAAAATCGTTTCCACCCCAATTTTTGTAGGGCAAAAACCCGCCACATACTGGACTATATGCTTTATTCCGCAAGTTCATGAACCATTATTTGATTGATCCGATGCAATAAGAGACAGAAATCTGTAACATCCAAATGCAAAAGTCTTATTCCTCGAGACAGCTGATTACAAAAACTCATACAATAGGATGTTAGTCGCATATCAAAAAACAACTACTTCCCTGGCTGACATCTGATGGATAAACGTGCAAAGTCCTACTCTACTCAGGTTTCAGGGTATTTGCCCCTCATGCTTCATGCCGAACAGACAAAACATTTATTTATCAATACATAAAATGCATATGTCACAAACTATTCCTAATATGTACAACTTAATAAGTATATATACATGTGATTCTTCCTAGCAATGGGCCTGGACCATCCAGCTTGCCTTCCTAAACAACAATATGTTCTTGTAATAATTCCTGTAATAGATACCTCCTGCTTTTGCTTATTTATTTATTTATTCATTAATTCATCATTCAAACAGGCCTACACAGCCTTATTACATGAATAAAAAGATTTGAAATATGAATTTACATGCGAATTGTATGGCTTACAGTCTAATACATGAGAATAATTGAAGTTTCTGATATACTGTGAACGATCTCTTTGAAAGCAATCAATGAAACTGTCCAATCTATATCCATCAATAAGTCGCAACATGATTATAAGCGGGGACCTTACAGTAGTGCAAACTAGGGGTATATTGAATTTCTCATTTTTCTTGCATGTACATGAAATCTGATCCGTGAAAGGAGTTCAGAAGAGTTGACTTTATGATTCGGTATTTTGAAAAATATTAATATATTTTGGTTTCTTCTATTGTCCAGAGGCAATATTCTGAACTCATTTCTCAATTGCATTGTTCTAACTATTCTGCAGTCAGGATAGATACGATATTTTTTGTAGTACAGGAATCTCAAGAATTTGTTTTGAATTTTTTCTACTTCAAAAAGTGTAATTTGATATTTTCCTAACCAAATTTCTGATCCGAATTCAAGTTTTGATCTGACTAGAGTGTAGTACAAAATCTTTATAGCTTCTATATTGGAAAAATTTGATGTTTGTCTTACTATGAAGCCTAACTTACGGTTTGCTCATTTAATTATATTTTTTACATGGTTTGAAAAGGATAGTCTATCATCATATGTAATACCCAGGTCTCTCATTTCCCTAACGCTCTGCAACCCCTCTCCTTGCATCATGTAATCAAATATTATCGGCTCTCTTAACATTGTGATTCTCATAACACTGCATTTTTTCAGATTGAAGAATAGTTTATTTTTACAACTCCACTCGCAAATATATTGTTAGTCCTTCTGCAACATAATACTGTCTCTGATAGTTTCAATTTTTTTTTATTTGAGATTATCTGCAAATAATAAACAGCTTAAGTACTTGAGACCTGAGGGCAAGTTATTGATAAACATAACAAAGAGTAAGGGTCCCAAATTGGAATCCTGTGGTACTCCAGAATTGGCTTCATATTTCCCTGAGGTATTTCCATTATGTTTGACTACTGAAAATCTATTTTCAAGATAACTTCCAAACATTTTGAGTGTTCTATCAGAGAGTCCAAACTCCGTATCTCTGTCTAATATTCCTGATTCCAAAAACTCTAAGTTGTTTAATTCTTCCGTATATTTGTATTCGTCTGTTAGTACTGGAAAAATTATATATGTATTTGAGCTTTGTTTTAGTGAGTTTTGTGTTTATATTTGTGGAAACTTTGAGTAGGGTTCTGATTGCTTGTTGTCAGTTTTGCTGTGGTGATTTTTCTGTTTTCAGTTTTGCGATTTGGGCTTATGATTGTTCGTGTTTATCTGACGATTTTCTTATTATATTTTTTGTTGACATTCTTTCTGTTGTATATTGTGAGCTTACTTGCTTACTTCATTTCTAATGACGTTCTTTTTTTATGATCTTGTAGTTTGTGAAGATTAATTGAGTTTTTATGAGTTTCTGGTGTTGTGATGTTACGCTGTGTTGTTACATTATTAAATATGTGTTGTTCAGTGAGTCGTTGTGCACTCCCCTACCGGGACGCGGGAGGAGGGAGGGGGACAATAAGATGCTAGGCATCTCCCTGCCGCCCGTCCCCCCGAGTGCAAGACAAATTGTGTTATTGTTGTGATGAAGATCGTTACAGTTCTTTCTAGGTCTGTAAGTCTAGTCTCTGCGATTTTGTTTCGTTTGATAATTGTTTCATGCCCTGCGGTTCCATTTCTTGAGTTATGTTGTTCTGGCCGGTGGTGCACCTCTACCCCTACCCTGGCCTCCCGTAGGGTAGGTGGTCGTTTTTATGGCGTTTGTCAGGTTTGAATGCCAGAAGGTTCGACTTTGGGCTCTGCTTCTTTTATATACGTTGGACATTTCCTGTAGTTCGCTGTATTATTTCCTTTGCAGTTTGCACTTTAGGATGAAGGCTTGTCTCTTATCTTGGTTGGGTTTTTGCGTATAGCTTACTTCCTCTTGTCTGAGTTTTTTTTATGTCTAAGAAGTCTCTTTCTGTTTCAGCCGTTATGATCGTGTTTTTGTTTGAAAATTTTATTCTAAATTTTCCTCTAAATATATTTTTAAACTTGTCATTGAGTTTCTGAATATCGTGATTTTTCCCCTCTAGTATCATGATGTCTGCGTTACCTGATTGGACCTATTAATGTCAATCCATTTCAAAGTATTTGCTGGGATCGAATTACCAGAATGGAGCTAACGCCATCTCAATTCAACTACTGCATTTAAAACATTACCAACATTGATGTCATCCTGAATCCCAGGATAGAAATATCTGCAATGAGAGAGAAATCTTCTTGATAGCCACCCATAATTCAGTCAAAAATTAAAGATGTCTCATTCCTCAAGACAGCTGACTCCAAAAACCTATGCAATAGGTGTCGCATGATGGTCGCATATCCACAAAAAACAACCACTTCTCTGGCTAATGCCCCGACGGACGTTGAATGGATAAACGTGCAAAGTATTGTTGCGAAACATGGATATGTTACCAACATACACCTATTGTATAGTCAGCTGTCTCGAAAAATAAGACATTTTTCATTTCTGATGAAGATATGTGCTTTCATCCAAATGAATTTGATTCTGAAATGTATTCTCGTTGACGTTCCGAAGTTTTCATATTACAATAAGTTAATGAAGTTTGAATAAATAGTTTCTTGGTGGTATTCAAATTCGATCTCAATGTACAAAAAATCATACTATTATAGCTATTTATGTACCAAGTGCGTTATATAGATCCTAACGCCCGGAGGGTAACATTCACCCGAGGGCCTTTGGCCCGAGTGATGAATGTTGCCCGATGGGCGTTAGGATCTAGTAACGCTCGTGGTGCATACAATATTTTATTTTTCACGAAAAAATTATCTTAAACGACGTTGTTTACTCCATAAATTTCTTCTCATAGTATTAACTGCGTTCTGGTCGGCAACTGAGCACAAGTGAGCTTCTATGCAATTGCCATGGAAACATTGAAGAGGTTACTAAGGGTTGTTTATTTAATAAAACGACGCTGCATTTTTGTAAGAATTGACAAGCTTGTTAGTGGAGGAAACTAAAAACGGTTGTGTTCATAATAATCCCACAGAATGTGACGCTCAGAACTGAAAAAGCGTTAGGAAATTTACTGCCTATGAAATCCAAACACTTATACGAGAAGGAGTATGACCATTTTCTGAAATGGAAAGATGAAAACAGAGTGAATACCGTAAATGAAACTGTCTTAATGGCATACTTCCAGGAACTGGTGAGTTTATCGCATGAAAAATATTAATATTTTTTATTTATTTTACATTGTTTCAGTCTGAACAATATAGTGCAAATAGTCTATGGACCAAATACTCACAGCTGAAATCAATATTGATTGTTAAAGAAAATATTAATATATCAGCATTCAGTCAACTGATGGCATTTCTAAAAGTTAATTCAAAAGGATACATTCCCAAAAAATCAAAGGTATTGGAAGGTGGACAAGTATTACTTTTCATAAGAAAAGCTCCAGATGATACTTTTCCGCTACATAAAGTTGTTCTGGTAATGGGCGTATTTGGAGGCTAAAGACGTGATGAAATGGTCAAGATGACAGTTCATGACATTGAAGACAGAGGAGTCGTTTTACTGATCAAGGTACCAGAAACCAAGACCTGCACCTCAAAAAGTTTCACCATTGTTGAAGAAAGCGAAATAGGAGCCATGAACTCAGTTGAAAAGTACATTGCACTACGACCAAAAGGATGTAAACAACGTAGGTTTTTTTTAACCTACAGAAATAATAAATGGATTGAGTTACCTGTAGGTAAAAATACTATAGGAAGTGTTCCTTCTATCATAGCGAAATACCTAAATTTGGAAAACCCGAAGGGTTACACCGGACATTGTCTACGCCAAACGTCGTCAACGCTTCTTGTTCAAGGTGGTGCTTCCTTTGAAACACTAAAATTACATGGAAAATGGAAGAGTAGTACGGTAGCGGAGAGCTATATTGAAGAAAGTATCTCCTCGAAGAACAAAATTGCTACAATGATAGCCCATTCCGTTTCCGAAAAAGAAAATGTTAACGTTCCGAACGAAACCGAATGCACATTGAGGAGTTCATCATCGGTCAACTCACAGAACTTCAAACTTGGTACTAATTTTTCAGGAACATTTGAAAATTGTAATGTCTATTTGAGAGAAAATAATTAGTCCCTTTTTTATGTACAGTTATAAATAAAACTTTTCTGAGTAATTAATTTATTGAACTACAGAGAAAAACATTTAGAGGGCGTTATAATTTATAATGCCCTCCATAACGCCCCGGGCGTTATGGGTCTGTTAATAGCAACCGTTGCCAAGGTATTATAAAGCAGTATAACGATCAAGTGAAAAATAAACGTTATTATATGGTAACCTAGATACACTGTTACGTTACGATTATTGTGCCCATAACGTCTCAATGACAATTTTAGAGTCGTTATATGTTCACCAACATAACAAAATCGCAGATACGTTATATAAAAATCGAATCTGATACGTTATCTGAAACTGTTCTGTTACAGCAAAAGTACCCATTTACGAGTATGCGTAAAACAAGTCTTTTTTAACCGACTAAACCAAAAAGGAGGAGGTTCTCTATTCGACGCGTATATTAAATTTTTTTTATCATTTTTTTTATGTATGATCACGCATAACTTTTCACTGAAGCGTCCGATTCCAATAATCATTTTTCCAGTGGATAGGGTTTTCTTCGAAGTTAGTTCCATTCGAATTTAAAAGGTGAAATCCACCCCTAAGGGTAGCAAAACGAAGGATATTGATCACTCACCCTCTGAATTCTGGTCCGTTAACCGATTCTATCAGGCATAACTTTGTACTGGGATCTTCGATTTGGATGATTCTTCTTTTATCAGATAGGATATACCTCATAGTTGATCATATTTGGATTTCGAATGGATTTTCCACTCTTACGGGTAGAAAAATAGGGGATAATTGATTTTTCACTTGTGAACATTGGCACACATATGTAGTTGACAATGACAGATCGCTAGTGTCATTATCACAATATCATTATATTCTATGAGAGGATGGAATGATATACAAAGTAATGAAATAAACTGACCAGAACAACAAAAATAATTTATATTAGAACAAATAGTAAAATTAGATAATCATATTATTTAACTGGTAATAGTTGGAGTAAGGTGGGTAAGTAAGTATTTTGGAAGTAATAAAAAACAAGCAGTTAGTAATTAGTAGATTTCAGCAACAAAAAATTCAAAAATAAAAATTTTTAACAAAAAATTAAACCGACCAAATACGGAACTGAAAAGTAAAAAATAAAATAAACCTTCTTAGTCTCAATAACTGAGCTCCTAAACTAATGTATGTAACTAACTTTGAGTCGGCGCCAAACAAACAATCAACGAAGATCATTAAATTACTTCAAAAAAATTATCAGAATGTCACCGCCCAACTCGATGCAATCATTTTACGCCTTACCTAATTCATTTGCTTGTTTGTTTGACGCCGACTCAAACTGAGTTACTTACATTAGTTAAGGAGCTCAGTTATTGAGACTAAGAAGGTTTATTTTATCTTTACTTTTCAGTTCCGTATTTCTTCGGTTTGATTTTTTGTTAAAAAGTTTTTATTTTTCACATCATTTGAAACTACTTTCTTATGGGAAAAGTACTTTCTCAAAGATTAACAACAACTGAGGTGTTATGTCTGTATCTTCTTTTTAGGTTCTTTTCGATGTATTAAATACATTACAATGTACCTAAATTTATCTTTCCAACATATGCTATTGATCGATTATTTACAATTAAAGTCAAGTCAATACATTAGAGCTTTCCTACGAAAATTAATAAAATATTTAAAAATACACTATCGAGCATAAAGTTTGAAACAAATGATATATCCATTTGTGCCTAAGCTTCATATTATGGCTATCTGTCTTCAGTCGAGTTTATATTACTATAAATCATGGTCAGTTATAAATGACAAGACAAATTATTAGAATGTATGATTGAAAAATCAATTGAATGATTAGTTTATATATATTCAGGTAATTATTGATAAATATTGTGTGATTCAGTTGAATCTATATGTTAATGAATAGGGATGATAGGTAAAACAAAACTGTTCATATGTTGGTGGGATACATCATTCAAGTAAACTCGAATTTGAAATAAAAAAATATATATCAAAACATGGAACATCAAACAAAAAATAAACAAAAATATACATTTCTCTGTAAAAATAAAATATATAAATAATAATAATTTACTGAAATCTCGGAACTATAAACTTTTAAAATCCAAGAAGGGTACGTTGAACCTGAACTTTCAGTTTTCATTACGATGACAGCCTCAATTTTTTGTTTCTCTTAATAATCATTGTTTTCCATGTCGTATATAGCCATTCCATGGCTATTTTATCGAATAAACAATTCGTATTGAAATATTTTATTAACAACGCTGTCAACCTCGCATAATTTCGATAATGATCCTGTTTAGTTGTTTTCTTGAGTATTGGCCATAGGGGTTTTCCAGACCCTACAATAAAATATAGAAATAATTAAGTATTTATTTGCTTGAGTCGATCCATAAATCATGTTGAAGTTGAGAGTTGTGATACAATTCAAATGTATTGCCTTATTGTCCATGATGATAGAGATACCTACCTGGGGCCATAAATATATATATATATATATATATATATAGTTTTAAATCGCCTTAACGTCTTAAGGATATTTCCTGTTGATTCTTTGGATTAGGGTGCAATGTTTTTGGCAAAACTGATGGCAAACAAATAAAACCATCATAATGAGATTTTATTAATCACCCTCCTAGTAGAAAACAATATGATGATGTGACACATAACTTTTTTTTCACATAATGATTTTCTTGTAGATAGGTAATAAATACCATCAATAATTTGATCACTCATAAAAACTCACTAAGTACGTAAGTAGTATAGAACCGACACAAGAGATCGATAAACGATAAATGAAATACCGCCACTTATTTGAGGTTAGGTTAGGTTAAGATAAAACACAAGACCAAATGATAACGTTTTTGCAACGTATCTTCGACATTCTCATGGTATTGAAATGTTCTGAAACCAGAACATCCAAAAGATATAAATAAATAAGACACAGGGCCATAAATAAATCACCAAGATGTTTTAAAGATGTCTCAAAGTTCGTTTGGTACGAAATGAAGCTGTGATGATTTTTCGGGCTGTATTAGTGAACATTTTTTGACAGTTCTAACAACCATTCAAATTTTGTCATTTTGTGTCATATGAAACAATTTCACCCAATCATGTCAACATTACACTGATAATTGCATTCAGTGCAATCCGGTGTTCAGTAAAACGTGCCAAGGTGGTTCTAAAAGCTGTACAAGTAGTAAATGGTTGGTTTCCAATAGTGAAAGACAAAGCTGCCCTGTACGTCTTTTTCATAAACTGATATCAAAACGAGGCGACAATATTACCTCATCACGACTGTTCTTTAAATCAAATCGACAGTGGAAAAATTAAACTGACTAATGCTACGATAATGTACCTGTTGGAAGAAATACAATAAATGGATGAAGCAAATCTGCTGCGAGGCAATTGGCTTGCATGTAAAGGACAAAAAGATAACAAATCACTCCAATAGATCAACTGCTGTTACCGAATTGGCAAAAAGTGGTATAGAAGAATAACAATTGTTCAAAATTACTGGTCATAGCAATCAAAATTCTATAAAACCATACTTAAATCTCGATCAAGAACACCAAAACAAGATCATAAATATTATGCGTGGTAATAGATCTTCTATAGTTGAGAACAGCAACGAATCTAATGTTAAGTTAAATTTTAATGATTGTACTTTCACTAACTGTACTTTTAATAAATAAATAAATGTTTCATTGTGTTGAGTTATACATTTTTTTGTCAAAAAATTTTCCGCCGAATATCCTTCGGCTTCGAGCTGTTACCAAGGAACGAGCTTTCGATTGTCATAAAATTATCTCGTCTATTATCAATGTCCTAGGGATATTACTACTGATAATTAATGCTTATAATAACATCGCAATATTACGTCTCCATAACTTATAAATTATGTTTTTTCAGAAACGTCGTCACGGGTACAAAAATTAAACGTTAATAAACATCCCGGGTATGTTTCCTGCTCAGTGGGATGAAAAATAATAATTTATTATGAATTATATATGGATCCCGAACAACTCTCAGAATCAATTTATATTTAGGATCACCAAGAAAGTGTGTATTCATTTCACTTTCTATTAAAAGGGGCTTGCGAAACAGAGATTGATGGTTGAAAGAGTTTTCCAATCGCAGTTCGATTCTTATATAAAAAAAAATATTCCAAAAATTTTTTGATTATACAATTGTGTATCTGAAGAATACCAGAGATTATAGTAGTTCTCGAATTCTATGCCATTTCTCCAACAATATTCCTTCTGAGATTTCTCTGACAGACACTACACACACGCATATCCAACAAACAATAAACATTTCGGTGTCAATTGTGAATGTATTTACAATTGGTCCGATAATAGCTTTTCTGTATACAAACACACATCTCATGGCCTGTCTAGATAACAATGCTGTTCTGGATCCTTGCCTACTAGGGGTCTTTATTTGTGATACACCCGCTATAGCTCGCGGACATCGGCATGACGTACTGACAGGGCAATAGGGCATATACATGTTGGTACCCCTGTCACTCATGTCCTACAACAATTCCACCATTCACACATTTTGGCTGAAGTTGAATTCCGAGTGAGATGTTAAAAAAATTATGTCTTGTTTATACCTGCTATGTCACAAAGAAAAAAATCAATTCATCTTAGATTTGGGCCATATTCCTAACTGAATCATAAACATTGGCGACTAAAAACGTTTTCATACATTTTACTCATATACGACATTCGTGAATATATCTTTTATACAGGGTGAGTCAGAATAAGACCGACAAACTCCGACTACAGATTCCTCTTCGAGGTGAAAATTTGCTATCAAGGTTTGTCCTGAAATGCATCCTCTCTGAGATACAGGGTGTCGAAAATACGAAAAAAATTCAGTTTTAATTTGTTTTCTCCGAAATTCCTGGAGGAAAAAATTTGAAACTTGGTACACTAATCAAGGTTTATCAACGTGCTAATTTGAAGTCATCCTTTTTTATTTTCGTGAACCAGTGGCGTAGTTACGATGGTATGTGGTCATATGTTCCTTCATATTTTCTTGGGACAAGTGAATGGACAAATGAGCGTTTGACATCAGTTCAGCCCATCGATACTCAACCTAAAAGTCAGGACATTCCATGTGCCTGAAAAAGGAGGTTTCTGAGATAATTGAGAAAAACTGAAGATATATCCTTAGTAGAGACATAATTTCCTAAGTGCAATAATCGCATAATGCTTATTTCTTACAACATATCGGAATATGTGTCAACCTCCTGAAATTTTAATGTTGGTAATATCGAAAACATAGGAACAATTTCTTTATTTCCAATCAGACTTATACATACATAAGTATAGGATATTGTCAGGTCAATTTTAAATAATCTGTTGAAAAACAATCATTACAGAATACAAATATATAATAGTATAGTATATAATAATATAATATATGCTAATGTATATAAAAAACAGAGTGTAGAGACAAAAAACAGTGTATAAAGAACAGTGTATAAAGAAGTATATAAAGGACATTGTATAAAAGTGTACATAAGTAGGTGGTTATACCAGGTTACAACACATATATTCCGGAACCAAATAAAAAGACCCGTTAACTAAAAGTTTTCGAACTTCATATTTGAATTTGTTCACATTTGATAATATTTTAAGCCTAGTGGGTAAGTGGTTGATCGGCAAAACCAACGGACTGTTAGCCACAGTTGACAAACGATGGGATGGTATATTGATATTGAAGTTTTGCCTTAAGTTGTGTACCATATTTTCACGAGACTGGTTGAGAATAGCTGGGTTATTTTTTATATATAATATGCAATTATAAATGAAGAGAGAAGGGAACGTTAAAAGCTCAAGTTGTTTAAACAATTGGCGACAGGAAAACGTCCTGGGTTTGAACATCATGTTACGTACAATCTTTTTTTGTTGAATAAAAACTTCATTAGACCTAGAACTGTTGCCCCAGGCTAGAATCCCATTATTCATGGTTGAATAAACGTATGAATAATAGTACAATTTCAAGAGATTGTGATCAATTCTTGATCGAAGTTGCCAGATTACAAAACAATGTCTCGCTAATCTTTTTAGAACGTTATCGATTTGATACGTCCATGAAAGTTTAGAGTCTATCAAGACTCCCAAGTATTTTACTACTTGCTTTTGTTCGAAAGATTCATCATGTAATTTGATTATAAAACTTTTATTTAAATCCTTCAAGGAGAACATTATTAATTCAGTCTTGCTTTGATTCAATATAAGGTTGTTCTTTTGACAATAATTATTGATATAATTTGCGGTCTCAGTACATGTGTTGTTCAGATTTGCTAGTGATTCCCCAGAGCAGGCAACAGAAGTGTCATCTGCGTATAACGATATGTGAGTTCCAGACATATTTTTGTATGTTATATCATTTACAAAAATTATAAATAACAGAGGCCCCAGCAAACTCCCCTGAGGGACGCCGCTGCTTACCGCTTCTACTTCAGAGTAATACGAAATATCGTTAAGTCGTAATCTAACACGTTGCGTACGATTTGATAGAAATCCCTCAAGCCACTGTAAAGCATTTCCTCGTATCCCATAGCTTTCCAACTTTTGAAGTAGGAGTTCGATGTTAATTACTTCGAATGCTCTCTGTAAATCGAAAAAAAGACAGGCTGCAAACCTACTTTTATCTAAGTTTTGAAGAACTTCATTATACAGTGCTATGATTGCTTGATTGGTAGACATTCCCCTTCTAAAACCGAATTGAAAGGGACTGAAAAATGTATTATTATCAAGAAATGTCACCAGTCTCTGGTAGAATGCTTTTCAAAACTTTGGAGAATACTGATAACAATGCCACCCCTATAATTAGAGATATCGTGAACGTCCCCTTTTTTATGAATTGGTTGAATGATTGCTATTTTTAAAATATCAGGGAAACTTCCTTCTGAAAATGAATCATTAATAAGCTGAGTAAGAGGACTAGCGATATAAGTTGCCACATGTTTTAATAAAGAGCATGGTATATTATCAGAACCGGAGGAATTTTTTTTTGTTACTGCTATTATAATGTGATATACCTCCTCCTCTGTGTATGGTGCTAGAAAAAGTGATTGAACATTTATTCTAGCATTGGAAATTTCAGGTAAGGGCATATTTTCCATATCGAGTTGATTGAAAAATTATTAAAACTTTCAGCAATCTCATTTGGATTGCAAATTGTTGTTCGAAGGGCATATTTTCCGTTATTATTTGATGTCATAAACAAACTGTTGTTATAGGCTCTTTTAGATTCAGCAATTCTCTTAGCATGTTCTCGTTTCCGATTCTTATATTCGTGATGAATATTTTCATTTTGGGAGATCTTATACTCTCTAAATTTATTTCTCAATAAGCGACCTTCATCAATTATTTCTGGAGACAACCAAGGTTTCCCCCTCTTATTCTTTTTTGCAGAATATTTTTCTAAAGGAAAACAGTATAGAAAGTTTTCCATAAAAGTATTAAGAAAACTGTTAAATTTATTTTGAAAGGAGTCATTGATCTGTATACAAGGCCATTCGATATTTGAAAGTTCATTTTGGAATTTATTTATATTTTCCTGTTTGTTGAAAAAACGTTTATATACTATTGGCTCATTTTGTTCCTTAATTTCTAAATATAGAGAAATAAGCTGCATGAAATGATCTGAAATATCACTATAAATAACATCTGCATCAATTGCGTTGGGATCTACACTGCTGAAAATATTATCAATTGTGGATTTATGGTTATTTTGAATACGTGTATATTCATGAATTGTTTTATGAAGTCCAAATGATAGAAATAAATTCTCCAAAAAGTTTGCTTCTCGACAATTGGGATCGTCAAATTTGACATTGAAGTCCCCACAAAAAAAATGTAAAGCATTAGATTTGGAATCTAATGTTTTTGTCATCAATTCCGTCAGTGATTCAGTGAATACATCAAAGATTCCTGTAGGTGATCGGTATATACAGCTTACTATAATAGAAATATTTGATAATTTCACTTTACACACGGCAAATTCAAAATTTTTCTCAGAATTTAAAAAAGTCATCGTTTTAATACTCTTAAAACTATACTTTCTTGCATATGATTGTTTTGGCAGATCAACTGACAAACAAACCCAACATCAAATTCCTAATACTCCACTTAGATAAGAGTTAAAGTCTTAAATAATTTTTGCGAAATACTGAATTTAAGTACTCTTAATTTGTTGAAGTTTATATTGGAATATCATTATCAAAGCCATTTCTGATTGAATTATCTAGAAAAATATTATCCAATCAACATGTTTTTGATGAGGAGAAACAGGTGTATTAATATCTACTTAAATGATTTCTTTCGATTCGTGATAACTAGTTGCAAAGTCGAGCCTTTCATGCTAGTTTGTGGTAGGCTGTTCAGTACACCACTGATCAACGCATAAAACATACACGAAATTTGGAACCAAAAAGAAACGTAACCTTTTTTCATTGTTCCCGGTAGGAACACACTGATATATCGATACTTACATCAGACATAATTAATAGTTTGTATTATTGTCAAGTCATCTGTCATCATTTCAGTCAGTGAACATCGTTTCAAAATGGATTATTCATTTGAAGAATATACATATATGCATTTCGTTTATGGTGAAACTGGGGAAAATGCCAGAATCGCTGCTGAATTATATCAACATTTATATCCAAACAGACATCATCCAGATTTCACCACTTTCATACCTGTTCATCGACGATTGAAGGAAACGGGGTCCTTTAAATTCAGTAAACACCTTTGTGGTGCGAATAGAAGAACACATTCTTGAACGATTTGCAGCATATCTTCTACCAGCACTCGGGCTATTTCGTATAGGTTACAAGTGTCACAATCAACAGTAAGTCGGGTAGCACGTGAACAAATATTGTATCCATTTCGCATACAGAAGGTGATGGCCCTTCTGGTGATGGTGGTGATTATGGCCCTCGTAGATTTTTTTGTGAATGGTTTTTGAGGATGTATGAAGGAGCAAACGACTTTGCTAGTAATGTTCTATTCGCGGATGAGGCATGTTTCACAAGAGATGGATATTTCAATAGTAGGAACAGCCATTTATGGGATGAACAAAATCCGCATGGGATGTTTTGAAAAGGCTACCAACAAAAGTTTTCAGTGAATATTTGGGTAGGAATTATCGAAAATCGTATTTTTGGACCATATCTTCTTCCTCCCCGTTTGAATGAGCAGAACTACCGAGTGTTTCTTGAACATGTTTTACCTGGGCTACTTGAAGACGTACCTCTATTGGTTCGTCCAAGAATGTGGTATCAATATGACGGAGCACCAGCCCATTTTCAACGAATCGTTCGTTAATTTCTTTATCAAACATTCCATGATCGGTGGATAGGTAGATGTGGTCCCATACATTTGCCAGCACGTTTTCCGGATTTAACTTCACTAGACTTTTTTTTGTAGGGATACCTTGAACAACTGTAGAATCTGTGGAGGATTTGACGGCAAGAATTCTAGCAGCATGTACGTTAATACATAATACACCAGGAATATTCCAAAGCGTGCGACAGTCGATGATAAGGAGATGCCAATTGTGTATTGAACAAAATGGTGGTCCATTTGAACATTTCCTTTAATGCCTTGTTTGTCTCTATAGAGTATACCCACTAAACAATTTCTATCATTTAAGTAGATCCTAATACACAATAATTGTTTTTATTCATAAAAAATTTTCCTAGATAATTCAATCAGTAATGGCTTTGATAATGATACTCCAACATAAACTACAACAAATCAAGAGACCAAGAAGCCTGAAACCGGTATGCGGATTGTTAGGTGAACACGACATAAATTGAACATAATCGAGCTTATCAGAAAGAAACATTTGCATTCAATGTCCATTGATATTATATGGAAGTATGCATGGATTTTCAGGTGAATATCATTCAACGTTCTGCGTGGTATTTGCCAGGAAAGTAGTTGTTTTCCCTGAGATCTACCATTCTCTGGTTCAATTTTATATTGAACCCCCCCCCTTTTTTTTTTTTTTTTCACATGGCACTTATCTTTCACTATATGCTAGACGGGCTTGCCACTCCTACTGAGAGATCTTTTATTTAGAAACCTATCGAGGTGGGAGATTTTCGAGTGTTTCTTTCTGTCACTAGGTACCGCCAGTTAAAGTTTATCTTTTCTGGCGTACCTATAGGTGTACAAGCTCGATGATGGTTTGTTTACGTTGTTCTCACTTCAGCAGAGTTCTTGACCTTGGCTGGTTGACTACTCCGTACTGATGAGGCCAAGAAGCCTGAAACCGGTATGCGATTGTTAGGTGAACACGACATAAATTGAACATAATCGAGCTTATCAGAAAGAACATTTGGATTCAATGTCCATTGATATTATATGGAAGTATGCATGGATTTTCAGGTGAATATCATTCAACGTTCTGCGTGGTATTTGCCAGAAAGTAGTTGTTTTCACCTGAGATCTACCATTCTCTGGTTCAATTTATATGAATCCTTTATGTGAAAACCGTTTAAATTGATTTTTATTCATTCCACTCACATGGCACTTATCTTTCACTATATGCTAGACGGGCTTGCCAACTCTACTGAGAGGAATCTTTTATTTAGAAACCATCGAGGTGGAGATTTTCAGAGTGTTTTTTGTCACTAAATCCGCCAGTTAAATTTTCTTTCTGGCGTACCTATAGAGTTACAAGCTCGATGATGGTTTGTTTACGTTTGTCTCACTTCACCAAGTTCTGAACCTTGGCTGTTGAATACCGTACTGAATGAGCCAAGAAGCCTGAAACCGGTATGCGGATTGTTAGGTGAACACGACATAAATTAACATAATCGAGCTTATCAGAAAGAAACATTTGATTCAATGTCCATTGATATTATATGGAAGTATGCATGGATTTTCAGGTGAATATCATTCAACGTTCTGCGTGGTATTGCCAGGAAAGTAGTTGTTTTCCCTGAGATCTACCATTCTCTGGTTCAATTTTATATTGAATCCTTTATGTGAAGAAACCGTTTAAATTCGATTTTTCTATTCATTCCACTTCACATGGCACTTATCTTCACTATATGCTAGACGGGCTTGCCATTCCTACTGAGAAGGAATCTTTTATTTAGAAACCTATCGAGGTGGAGATTTTCAGAGTGTTTCTTTCTGTCACTAGGTACCGCCAGTTAAAGTTTATCTTTCTGGCGTACCTATAGGTGTTACAAGCTCGATGATGGTTTGTTTACGTTGTGTCTCACTTCAGCCAGAGTTCTTTGGACCTTTGGCTGGTTGACTCTCCGTACTGATGAGGGCCAAAAGCCTGAAACCGGTATGCGGATTGTTAGGTGAACACGACATAAATTGAACATAATCGAGCTTATCAGAAAGAAACATTTGGATTCAATGTCCATTGATATTATATGGAAGTATGCATGATTTTCAGGTGAATATCATTCAACGTTCTGCGTGGTATTTGCCAGAAAGTAGTTGTTTCACCTGAGATCTACCATTCTCTGGTTCAATTTTATATTGAATCTGAAAACCGTAAATTGATTTTTCTATTCATTCCATTACTGGCAATTCACTATACAGAGGGCTTCCATCTACGAGAAGGAATCTTATTTAAAACCTATGGGTGGAGATTTTCAGAGTGTTTTTCTGTCTAGGTACCCCAGTTAAAGTTTATCTTCTGGCGTACATAGGTTACAACTCATTGGTTGTTTAGTTGTTTCTTCAGCCAGAGTTCTTGACCTTGGCTGGACTACGTACTGATGAGGGCCAAGAAGCCTGAAACCGGTATGGATTGTTAGTGAACGACATAAATTGAAATAATCGAGCTTATCAAAAGAAACATTTGATCAATGTCCATTGATATTATATGAAGTATGATGGATTTTCAGGTGAATATCATCAACGTCTTGGTATTGCAGGAAAGTAGTTGTTTCACCTGAGATCTACCATCTCTGGTTCAATTTTATATTGAATCCTTTATGTGAAGAACCGTTTAAATTCGATTTTTCTATTCATTCCATTCACATGGCACTTATCTTCACTATATGCTAGACGGGTCCACCTACTGAGAAGGAATCTTATTTAGAAACCTATCGAGGTGGAGATTTCGAGGTTTCTTTCTGTCACAGGACCGCCAGTTATTTATCTTCTGGCGTACCATAGGTTTAAAGCTCGATGATGGTTTGTTTGTTGTTCTCATTCAGCCGAGTTCTTTGGACCTTGGCTGGTTGATCTGACGATGAGGCCAAGAAGCCTGAAACCGGTATGCGGATTGTTAGGTGAAACGACAAATTGAAATAATCGAGCTTACGAAAGAAACATTTGGATCAATTCCATTGATATTATATGAAGTATGCATGGATTTTCAGGTGAAATATTCAACGTTCGCGTGGTATTCAGGAAAGAGTTTTTCACCTGAGATCTACCATTCTCTGGTCAATTTTATATTGAACTTTATGTGAGAAAACCGTTTAAATTCGATTTTCTTTCATTCCACTTCACATGCACTTATCTTCACTATATGCTGACGGCGCACCTACTGAGAAGAATCTTTATTTGAAACCTATGGGTGAGATTTTCAGATGTTTTCTGTCACTAGGTACCCCAGTTAAAGTTTATCTTTGGCACCTATAGTAACCGATGATGGTTTGTTTAGTTGTGTCTCACTTCAGCCAGAGTTCTGACCTTGTGGTTGACTCTCCGTACTGATGAGGGCCAAGCCTGAAACCGGTATGGATTGTTAGGTGAACAGACATAAATTGAACATAATCGAGCTTATCAGAAAGAAACATTTGGATTCAATGTCCATTGATATTATATGGAAGTATGCATGGATTTTCAGGTGAATATCATTCAACGTTCTGCGTGGTATTTGCCAGGAAAGTAGTTGTTTTCACCTGAGATCTACCATTCTCTGGTTCAATTTTATATTGAATCCTTTATGTGAAGAAAACCGTTTAAATTCGATTTTTCTATTCAAATTAAGAGACCTTAACTCTTATCTAAGTGGAATATTACGAATTTGAGGTTGAGTTTTTGTCAGTTGATCTGTCAAAACAATCATATGCAAGAAAGTATGGTAACATATCAGTGAATCCGCGACATCGATTCCATCAAATAATATGATGAATGAAAAAATGAAGTTATCGGTCTCATTCTGACTCACCCGTACTATGTTTTCGATTCTTCCAACATTAAAAAATGTTCAGGAGGTTGACACATATTCCGATATGTTGTAAGAAATTAGCATTATGCGATTATTGCACATAGGAAATTATGTCTCTACTAAGGACATATCTTCAGTTTTTCTCTATTATCTCAGAAACCTCATTTTTTAGGCACATGGAATGTTATGACTTTTAGGTTGAGTATCGATGAGCCGAACTGATGTCAAACGCTCATTTGTCCATTCACTTGTCCCAAGAAAATATGAAGGAACATATGACCACATAACATCGTAACTACGCCACTGGTTTACGAAAATGTAGTAATTTGCCCTTTTTATAGAACAGATAATTAACATGTTTTACTTCCAGGAGGAGAAAAAACCCAAAATATAGAAAACAATATTCCGATAAAAAAATTAGACATTTTTTACCAGCACTGAAATATTTCTCCAGCTGTATCTAAACAACAAAATATTTTTTACATTTACCTCTAGTGAATAAGTTGATACGCTTTTAATTTCTGCCAAGAAATCTCGTTTCGCTGTACATGAGCCACGACTTCGTCGAAAATAGATTGAGAAAAGTTCCATTACCAGTAAAAGAAAAACACCATCAACATGCTGCAAACACTGAAGCAATATGCATTAATGTATTAGCTTGCGTGTAGGTGCACTCCGTTATTTCGACTCGAAGCTTTAGCTATCGAGGTTGGTATCAGTGAGTAATCAGTACACACGGAAATCCTTAAGTCTAACAATTTCCATCAACGTGCTGTTACTCATTTCGATGTCTGCGAACTCTTTGATAAAGCTTACTTGAAAGTGCAGACTGCTGAACAAGCGTAAAAGTATTCGCCACCACAGGTGTATATCCTGCTAGAAGATTTTTCACCGAAGGATATCACAAGATGATAAAGATCCTGAAGCTATGCCCAAGACCAGCAGCTTACTGGCATTGACCAAGAAAACCAAGATTAAAACAAAATATTGCCGTTACACTTAATCCAGAAGACATTACACCGATACCTATCTTGAAGAAAGAAAAAGGAACTCGAGGCAAAAAACCTGGAAAAGCAAAGATAATTACCTCCACACCGAATAAGGAAGAACTAGAGACATCTGTAAACTCAATAAAACAGAAAAAAGAGACAATTAAGAGAAACGTGTTTGCAGACGAACCGTCTTCTAGTTCAACTCAACATCGAGGTATAATAAGAAACAGACGCCACGTAATCGTCGTCAGAAAAGAGTTTTATCTTCGTCGAGCTCGGAATCCAAAGGAAGTAGATATTTCTGTCCAGGATTCTTCTGACGGAGAAACATTGCACAACAAACGCACCCTTATCAAGACGCCTTCTGTCTCTTTTGTGATGAAAAATTTTCAGAAAATACTAGTGGAGTAGTTTGGATAATGTGCGTAAGGTGTGGTTGTTGGCACATGAAGAATGAGCCGGGTCTGAAAAGAATCCCTACATTTGCAATTTCTGTAAATAGATGTAAACTTGTTAGAATCATGTTTTATTTTTTATATCTATCCGTGTTTTAGAATATCTTTTGAATTTTTATATCTATGTTTTAGAATATTGTGGGTTTTTTTATATCCCTGTTTTAGAATATATATCTATTATTTCTTTTGTAATATCTATCTCTATATTGGAATATTGTTTTTTGTATTATTTACCAAATAAATACACTTTTATTTTCGTTTCTCTTAATTTTTCATTGCTAAAAACAAATTATATTCTTTATTCTTTAAAAAAACAAAAACTATGGAAAGTAATCAATAACATGACAGGACAAAAAAACAAAAATTCTCTTGTGAATCATACCTATCTTGGAAGAAAACAATACTCTCACCAAAACAGATTTTGAACTAGCAGAAACATTCTCTAATTTTTTTGCCAAAATTGGACCAGAACTGGCGGAAAAGATAAAATACCCACCATCTAGAAGAATATATCCCAACTCCATGTTTTTGACACCAACCACTGAGAAGGAAATATCCAACATAATACAAACTCTCAAAAACAATAAAGCGCCTGGAGTTGATGGTATTACATCCAAAACCCTAAAAGAAATATCTAGAGAAATATCTTTCCCAATGTCATTTGTCATCAACCTCTACTTTGAGGAAGGTATCTGTCCTGAACATAAAATATCTGTTATCAAACCACTTCATGAATCGGGTGATAAACAAAATGTTTCCAATTATAGACCAATATTCTTGATAAATAGCTTTGCAAAAATCTTCGAAAAAGTCATTCAATCTCGACTGGAATAATTTATTATGAATTTTGAGCTGTCAAACAAAAATCAATTTGGATTTCAAAAGTACAAATCCACGGAGGATGCAATTTTAGCCTTGACATCTGAAAAGTATGGAGCCCCCGATAAAACCAAACCTGCATTATGCATTTTCTTAGACCTTGCTGAGGCATTTGACACTGTGGACCATAAACAATTATTAGAAGTAGTATCAAATATGAGCTTTTTGCAAGTTACATCTCTGACCGCCAACAAATTGTAAAAAAGGAGTTGAATGTGGAGTACCACAGGGTACCGTATCAGGCCCTCTATTTTTTATAATTTACCTGAACAGCTTGCTCAACATAAATACCAGCGGAAAAATTTTCAACTTTGCTGACGACACAGCAGTGCTTTATACCGCTGACACAGGGAATGAACTGAAAAAGAAAGCGGAGAAAGACTTCATCAAATTCATAGACTGGTTCAATCACAAATTATTGACTATCAATTTCGAAAAAACGATGACACTTCCACTCTCAAATTATGTAAATGGATTACCCGACTTCGATGTACGAAATATTCCATATGAAAATCAAACTATTGAAATAAAATTCACGGATGAAAGGAAATATTTAGGGGTTACAATAGATAATCACTTGAGGTGGAACTATCACATAGAACAAGTCAGTAGCACACTTCGGACAATGATACATACATTCAAATATCTCGCCAAAGTAATGAAACTGCCTCACTTGAGAATGGTGTATTTTGCCCTTGTTGACTCTAGGATAAGTTAAGGAATATTAGGTTGGGGAGGACTCGCCTCAACATACCTAGATAGGATTAAAATCTTACAAAATTTTCTCCTAAAAATAATTTTGAAAAAAGACCGTACGTTCTCATCAGACATTCTCTATGAAGAAAGCAAGATACCGGATCTACGCCAGATGTATTTTTATAAAATAGCACTTTACTGCCAAAAAAGAAAGAATAAATTCATGCCTGTTTCCCATCCTCATGAAACCAGGTATGAAGCCAATAAAAAGCTCGCTCTATCAAAACCAAATAAAGCTATTGGTCCAAAATGTTACACCTTTCTGGCTCCCAGAGTACTTGATTTTCAAGTCGAAGCTTAGGCAGTTAATTTTGACAGAAAGTAGATAGAAGGTTCATTATATACCTAATATGAAACAATCTGAACGCATAGGATAGGACTCAAAACCTCATATTATTTTAGAATTGATTTTGATGTGTTCATTTGATCGATATTGATGTCTACATAACTCTGAAATATGCACATGTAACGAATACTCTCGCGGACAGCCGCCAGGCTTTGCAACTTGTTACTTGTTCATACACATTTAGGAACTGTTAGACAATGAACTTTGAGGCAAATTCTAAACTTAATATATATTTAGTGAATTTCCATGTGAACCCATTACCAATTACTCTGGTTTCCGAACTATTGTCAATAACCCAACGCAGGCAACCCCTCGGCTTTGCGTTTTTTGCGAATAAGTATTCACTATTTTGAGGTACAGCTACGAAAATATGTTTCAGCAGATAGCCAAATAGGCTTTGCGGCTTCCCTTTGTTTATTTTTCGCTGTGTTTATTGTATATTTAATTATTATTTT
Organism: Gonioctena quinquepunctata; assembly: GCA_018342105.1. NCBI lineage: Eukaryota > Metazoa > Arthropoda > Insecta > Coleoptera > Chrysomelidae > Gonioctena > Gonioctena quinquepunctata. The sequence goes on along the minus strand of JAFIRS010000642.1, from coordinate 81,065 downwards.
CACTAGTGCATAAATAAATATATATTATTATTATTATTATTCTACATTAAATTATTCTATTCCATTCCCTACCATTTTTTGAGTTTCATAAAAATCACCTTTTTAGTAACTGTTTATTTTTACATTTTTTGCTTCATTCAATTATTTCTAAATATGCGGTCTTACTTTAACAACCCCTCAGCTAACCAAAAATTTAGGAATTAATTATATTGTATTTTTTATATTATTAGGTAGGTACTCCACGATCGGCGACTTTTCTCTAATAAATAACAGGTTAGTAATCGTGGTATAATTTCTGGATACTGTTACAGATTTCTGTGAATAAGTATTCGTTGTTTTTATCTATTGTACATATCATCTCAATTAGAAAATTAATATAATTGGGGATATTTCATCAGAAGAAGAGTTGCCGTTTGCTAGGTATATATATATATATATATATATATATATATATATATATATATATATATATATATATATATATATATATATATATATATATATATATATATATATATATATATATATATATATATATATATATATATATATATATATATATATATATATATATATATATATATATATATATATATATATATATATATATATGTGGTGAATTAGTGACTGGCATATTGTATACAAGCTGATTCTATGTGGGGTTGTAGTCAAGTATGGGGCTGATTAGGAAAACTCTTTGGTATCCGTCAAGCTTTCGGCAATCTTTATTGCCTTCCTCAGGACGACTACAATTGTATGGATTACATTATGAAATTATATATTATTTGTCTACTTACTAACGTGAAATTGATGTAAAATTAGCACATTAAATGAACAGAAATTCATGAAAGATGAAATAAATTTTGACAATGACAACTTCTTTTTCAATCAATTCAAAATCAAGGCAGAAAATTTTGATCACAGGGCGATATATCTTTTCTGCTATTCATTTCTAGCAAATAAGTATAGATTTGCGTAAGATTGTTCAAATCAGTTCTTTTATTCATTGATTCCTTATCATTTTTTATGTGAACCATCTCTTGAAATATTCTTTTGTTTTCATTGGTCTCGTTATCTAGAATTTCCGTATTATCATAGTCCATCCGATGATCTCTTTCATTCACATGTTCAGAAAGAGCACATGAATTAACATTACGTTTACATTCGCTCTTATGGGATATGATACGACTGTTACGGGTTCTTGATGTTTGACCGACATATGTTTTAGAACAGTCTCTACACGGTATTCTATAAACAACATTAGATTTTCGTTTATTTTGAATCGAACTTTTCACTTTTGTGAACATATTAGAATTCATTTTTGATTCAACGTATTTTTTATTCGACGATAAATTCTTTAAACAAATTTTTGGAACTCCTATGGGATCAAATATTTCCCCTATTTTGGTAAACTATGTTATGGATGATTTACTCGATAATTATGTTTCTCAAGTGAACTTTAACATTCCTTTTATCAAACGTTTCATAGATGATTTGATTTTATCTGTACCATATGATAGTATTGGAGAGATTCTATCCATCTTCAATTCTTATGACAGCAATATCCAATTCACTTCAGAAAAAGAAATACAAAACAGTATACCATTCTTAGATATGAGTCTAATCAGAACCGAACAAAATACCATTATTACAAAATGGTACAGAAAAACAATATGGAGTAATAGACTTATCAACTACTATTCATACCATCCACAATAAATGAAAATCAATTTGATAAATAGCTATGAAAACTAGATTCGAAAGAATCACTCATATCAATTTACAACAAAAATGTCTATTCGAATTTCAGAAAATATTACTAGAAAATTCCTATCCAAAAAATCTCATCAGTAAATTGCTTTTTAACCAAAGAAACTCTTTAGTCCCTTCAATATCCGAACAAAATCTCAGAACAGAAGAACTGGGAACATCTATATTTAGATCTCTTCCCCATATCCAAGAACTCACTCCAAAACTAACAAATTTATTAAAAAATGAAAATGTCAAAATCGCGAAGAAAAATGTTAAAACCATATCAAAATTACACACAAAAGTGAAAAGTTCGATTCAAAATAAACAAAAATCTGATGTTGTTTATAGAATACCGTGTAGAGACTGTTCTAAAACATATGTCGGTCAAACATCAAGAACCCTTAACAGTCGTATCATATCCCATAAGAGCGACTGTAAACGTAATGTCAATTCATGTGCTTTTTCTGAACATGTAAATCGGATGGACTATGATAATATGGAAATTCTAGATAACGAGACCAATGAAAACAAAAGAATATTTCTAGAGATGGTTCACATAAAAAATGATAAGGAATCAATGAATAAAAGAATTGATTTGAACAATCTTACGCAAATCTATACTTATTTGCTAGAAAAGAATAGCAGAAAAGATATATCGCCCTGTGATCAAAATTTTCCGCCTTGATTTTGAATTGATTAAAAAAGAAGTTGTCATTGTCAAAATTTATTTCATCTTTCATGAATTTCTGTTCATTTAATGTGCTAATTTCACATCAATCTCACGTTAGTAAGTAGACAAATAATATATAATTTCATAATGTAATCCATACAATTGTAGTCGTCCTGAGGAAGGCAATAAAGATTGCCGAAAGCTTGACGGATACCAAAGAGTTTTCCTAATCAGCCCCATACTTGACTGCAACCCCACATAGAATCAATATATATATATATATATATATATATATATATATATATATATATATATATTTATATAAAATATCCCCTACATTCGAATTGAAGGAAATTTTACATGACATCAAAAACAAAAACTCAGCGGGTATTGATGAAATCTCCGCAAAAATATTATTAAATCTTCCTGATACAGCCTTAAAAGTACTAGCTGAATATATCAACAAGTCTTTTGAACTTGGCAAATTCCCACCATGCCTCAAGTCAGCAATAATAATCCCAATATATAAAGGAGGCGCATCTGAAGATCCTAGCAATTTTAGACCGATCTCTCTACTTTCAACGTTATCTAAAATAATAGAAAAGCTTGTAAAAAAACGGATTGTAACATTTCTAAACCTCAATAATATATTGTCAGATTCTCAGTTTGGATTTCAGAGCAACAAGGGCACAAATGATGCCATATTCTCATTCCTGGAACATATTTACACCAATCTGAACAGCAGTGAGGCAGTTGCGGCAGTGTTCTGCGACTTGACAAAAGCCTTTGATTGCGTTAATCATAGAATACTTCTGGACAGCTGCATCACTACGGTTTTAGAGGAGTATGTCTTGACTGGATTAAATCCTATCTAGACGACAGGAAACAGATAGTAAAGTCAAATGGGAATTGGTCAGACATCAAGGATATGTCGAGGGGAGTCCCACAAGGATCTGTCCTTGGTCCAATTCTCTTCCTCCTATACCTTAATGACCTGGCCGATATTCCCAGTCAAGGAAAGTTCACCACTTTGCGGATGACACTACCATACTCTGGCACGGAAAATGTTACAACAACATGAAAGATATTATAAATAGAGACCTGGAAATGATTCAAAAGTGGTGCGATGCAAATTTTTTATGCTTCAACCACAAGAAAACTAAAATAATGGGATTTAACTTTGATTGCCAGAATCTAAACTTGAACAGACAAACTTTAGAATACAAAGAAACAACTAAATTCCTAGGAATAACTTTGGATGAGGAACTAAAGTTTGACCAACATGTCCTAGCTTTAACAAAAAAAATGGCATCGGGATGCTTCGCCCTGAGAGTGGTCACAAACGAGTTAAGCGCAGCAACAGCAAAAATGGTCTATCACTCAATGACAGAATCCCATATGAGATATGGTATAGCCTCCTGGGGTTATTGTAGCCAACAGCTCCTCCATTCAGTGTTTGTGCTACAAAAAAGAGCAGTAAGATATCTAGCCAAAGTGGGTCCACGTGAGCCATGCAAACCATTATTTTTGAGAAAGGAAATTCTTACACTGACCTGCTTGTTCATATTGGAAACGGCATGCTTGATGCATAAAAAATATATGACAGAGTCTACAACGCAAACTTACCATGCGACCCGTCAAATAACAGAAAGGAAAATAGCTCTACCCATTCCAAAGTCCACTCTAACTAAATGCTCTCTGTTCTACGAGAGTAAAAAAATATATAATCACATACCCACTGAACTAAGGACAATCCAAGATCATAAAATATTTAGAAAACTTTTAAAACAGGCTCTGTTAAAAAAAACATTTTACGATACGAAAGAATTTTTTAATGAAACCCTGACATAACCTTATTATACATGACTAAGAGTTTTCTCATTATAGACTATGACAATTGCTCACCTCTATTTTTAATCTGTAATGTTATAAAGATGTACCGTTCTTTTGAACGTTTGTTAGACAACGGGTTCTCTGAATTGATCCATAAATTACTAAATTTTTTACCTCATACATTATCTGTTATTACATATATAGGTGCTTACTAATATTTTTTAACTTTATGTCATATTTGCGAAACTGTTTAAATTGCTATTTATTTGTTAGTATTTAGTTAATTCTACAAGCTTTGTCAATAAGAATTTGTTTCTTCGACAATAAAGTATATTTCTCTCTCTCTCTCTCATTCTTCTTTTTGGCTGATGATGGACCTATATATGTCAGAAACGTACTATCTCTATCGAGGTGACAATAAACATATTCTACAAGAGTTTTCTAGGAATATTCTGTATCACACTTCCAGACACGATGGACTTCTTTATGGAGTACCACAAGGAATAGTGCTGGGACCAATACTGTTCTCATTATATATGAACGGTTTCAAGAGTCAAGGCAGGAGTCATTAGCTTTGCTGATGATACTGCCATAAGGAAGAAAGCGAGAATTCGAAATTTAGATCTCCTAAATATCAATATAAATGATGTAGCGATCCCAAAAACGGAATGCACAAAGAATCTAGGACTCTATATGGACTCATCGCTCAAATATGACCAACACGTCAATATTGTCATAAAAAGGGCTTTTTGTAATTTGAAGTTGATCTATTCAAATAGGAAAATACTTGATAAAAATAGTAAAATAATTTTATGCGAGGCACTTGTTCTCAGTCATCTTAATTATGCCGACGTAATCTATGGTCATGCTATATCGAAGTCGAACTTGCATCGGCTACAACTCGTTCAGAATTCATGTGTTCGACTTATTTGTGGTTTGAGTAGAAGACATCACATAAGCCAACATCTGAACGACATTGGGTGGCTGAATATGGAAAATCGAATAATTCTTCACTGTTGCAGTTTATATCACAAATTAATCATAACTGAGAAACCGGCATATCTTTTCGATAAAATTTCCTTTAGAACAGACGCTCATCATCTGAACATTCGTTTCAAATCACGTTTAACCCCTCCTCGCCACTACACAGCCTCATTTCAGTCGTCCTTCAGTTATATGATAACCAGGCTTTACAATAGGATTCCCGACGAAATGAAACAAACCAAACTACCAGAGTTCAAAAAAAAACTGAAACAAAAACTTTTTGATGGCTTTATACATTTTTGAACTATCTTTCCACTTGATTTGTTAATTTCATTTCCCTAAATTACATTTAGCTTACTTACCATTTACCATAGTTGATAATTTGTTTTTGTATAAAGTAATGTTTACGTTTTTATTTCTCTTTTTCCCTTTAAGGTTGAGTGTAAGAGAATGCTTGTTTATACTCTCATGTACGAGCAAGCGTTAACTCTGCCTTTTGGCTGTAGGATTACTGAATTGTAACAACCTAGATGTAACCTCTCTAAAGCCAATAAAATCATTTATTATTATTATTATTATTATAACTTACACAGTCAAAGTAGAGCTAGACCTAGCTACCGTGAAGGATTGATTCGACTATAAATTACTATCGATCAACTTCAAAAAAACGTTTAACCTACCATTTCCTAATTTCAAATCAATTTAAATTTCACTTCCATAAAAAAAAAAAAACAATTAAAGTTCTTCGGAATTAAACTGGGCAGACACCTAAGATGGGATCTAAATGTTGATTTCATCTTGAAAAAATTACGTATGGTACCGTACAAATGCAGCCAACTTACAGATATTCTTGACCGCAAACAAACAAAAAATCATATAGGTACTTCAGTCTAGCTGAAAGCCACACCTCTCATGGAATCCTGGGATGGGGAGGAGTATCAAAAACATACTTATGTCCTCTTGAAGTTATCTCAAAAAAAGATGCAGAAAAAAGTAGGTACCCAAGTGAATCATTATATTGTGAATCTGAAATCCTAGATGTCAGACAACTCCTATATAAAAATATCAATATACGACAATATTATGAAAAAAATACATTAATCATATTTACCTACCCATGAATCTAATACCAGGCAACATCTGAAATTTATTTGTCCTACAATGTACAAATCGGTTGGACAAAAAAGCTACACATACTTGGGACCGAAACTATTCAATACTATTCCAGTGAGCATACAAAATGAATGCCATACAAAAGTTTTAAAAAAAACTATTCACCAGACGAAGAGTTGCCGTTTGCTAGGTGGATATATATAAAAAATATGCCCTACATTCCAGAATGCTAGTCCTCTCCTTCTTTTTGGCTGATGATGGACCTAATATATGTCAGAAACGTACTATCTCTATTCGAGGTGACATAATCTACAAGAGTTTTGTAGGAACATTATGTACCACACTTCCAGACACGATGGACTTTTTTCATTAATTTCAGTAGTTGAAAAGCTTAAAAAACTATGACTTTACTTGTCCATTAGGTGTATTAAAAGAAACCCTTCCCCAATACAATCAAGATTCAATTCAGACACATGCCATCTCCTCTTATTTGTTTCGAACATTGGAAGCTCACATCTAAATATAGTTCTAAAATTGAGCAAAGCATCGCTCGAGACGCCGAGCAAGATATCAACATTCATTTAATATTTCATAACATAAAAAGACCTGAAAAAGCAAAAGAATTCAAAAATCAGTTACACCAAGAGCGTAAACCCCTCCTTTTCCGTGGTACGTATCGAATGAAAAATCACTAGAAACGCCTCCATAATCCCTACTACCCAATCGTAGCAGGACAGAATCCGCCATCTTGCATGGGGTATGACGGGGTGCTGCAGCAGCGCGGTAGCGGTAGGACGACGAACTTCACACAGCTTTCTTCGCTGATCACAGTGGACACACAATTAAGTTCGTCTCTCTCGGAAAATTCACGTAAATCGATGAGAAAATCGATTGAAAAAAATTGTTCAGTGTAAACTATGTGTAGTATTGTCTAGTCTATCAGTGTTGATAATACTTCGGTTGCTCGAGCCTAGCGCGAATAAACCATCGACTGTTATTGCTCAGATAGCTGTCAGAGCTCATCTATTACCAGAAAAAGTGGAGTTTTTGTGAAACGAGTTCCGGAGAACTGTCGAGTGATTTTTTTAGGAAACTGTTGGAGAAAACTGTGCAAAGTGTCGGGGCAGGAAGATTACCTGTTTGGAACTGGTCCTCAAAAATCAGGTATTTCATTCCGTGATGTGAGATCTGCATGAAATATTTGCTACTGGGTGCGGATGCATCTACAGTGCTGTCCATAAGTATGGAATAAATTCATTTTTAGCGTTATTATGTATTTGTTTGAAAAAACCCGAAACAGGTCGATTTATATTGTCAATTTGGCAATTTACATTATGAAAATATTACCCGCTTCTTGCACCCTCTCTGAATTATGAGCACCCCCTCAAAAATGTTAAAGAGTAGGGGGGTTGTGTGGCACCTCGTTCGAAAGGGACTTTTATTCTCTGTCCAGCAATATTGAGGTTTACAAAGTTTGTGCAATCATAACTGGAATTTTTTTTTTCGAAAATATATAATAATTTTGATACTTTACGTAGAATGAAGGAAATAATTTTCAATTTATTTTACAATTGAATTAAATGTTCAAAATGACCACCATTCGCTTCTTGACAATAAGCAGGTAGATCTTGGAATTATCCCTACAAAAGGTTGTACGGGTTATGTTATCAATATCTTCCGATATCCTTACTTTTTAATCTGCCATATTGTCTGGTCTATTGAAATATATCTACTTTTGAGTTCAAATAACCCCAAAAGAAATGATCAGGTATTTCTTATCTGTTTTGCTAAACATCAGGAAAAAGTCGTTCAAGGCACCAAAAAATTATTCACAAAACCCACATAAATAATTTAATGTCAATCTAGTAGAATACTGTTATTTTGATATTTATAATTTGCTGGCACACGTCAGTGTAGATAGGTATTGAAAAATGTGTATTTGATTTAACTATGGCTCATTTATCCGTCAAAGAATATACATTTTAATTATGATTGGATGCGCTAATAAAACAAGAAGTTTGTGAAATGTTTAATAATAAATACCCTGGTCAACACAGTCTACTGTTAGCAAAATAGAAACAAAATTTCGTGAAACTGAACATGTAAAAACTATTCAAAAACCAGGTCGAAATGTTAAATTGGATGAGGAAAAAAGTTGGATGTACTACTAGCGATTGAGGAAAATCCGCATATGGCAAGTAGACAACTTGCCGCCGACAATGAAGTAAGTAAATCATCGATATTGAGAGCTTTACATAACGAAAAATACCATCCTTATAAAGTTCAGTTGCTTCAGGAGTTAAATGAGAATGATCCTGATAGAAAGCAACAATTCTGTGAACTGATGATGGACAAAACGGAAGCAGATTTGCAGTTCATAAACAAAATTGTTTCTTCTGATGAAGCTACTTTGCATTTAAATGGAACGGTTAATAGACAAAACTGTAGATATTGCAGCGGAGAAAATCCTCATTGGATGTGTGAGGCTCACACACAATATCCTAAAAAAGTGAACGTTTGGGCTGGTATCATTACCCACAAAACTTTTTTGAAGGCACAGTTAATGGTGAGGTTTATCTAGATGTTCTGATGAACTTTCCACAGCCTACATTAAAAATACTTTTTCCTGATGTTAATGATTCAAATGCAATAGATAGATCAATTTGGTTACAACAAGACGGAGCTCCACCGCATTACAAACGTATTGTTAGAGATTATTTGAACGAAGTTTTCCCAATAGATGGATTAGAAAACGTGGAACGATTGAATGGCCGCCTAGATCCCCCCATTTGACTCCTCTCGATTACTTCTTATGGGGTTATTTGAAATCAAAAGTATATTTCAATAGACCAGACAATATCTGCTTGCTTTGCTTGTTTTGTATGGTTTATCCAAAATACTGGATAATATACCAGTAAACGGGGGCTATAGCCACAACTTCGACCCCCCTTCAGTGGGCAAACGGGATTGTCTCACTCGAAATGATACCATGAATGCCCAAAACTTTCACAACAACAATTAATAACTTTGCGATGCACGTGGAACGGCTGTACAAAAACTAACATTAACCTGACTTTCTGCCCGCGTGGTAGACGTCTATCCACCACGTCACCAGAAAGTCGAATCCAGACAATATTTCAGATTTAAAGGTAAGGATAACGGAAGAAATTAACAACATAACCCCCGAGATCCTACAAAATGTTCTACGAGAATTCCAAGATCGACTTGCTTATTGTCGAGAAGTGAATGGTGGTCATTTTGAACATTTAATTTAATTGTAAAATAAATTGAAAAATACTTCCTAAACATTATGTGACATTATTTCTTTCATTCTACGTAAAGTATCAAAATTTTACATTTTCAAAATGAATTTTTTCAGATTTGTTGAAAATATAAACAGGATGTTCATAAAATCAGATGTGGAATCATCTGCGACTGAAAGATAAACTTTAGTCACTATCTTCCATCGTCAAGATAACCTCTTGTGGGGTATTCATGTTGAAAAGGGAAACATTCTCAATTGAATATTGATAGAAAATAGAGTTTCGTCGACAAAAATGTATTGAAGACCTAGTGAATGCGATGTCTCTCCTGCGTCAATGTTACGAATGATTTCTGGTGAGTACTCTCTTTTGGAAAACATTCTCCTTTGCCTCATTCATCTTTATGAGTTCTTAATTGAGACTGGAATAGAAAATCAAATAACTATCTGAATGAAAATGCAAATTTTCAATTTTAGATTTTTTCTTTTGAGTTAGGGCCTTTCGAGGGGCCATTTTAGAATATCTATCAGATGTAATTCAATGTCCAGCGTGGCTTTAGCCGGGGAAGTAGTTGTTTTCTGTTAGACATTCACAAAAAATAACTTCATTTTAATCGTGGATTTTTCAATTCACAAAAAAATATTTCTATCCATATTCAATTGAGAATGTTTCCCTTTTCAACATGAATACCCCACAAGAGGTTATCTTGACGATGGAAGATAGTGACTAAAGTTTATCTTTCAGTCGCAGATGATTGCACATCTGATTTTATGAACATCCTGTTTATATTTTCAACAAATCAGTCTATCATACCCCATGACAGATTTTAATGTCAGAAAACACTAATTTCAAAGTGTCTCTCCAAAAGAAATGATTCTAACTTTTTCCATCTTTGCAAAGTGAGATTGCTTCTTGAAAATGTGTTTCCCATTTCTTCCGGTCTTCCTAATGATCGTGGAAGCGTGAAATAGATTTTCGTCGACAAAAATGTATTGAAGACCTAGTGAATGCGATGTCTCTCCTGCGTCAATGTTACGAATGATTTCTGGTGAGTACTCTCTTTCGGAAAACATTCTCCTTTGCCTCATTCATCTTTATGAGTTCTTAATAAAGACTGGAATAGAAAATCAAATAACTATCTGAATGAAAATGCAAATTTTCAATTTCAGATTTTTTCTTTTGAGTTAGGGCCTTTTTAGAATATCTATCAGATGTAGTTCAATGTCCAGCGTGGCTTTAGCCGGGGAAGTAGTTGTTTTCTGTTAGACATTCACAAAAAATAACTTCATTTTAATCGTGGATTTTTCAATTCACAAAAAAAATCTTTCTATCGATATTCAATTGAGAATGTTTCCCTTTTCAACATGAATTTTTTCAGTTATGATTGCACCAAATTTGAAAAATTCAATAATGCTGAACAGAGAATGAAAATCCCTTTCGAACATGGTCCCCCCTTCTCATAAAATTTTTTTGAGGGGGTGCTCGTAATTCATAGGGGGCGCAAGAAGGGAGTAATATTTTCATACTGTAAATTGTCAAATTGACAATAGAAATAGACCTATTTCAGGTTTTTTTAAACAAATACATAATAACGCTAAAAATGAATTTATTCCGCACTGTATACAGGGTGTCACAGTTTCAGGGAGTCATCTAGAAAATATTACTTGTCGTGTTTATTATAAAGAAAATATCCATTATGATTCGGTTAAGTTTTCGTATTGATTCCAAGAAATTCCAAAATCTTAGAATTTCTTGAATTCTGTGATTTATTGGCGGGCATATCATTTGAATTATTTCATTAGTACCGTATGTTCTCGGCTTATATTTACTTACCCCCTCCTGTATTATCACCCTGTGAGTGATGATCCGAAAATAAATCCTTTATGTATGGATATTCTCCGCAAAAATACTTAGTTTTAAGTTGTAATGAAAAAATATCGAAGAAAAAATAATTTGCCGCGTGGATGTTGATGTTTTTTCGCGTGCAAATCGGGTTCGATAAACCTGAAATATTGTTGCTCTGCAAATCCACAGACGTATTCCTACAGGGTACGATTTAGTTTTTTTATATTCAGCTCATTTTTCTTGATATTTCCGATGTGGGCAAAGAGATTAGAATTGGGTTCTCACATCCGATTCAAATGATAATAATAATAAAATTGTAATTCTTCTTACGATCTTTCAAATGATGACTGCAGAGTTGTTATTTTGGAATTTAGCTCTTAGATTAAGGAAAACTATATTCCTTGAAAGCGAATGTTTCGTCAATTTATTTTTACATCATCAGGGCACTGTAAGATAAAAGGGGTGTTACAATTTATAAACAGAAAGGAGGAAAAATATACATATTGAACAATATGATCCCTCTTTTTTTTATGGAAAATTTATATAAAATAACCTTGTTAAAATTTTTCTAGAGACAAATACTTAACATGGTTGGGGTGACTAACAATGAATAGTGCAGCCCTGTTTTCATTGAGGACAATTCGAAACAATCGAAATATTATCTAATTAAAAACAATTATCCGACCACAATGATTAACAGAATTCAAAACAGTAGTCGTACCAGAACTGTCAAAGAGGACAATCAATTAGAAAATAAAAAATATTTCAAGATACCATATATGTACAATTTCTCTCTGAAAAATCAGGTACTATTCTAGAAGATTCTACTTCAGATATAAAGGTAACTTTCAAAAATGAAAACACACTGAGAAAACACTTTTTTAGTAAGATAAAAGAAAAAACCCCTCCGGAATGTAGATCAAATGACATATACAAAATTTATTCAACTCTCACTCTATGTTTTTGCAACCTTTTAGCGAAATTGAACTCTTTAATAAAAAAAACCGGGGAAAATACCGGCTGCAATGAAAAAAAATTACACATAATTACGAAACAATTAACTTACCTAGTGAATATGTCATTTGAATAAGGGGCTTTTCCCTCAAAGTTGAAACGGGGAAGGTTACTCCTATTAAAAAAAAAATAGTTTCGAAAATTTTAGGCCTATCACTGTACCAAAAATTTTGTCAAATATTTTTGAATTTTTTTTTTGAGAACGAATGTCGGCTTTATTGCATTTTTATAATACACTTGTCAATTTTCTTAATGATGGCGAAGGCCCTGCTGCAGTTTTATGTGACTTAAGCAAGGTTTTTGACTGCGTTAATCATCTAAAATTACTAGATATTATAGAATCTTACGTCATAACTCGTTGAAAACTTTTCTTGAAAATCGAAGTCAATGCGTTGCTTTGAAATTTGAACATAATTATTTGATATCACTAGTGACATCAGAAATAGGATCGGTATATATGGGTGTTCCTCAGAGGTCCGTACTGCGACCGATTCTCTTTTTGTTATACATCAATAGATTTGAAGCTAATATACTCCACTTAGATTTTGTTGCATATGCGGACGATACCTATATCCATCTTAAAGTCATCGACAAACATTATTATTAAAACAAGAATCCGAGAAATTACTGGCCGTCGCTTGCAAATTTTTTAATAACCACGATCCATATTTCAACGCTAAAAAAACCCAGGTAATTCGTTTTCATAACTATAAACAGCCATCAGTTGAATTACAACTGGATTTCAATAATGCAGTCTGGATCGATACTGATACAGTTGAATTTCTTGGAATTCACTTTGATAAACACGTCAACTGGGTGTCACCCTGTGAGGGTCCAATTTCAAAGTTACACTTATCCTATTACATTTTCAAGAACCCAAAAACAGTGCTAGATGTTGATCAGCTCGTAAATATCTATTATCCACAAATTGAATCGCGTCTTCGATATGGAATCTGCTTGTGGGGCCTCTCTACCAAGTCAAAAGATGTATTTATTGCACAAAAGGCAATTTTGAGGTGCATTTTTACCATCCCTTGTAGAGAAACCTGCGAACAAACTTTGAAATCCAGGAATATTTTGACTCTCGCTAGTTTGTTCATATTTGAGATTGCATGTCATATTTATTGCAACATAATCTCTTTCAAGCTCAATAAAGACATTCATAAGATGAATACACGCCAGAAAGTCTTAATTCTTACACAAATTGGAAAATACAAGATAACCCAAAATACACCTAACTATATAGGACCACGTATTTTTAATCACTTATCCAAACACATCAAATCAAGTTTAACACTCAAAATGTTTAAAAACGTTTTTGGTGCAGAATAGTTTTCATACTGTGCAAGATTTCCTGAACTGTCCGGTACAGTAATATTTCTTTTTATTGTTTTTCGTTTCTGTGTTATAGTATGTGTATGTATTTTTTAAGAATTTTGACGTTTCCGACACTATGTTATTATTGTCTTGAGGAAAATAAAGTCAATTTGAAATTGCCTTGACTGCGAAAAAAGTTATGTAGGTCAGACCAAAAGGTACTCAAAAACACGCCTCAAAGAACACCACCTACTTCACACCTACTTCATTAGTTGAGCATTTGTATATCAACCGAACATCAATTTGATCTGATAAACACGACAATATTAGGTTATGAAACGTCTTTATTCAAAAGAAATATCTCTGAAATGATAAAAAACGACAACCATAGAAAACCTGGAAAACTTAAACACCGCGTATTTCAATCTAATATCAAGAATATAAAGAAAAAACTGAGGCCTGTTTGAAGAAAGTTTATTGTTTTTATTTTCCTTGCTATTTAAAACGTACAATCCTGACATTGGATCAGTTCCACTTTGAATACACATTAGATGGTCATTATTTTATTCAAATTTCAAAGTGTTTCAGTGGTTGTGTTTGTTGTCTTTAGCTAATTTTATATGTACATTTTTCGATACAGAGACCTATTATGGTTGAACACCGTTCATTTAACACGAAAAACTCTTCTTATGTATGTGAAATAATTTTTCGTAACAAATTTAAAAAAAATTATCTCTTTCTCTCTATCTTTCGTTTTATGTAACACTATTCATTGTTAGTCACCTCAACCATGATCAGTAGTTTCTAGAAAAATTATATTATATGAATTTTTAATTAAAAAAAAGAGGGATGATATTGTTTTATATGTATAGTTTTCCTTCTTTCTGTTTGTACATTGTAACACCCCTCTTATCTCACACTGCTCTGATAATGTCAAAATAAATTGACGAAACGTTGGCTTTCAAGAAACATAGTTTTCTTCAATATAAGACCTAAATCCCAAAATAACAACACTGCAGTCAATAATAATAGTATTTATTCACCATAAAAAGTGTTTACAATAATAGATAACAATAATTTATATAGATAGATATATAATTCTATTTGTTCCAGGTACAGGTACAGGTACAGTACAGTACAATTAACTCCTAGGAGTGTAGAACATGTCAGTCATTAAAATACAATGTTGTCATATATACTTCATCAGATCGCTCGACTAAATACAGCACATGTAATCATTAAAATATAAGTACATCATGAAAGTTCACATTCCATCTTATCTATAAGAAATTCTTGTGTGTGTTATAATATGGCTTTTCTAACAAGTAATTTTTCAGGCATTTTTTAAAAGTAGGGAGCTTTCTGAAGGTATCAGGAAACTTATTGTAAATATTTATAATGCTGTAATTTACATTCTTTTGTATATAGGTATATTTACATTTCTCATTTTTTAGATCGTGTTTTGTTCAAGTATTGTATTCATGATCTTTTTCAGAGTTACTGAAGGATTCTTTTTAGTTTTCAGTTACGAATATTACAACTTCATATATATAGAGGTTTAGTATTTTTTTGCAGAAGCATCATTGCTGCATTTCAATATTATTTCTCCATTTGAAATGTTTTGTAGTTCTCTTATTCCTACTGATAATTCCCCAGGGTTATTCACCTTTTTAAGATCTGCCATTGTTTTATTATTATCCTGTTGATTTTCTGGTACTATTATGAGAATTTTGGAAAGGGTTTGAGTTGTTGTTGATTGGTTTCCGTAGGTAGTATTGTTTTCCTTTTTGATTGACTTCTTGATTCCACCAAAGTAAAATTTTCCTCTTCCAAATCTGCCTCTTTTTCTGGATCACCCTGTATTTCATTTGTTGTTTGCAAGGTCAATGATCTCTGTTTCAATTTGCCTCTCTGTGTTTTTTGTGATGGGCTCCATCCACCTGTCCTTATCAGTGTTTAGGTTTTTTTGCCGCTTTTTATTTTATTTATCGTTTCAGATAGCTCCTTTACTTTTTCATCCAGCAATAACTTATTTTCCAATAAAATTGCATATTTCGCGTCTTTTTCATCTATAATTGTTTTAAGTAGCTTATTTTTTCTTCACATCCTTGTATCATTTTGTATCGTACTAACTTCGTTTTCTTCTTGAGATACTTTGTTTTCTTCACCATTTTGTTGTTTCACATTGTCTTCACTGCATATAATTCTGATTTCATGAATATATTCAACTTTTTTCTGTCCACACAACTTTTATGATATGCTTTACCGCATTTTACACAAATTGCAACTTGCACTGACTTGGTTTTACAGCATTCAAAGGTTTTTGGTAGCTTTTTACTGATGAGCTCTTCACTGACTTTCACACCGTCAGCTATCTTGAATAGCTATACTCTTCTATATGAATACAAAATGCACACAATGAAAATATTGAGGCGGTAAATGAAAGAAATTTAGCCCTAAAAAGTAAACTTGAGCAAGGGCATACCTGACATTTCATAAACACTCAAAATTGTTTTTTTTTAACTAATATATCAAGGATAATACATATATTGCTTCATTATGGATTAACCATGTATAAACAAACACACACTATCGAATATAATTTGTATGCAACTCAAGTTATTAAATGTGTAGTGTTTCGGGTAAGATTTTTTTGTAAATAAGTCTAAAGTAGGGATTTTTTGTTGTAATCAATTCGCTCAATAAAAGATGCGGAATCGTCAACAACCATTTGTTTATTCACGATTTGAACAAATTCAGTGAGTTAATATTTTTGATTACTTGTGGTAACTCGTTGAATATTTTTGGTCCTAAATAGGTGAAACATCTTGGTCCTATTGCATTCTGAGCTCTGGGTACCGTAATAGCATTGTTTCTATATCTTGTACGATATGTGTGTTCGATAGGTTTCCAAAATTGTCTATCTCTGTATTGTTTCAGTAATAGAATATTGGCATAAAGTTGATGTAGAAAGAAAGTTTCTGTCTCTTCATAAATCATTTGAATAGGGTAGTTTCTGGGTTTTTTGTAGATTATTTTTAATATATATTTTTGAATTTTTTGTAGATGACTGATTTGAGTACTTGATGTGGCTCCCCACGCAACCATTCCATGTGTTAGGTGTGACTCCACTAATGAGTAATAAATAATTTTGATATATCTATAGTTGAGAATATTTTAGAGATGTTTGAACAAGTAGATTATAAAACGTAGTTTTTTTATAATGTAATTTATGTGTACGACACATTTCAAATAAAGATCAATATGTATTCCTAGATATTTCATGCTATGTCTCGACTCTATCGAAAGTTTGTTATCATTGTCACTATTGATTACTATATCTTTGAATATTGGCATTTTACTCTTGTTAGGGAAAAAATTTTAAAATTTAGTTGAAATAGTTAATATATCTGAATCTTCTCAACAATACCCTTGAGTTCCCAACATGAATTTAAAAAATATTATATATATATATATATATATATATATATATATATATATATATATATAAAATATCATATACCTGCTGTCTAAATGTTTTTGGGAAGCAACAGAAGATTCTTCTGCACTTTTTGTGTTTTTTCTTGCCTGTAAGTGAAAATAATCAGGGACAAATCTAAAAGTCCAAATTAGTTGATTTCTCCCAAAACGTCAATACGTTTTTTGACCTTTGAATGGGTATGGGAATGTAGAAATTTCAAACTTTTCGGTAATGTACCACAATAAGACGTTTTGCCTAGATTATTCACAAGCAGAAATATATCAAATATCAACTGAAAATGTACCTCCTCAACGTTTCCAGACCTCTTGAATTATTCGTAATCGAAGATAATTTGTATATTTTTCTGACAATTAATTGACAAAATCTGACATTTATGTATACTTACCCAGTATATGTTCATTCAAGATATTTCATTTGGTACTGAATTCCTTAAGCTCAACTTTATTTTTCAGTAGGGTTATCCATATTCTATCCATTTAGAGAGATCAGGTCCCAATGTTTTAATTTCCTTCCAATTGAAAGACTAGTGATCCAATATAAACGTATATATTCAGAAGGCTGGCTGGGATTTGGATGGATTTGGTTGAAGATAAACAATTGTTTCCTTGCCAACGTTTCAAATTTTATTAAATTCATCTTCAGGGCTCTGTAATACTGAGATTTTTAAAGTTGAATATGTTTAGAAACAGAAAATAACAAGTAATGGAACATTTCCAGTGGATTGAAATATTTAAAAAGGGGGACTTACCAAAAATACATAGCTACCTAAACAGACTTAACATACTTGAGTGATAGGAAACAATATGTCAGAATACTTCTAGTACATATAAAACCATAGAGTATGGAGTACCCCAAGGAACAGTGCTGGAACCAATACTGTTTTCATCATATATGAACGGTTTCAAGAGTCAAGGCAGTGTCATTAGTTTTGCTGATGATGCTGATGATAACTTACACAGCCAAAGTAGAGCTAGACCTAGCTACCGTGAAGGTTTGGTTCGACTATAAATTACTATCGATCAACTTCAAAAAAACGTTTAACTTTCCATGTTCTAATTTTAAATCGACTTTACCGAAATTCTCATAATACAAAATAACTTCAAAATACCACTTTGCAACACATATAAAGTACCTCGGAATGAAACTGGACAGACACCTAAGATGAGATCTGAATGTTGATTTCATCTTGAAAAAATTGCGTATGGTACTGTACAAATTCAGACTTACAGATACTCTTGAACGCAAACAAAAATAATCATATACTTTAGTCTAGCAGAGAGCCACATCTCTTATGAAATCCTGGGATGGAGAGAAGTATCAAAAACATACTTACGTCCTCTTGAAGTTATCTCAAAAAAATAATTTTTAGATTAATCATGCAGAAGAAAGCTGAGTACTCAAGTAAATCATTATATTGTGAATCTAAAATCCTAGATGTAAGACAATTCCTATATAAAAATATCAATATACGACAAAACTCCGAAAAAATACATTAATCACATTTACCCATGAATATAATACCAGGCAACATCTGAAATACGTTTGTCCTACAATGTACAAATCGGTAGGACAAAAAAGCTACACATACTTGGGACCGAAACTATTTAATACTCTTCCAGTGAGCATACAAAATGAAAGCCATTCGAAAATTAAAAAAAAAACCATGCCTTCATATCACCATTCTCCCAAAAACATACGTCCATAATTTAATAGATTGAAAAAAAAAAACAGAGCATACCCCTTGTCAATTTTTAATTGTCTTATTACCACTGTTTAGTATCCATATCTTACCAGTGTTTTATCTTTGAACTTATTGTTTCATCCCATTATCATTGTACCTTATCTTTACACCAATGGTTTTATATTTACATCTATGATTTTATCGTTATAGTTATGTGTATTCTTATTTCTATTATATATTATTCATTGTTATATTTACTATTACATATTACTATTATCATATTCATTACTCATTGCTATTCTTATACTTATTACTATTTTTATATTTATGACTATTTTAGAATCCGATTTGTAAAATTCTTCTGGATTGACCATTTATTGTTCCATTTGATTTTCATTGTATATTGTAATTTTCTGGAGCAATAAAAATGATTGAAATGAAACAGACAGATATACGAAAATTAATTTCACCGGACAACAGCTTCCACATAGTAGACCAGCGAATACTGCGATAAAATGAAAAAATATCCGTGAAACATAGTTTATTAAATCAATGGGGAAAAATCAATTGTGGTAAAAAAATTATGATAACAAATTATTTCGGAATCGTAATTATTAAGTTGAAATAGGATGTGCTTATTCTTTCTGTCTCTTCGGGTATTGACGCTGTTTTGTTGGAGAATTTTTGTCATTTCGATAAGAAGTTTTTTTGACAGGAAGAGATTTTCATCAAGTATGATGGGGTTTGCGAAAAAAAGTACTCATGACCATTTTCTCTGGAGCAGTAGGATTTTGGTCATTGAGTTTTTTTGTGTCTCTTTCGTGTTCAGATATCCGTTTTTTCAAATATCGGCCTGTTTGACCAACGTAGTATTTATTCCAATTAATGTTACGATTAATTTCAAAGAAGATGTTTGATTGCATTTTTTACCAACGGTGTTGTCGTTTGAGAAGGCGATTTTTGAATTTCCTTCGTTTAAAATTCCTTCCTTGAAAACCACTTTTAAATGTAAGTATCATTACACTGTAATTGGAATTTCATTCATCATTGTGTTCATATCTCGTTGTTTATGTTCCCTGACTTTAACTTAACGTTTTATGTACCTGCATTACATTTCTTTTAGTTTTTACCATTGCCCTACGATTTTATATTTATTCTGAAACCTTTTAATGACTCAATTTTAACATGTATGATTTTGTTAATATGTTTTATGTTCATTTTTACTTCAGAGCCCTGAAGATGAAGTAATAAAAGCTTCGAAACGTCGACTATTTTAAATCTTTGGTTTTCTTCAAAACACTGACCGAACTCGTGCCAATTTCAACAGCTCAAATTGATTCAACGGTCGCCATCCCATTCTATTAAATAATTATTATTCTTGAATGAGTTTTGTAATATCAGACTCCATAACTATGCCAAATTCCCACTACTCAGTTTGAATGCTTCATATCTTAAGAGATTGTTATTAAATATCAGACACACGGATGGACAGATGGATGAATACATACAACAAGATAAGATCATTAGCGTTTTGTTATAGACTATTCCGGTAAATATACTCAAAATGTTTTTATGAAGTATGCAGGATAATTATTCCCATTATGGAAAATACGCAATTTGCGTTGCCATTAATAGTTTTTCGAAATGTTTCTCAAAAGAGTGGGCGAGTCATCACATACATAAAAAAATCATTGTTATGTGTGATTTCGAATGAAAGCTGTCAAGAATTTTTATTTTTATCGAAATCCTCATTGGGACCCAATAAACAAACACCAACAAATTCCAGAATTCGTAATTCGGGCGATAGAGGAAATCCTCATCAGGGACCTGTCAAAATCGAACGACATTATCGACTGTATCAATCGGAAATTCTTGACTCGCCTTCGTTATAGTTTCTCGATGTTATCGCAACAAATCCATTTATATTGAGATTCAAATTTCTGTTATGTCATCCTCAGGGACTTGGCTTTGCATTCATAAAATCGGGCCCGTTTCACCGTGATTTTTTCCGCACGTTAGACGCTTTATTTCAGTGATATACTCCTACCTACTTCATTTTCCAGAATGACAGTAATAGCTGTCCGGCGAACTTAATTGATATCATAACATTTATTGATATTCCGAGAAAAGACTGTCCATTTCAGTAAGCGAAAGTGGAATCCGATATAAAGGTATTTCTCAGATGATGCATTTTTTTATTTTTATTTAGATAATTATACATCCAACTGGCAGATTGCCCACTGACAGGAGTATTTTACAGAAATTGAGGTTTTGCGCTAATCATGTATACACGATAATCCACTTATATGCTAGTCAAATTATTCACTTACCTATCACAGATAACAGATAATTAAATAATCAATTTGGAATAATACGAGAGATTTTTTTTAAATGCTCGTAGGGTCATGAAAAATATGTCATTATTGGCAGATTGCAAATTATCGTAATATATATACATATTCGAGAGAGGGCAGTGGTAGTTGTGTAGTGAATTGGATATCTAGGTGAAAGGTTGTATTTGTCCTAGAAGAAATTCTTGGACATTGAAATCAGTCGTGGTTAAGAGATTTGGAGAATCTTTACCATTATTTATGAGTTTGTTCAAAAAAACAAGATTTGCGAACTCTCTTTGTTTTCTCAAAGAATACATATTGAATTCTTCCAATAATGAATTATAATCATACACCCCAGGATAGGTGCTATGTTATTTGAAAAAAGCAAAAAAAAAAATCTGGACAGACTCCAATGCATCAACGTATTTCAAGAAATGAAGATTCCAAATAACGCTACACTATTTCAGCTTACTTCTTACCACTGAGTATTCGCTGTGTGCAAGACTGGTAGTGCCCTCTAGTGACTCGATTGCTGAAGTTTTCCTGTTTCATTTCCAATACTCACTATGTAACAATTTAATTTTTTAACAATTTCTAAATAATCTACCACGATGTAACAATTTTGTGCTCACTACTAGTTCCAGATGAATCCAAGTTTTTTTCTGTCAAAGAAAAAAGTAAATAAATTATAAAAATATTTGTATTGATACGATAGTTAACCGCATTTGGAGGTTATCCATGACAAGTTATGATATTTTGAATATCATAAAGTAATGCTACTTCTGTGTACTTTAAAGTACGGCAAGTAATGAGCTTGCAGGTAAGTTTATTAAGGTCGCAGGTTCATAAGGTCTTGGGAACATAAAAAAGTGAGGGAGCCAATTAGTTCAACAAATGAAAAAAAGTACCCATATAACCCTGGCTAGCTTTAACCTGACGGGAAACCACTAAATAACATCAGATTCAACGCAAAACTATTTCATGAAATTCTCAAATGATGTAATAATCAGAGTTGATATGCTGATCACGAATCTCTAAGAATTTTGAGCCTATCTTGCCCACTTATATAATTTTTGGCAAAAATCAATTATCCATCGCCCCTGGCGCGCAGTGTATGTCACTCAGATTACCCCAGAATAAGTTAGACCTATATTTGGTATGTCTAACGATCGTGAAAATTATAGAATTCTACTACAATAGTTAGGAAGATACGGGGCGTTTTCATGGAAAGTGAGACAAATTGGGATTTTTCGGAACTGAAAATATTTCATCGAAAACATGGAATGGTACTGAAGTTGATGTCCTGATCACGAATCCGTAAGAGTTTTGAGCCTATCTTGCCCCCTAATATTATTTTTCGCAAAATTCGGTAGATCCATCGCTCCTGGCGCGCAGTGTATGTCACTCTGATCAAATGAGAAAATTTGGGCTCACCCCCCTATATCTACCGATCGTGGAAATAACAGAATCATATTCCAATAATTACGGAAGTTACGGAGGTGTTTCCATGAGAAGTATGTATCAATCGGGTTATCTTGGGGTTAGTATATACACTACTGAAAAAAGTAGCAAATCCATTGACGATGTCAATTGGTGATGACAAACTGTCATTATTGTAATGCATTTGATCAGGGATTCTACTTTTGTTAGTTTTACTGTTAATGAACGGACCAGAATCTACGAGGATTACCTTTTATACTTCTTTCGGAATCTTCGATGAATTTTGTTTAGTCATCTCTGATATTCATTTTGACAATTCTTCTATAATGTTGTATCGCTCATGGAAAAACAGGCATCTACGCTTCCTGAATGTCTTTTAGTAATGACTTTTTATTTCAATATTTTTAACCAGTGACTTTGAGAACCAGAAAGGGTGTTTACTAGATCTAGTACTCTGTGTGGGCACACATTCTTTTATGACAGACTCTAGAGTTTGTTGAGAAGTGTTATATGCGGCCCTGTTTATATCTATGAATTTTTCCAGAAAGTTTAGGTGTATATTGTTCATCAGTTGCACAAATTACTGGATATCGATGCGCTTAAAATCATAACATCGGCTATTATGAAGTGGATGATTCTCTTTCAACTGTATGTTATCCACTGCCAAATAATATTTGATAGTTGTAGTATCCGAGGTATCACTTGAATTCAATCAATTTTTATTTCCATTTTCCGACATGTTTTAGCTTTATCAATAAATAGTTAAAAATATAAAATAGAAATACCCAAGATAAAATTGACATACAGGGTGTTAGTGAATAAGTGCGGCAAACTTCAGGGGCTGATTCTGCATGGAAAAATAATGACAGTTTGCTATATAACTTTTGTTCGCAAACGCTTCGTTTTCCGCGTTTTCTTTAAAACTTACTATTTGTTTATTGCTCTGAAACCGCTCGAGATATGCAAATGAATTTTGGTGAGTTTTAAGAGGAAGCTATTGCGCATTTTTTGACATGCAATTAAGAATTGAATGTTCATCATTGGCGCGCATACGGATAATGAACTCAATTTTTTTAAAGAAAAAAATGGTGCGCCACTGAGATATTTCAAATTATAAATCATTTTTGAATTCTTCGTTTGATTTGGGACAAAAAAACAAAATAAAACATCATAACGCGTATTTTTCATTTCTTTTATACATTATCAAGAACTATCTAATACAATAACGTTAAACCAGAACAATAACAGAAAATAACACTAATAAATAAATGGGCGCAAAGCTACAACAAGTGTTCAAAATGACCTCCCTCAGACGTGATACAAGATTCAACTCTTCGCCTCATTGATTGTCGTATTCGCGCAAATATTCCTGGTGTATTTCTTATTGTATCACAGCCGGCTATAATTCGATTCCTCAGATCTTCAACATTTTCGACGGGAGTAGAATGAACTAATGACTTAGGAAAACCTCAAATGCCAAAATCTAGAGGATTTAAATCCGGAGATCGAGCAAGCCAATGTTCCGTACCTCCCCTACCTATCCAACGATTTGGATTTACTGTATCTAAGTGATTACGTACAATAATGCTGAAATGGACTGGTGCACCATCATGCATGAACCAGAAGTGTTGTTTCAGCTGTAGAGGAATTTTTTCAAGAAGAACAGGTAACTCTTCCTGTAGGAAATTAAGGTAAGAGTCGCTCGTTGTGGATGGAAATATGGACTGATTGAATGATCATCAAGTACCCCCAGCCATACATTTACTGAAAACTGATGCTGAAAATGAGCTTCAAAGATTCCATGTGGATTATCCTCAGCCCAGAGGTGATTGTTATGGAAATTTCGTATAGCCTCGTCAGTAAACAAAACGTCATTTAAAAAATTTGGAATTTGAGCGATTTGATGAAGAATCCAATGGCAAAAAACTAGGCGCGGAAAAAAGTCTCTAGGTAGTAGAGCTTGCACACGTTGAATATGAAACGGATACAATTGTTGTTCTTTAAGAATTTTAAATAAAGTGAAGTTGCTTAGATTCAGTATGTTGCCAATTTTTCGAGTACTTTTTTCGGGTGACTCCGCAATCAACTCGAGAACTGCTTCTTCTAGTTGCACAGTTCGTACATCTCGTGGGCGCCCGCAGTCAGCCGTTTGTTTCTTGAATGTACCATTTTCGCGCAAACGTTGGTGAAGCCGAGCAAATATTGTGTGATGGGGTACCCTACGTCCTGGATAAAACTCAGCATACAATCGTCGAGCTTGCCGACCATTTCCATTACTTCGACCATAGACAAAATGCATTTGCATAATTTTCCATTCTTTTCGATAAAAGAAAAATTAATTACTTATTATTATTAATGTTACACCAAACTGAAAGCTCAAAAATGAAGAAACGCTAATTTGACATTTCGTTGAAATATTCGTATTTAATATGATGATAATGTATTAAAGTAATGACAAATACGCGTTAAGATGTTTTATTTTTTTGCATAAAAACGGTACCCCATACGAAAAAAAGGCAAGAGAGATTTTTTGTCAAAAATTGAACGAGAAATTCAAAAATGATTCTTTATTCGGAATATCTCAGTGGCCTAGAATTTTTTCCTTCAAAAAAATTGAGATCATAACCCGTATGCGCGCCAATGATGAACATACAATTTTTAATTGCATGTCAAAAAATGCGCAATAACTACCTCTTCAAACTCACCAAATTTCATTTGCATATCTCGACCAGTTTCAGAGCTATAAATAAATAGTCAGTTTTTAAGAAAAACTTTAACACCCCGTGTCTCGGAAAACAAAGCATTTGCGGACGAAAGTTATATAGCAAACTGTCATTATTTTTTCATGCAGAATCACCCCCTGGAGTTTGTCGCACTTATTCACTAACACCCTGTATAACATAAATGAAATAAACAAATCGAAAAATAGAAAGATATTACCCAAAATTCTTGTATTTTCCGGAACCTCTATAAACTCTCCATTCAACTTCAATACAATATATTTCAATTATTTTCGTTTATTTTTCAAATCAGCCACTACTTCCCATGAAGATTTTGATGCGTTTTCAGCATTTGAAATACCATTCTGATAATCTCAATTACGTTTTCGTTTGAGCAGAGATGTGTGTTTGTTTTTTGATTCTTTGTAAGCTATTCGCAAGTTTGGATGAAATTGATTCAAGACCGTTCGAAGAAAATCATAAAATGTTCATAAGCCATAGTAAGGAAAAGGTTGTAATATATTTCATATTCCAGTGGAAGGTTACATACTTTAAAAATCAAGTCCAAGTACGAGGATTTGCTTTTCACAAAAAGATTACCTCCACCTCTTTTTAATTGATTCAAAGCTGTTTGAAGAAAATCATAGATAATTCATAAACCATGAAAATTACTGAAAATGATATTGAAGTGAATATATTCACTTCACATTTGTACATCTGTTAATGAATAAATGCAGCGACCAAGTACCTACACGATCGAAAATTCACCGATACTATCCATAAAAAATCCTAAATAAACATTGTTTATAAAATATGTTAGGCCACCTGAGTACACTAGCACACAATTGTGTAGGGGTTCGCTCGAACTTCCATAATGTTCGACAGAACTATGACAAATCAATTATATATTTCTATAGAGACGTGGTATGTTTATTTTGCAGCGGCCCGGTTAGGGAAAGAATCGTTTCCTATCAATGGGAATAATGGATCTAACAAATAGTTCTTACAATTTTTCAACAATGAATGTTTGTTTGTCGATTGATAGGTAGCGTGTAGTTATACGAAATGGAAAATATTATCTGCAAAATTCTTGTTTTTATTCAGTTAGTGAATTTTTGGACTGTTCTAACAGGTAAAGGAGCATTATTTTCCAAAAGAAATATCAAATCTCTTTGAACAGTTGGGTAATTTGTTTTTTCGTTCAAATCGATTTTCTTTCTCTTTTTTATGATCGTTTTTGTAGAAACCTATTGTTTCTTTCAGTTATTTCATTTGGGAAATCTATGACACACATATTATCATAATAAAACTCGTTTTAATTATTTTACAATGTGATACTAAACATCGTAGTTTACTACTTCCTATAAACACTAATAATTTTACATTTTCATAAAATATGACCTTGAACTAATAATCGGGCTTTATAATAATTTATGAATAAAATTGCATAATCCTTTCAATTAATGCACTCAAAATTATCCGATTTCCATGTTGTTATGAAAGTTATGATAACGTTGAGTCAATTTAAAAATGAAGTACATAGTACTGACATCACATACAGTGCGGTTTTTTTATAGTCTCCCCCACCCCTATTAACTTTTGAACGATTCGACGTAGAACAATGGGACCAAAAACCATTTTGAATGATTTTACCGATACTACTTTTTGAATAGAAAGACATTGTGATTGCTCAATAGATGGCGCGGAGGGGCACATCAACTTCAAAATTCCAAAGAGCATGGGGAGTCAAGTTGCACATCGTTGAAAAGATAACTCAATAGGCGAGATCACTGATTTCTGGAGAAATACCACAATGTCCAGAACGATGAGAAAAGTGGTTGGATTTTTTAAATATTTTTTTTTCGAAGTAGTTTTTCCAAAAATAAATCCCAAATAAGTGCTCATGTTTGACTACTGCGAAAACCGCGACAGGATCTGACGTAACAAGTTCAGTTCTATCACCGATTGCTGATAGCGCAAGATAATTACAGAGTTGCCAAGCGTTATTCATAATATTTCTTTACAATCTTCAAGAATAAGTAAATCAAGATCAGCTATCATATGAGAAGTATTAATTTCAATATAACACATGCTGATACAAGTTCTATTTCAATCATAGGATGAAACAGAATAACATTTCATCAGAAGTTCGGCAAAATAGTGTCACTGACAACTCGCCGATCGCGGAGAGTGCCAGGAATTACATCGTTGCCAAGCATTATTGATAATATATTTTTACAATAAGAGCAGGCAGAAAAAATAATGACATAGCACTCGGTATACATACATATTATTCAAGAATAACTAAATCAAGGACAGCTATCAAATACGAAGTCTTCATTTCAATATAACACATGCTGACATAAGTTCTGATTAATTCATAGGATGAAAGAGAATAACATTTCGCAAAATAGAGACACACTGGCAATTCAGAAAAATGCCAAATCAATGGACTTGTGACGTGAAAAGAAGCGGCAATAACGCTGTGTTTGAATGTCTAACTGAATTTGAGGGGTTTTAGAGCGGCGTTTATTCGAATATTACACAATATCTCTTTCTAGGAAAAACCATGCATATATAATATTTCATCACTATATTTCAATTTCAAGCACATATGAAGCAAATTTATGAGTTTGTAATCTCGCCTATCGTAAAAAATTGAGGAAATTAAAAAAAAATTAAATGGTTGAAAAGAGAATATTTTCAATGACGTGCCACTTGACTCCCTATACTATTTGAAATTTTCGAATTGATGTGCCCCCAGCGCCCTCTGTCGAGTAATTGTAATGTATCTTCTCTCAAAAAGTAGGACCGGTAATACCATTCAATATATTTCATGTCTCATTGTTTCACATCAAATCGTGCAAAAGTTATCGAGATAAGGGTACCATTCAGATCCGCACTTATACTTAACATTTCAAATGCATATTGTGAAAAAACGTTTGAATTAAATTCGAAAAAAATAGGATGGCTGTTCAACGATGCCACTTGACCCTCCATGCTATCTTACAGTTTTAAGTTGATATACCCCCCGCGCCATCTATCGAGCAATCACAATGTCTTCAACTTCAAAAAGTAGTATCGCTGATATCATTCAAAATGGTTTTTGTCCCATTGTTCTATGTAGAACCGTTCAAAAGTTAACAGGACTATTGAAAGCCGGACAGTATAAAACTTGTGGCTTTATAATTAAAACCGCAAATCTGATCATCTAACCTCTAACCTCTTTAATTCCTTCCATCAGAATTAAATCCGCTCCCGTTTCACCCATTAAAAAAACTGAATAAATAATTTCTACAAGTAATGCGATATTAGAAAAATATAAAATTTTATAAAAAACAAACAATACATTTGATGAAAATCAACATGGTTTCTGTACTGCACAGCTATCCATATCTTTAATGGCAACAATTAGATTCTTTGGTGGCAGGCAAGAGCTAGCTTGATATTTTGCTGGATAAATTAAACAGATACGGAAGTCGTGGAAAACTCCATGTAAGGTTTTTATCATACCTCGAGAGAGGAAATGGAGTTCCTCAGTGCACAGTGCTGGAGCCTTTTTCGTTTACACTGAATTACCCCTGATCCTCCACAATGCTTCCACTTGTTTCGTTGCAGATGATTCCAAAGGCAAATCTGAGTTACTGTGTGAATGGTCATACGATAACTCCTTATTTTTTAATACAAATGAAACCAGACATACAACATTCCACACCAAACAGAATAAAAATATAATTTCTGTATAAATACCTGAAGATGATCAAAGTATCAACAGGGTTGAATGCTCTGCTTTCTTAAGTGTTAGACTAGGTCAATTGCACATTGGCTTTTGTTCAAGTTTTTATACAGTGAGACTTTTTAAAGTCTCCCCCCCCCCCTGTTAACTTTTGAACGATTCTACGTGGAACAAGGGGACAAAAACTGTTTGAATGATATCACCGATAATACTTTTTGAAATGAAAGATATTGTAAATGCTCGATAGATGGCGCGGGGAGGGGGCATATCAACTCCAAAATTTCTTAAAAGCATGGGGAGGGGGGGTCAAGTGGCACATCGTTGAAAGTATTGTCAACCATTTAATTTATTTTTCAATTTCGTTAATACGTTTCTTCACAATATGCATTTGAAATGTCAAGTATAACAAAAAAAACTATTATGTACCTATGATTTTTATTTATTGGGAAAAAGGAGCACAATTCTTGACAATAAAATATTCAATTCAGAAATAATTTTCGAACATTATGTAACATAGCTGCAGGTATACCAGCACACCCGTCTTATCCTTTGTTTCACTTCTTCCAAAGAGTCGGATTGTACATTTGAAGGTCATAAACATCGACTAAGTAATCCAACTTTATATTAGTCATTTCTAGGTCAGTTATCAGTTTACTAAATCCAATAAATGGTACCCGTTATGATTAAGGTCGTTAGAAATAAATGAATTGGGTATTATTTGGGGTGGGTTCGAAATATTTACCTAATTAATCTTTTAATTCGATAATTAAAAATTATTTGTCATGAATCTTCAACTATTGACCGTATTTCTTGTTAGTCATCGCCATTGTGATTCCGTAGAACAACCATGGTTGAAAGTAAAATTAAATTACCTTTTCAACGACATGCAACTCGACCTCTATGCCTTTCGAAATTTTCAAGTTGATGTACCCCCAGCGCCCTCTGTCGAGTAAGGGTTATGCATCATCTTCTACCAAAAAGTAGGTTCGGTAATACAATTCAAACTATTTTCTGTCCCATTTTTTCACATCGAACCGTTCAAAACTTGACATTTCAAAAGCATATTGTAAAAAAAGGTATAAAAGAAATAAAATAAAAACTTGAGAGGTGTCAAGGGACACCCGGATGGAACGAAGTTCCTTTCGATTAATTAGTGAAGGAATTGTAATGATTTTTTTTTTAAGTTATAATAATATTTTATTGGTTTGTTGAAAATATAAACAGGATGTTCCTAAAATCAGATGTGGAATCATCTGCGACTGAAAGATAAACTTTAGTCACTATCTTCCATCGTCAAGATAACCTCTTGTGGGGTATTCATGTTGAAAAGGGAAACATTCTCAATTGTTTCCCTTTTCAATATTTTATATATATATATATATATATATGCACTCTTGTCTGTCTATTCTTTCGTACACGTCATAGATGCGCGGGACACAACAGATTGTGTATATATATATATATATATATACTCTCTCGACTTTGTAAACACAACAGCGTATAGGTTAGAACACGCACGGCTTGCTAAATACGCATTGATATTGTAATATTAAAATATAATTTGCTATTAAATTTATTAAAGTTATGACGCGTACACTTGCTAAACACACAATAATGGAGAGATTATAACGCGTATGACTTGGTTAGCACAATAGTAAAGAGAGGTCATAATGCGTACTTGCTAAAAATACATAAGCATTTATTATTGTCTGTATAAAATCTCTACTTACCTAACTCCATCAGCAATATCCGGAACTTGTGCAGAAACACTGTCAGGATTCATTATTGTTATTATTTTTTATTATTTATTATGTACAAAAAACCTGTATACACTCAACAAAAATCATCGTCGCGACACCACAATGTTCAATGTGAAATAGAAAGACGAAACGAAAATAACTGGCTTGCTTTCTATGAGAGAGAGAGAGAGAGAGAGAGAGAGAGAGAGAGACAGACAGAGAAACACGCGCATAATGGTTTTGTCCCATTGTTCTACGTCGAACCGTTCAAAAGTTAACAGGGGGGGCTATGAAAAGCCGCATTGTATAGGCCAAACAAGTAGAATATTTAAAAAGCGAATATCGGAACATGGTAAAATAAATTCAGCTTATGCTACTCACCTTTTAACTGAAAAACAATGTTTTGCTAACGAGTCTGAAATATTACATCTAGAAAAAAAAAGGTTGTAAACTGGACCTTCTAGAGAGTTTGAAAATCAATACATGCAAAAAGTCACAATATTTTCTGATATAGATGGATTACTTGTATGTAGTAGCTAGAGTATTGGTACCAAAATACTTTGAAGGAAACTGTAGTGGTCATCGCACAGCAGAACTTCTTCCAGTTAGCATCTCTTGAAAAAATCAAAATGATTTTCCATGAACGCGTAACACCATTAAGTCGGTCACCTCATTTAGAAACCGAACGTGACTCAGACAGTGAGGAACCACAGTGAAAATAAAACCATTAATCAAGTTGATGCCTTATTACTACCACATTACGTAGCTGGTAGTTAACAAGGCCCCAGCCTCTCAAATCGTGATCGAGGCACAATCTGAAAACGCTCACTAATTGTCACTTGAAGGATGGGCCGATGGACATTTGTCATTTGTCCGGTTACGCCAAATTACCTGCTGACTGACAGCTAGTGTGAAGGAACTCACTCGTCGGCACCGGTGTTGTTGTGTCGACGGGAATGGGCGTCCTGAGAAGTATTTTCGAAGGGTGTAACGAGAGAACGTGTCACTCCACATTTTTTATTGTATAATCCCACTTTGGATTTTTTACTGATTTCTGATATCGGAAAATAATTCCACAGGTTTTGAACTCAAAGAGTGCTGTCAAATGGGGTGAAGTGAATCAAAAAACGCTTCTTTTCAGAATATTCCGAAACTACAAATATTTAAAAATCTTTAAAAAATAACGTATGTTATTTGGGGCTTACCTGTCAAGATTAACCTATTTTGCTATTTTAATTTTTACTTGTTGCTATTCTAATTTTTACTTGGAAGGGCCCATTTTTTTGGGGTAAAGTGAATCAGTGGTTTAAATCGCTGATAAAATCACTTTAGAGAATGCTTGAGTAAAGTAAACCACTAAAAAAGTAAAAAAAATCATAATAAAAACAAAATTATAAACTTTGTTGCAGGAAAAATAAAAAAATACTCAAATTTTCAATGGTTCATTTTAAATTCTTAGAGTCGACATGACTAATATTGAAAATAAACTTTCCCCTTTCAACTGATGATACAGAATTTTTTTTAACCACTTGTTCTTGGTTTATAATTGAAACTTCTTCAATTTCAATTTCAATTTTCGTGAATTCCTTTTTTTCTAATGTCGGTGCTTTTCAACGGAAATCCCCACTCAGCACATAATTGCAGACATTCTTTTAGTTGAAATTTTTTGCACACGGAAAGTACAGGCTGTCGCCCATATTTTAGGGAATGTGTCCCATGGTATCTCCTTTGGATTATGCTATAAGAAATGCCATAATTTTCGAATGCGGTTCGCATAGACATTTTCCCCCGCCGCACCGCCGCCACTGCTCTTTGAACATATTTTTGTTCGTAGTTGCATTTTCCCCCAACTACTATTTTTTTTTATATGGTCTTGGCATTCTGAAAGCAAAAACACTAATATTATTATTATTCATAAGAATAATTATTAACATTCCAAATTGATTCTCTTTACACCGTAAAATGTATTTTTTGAACAAAAAAATTATATAAATAAATAATAGTTTGAAAAAACTAAAAAACACGCTTTTATAGAAAACCAGACTAAAAAAATAGAAAATAAGAAAAAAAAAGTATTTTATTAAAAAAAAGCGTGGGGTGCATGGTATCGCCTCGGTGTGTAATTATTATATAATTATTGATACCATGCACCTCACGCTTTTTTAAAAATAAAATACATTTTTTCCTTATTTTCCATTTTTTTAGTGTGGTTTTCTATAAAAGCGTGCTTTTTAGTTTTTGCAAACTATTATTTATTTCCCACTTTTTAGTGTGGTTTATTTATAAAAACTATTATTTTTATTATTTTTTTTGCAAATTTAAAAATGGAATCATCTTATCAAATTGGGTAATCATAATCTCCGACCCCAAAAACCCCCACATACCAATTTTGAATAGAATCAGACCATAATCACAAAACTCGGCTGCCATTTTGAAGCCGCCATCTTGAATTTTTCAATTTTGAAAAAGAATCAGAATATTCGACCCCAAAAACCCCCACATATCAATTTTGAATAGAATCAGACCATAATCACAAAACTCGGCCGCCATCTTGAATTTCCCAATTTTTACAAAAGAATCATAATATTCGACCCCAAAAACCCCCACATATCAATTTTGAATAGAATCAGGCCATAATCACAAAACTCAGCCGCCATTTTGAAGCCGCCATCTTGAATTTCTCAATTTTCACAAAAGAATCATAATATTCGACTCCAAAAACCCCTACATACCAATTTTGAATAGAATCAGACCATAATCACAAAACTTGTCCACCATTTTGGAGCCGCCATCTTGAATTTTCCAATTTTGACAAAAGAATCATAATCTCCGACCCAAAAACCCCACATACCAATTTTGAATAGAATCAGACCATAATCACAAAACTTGTCCACCATTTTGGAGCCGCCATCTTGAATTTTCCAATTTTGACAAAAGAATCATAATCTCCGACGACAAAAACTCTTGGATACCAATTTTGAAGCGAATCGGACCATAATCACAAAACTCGTACGCCATATTGAAGCCGCCATTTTGTTTTTTCTCCACACAAAAATTTCTTAATGCTTTGTCACCGGAATTATGTACATCTGCCAAATTTCAAATCATTCGGACGTCTGGAAGTGGGTCAAAATCGCGCCCAAAGGAGTCGCTTACAAACAAACATACAAGTGAAGCTAATATAAAGCGTGTAAAAAAAGAAAAATATTTCAAGAAATTTTAATAGGAATATTATATTTATAAATCAATTAATAACACATTTGTAGCATAGATGTTTAAACAAAATAATAAACAGAAGCTGTGCAACTGAACGTTTCCAAGAAATGAAAAAAATCACTTAATAACCTGTGTTTACAAATATTCGAATTGCACACACTTACACCTTCTAAGCGTTAGAGGTTCACTGCCAACAAGTTGCGACGCGAAAAGGTTTGTTTGTCAAGTTCTCCGTAGAGATATTCGCTACTTTCACCAAAAATGACCGAGTGGTTCACTTTACCCCATTTGACGGTACCTATATGTAAACTATTTGTAGACCAAAAAAAATAATTGTTATTTTTATAGATCACTACAAAACCCTCATGAGAACGAACAATTATGTCGAAAGCTGAATGTTATATTTTAGTCACCAGGAATGCGTACCCATAAAATTACTTGCTCTGAACGATTATTTGGA
The DNA here is from genome assembly GCA_018342105.1 of Gonioctena quinquepunctata. Taxonomy (NCBI): domain Eukaryota; kingdom Metazoa; phylum Arthropoda; class Insecta; order Coleoptera; family Chrysomelidae; genus Gonioctena; species Gonioctena quinquepunctata. Next base: position 46,447 of record JAFIRS010000642.1, on the reverse strand, counting down.
AATAAATAAATAACCAGCATAAATAAAAAAGCCACTATAAAACAGTGGCGTATCTAGGAATTATGCTTGGGGGGGTAATGACATAAAACAGTTAAATACCTCTACTTATAGGTACAAAAAACATAAGTATTTTTTTTCATTCAAATTCAAACAAAAATACAACATGTAATAAAATAAAAAATAAATATACATATACTTATAAGTAGATACAAAAACAAAGATTTCTTTCGTTAAATTAAAAATAACAGAATGAAATCCAGTCTCCTGTATTGCTTATTTGCAAACCTTTCAATAACATTTGAAACATCTATTTGCACATCTCTATGAACATGGAGTAGAGCTAATCCAACCACACTAACTGGCATTGTATTTAAAATATGGAGACACTTTTTTATCAAGGGAAATATGGATGAAGAAAACTGAAAAAAATTATAGTATCAGCTTAACACTTATTACGTTGAAAAATAATTTTTTCATTGAATTTTGATAATGTGAGGCTATTGTTTATCAAGTAATTTTTTTGGAACCACCGATTTTATTAAAAACCTAATAATTGTTCACAGAAATACTCCAGATTCTGTTTTGCTACCTGGAGCACATTTTACATGTTTATTCGATAATATCACGCTATAAAATTGTATAAAATTTGATTATTTTGTCAACTATAAATTTCTGAAGTTAACAAAATATGAGAAATCAAGTAAATATTGTCATTTTTTTTAATTGATATTCCTCATTATTATCAGTTTTGTCTGAGAAAGGCATTTTACAACGATTTAAAAAAAATACGGAATTTGTTTATAAAATATTCATAAACAAATGAATATTTTTAAAAATTGTTTTCTTGCAATAGGTTGAGAGTTTATTATGATTGGAAAAAAAAATGTCCTAATTTTTTTTAATTGTTTATTTCGTTTTTTTTGTTTTTTTTATCATTTAAATAATATATTAAGAATGTTTTTCCTTAAAATTATTAATTGGTTAGTCGCCACCTAATAAGAATTTTTTTGTTATTAATAATATGTTATAAACAAACTTTGATTGTCATTATTATATTTTTTTAATGGAACAAAAAATAACAAAAACAACCATATACGACAAACTGTTCAAAATTTTTATTTTATAATTTTTCTAGAAAATTCTATAAAAATTAAAATTTTGCCGTATATGGTTGTTTTTGTTATTTTTTGTACCAATAAAAAACAAATTGCCAATCAAAGTTTGTTCAATGGTTATTCATGAAAAAAATTCTTAGTAGGTAGAGAAGATGAACCAATTATTGATTATTTTAATAATAAAAAAATTAAAGACACTATTATTAACAATAAAAAAATATTTTTTCAATCATAACCTAATGCAAAAAACAATGTTTGAAAAATATTCAACTCATCCATTTGTTAATAAATATTTTATAAACAAATAGGTATTTTTTCAAAACTTTTGCAATGCCTTTGTCAGGCATAAAACTGATAATTATGTGAAATATCAATTAAAAAAAATTACAATATCTACTCGATTTCTCATATTTTGTTAACTTTAGAAATAATTAACAAAATAATTAAGAAAATAATCAACTTTTAAACTATTTTATAGGGTGATATTATTTAGTACACATGTAAAATGTGCTCCTAGAAGCAAAAAAATTATGGCATCATTCTGCGAACTATTCGATTTCAATAGAATCGGAGGTTCCAAAAAACTACTTAATTAACAATAACCTCACCATTATCAAAATTCAATGAAAAATTTTTGTTCTAACGGAATAACATTCCTTTAAGTATTCAGATGTTTCGAATTTTAAAATGTATATTCAATAGTATAAAAAAAATTATGTGCATTGCTCTCTCGAGAGGTGCTCAACTCCTGCAACACGTGGAGCCCTGTTTTCAACGTTGAATTAAAATCATAAATACTTGAGATAGAGTTTCTCTTCATGAACCCGTTTTTTTTAATTTCTCTATCATAAATAGTATTTGAGCTATTGCCAAAAAACTAAGTTTTAATTTATTTTAAATAGCAAATTCTCGCCAACGCAAAAAATCGAAAAAGATTTGAGTAGATATGTGGAGTGTGGTGGCCATTCCATTAATTTGAAAAAAAAAAATTCATGGGGGGGGGGTAATTACCCCCATTACCCCCCCCTTGAATACGCGCTTGACTTCCAACAAATTTCATTTAAATTCTTACATCCTAGAATTTTCTCTTGATGATGACACAGTCTATTAGGAATATCTTAATTAGATACCTCCTTAATAACTAGATCCATTCCAGATAATTCTTTGTGCGCCTCAACTTCCGATATGTTTTTCTGGCACTTTTTATGTGTATAACCCGTGAATTTGAAGGTTTCATTGTATTATTTTATTAGTTTTCCAAAGCCTTGCCTCGAATATCGTCGAACACTAATTAAATCAACGAAACATAAACATCTACAAATTTCTCCCAAGTGTGCTAAATGTGATTTGTGGGTTAACACATGTGGACGAGGTGATGCTCGATTCCAACTGATTGATCATGTTAATAAAGAACATATATTTGTTCACTTCACTCTGTAGGAGATAGTGGTCCAACAACAGAACATCCTGGTCCCATCAGTTGCGTAAAAAAGAATCATGTCATCAGGTAATTTTGATACATTTTGTACTATAATCTCAAATAATGAATGATTTTTACAGGTAAAAGTAGCAGATACCTAAACAGGTCTCTGCTCAACTATTAGTAATTTAGTGAAAGGTCTAGATGTGTGCACGTTTCGATATATTCGAAGAAATAAATTTCTATTTCGTGCAGGATGATTTATTTAAAAAATCATAGCAGAACGCTTTCGACTGTTAAGTCATCATCAGTGCTACCTGAAAGTAAGTATCCATTGAAAAGTTTAAGTAGAAAAATATTTGATTTTAAATTGTAAAATAAATTTACCTATTCGTCAATTTTACAGGAAACCGTAAAAAGTATCTCTGCTGCGTAAAACATTTTATTAGTTCAGAGTACAAACATGTTTTAATTCATCTTGGTCCAAGATTTTTATGGATTGCAAAATTATTGAAAATCGATATCTCTGGCCAATATTCTTTGATGAAGTGAATTTGACGCTTGACAATATATGACAAGAATGAAAGGTGATTGACAGGACAAGTGAATTTAGTGACATGGAATCACAGAACTAGAAAACAGAAATAACCCTGAAATAAGCCACCATGTCAACTGGAACACAGATCTGATAATGAACAGTCTAATGAGAACCTACATTTGTATGCAAAGTTTGACAAGGAAACTCAACAAGATTGTTGTGTAACTCTGTAATTTTGAGCCATCAAAATCGAACTCTGGTACAAAGGCAAAGTCTGATGAGAACTAGGTTAGTCCCAGAACCTAAAATAATCTTAGGTTTTATTTCCTTCAAGGTTGTGCCAGCCGTCGACTTTTGGACTTTTGGGTTTGAGGCGAGTTCTCATCAGACTTCCACCCTTACTCAACATACCCTAGTTGAGGCTGAAGGTAACCTTGATGAGTTGGGCATTTTAAATGGGTAATTTTGAAAATTTCTGTCAAACAAGTGCTGTTTTCTTCTACTTCCCCTTCTTTTTTTGGTCTTCTTGATCGAAAACTTTGGGAATAGGATAGTTCTCATCAGACTTTACCTTTGTACAGAGTTCGATTATGATATCTCAAAATTGGAGAGTTACACAACAATCTTGTTGAGTTTTCTTGTCATATATTGTCAAGCGTCAAATTCACTTCATCAATGAATATTGGCCAGAGCTATCGATTTCCAATAATTCTGCAATAAATAATAATCTTGGACCAGAATGAATTTTAAAGGGGAAAATTTTAATAAATTATCTTGTTTCTACTCGGATCTTATATATTTCAGGTAAATCCGGAAGAAAAATGCGGTGGTCTGCGTTTCCGAGTTAAAGCACTTAAAAAAAAAACTAACCCCATTTTCAAGCACCGTTTTCTCGAACAAAAATCACTCAAAATGCCTACTTCTTTCAACCAGCTTGAACAATCCACCCTATGTCACTTATTTTCAGCACAACTTTGCACAAAATTTCGTCGTTTTTATCGAAAAAATCCTCCTTCTTACAAAGTTGAAATGAACAATTTTCGTTCCTTTGACACAAGACATTTAGTGAATTTGCCTCATTTTTCATGTTGGCAATAAGTGAATCACCGCTCACAACAATTGCACACATAAATGAGGGGGAAACTATTGCTCACATTTTAATTCGAAAAAGTTGGCGGTGATTCACTTATTGCCAACATGAAAAACGAGGCAAATTTACTGAATGTCTTGTGTCAAAGGAACGAAAATTGTTCATTTGCAACTTTGTAAGAAGGAGGATTTTTTCGTTAAAAACGACGATATTTTGTGCAAAGTTGTGCCGAAAATAAGTGATTTAGGGTGTATTGTTTATGCTGGTAAAAAGAAGGAGGCATTTTGAGTGATTTTTGTGCGAGAAAACGGTGCTTGAAAATGAGGTTAGTTTTGTAACTCGGAAACGGTATGAGACCGCCGCATTTTTCTTTCGGATTCGTGTTCAGGAGGCAAAAACACGTAAGAAAAGTATATTCCCCATATTCAGAGTGCATGTGTGATGTAACTAGATATTTACCATATTTTATGCAGCAGAGATACTTTTTACGGTTTCCTGTAAAATTGACTTTTTCATTTCATAATTTTCAATTTAAAATCAAATATTTTTCTCTTTCAGATTTTTAATGGGTACTTTCGAGTAGCACTGATGACTTAACCATCGAAAGCGCTTTTCTATGATTTCTAAATAAATTATTCTGCACGATATACAAATGTATTTAATCGAATATTAATAATTTGTCAATAAGGTAGATGGGACAGGTTCCTCTGATATTGTTACTGGAATGAGCCCATTGGTATTAAGTTTCCAGCACCAGTCGGATGGATTTTTCTGGATTCCACACCATTATTGGACTTGGTGGTAGGTCCTACCGTGCAATGTCCTTCGTTGGTGATAAAGAAGATAGGTGGAATTTGCTTTTTATTGTCGATTTTGCATAATGTTGGTAGCGGACATCTTCCAAGGTTTTCTCTTCCATGTTGCCAGCATACAAAGCAACGATGCGTCTGCGATGTCTTCTGGTTTGGTATTCTGATCTTTGTTTTTTGGACAATCGAAAAAAAAATTTTTCCTTGGTTGAAGGGGGATGATGTCGTGTCACAGCCACTAACTGCATTTATAAACAGAATGTTTTTAGCTGCTTCTTTCACTTTCAAACTATTACACATGAAATACACTATCTCGGCAGTTTTGCCTCTCCCCGGTTCGCGGAAGTAGAAGTTGATTTTCGATTATTCTAATGCTGTCAGCAGAACTGAGAGATAGACGCCTTCGCCAACGATAAAAGCAACGTTGAATGATGAGTAGAAGGAAATTGCTGTGTTGACAATGGAAACATCAGATTCTTTTTCAGCCTAATTACCAGTAGAAGGAGTCTGTTCCAATTTTTCTGTCAGCATCGAAATCAGACGGGCTTTATTGTTTTCACTGGCCAAAAATAGTTTTTGAGAAACTTGAACCGTCATTGTCTATGAAAAAACTTCCTTAGACATCTGCTTCTTCGTTCGGGGAGTTTTTTTTGCGCTCTCCGTATTTTTCTTCCTTCAGATGGATATCCATTCAAAACAACGACTGCATTTTTCGTACATACTGAACGTAGTTGTCACATATATCAAGATCATTTGTACCCCATCTTTTGTAGGACAGAAGGCGTTTTTATTCCCCATTGATTGGATTATTAATAAATTTGGACTGCATGAAGTTATGTTGCCTCTTTGATTGCTATACTTTTCCGTAATCTTAGTTGCGCAGGATATTTTCCATTCCAACACAGTCTATGATTTCAGACTAATTTTCAAAAATTCAATGCTCTTCAAGTAAGAAGAATGTCCCTAGTACCGTAGTCACACTGTATATATCTGTCAGGGCCATTATACAATTATATGTTAATTAGTCAATTCACAGATTCATTATTATGAATACAACAAATTAGTGGAAATGACTTGACGATTTTGAGAGTACACGCTCGCCTAATTTGAATATGCATTATTGTGTCTATCTGTATGTTTTTTATTTGAATATGAATGCTTCCTCTTTGTTGTTTGGAACTTGTTTAAATATAGTTTCTGTTCCGGGACTAGCTTGTTTTTTCCTGTATTCTTTTCCGGAAAAATTAGATTTAGCCTATGATCATAATAAATCGAAATATTTTCTGAAGGAACAGATTTGCTTTAGCCGATTTTTTCAGTTAAAACTAGCTAAATCCACCATATGGGTAATTGCTATATATTAGGAAATAAATATTAACTGGTTTTGGTGCTTAGGTATCTGATAGTTTTGGGAAGCCCCGTTCTCCTTCAATTGCTCTTGTTCACCCATTTCCAGCCAAGGGTTCGAATTTAAAGAAAATCACAGTGGAACACAATATATACCAATCATAACTGTTCATTGGGAGCATGGAATATAATATTTCATACAAAAATGTTGACACAAAAAAAATACGGGCTGGTTCGATAACGAACCACTGGCTAGATCCAGGAAATGAATATATTATCAAAGTACTAAAAAAATCATATTTTTATTACTACTACAGCTCAGAGCAACAAAAACTTCAATAACAGTATTGAAAATGAAATATTCGGATGAAATCAAGTCAAGAACATATCGATTAATTGATTTCAGAAGCGTTCGTAATCGAACCTCTGGCAACATAAGTATACAAATATAGCTACTGCTGGTGATATTTTTCGAAGCAAGTTACATGTTAATGAACTTTACATTTATTACACATATATACAGTATGATTCTTGCATATTTTACACCTTCTCCGGGCTTTATCTACATGTGAAATCATTATGTGGCCGAGACCATCGTAACGTATTTCGACTATAGGATGTACACCACTCCTCTCTACATAAAGTCTTTCTGTTTTCAGAAGACGTATGGCAATATATGACTTGAAATTCAATTGAGACATTTCCTTGTTCACTTTGTTATTAATTTTCCAAGCATTTACTAATGTACTGTCTAGAGAATAACAGAAAATTGGCCACCACCATTTTTTGCCCAAAACCCTACACCTATAGTTGGCAATACCATTATCATGAAGATCAACTCCTCCCATGAACTTGTTGTATTGAAAAATGACATTTGGTTGATTTACTTGAATGTCTTTCCGTTCTTTCCTATTGTATCTCCTCAGACGATGTATTGGTTGAACTCCGAAAACATTGCTGCCTATCGTCACTACTGAATTGTCATTCCAACGTACAAACGATGTTTTACTTTTTCTATCATAGGCAAAATCATATGCACCCCTTTCTTTTTTAGACAGTAGTTTCGAATTTTGTAAATAACATTTATTAGTCCTGTTGTCTCGTACAGTTCCAACTGCAATAAAGCCGTTGTCTTTCAAATGACGGAATAATTTGAAGGAGGAGAAAAAATTGTAAACAAAATTGTATGAGCAAATGGTTGCACCACAACCGAAAGCAAGCTCATCACTACATCACCACCAAGCCCCAAATCTGATTTCTTATTGTCAGAAGCACCACCATAAGGTAGGTAATGAAATAAATATCCATTTGACGAACATAAACACCAAAGCTTGAAGCCGAATCTAACTGGCTTACCTCTCAAAAACATTTTACAAGAATGTCTGCCAAAATATGGTACCATTTCTTCATCAATGGATAAATTATGTTCAAAAACTCCCCATTGCAAATTTCTCTTGTTCATTGAATCTAAATAAGGTCTGACTTTCGAAAATTTATCATTTACATTCAAATTATCATTATCAGATAAATCTGAATTCCTTTTTATTTCTAAGAACCGATTCCCACTCATGCATTGTTTCACTATGGATAAACCTTTGTCTTCATCATTTGACCAATAAAGATGGGTTTGCGGCAATGTATGGTAACCAGATGAAAGCATAATTCCCATGAAATTCAATAGATCTGATTTTGATAATCGAAAATCAGGACGGTTATTATCACGGGCATATTTCAGCGAGGAATCGACTATCAATTCAAGTACCTCATCATCAAAGAACAAGCGAAAAATTTCCAGAGGAGTTTTGCCAGATAATTCTGCTTCTAAATGTTCCTTATTCTTCTTCTCATTATCCATTGAGCTGTGCGTGTACTCAATTTCTCCTCTTACCCATTGTGGCACGTTATCAGCATGATTGGGAATAGATTGGTTCAGTCGGGCACGTTTCGAAGCAAGAGTTTCTTCGTCTGATGAGTCACTTTGCTCTCCTTCTCTATCAGGGACATCAGAAATATTAGAATCCTGCTTCGTTGTCGGTGGACCCTGTCGCTTTGATGCTAATGTTTCTTCGTCCGATGAATCAAAATCAGGTAAATGCATTTAAAAAAAGTCCCAGCAATATCAATTCCATGAAAACAATCTTCATTCAATGGAGATTCGTCATCGATCGTTTCTTCATCAGTAAGTGAATCTACATCAGGTGGAATATAAACTGCATCGATTTGTTTATCTGGAAACAATTCGTTATCGTGAGCAATATCTTCACGAAGATGATTCACATTTTACATACCTCTCTCCAGGTCATCTTCTAAGGCAGCTTACAATTCTTTCACATTCAAATATTTCTTGCACGACACTATTTACAAACAAAACTATACCTTTCAAGTGATTAACGAACCGACCCTACCCTTTTATGATCAAACATACACTAACTTACGTTCTGGATTTGTCCCGTCGAGTGCCGGAATTTTATCACACCATAAACCAGTGGTGCACGAACGAACCAAACATTTTTTATCAATTCCAATTATTTTTGCATTGAATTTAGAATACATCTATTCATCTAGTAATTCACCCCAACTATTGAATGGTAGATTTCATGATATATTATTGACAAAAAAAAATCCGTAAACTTTCGATATTGGAACAAAGAACGTAGTCAGAAATCGCGTTTTTTTAACGATTTTCAGAAAGACATAACTTTTCGTATGTATTACCTTATCATTTTCAAAAGATATGGAGTAGATTGATATTAACACATTAACGTTAGAAAAGTGCTTGCAGAACTGTTTGCTATGAAATAAAAAAAAGTATAATTTTTGGGTTCGTGATCGCACTACTGGCTGGAAATGGGTTAACCACTCACAAAATTCAACCCTCCGGTCTAGATCATCCTCCGTGAGAGCACGCAGGATTTTCATTTTATAGGGATGAAACTTTTCTTTTTTTAGGACTCTTTGGACACATTTTGAACTTACTCCACAGGATTCAGCAACTGCAGACGTCGACTGAGTCGGATTGATTACCATTTCAGCAACAATTTCTACCTTTTTTTCTTCTGAAAGAGGCGGTCTTCCTGATCTTGGAGCATCTTTCAGCGTACCAGTTGCTTGGAGCTTATTTAAAAGTTTGCGCAAATATGACCTCGAAATAGGATTCTCGGGAAATCTATCATTAAACATACGGACTGTTAGATGATAATTTCTTCCAGCTTCTCCAAATATCAAAACTGCTTCAAATTTATCGTCTAAACTAGGAGCCATGATCACACTTTTCATAAAAGGATTTAGGCGCTCAACGGACTATTTGACAGGTAGCAGGTCGGTTTGACAGTAAACAAGATGTTACCGCGACAACGATTTTTTTCAATGCAAACTTGATTGAAAGCAACATTAGTGTTTTTGGTTGGGTTTGAAATGACCAAAATGTCACGTTTCATACGTTAATATTTCGAAAATAATTGAATTTAGGAGTGAAGTGTATTGAAGAAAACTGTTGAGAATTATGAGCAGATTTTTAAAATAGAATAATATACTGGGTGTTCTATTAAAAAAAAATATTTAAAATGGCGCACAGCCGCTATTTTGAAACTTTCAGCTGTGATTTATAGAAAAGTAGGTTTTCATCTCCTATTTAAGCCCTCCAAATTTCGTTGCGATATACAAGGTGGTTCAAAAATTAGTAGTTTGGGAACGAACTTTAGACGAGCACTGTATAACTTAACTAATTATTTACATAACAATGTATACACTCTTCTTGTTCATCTTCTTGGGGGGATGAAAAGAGGAAGGGAGAGATTGTGGCTCGAAATTTGGAACTTTGTGACTGCCCTCTTGCCCTCCTGATGGGGCGAAGGGACAGCCTCTGCTGATCGTAACAGGTAGCCTTTGTGAATATATCAGTCTCGTTATACTTTGAAATAATAATGTTACAGACACCTCCTGCATGTTGCTTATGTGTCTCTTTTCTTATTATTTTGTTTTCAAAAATTCTAAGTTGTTTTTTTTCATGGATTATTTGTTACTAAGAATGATATTAGGTGTTTGTTTTAGTTACCCTCGTTTTGTGGGCTCTCGATAATTTGTTTATCTCTTTCGGTTAGTTGATTTGCACGAATATTAATGATCATCAACAAATCACTAACTGTCAATAGTCCGTTGAGCTCCTTAATCCTTTTATGAAAAGGGTGATCATGGCTCGTATTTTAGACGATAAATTTGAAACAGTTTTGATATTTGAAGAAGCTGGAAGAAATTATCATCTAGCAGTCCGTATGTTTGATGATAGATTTCCCGAGAATCCTATTTCGAGGTCATATTTGCGCAAACTTTTGAATAAGCTCCAAGCAATTGGTACGCTGAAAGATGCTCCAAGATCAGGAAGACCGCCTCTTTCAGAAGAAAAAAAGGTAGAAACTGTTGCTGAAATGGTAATCATTCCGACTCAGTCGACGTCCGCAGTTGCTGAATCCTGTGGAGTAAGTTCAAAAAGTGTAGAAAGAGTCCTAAAAAAAAGAAAAGTTTCATCCCTATAAAATGAAAATCCTGCATGCTCTCACGGAGGATGAGCCAGACCGGAGGGTTGATATTTGTGAGTGGTTAACAAGAACAATTGAAGGAGAACGGGGCTTCCTAAAACGTGTATGTTTCGCAGACGAATGCACGTTTTATCTTAATGGAAAAGTCAACAAACAGAATGTACGATACTGAAGCGATACTAATCCGTATATTTTTAGAGAGGTACATACCCAATTTCCTAAAAAGGTGAATGTTTGGGCGGGGATTTTGGGCAATCGCGTTGTTGGACCGATTTAATTAGAGGCAATTTTACAGGAGTTCTTTACAGAAATCTTTTAGAAACTGAAATTGAACCTCGAATAAGACAAATTGTCTTGAACAATCAGGAAGAGTTTGAAAATCGTGAAATCATATTTCAGCAGGATGGGGCACCTCGGCCTTTCGATCGCATGGCTAGAGAGTTCCTCGATACAAACTTTCCTGGACGATGGATAGGTCGTTGGGGAAATACAGAATGGCCACCAAGATCTCCGGATCTTACACCGCTAGATTTTTTCCTTTGAGGGTAGTTGAAGTCAAAAATCTACTCCACTGAATGCCAAACAATAGAAGAGTATGAACGCAGAATAATAGATACATGTGAAGATATATATGAACAGACTTTCATCAACGTGAGAGAAGCTATTGATATTAGGGCACTTTATTGTCAAGATTTAGGAGGTGGCCACATTGAACACTTGATGAAAGAATTGTTGGGGTTAAATAAAAGTGTTATTCAAAAATAAACTATATTTTTTCAGCTAACTAATTTGTTTTGATTGTGAATTTACAGAACACATTCGTAGGTTCCGAGATTTTCCAGTTAGCGGTACTGTTTATCCTCAATAAACTCTCTTTACGCCTCTTATTGGTCGAATTCATCAAGAGATTTGACTACAAATTAATAACAACGTTTAGTTAGCAAAATGTTTAACCGGAAGTGACCAAAATCCATACTTCATTTTAAACCGGAATGTCACTTTTCAAAAGTTAATATTTTGAAAACAATTGACTTTAGGAGTAAAGATAGTATTTACGCAAACCAAAATTGCTTTGATACTAGTGGCGCCATCTCTTTCTCTCTTATCATCTAGGAAGATTCAGTCTTCCCTCTGATATGAAGAAATAAAAATTAGGTATATTGAACGCCATCATTCAAAATGAACAATTTTTTTATAACATATCCGTAAATATTTTTATTGTTTTATTTTTGAATTGAATATTGATACAACTTCGGAATTGCAACGGTTTTCTCAAAATGTCGAGGCGGTTTGACGTTTAGTTAAATTGACAATTTTTCATACAGATTAACTGTTGAGAATTAGGAGCAGAATTCGAAAATGGAATAATATACGGGGTGTTCTATTCAAAAAAATTATTGAAGCTGGCGCTCAGCCGCCATTTCAAAACTTTTAGCTGTGTTTTTTCCATGAAAAAGTAGGTTTTCATCTCCTATTCAAGCCCTCCAAATTTCGTTGCGATATACCAGGTGGTTCAAAAATTAGTAGGGGGGAAACGGACCTTAGACGAGCACTGTATATAAGTGGGATGATTCCCCACAAAACTATTAACAAAAAAAAATCTATTGTGTATTAATCTGCGTTCCTTCGAATTTGCTGATGTATGTACACTGTTTTTTTGGCAGCTAGTTATCAATAATACCAAAGGCAAATAAGCAAAGTTTGTTTTGCTGGCTATTACCGGGAATGCCTACCTCCCGTTCCGTAATTTATATCGAACATCTCTCACAGATAAATTATCTCGAAACCACTCGATTGTGCAAATACATTCCGTGAACGAAGAAGCAGGCGTATAAATAACAAAAGTGGAAGCTGGAGGAAATCGTTGAAGTGCGGTGCTATAATAACGAACACCTACGCGCAGTTGGACAGAATCGGTCATTTTATTTCATTTCACTGAACCCGAATACCCGCTTCTGTTCGAACTACTTGCATAATGCTCTCGAAAACATGCTGCGTTGCCGTATGTCTAATATTCACGGCACTTGAACGTGTAGAAGTTGAGTGGGTTTTTCTTTTGATCATTGTGGTACCTCTTCAACGATCTGGTTCAAAAATTACATCTCAAGGAGGTGCCAAAATTTATGAAGGGTTGTTACAATGACGGAGAGGATGGTATCGGTAAATCGGATTAAAATGTTGAGAAATTTCTCCGAACCGGAGAAGAAAACCAGGGAAAATGGTTGAACTTCATGAGGGTAAAAAATCAAGCAATGTATTGTAGACAACTCCATTACAAATCTGTAGCATGAGAATTGTTCGAAGGGTTTCAAATAGCAGCTTGTCATTTTCCCTCACAATAAATACGTTATTATACAGGGTGTAACCGAATAAGTGCGAAAGTTTTTAGGCGGTGATCCCTTGTTGAAAATTAAAGGGGGTCTTCCATGTAAACATAAGCTCTTAGGCCTTTTCTTGAAAAGTTAGACGCGTCAAAAATGACAAAAAAATTTTTTTTTTTCTTGAAATTGTTGAAGAGTTGAAGAAATGGTATTTTGTGGGCATGTTCTACCAATAAAAAACTACCTATGACTATTTTTTCAATTTTGTTTTTATCTTCTGAAAGGGTGAAACATGTAACCCCTTTTCCATTTTTTACCAGAACTTTTTAACGAAACTGCATTTCTCAATTTAAAAATATGTGTTGAAAAGAACGATTCATTGCAAAACTTTTTTAAATGCTATGTTGTGTCCGTAAAAGCAATAGTTTTCTAATAAAAAAAATGCAGCATTGTGCATGAACGGATCTTCTGGAAATGGAATCGGAAAAATCTAGTAGGTGGCTGTCACGTTTTGTTTGCACAACTTGTGACTTCAATCGTAGTATTTTAAAATCGAAAAAATCTAGTAGGTGGCTATCAAGTCGCTTTGATTTCTATGTGGTAGTTTAAAGTTCATTTGTGTCTTTTAAATCTTCAATATGAATAATTACACTAACGCTGAAATGGTTGATATGTATTTTATGTATGGTCGTGCCAATGGAAATTCTTTGGAAGCTAGATGGTTCTATGCAGAGATGTATCCTCAGCGCGTGATACCATCACACAATTTTTGCACATCTTCACCAACATCTCTGAGAAAGAGGGTCTTTTCAAAAACGAACAACTGATGGCGGTCGTCCACGAGTAATAAGAATGATGGCACTGGAAGAAGAGGTTCTCAATATGATTGAAGATCGTCCGGACAAATTGCTAACACACCTAATGTTCGCAATAAACTTATCTGGAAAATTTTAAAGGATCATCTATTGTATCCTTACCATATTCAACGAGTCCAGGCACTTTTGCCGCGAGATTTTCCCCATCGAGTAGACTTTTGTCAATGGAGTCTGTACTGTTTCCTACTGTATAATATTATTCGATTTCCGATCTGGCCCACTCGATTTGGTCAATAGACAGAAAAATGGAGAGAGAACGAGGGGCAAATTACAAGAAAGAAAAAAAAACGTCTGTCATCAACTTGTCATTATAAGTCATTCTTTATTCATTGTAATTTATATACAAGATTGAATATTCGTGTTGTAAGTCTTACATTAATAATCAATCAAGCATAAACATCATCATCCAATCAATCATAAACATCATCATCCAGCAAGCATACTATCACACCGCAAGCAATCCAGTAAGTCGAGTGAAAAATCTCATGAGACCGAGACTTCAAATGATTACCCAAAATGCTCAATTTCTAGAAAACGTAATATTCACTGACAAATCCACCTTTTCAAGGCATGAGATCACAAATTTCCACAACAATCATCTATGTGCCGCAGATAACCCACATGCAATTCAAGAAGGTCGGTATCAATATGAATTTCCACTTAACGTGTGGGTCGGAATTATTGGCGAAAATATTATTGGACCTTATTTTCTGCCGTTAAGGCTAACTGGTGGAACCTACACAAATTTTCTCCAGGAGCAGCTTCCCATTTTACTTGAAAATGTTCCACTAGCTATTTGACCACGAATGTGGTTTATGCAAGATGGTGCGCCTGTCCATTTCAGCATAACTGGTCGTACTTGGACGACGTGTATCCAAATCGTTCGATAGGCAGAGCAGGACCTCAACCTTGGCCTCCCAGATCTCCAGGACTTAAACCCCTTGGACTTTTGCATCTGGTCCTTGGTTTATACGACCCCCATTGAATGTGTGAATGATTCAAGAAATCGCATCATTGCAGCCTGCGAGACAATCCAAAACACACCAGGAATATTCCAAGGTTTGCGCCAGTCTATGAGCGAATACTTGATTCCTGTCGAATGGTTGGAGGTGGTCATTTCGAGCAGTTTTCATAACTCCGTTCCGTTTGATCTTGTTGCTTTTTATCTGTTGTAATACACATAATTTTGTTTTGTTTGTATTTTCAATTCGATATTCTATTAAAACAAAACATGGTACTGGTACCATGTTTTTTTTTTAATAATTATTTTATTTTTATTTTTAATTTTACAAACTCGCGATGAACGTACAAGTATTTTATGTCAAAACGTAATTCATTCATTAGTAGTAAATTGTGAAATTCGCCTTTGGGACTGTCCAAAACTTAATTTTGTCTGTTTTCCAAGTCATTATGAGTGTTTGAATGTAAATTAATTGGATACCACGACCACGAACTGAATCGTATTAATTCGAATGGATTTCCATATTAGTGCTGTGAGTATGGTTGGTATTATCTGAAACAGCATTTTAATCTGGTTAATATGATTTAATTTGTCGCTATCTGTGCGATTTGCAATTATACTGGATAATTTTTATGGATAGAATCTATTGGATGAGTTTTCGTTCAAACTGTGTTCGTCAGAAAGTTGACGGTAATAAACAGGGTGTCCCATATAAAACTTCGTGGGCAAATATCTGGCAAATAAAAGATGATATCCATATTTCGTGAAAGCAGTTTTGTGTTGGTTTTTCGTTAAATTGAAAAATTGTTAAATTTTCGAATGCAGAAAAGTAGGATATGATATGTATTTATGGCGAAGCAAGAGGGAATGCAAAAGAAGCAGTGAGAATATACGCTAATCGGTATCCCGACAGAGGATTACCGTCAGACAAAACATTCACTAGCTTAGCCAAATCTTTGACACAAAATGGATGTTTTAATGAAAAGAAGTGAAAAAACAGAAAATGGCTATAGATGAGAATCACAGTGTTGCAGTGCTAGGTCAAATGGTATTGGAACCTCATAGTTCTACCAGACAAGTAGCAATGGATTGTGATATTTCGAAATCGTCAATACAACGTATTTTGTCAAAAAACAAATTCCATCCCTACAAAATACATCTAGTTCAAGGACTATAGCCAGATAATAATCTTTATTGTTTATTGTTCATAACTATAATCTATTCCCATATTTAGGAGATGCTATTGGTCTGACGTGAACCCTCATTGGATTCAAGAAAAGAGATATCAGTCTGTGTGGGGGATTATTGTTTGGTGCGAAATCATTGATGGTTATTTGATAGGACCTCGTTTTCAACCGACGAAACCAAAAAGGAGGAGGTTCTCTATTCGACCCGTATATTTTATGTTTTTCCATCATATTTTTTTATGTATGATCACGCATAACTTTTTACTGAGGCGTCCGATTCCGATAATTCTTTTTTCAGTGGATAGGGTGTACTTCGAATTTGGTCCCATTTGAATTCAAAAGATGAAATCCACCCCTAAGGGTAGCGAAATGAAGGATATTGATCACTCAACCTCTGAATTCTGGTCCGTTAACCGATTCTATCAGGCATAACTTTGTACTGGGTTGTTCGATTTGGATGATTCTTTTCTTAATAGATAGGGTATACCTCATATTTGGATTTCGAAAGGAATTAGCCACCCTTACGTGTGGAAAAATAAGGGATAATTGATTTTTCACTAGTGAACATTGGCACACACATACGTAGTTGACAATGACAGATCGCTACTGACATTATTCTTGTTCCGTCAAAATCAGTATATTTTATGAGAGGATGGAATGATATACAAAGTCATGAAATAAACTAACCAGAACAACGAAAATAATTTATATTACAACAAATAGGAAAAGTAGATAATCATATTATTTAACTGGTAATAGTTGAAGTAAGGTGGGTAAGTAAGTATTTTGGAAGTAATCAAAAAACAAGTAGGTAGTAATCGGTAGATTTTAGCCACAAAAAATTGAAAAATAAAAACTTTTTAACTAAAAATTAAACCGACGAAATACGGAACTGAAAAGTTAAAAATTAAACCTTTTTAACAAAAAATTAAACCGACGAAAAAATCAACTGAAAAGCAAATAAAATAAACCTTTTAAGTCTAAATGATAATTGAGCTCCTAAACTGATGTAAGTAACTGATTTTGAGTCGGCGCCAAACAAACTAGCAATTGAATTAGGTGAAGCGTAAAATGATGGCAGCGAGATGCACGGCTGCGTTTTGATGACTTCTTTCATAGATAATGATCTTCGATAATTGTTTGTTTGGCGCCGACTCAAAATCAGTTATTTACATTAGTTTAGGGGCTCAATTATCATTTAGACTAAGAAGGTTTATTTAATTTTTGCTTTTCAGTTGATTTTTTCGTCGGTTTAATTTTTTGTTAAAAAGTTTTTATCACGAAGGAATTCTCAACGGAAAGAGGTACTTGCTTTTTCTCCAACATGTGTTACCGAATTTACCAATATAAACTCGACTAAATATGTGGTTCCAACAAGATGAGGCACATCCGCATAATAATAGAATAATTACCCAATATTTGGATGACACTTTCAATGAGAAATGGATTGGAACTACGGGTCCAACACCATAGCCAGCTCGAAGTCCAGATATGACTCCACTGGATTTCTTTCTGTGGGGATATATTGAAGACTTGGTTTATATGCGAAGTCACCAAATGTAGATGATTTAAAAAATAGTATCATAAATGTTTGTGCTTCCATATCGCCAGCGACGCTTTTAGCTGTCACGAATCGAGAAAAATGAAAAAAAGGTGTATTCTACGTGAAGGGAGGCAGTGCGAACACTTATAATTCATGTTGACACTTTAATTTTTTCATTATTACCATCATGTTAGTAGAGTTTTGGTCAAAGTAAAATATTTTTTGGTAATTTGAAACATTTACTTCAGTTTGTATTGTCTGCGATTTTACAGAAACACACAACTAGATGAAACTGAAGAGGCAATGCAATTATAACTGATAGATCAATTTTATTAAACTCTTGTTATTGCTTTTTATTTTGACTTATTCATGCCCTCTTTATAATATGCAATATAGTTGCTGTTTTTCATCAGTATTCAAGGGAAACTATGAGTGTGCTATATGGCTGAATTCAGAATTTGATGCAGAATCGCAAAAAGCATTAAAAAAACTGGGATGCCATTTAAAAAAAATTACGCCGGTGTCGCGACGTCCTAACGAATGACGCCTAGTGATGGATCTTTACGTAAATAAGAGAGCCCTTTGACATCAAGAACGTCTGCTTTCACGAAATATGGATATCTTCTTTCATTTCCCAGATATTTTCCGCCAGAGTTTTATATGGGACACCCTGTTTATTCAGGTCAGGTACCAAGTGATATGGAATGAGAAAAAACCTAGCTCATCGGGAAGTTAGTTCAAAATATGCACCCTAGCAACAATACAAAATCCAACATCATGTTCGACGATCAATAAGTTTATCGAAGCACGAAGATTAAGGGAACCAATTCCATCGTTTCCCCTGTCGCATGAACTGCCATTGGATGCGCCATTTAAATCATATATAACAACATTTTTACCGAACACACAAACGAACAGACACACAAGAAAGCGAGTTAACCCTTTCAGTCATGTTGGGTACAATTGTACCCATTGAAATAAATACTTAAATAACTCAACAGGAATCTGTAAATGAAACTAGTGTAAAGAAATTTATATTCTATGAGTACTATACTTATGTATATGGTACGTAGATGGCGCATGGGTCATTGCATTCTGGATGAAAATTAATGTCAAAAGCAATATGGTGGCAATTGTATTGTTGGTAATAGCACAGTTTATATCTAAAGAAGCAGTTAGCTAACTTGGCGTCCGCACTTTGATCTTTATGTTCCCGTTTGTACACTGCGCAACTCTGATTTTTATCCCTCGCGCATACCGCGTGTTACTGTGTTACTAATACTGACATTTTTCGTATACTTCGAAGAGCGATAATCGCGTACAGTCTTCTGCGCATCCTGAATTCTTTCCCTGGAGTGGATGTTACCTTGGAACATGCATTTGGGCCAAGTGAGCTAACTGCTTCTTTAGCAATAAACTGTGGTAATAGGTAAGTATACTTTTTTCTTGAAATATCAGTTTGAATAAAAGTCAATCGCAGTTTATATTTCAGTGTAATGTTGAAAATAGTATTGGTTCTTACTAATTGTAAATATATTTTATTAAAATTTTACTTTCTCAAATAGATAATTGTCCTTCAAATTTGATGGGTACAATTGTACCCAACATGACTAGGTGTTATTTTTATTTTCAGGGTACAATGCGTCCAAAAAGAGGTTTAACGGAGAAGGAGTTGCTAGAGGAGTAAGAAAAAGGGCTGTCTGATATAGAAGGAGTTTCTAGTGATGACAGTGACAACGAAGAAGAGATACAAGTGAGGCAGAGAATTGGACAAATGATAGATGATGTCTCAGAACATCTAAACGAGGGGGATAATTAGGAAGAAATAGAGGATGATGGAGAAGAACAGGGTGGAGAAGAATGTAACTATAATGACTTTATTACTTTGAAAAAAAAACGTGAAATGGTTACAGAATGCGCAATATGTAACAAGACATTCACCCATCAAAATATCCCGGAATTTCAATGAAAACTATCTTGAGGGATATCCAGTAACATATTTTTTGAGATATGTTCCCGAAAGATTTAGTTCAATACACAGATATGTACGCTTTACAAACAGGAACTGAGAAATTTGTACCATGTATCCTGCAAGAGATGAAAGCTTTTTTCGGTCTCAGTATTCTAACAGGATGTCTAAAATTCCCAAGACTTCGTATGTATTGGTATAAATCGTTGAAAGTTGATATTTTTACAGAGACAATGACACTCAATCGTTTCATCAAACTTCGCACCCACATACATTGTGTTAACAACCTGGAACCCAGACAGGGCAACGACAAACTGTGGAAAGTACGACCAATTTTTCAATCCGTCCTGAAGAGATATAGAGAACTGCAGGTAGAAACTAATGTCTGCATCGATGAACAGATTATTCCCTTCAAAGATTGTCGATAAAACAATACATCAAAAACAAGCCCTATCCATGGGGAGTGAAGCTCTATTTATTAGGTGGTGAAAGTGGACTGATTTACAATTTTCTAATCTATCAAGGTAGTACCACGGAAATAGAGCCTTCCTATTCGAAATATGGACAGGATGCAGCCGTCGTATTACAATTATCAAAAGAACTCGAACCTAATAAGCATAAGTTATACTGTGACAATTATTTTACGAGCTATTATCTTCTACAAATTCTCAATCAAAAATCAATATTTCTTGCTGGCACTGCTAGGCTCAATAGATTTTCTAAACCACCACTAACTGATGTAAAGGATTTTTTCAAAAAAGAGAGAGGATCTACGGAACAAATTGTCTCTACAGATGGAATTGTAGTAACCAGATGGTTAGATAACAAGCCAGTGGTGATGGTATCCAACTTCGTTGGGGTTGGGACAGAAAACCTTGTGAAACGCTGGGATAGAAAAACAAAATCATTCATTGACGTGAATCGACCCGAAGTTATACAAAAGTATCCATCCATGGGTGGCATAGATGAAACAGATGCTCTTATCGCTTTCTACAGAACAAAAAATCGCTGTAGAAAGTGGACTGTTCGACTAATATTTCATGCAGTTGACATGGCACTAACAAACTCCTGGTTGGAGTATAAACAAGTGAAAGTCAACTCTTACAACAACCAAAAACGGGGAAGACCTTCAAGAGGTACATCTAGTCCGGTAGTGACAGCAAAACGTCAAAACATTGAAGTAAGACCTCTTACTGAGGTGCAATATGATAATATAGGACATTTTCCAGATCACCCAGAGTTAATTTTTCCTTTAAGGTGCAAAAACCCTGGTTGTGGAGGCAAGTCAAGATGGAAATGTCAGAAGTGCAATGTTCATCTGTGCCTCCGAAAGGACAAAAATTGCTTTCTTACGTTTCATCAGCAATAGTTTTTTAGATATAGTAATTATGTTTAAGTACTTTTGGGTACAAATGTACCCACAATAAATTTTTCTACATATAAATGCTATATTTTTTTTCATGACAAAAATGTATTATTTGAACTCATTTAAGTACGTTTCAAGCAGAAATTAATTTTTCTCTTGCTGAAAAAAAAAAACTTGAGAGGTGTCAAGGGACACCCGGATGAAACGAAGTTCCTTTCGATTAATTAGTGAAGGAATTGTAATACATTTTTTTTTAAGTTATAATAATATTTTATATATATATATGCACTCTGTCTTTTTTGGGTTTAAAAAATGTATATATATATATATATATATATATATATATATATATATATATATATATATATATATATATATATATATATATATAGTATATATATATATATATGTATATATATATACTCTCTCGACTTCGTAAACACAACAGCGTATAGGTTAGAACACGCACGGCTTGGAGAGATTATAACGCGTATGACTTGGTTAGCACAATAGTAAAGAGAAGTTATAATGCGTACTTGCTAAAAATACATAAGCATTTATTATTGTCTGTATAAAATCTCTACTTACCTAACTCCATCAGCAATATCCGGAACTTGTGCAGAAACACTGTCAGGATTCATTATTGTTATTACTTTCTATTATTTATTATGTACAAACAACCTGTATACACTCAACAAAAATAATCGTCGCGACACCACACTGTTCAATGTGAAATAGAAAGACGAGACGAAAATAACTGGCTTGCTTTCTATGAGAGAGAGAGAGAGAGACAGACAGAGAAACACGCGCACGCCGCACGGCTTACAACCATAGCGAAAGTCTCGTTACAACTTTTGGTCTTAATTTATTCCGTCTAGCCCTCTTTCGCAACGCGCGATAAGGAACTACGTTCCAAAAATGGTACTGAAAGGGTTAATACTGCATTGACATCCAATTCTAAGCTATGTTTGAGGTTTCAAGTTTCTAGCTCATCGGTAATTAGTTTAAAATCGATTGCAAAATCTGTAACGAATAGACGAACAGACCGACAAGAAAGCGAGTGGATAAAAATGTGGTAAAAATGAATATGCCACAGTTTCCAACATTTAAACATCTGTTTTTGTCAGTCATACATTAAAGGCAACCTTCGTATAACCCCTTCGGTATTTCAATTCGCGCCACCAATGCCTTCGAATATCCTCTCCCGTTAAATATCCCGTAAGTATTGCAACACCATATACCCTATTTAAAAATATTTTCCGGGATTAGTCGAAGAAACCCCAGATGTGCCTTTCTCGTACGGCTCAAACCCTCGCAAAGGATGTTTCTGTAACAATGTGGCGAGAGATGAACGCCCGCAAAATAATTTTCCGAGTCGCTGGCTCCGACCCCGAATATTTACCGAATAATAACGTCAACCAACCAGAATTAATCTCACAACTCCCCACAGACATGTAGTATAGAAGTTATTCATACGATATCGGGCCTATAGATGTGGGTTTCGAAACGAGAAGTTGGCAAGGCACGTCGGAAGAAAATAAAAATTGAAAAAATAACCTCTATTAAAAAGTAATAACTATTAATGTACAGCTGATGCAACGCGTTTATTGAACACTAAAACTACAGGGTAACCCAGGGGTTCATGCAATCTTACAAACACTGGCGGATCTAGGGAGATTTTCAGGGGGGAGGCATGAGTTAGTTTTTCATGGGGGCGGGCATGAGTTAATGGAAATTTGTAACCAAAGTTATGAAATCCAAGGGAATGAAATGAAATATATAATTTTTTTTATTTGAAACAACTGAAACCAGCGAACAATAATATGAATAAGATGGAAAACAAATTGCGAAACAAACAAAAACACAATTCGACTATTATTTTAAATAATAAAATATGCGGATTTTTTTTTTATAGAATTAAAAACTTCTTTCCGATGAGGCAATACTGATCGGAAGAGTAATAATAATTTCTAAAAATGATGTTATCAAAGGAAACATTACTTTATCGCAGTGAGTAAGGGCTCCTAAAGCCTCGTCAGGAATGGGAAGTTTTTCTTCGGAGGTTTTTACCCACTTCGCCTTCCATAACCTCAGTTCGCTTTTGAATTCTGTGAACAAAACCTCCAGATTCTGATGAAAAAGTTTGTTGAATCATCCCACCAAGGCCCGTGCCATTGAATCCAGAGATGTCATATCAATTTCCCTAATTACCGAGGGTATTATAATGTTCGAATTGAACAAACTGGTTGTTTCAGCACTGAATCGACTCTGGTTGTTGAACCAATATAAACTATTCAGAACTCTAGGGGGGCGGGGGGCATAGCCCCCTTGGACACCCCCTCAGATCCACCAGTGCTTACAAATGACAATAACTCGACTTTTTCAAATGCAACACCCTATATTGTATTGCATGGATTTTTCAAGAGCTTTTTATCGATATATAGAGTTTGTAGGGACTACTTTGTAATGTTTGCGAGATTTGTTGCAAAATAAGAAGTTTTGATGGCATTTTCGAAAAAAAAAGGAATCTGACACATGCTTGTACTTTCAATAATTGTACACGTCTAATTGTTAATAATGAATTTCACTCGAAAATAATTAGTGAATATGGTCTACTATACAGGGTGTTTCTTAATAACATGCAAATATTCAAGGAGGTTATTCTTGGGTCCATTTTAAGAAAAAAACTCCATATGTACATATGTCCCAAAGGTCTTAACTTTTGAACCACGGGGAGCTAAATTTTTAAGAAAAAAATTTTTTTTTAAGATAACTTTGGTATGACCCTAGATATTTTTGTGAAACGTGGTACGCATCTTCTATGCATCGATAGGCTTACCTGCTGTACAACATAATTTTTCATTCTTGCCAGTGGCGTTCGTGCGAGATTTGCACTGAATTATTTTAAAGAGAAAAGTGATACGCCACTACTTTTTCGTCTGTCGTACGGTTTTCACATAATAATCGAGACTTTTGATATCATTTTCCTCGATAATTGATATAGATGTAATTCATACATTTTCCGAGTACTTATTTTTGACATCATTATCGTTATTGTGCCTACATTTATTGATGAGAGGACAGGACAAGGTATGTACAGTCTGCCCATACGTCGTTGGCATATATAGTATATAAATGTATACTTTGCCTTTACTTTGACTTTGAATATACAAAAGTGCAATTGAAGTTATTTCGATAAATAATGAACATATGAGAAATGTAATAAAGACATCAATTGGATATTTCACCAATTAACATCGATCACATTTAAATGATTTGAACAAAATCAGAAATAATTAAAATAAATGTTGATGTATATAAATATTTGAAAAAATAAAATTATTGAAAAATGTACAGTAATTTTTTAATAAATTTTTTAACAATTTATTAAAATCATGATGATTATGAAAAGAAGGAATAAATCTTCCTAGCATGTGAAAGAGCATTGAAAATTTTCGTTTTCAAATTCTTATTATTTATGTCAAAACAATTAAAATCACAACGATAAATACAAATTTTGAATGAAAAATCAACATAAGGCTGTTATACTGTTTTTGAAGCCAACCGAATGGAAAAATAAGGAAGCTCCTGATAGTTATAATCAATAAACAAAAATCTGAATTTCTCAATGTCGATGATATTTACTCAGAATATTTTTAAAATTTTACACCCTTAAAAAGCGGTTGAAAAATGGAAATTTTTGATTTATTCTAATTTTCAGGGTTGAAAAACAACATTTTAATAAAAAAGAATAAGAAGAAAAAAGTATGACATATTATATATTTCCATATGTGAGGTGTGTGACAAATCACAGGAATGGTGGAAAAGGACGCCAGGAATGAGACAGGCCAAAAAGTATTGAAAACCAACACAAAAATTCCCTAAATATCAACTAAGCCAGAATGGAAGGAAAACCAGTATCATAGTTCGCCTCCTAACAGGGCACCGCAGACAGAAAAAAATAAAATTCATTCATTCGCATCTCGTTAGACCACTTACGCGAAAAAATGTATATATGGCGGTTGGCGATCAACTACTGTGGCTGAGGGGTACGTTGATGATTCCGAAAAGAATAAGGCAGGTACTGCAAATAAAATATACAGTTCCATAACACCTCAACCAGTTAGTACATCAACAACATATATGGAACAAACCCAAAATGAAACAATAAACTTGCATAATACAGTCACACATATTCAGTACACTGGTTGTTCAAACTTTACAGTTAATTTTATTGATAAAAAAAATGAGTAATTACAATTAAAATTTTCATAGCATTGTTATAGGTAACTATTAAGATTTGTGAATAAAGTTCCTTCTCTGTACTTGTATCTTAGTATTTATTGTTATAGTCGTAGATAAAGTATAGTATTCAACTTGCGGTAATGGTCATAACTACATTACCGCTCGTTAAATAATATACTATTATTGAGGAGTGAAAGCAACAGAATCTCATTTGCCATGTGTGAATCATTAAGTTTTTTCCTATTGAATCATGTCTCTGCAAGCATCAGATGACGGAAAAAAAAACAAGTTTGTTAAGAGCTTCATCGAAATATAATCAATAGAAATCAACACTGCTATAAAAAAATAGGAGTAAACATTAAATATAAAAGGTTTACGAAGAAATAGAATGCTACTGGTGTTGATGAAATGAAATTCAAATGAAATTCAAAATTGCTGCAATTACCTACCACTTTCTTGTTCCTTGGGAGGAATTCATTAACAGACCCATCAGAAATATGTTGAAAACCCCACATCAAAATATCGAAATTCTTTCACGATATGCATTGTAGAATTGCCATTGCTTTTGATTATTTCTCATCCTCACGTGCGCCGGTTAGGTTATTAAAAATTCCCGATTCAATAAATGGTAATGAAGCTACAAAAATGATATCTCACCAGCAAACACGAATATCTCACATGTGTTATGTGACACTCAACACTCAAAACTTCTACTTCTATAACCTATATAAATTCCTGTGAAACGATTATTATCGACGTACTCGCGACTTCGAGTTCCTAAGTCAGAGTTATTTGAAGGTAAATTCGTTGATTCGTTCAGTGTCATTTGGGATGGAGGAGGTGGAGTGGTGGAGTTGAATCTCAGCATTCACACAAGACACTCGGACATTGACAACAAGACCAAGTATATTGGGTGATGTTGAGAATAATTGATCGATGAATTTAGTACTAATATCAATGAATGAATGTATTGGCTAATGTTTCCAAGCATTGATAAAATGATGTCACTGTACTAAGGCCATCCCCTTTGAGCATTGAACCATACCCTGAACAAGGAAGTGCGATGATTAATGGTTCATAGTATTAATAACCTCATGATCGTTTGCGCAATGCATTTGTTCCCTTGTTATAAGGCAAATTTTCATTGTGGAAATGATTTCAACATAACAATAATCATGGAATTACGTTATTGTAATGGACATGGTACCCTTATTGTATTGATTTAGTTGATTATTTCATCACAAAAATGGACTGATTTTAATTATGTTTGGTCATTGTCTCAAAGAAAAATACGTTGGGACGATGATTTTGCAGTCAATCTTTAGTGATCATTGATATCAGGTCCAATATTTCTTTCTGTGTAGATGTCACATCTATAACTTTTGCATTTTACATCATTGTTAATAATCATAAATGAAAATATGTTGAATATAGTTACATGATTTGAAATATGCATTTTTAACATGAAATTATACCGATTAACTCAGATACCTATATTTGATTAATGTCGTATCAAAATAAAGTGTAAGAGATCATACTTCCTGTTCTTCTACTTTTGTTTCCCGATTGGAATAAAATAAGAATAATAAACGTTATTTAATGGTTATTTCATTCAGCCAGGGAATAAAATATATATTTGAAATTATTATTTGACTGCTTTGTAATTCTTTTTCATGAAAATGAATATTTGCCAAAATGTTTGATTGCATTATTTGTTGTTGTTGTTGTTTTTAACCGACGAAACCAAAAAGAAGAAGGTTCTCTATTCGACGAGTATTTTTTTTATGTATGATCACGCATAACTTTTTACTGAGACGTCCGATTCCGATCATTCTTTTCTCAGTGAATAGGGTGTTCTTTGAAGTTGGTCCCATTTGAATTTAAAAGATGAAATCTACCCCTAAGGGTAGCAAAATGAAGGATATTGATCACTCGCCCTCTGAATTCTGGTCCGTTAACTGATTCTACTAGGCATAACTTTGTACTGGGTTCTTCGATTTGGATTTTTTTTTTATTGGATAGGGTATACCTCATAGTTGATCATATTTGGATATCGAATGGAATTATCCACCCTTACGGGTAGAAAAATAGGGAATAAATGATTTTTCACTTGTGAACATTGGCACACATATGTAGTTGACACTGACAGATCGCTATTGTCATTATTTTTGTTTTCCTACATCCGTCACAATCATTATATTCTATGAGAGGATGGAATGATATACAAAGTAATGACATAAACTAACCAGAACAACGAAAATAATTTATATTACAACAAATAGTAAAAATAGATAATCATATTATTTAACTGGTAATAGTTGAAGAAAGATGGGTAAGTATTTTGGAAGTAATAAAAAACAAGTAGGTAGTAATTAGTAGATTTCAGCTACAAAAAAATTAAAAATAAAAACTTTTTAACAATAAATTGAACCGACGAAATACGGAACTGAAAAGTAAAAACTAAAATAAACCTTCTTTGTCTCAATAACTAAGCTCCTAAACTAATGTAAGTAACTCATTTCGAGTCGGCGCCAAATGAACAATCAACGAAGATCATTAAATTACTCCAAAAAAAATATCAGAATGTCACCGCGCAACTCGATACCATCATTTTACGCCTTACCTACTTCATTTGCTTGTTTGGCGCCGACTCAAAATTAGTTACTTACATTAGTTTAAGAGCTTAGTTATTGAGACTAAAAAAGTTTATTTTATTTTTTACTTTCCAGTTCCGTATTTCGTCGGTTTAATTTTTTGTTAAAAAGTTTTTATGCATAAATGCATAACAGAAGAAGAAAGGAATATTAGGATTTCGTTGATACGCAATGAAAGTGCGAGATAAGGAGGAAGCAATATCGCATTCGTAGAAAAAATATAGTGTACAACGAGCATGAAATGAACATTTCTCAATCATATGAATTGCGGCACTCGTCTTTGGCTAGAAATAGAGTATCATTCCATGCTCGTTATACAACGTTGTACTAGTTATATTCAACGAATTATATCCTTCATTCTTTGCTATTGGAAGACATATTCAGTCTGTTCAATTTCACATTGAGATACAGCATTATGATTTATCAAAAATGTGAACCGTTCGGGAGCTCTACACCCTCAACAAAAACCCATCAACTTTTCATTTCGTATCTTCAATCAGACTACTTACATGAAACCTATCTTAAAATTGGATGCTCCTAAAAGGTTGTGTGATTCTTAGCCAAATGACATTGTCCGATAGCTTTTAGGCCTTATCTCACCGAGAAGAAGACATAAGCAAAGTGACAAGAAGAAGTTGACAAGCATGTACGGTGCGGGCGCATGGTTGATGAAGTAGAAGTGGCCAGGACCGGCGTGGATATTTTAAGGGACGCGATATTTGTTATAGGATTGTTAATTATCGATTGAAAAGAAGTTGTTGGGGTTAGGTCTCTTATAGAAAACCAGTATTTCTCAGTTATTTATTAACCAAGACCATAAAGTTTTAAGTTTACTCGAAATCTTTGAAATAAATCACACTTTGAAAGATGCATCTGTTAACTCCGTGAATGAACTGATCAATTTTGATTGTTTAAAATTGTTTAGTTCCCTAAATTTTCTATAGCCTTCACAATTTTCTCCACAAACTTCAACGTGAGGTTATATTCGAATTGCTCTGATCTTACCCTCGCATTATCAATTCCACTTGTTGTGTCCTAACCATCACGCTGCAGTCTTTTAGTTTATGTTCCATGCTACTCATGACAGTTGACAACTTCATTTATTATTTCGCATCTAATGTTTACACATCGTGCTAAATTTGATAGTTTTGTTATTATTCTACCTTTAATATTGATTATAACGTTCATTTGCTCCATGTACTGCGACATATTATGTTTGGCGTCGTTCCTATGGAGGTACAGTTGTCCTACCAATCTAAGTTGTGGACATAACCTGATGGATTATTTACCGTCAGATAGTTTTGACTCGCTCTGCCACGGCCCTACATTGGTCTTAGATGGAGTAATTGATTCACTCTACTTTTTATAACCTTTTGATGTATTACATAATTGTAGTTCTTTAACCGACGAAACCAAAAAGGAGGAGGTTCTCTAGTCGGCCCGTATATTTTTTTTTCCATCATTTTTTTTATGTATGATCACGCATAACTGGTAATAGTTGAAGAAAGATGGGTAAGTATTTTGGAAGTAATAAAAAAACAAGTAGGTAGTAATTAGTAGATTTCAGCTACAAAAAAATTAAAACTAAAAACTTTTCAACAAAAAATTAAACCGACGAAATACGGAACTGAAAAGTAAAAAATAAAATAAACCTTCTTAGTCTCAGTAACTAAGCTCCTAAACTAATGTAAGTAACTAATTTTGAGTCGGCACCAAACAAACAATCAACGAACATCATTGAATTACTTCAAAAAAATTATCAGAATGTCACCGCGCAACTCGATGCCATCATTTGACGCCTTACCTAATTCATTTGCTTGTTTGTTTGGCGCCGACTCAAAATTAGTTACTTACATTGGTTTAGGAGCTTAGTTACTGAGACTAAGAAGGTTTATTTAAGTTTTTACTTTTCAGTTCCGTATTTCGTCGGTTTAATTTTTCGTTAAAGAGTTTTAAATTTTTCCTCTCCATGTAAGTACATAAAAATATTTTTGTATCACTGGTTTTCTATCGATATATTCTCTTTTCAGAATGTTTCAACATTAGCTGAAGATGGTTCTGTCTGGTAGGGGAACATGTCCCCCTCTCTCTTGATTATTTAGAGTAAATAAATGTTGTGGAGACGATTTTGAGATTATTTCCCTGTTCAACACCAGCACTCCACTTTGAGATATAATGGATTTCTACCAAAGATTTCTCAGCCAACGTTTCGGCAATATATTTCGCCATCCCCTTGGCTCTATTATATAAAATTATGGACAATTACAAAAGAAAAATTGCACAAGAACAATTTTTATAAAAGTAATAAACGTAACTAAAAACGTGTGAACGTTTATAGTTAAAATTATTATTCTTGAATATTGATACCAGCTCAAATTCCGGAACCAGTCTTGAGAGATAATTTTATTGTAGACTTACATGAGTGATTTTGGTCTATAATAAAATTCCCTCTCAAGACTGGTTTCGGAATTTGAGCTGGTATCAATATTCGGAAATTATAATTTTAACTACATATAAACGTTTACACGTCCTTATTTTTACTTTTACTTTTATAAAAATTGTTCTTGTGCAATTTTTCTTTTGTAATGGTCCATAATCTTATATTTTATAGCCCTAGGGAAGGCGAAATATATTGCCGAAACATTGGCTAACTGAGAAATACTGGTTTTCAATAACCCCAACAACATCTTTTCAATATAAATATAGAAGGTCAAAATATCATCATATATTATTGATTGAGCTCATGGGTTGAAATCATAAATTATACTTCAATAATGAAATTAACATTAATCAAGGGTATTGAATATAAATTTGTACAAATATTACAGTAATTTTTAGGAGTTGGATTGAATTGTCTCTATTTTAGTTGCAGTTTTCGGTTTAAATGACTGCTTTTACTTGCTACCTGCGAACAACTGCTGCTGATACACATTTGATATAAGGAAGAGTGTTCACCTTGTACAACATTTTGAATTCATCATCAGATGTTTTTATTGTATTGCGCAATTTCAGTTGTTTCGAACTCAACATATATAAAATCGATGAACTAGAAAGCAGACGAAAAATTGCCTACTTAATTTTTCTTAGTGCATCGTTGAATGATGAAATTGATTCAGAATATTGTATGGAGAAACTTTCAAGGCAAATGTTTACTCCATGCACAATAATGATTTGTTCAAGTTGGCTCCAGTAACTAGTAATTACTCCTTGAACCCCCAATATCACGTATGCAACAAATATACAATCACATCTTCTCTAGTGTTGACCTATTTCACTCGCCCCTGTCAAAAATTAGATTTTCTTGTAGAGACATACTATGCGCTATGTAGGGTTAACTGTAAACTGTATTTTTATTTGTTAATAATTATCTTTAGTTCGATCTAGCTTAACATTCCTAATGTAATGATGAATCTTGTAATTTCTGTGCGACTCTATAATTGGAACTCTCTTGTTCTGTCGAGTTGCCGAAGCTATAAATAAATAAATAAACATATTCTCAACACATTTATTTTAGAAATAAATCATGGGCCGATGCTTACAAAAACTCACTAAAAAAAAACTGCTTGGTGGACCATAGCACAATACCTCGTGAACCTCGGGACAACTATCGTGTACCTTGAACCATACCCGAAAACAAATACAAAGAAAAAACATTATTTTGAGGTGAAATAAAGGTATATAAATACAAAATAGAATGGTTGTGCAAAAATCGCATAGGTAAGTTTCCAATCATTTCCTTCTACACAAGCATACATATAATAGGTCCAGCGGCCACATCCATAGCATCTGCTCCACTTTTCTCCACTCCTTTGAGTTGCTGCAGACAGGCATTCTTCATTAGCACTGACGTCATCATCAGTTGACACAAGCGGAATTTTTTTGTCACTTTTTTCTTCCCCTCCATTACCTTTGTAGGTTCTGTATACTTTCTTTTAATGCCTGACAATGTTTTAGAGACATTTTTCTTTACTGCTTCTTGTTTTTTCTTGTAGCTGCTGGATTCCTTTTGTTTCCTTATAGAAAACGACAACTTTGAAAGGGAAAAATGTTGAGGAAAAAGAAATACAAAATGCTGGATCAATGAGATAGATGACAACATACTCTGCTATAGTAATTATAATCCCAATTAGAACGGCGAAGAGCACTACGAGGAGTGTTAATATGCAGTGTTTTTACTTTCAAAGCGTTCCTGGTATAATCATAAAAAAGTTTTGTCGTGTAGAAGATAATTTTTTCTCGAAACTTTTTATGTCGGTCCAATTGGGATTTGAAATACTATACCTCGATATTATTTATAATTCACTATTTTATATAAAATTTTCAAGAAATTAAATATTAAATGAAACATTTTGATTTGATTCCTTACTTTACATTATTTGCATTGAAGAAATGATAGAAAATAAAAAATATACAGATTACAGAAAGAGAGAGAGAGAAAGTCTCATGGAGGCATGACGCTTTTTCCTCACGTGATGATAAATCTCTATATCGAATAACATTTTTTTTATTGTATCTAATCTCACTGTTAGATTTTCCGAAGACAGTTGTACATCATGATCGGTTATACAGGCGTTCAAGAAATCGTCATAAAAAAAATATGACATATCCATTGAATATTCTCTATGCTCTCTGAACTGCTACGAGTTTTCGGTAAGTATATTAGGAGTTGAGATGATAGCCACTGCGTCGAAAAAAATACCGCTGTTTAGTTAATATTTGGTATGAAAAATTGGAGAACAGAATCCTACTGCATTATGTACTTGCAAAGCAATAATATTATGTCGATATGAACTGAAAATCTCTAATAATATAAATTCAGTACGGTATTGATCTCTGTTATTTGAGTTCAGGATAGTACGTAGGGGAAGGTATTGTACCAAGACCATAGTATACATTGGTCCATGTTCAATATAACTCATCTACTGCTTACAAGAGAATATCTGGCCACCTCCTCATAACAAAATGATCTCAGATTCAAAAACCACTTAACTAATGTCACAAAAGAAGCCCAAAATATACTTAGCTTCGTGAAAAAATCAACTCATGAATTCAGTAATACAAATTCCATCAAGTATCTCTTTTCTACCCCAGTTCGACGTAAACTTGAAAAAGTCTCACTGATATGGAAACCTTCAAAAATGTCGGAAGTGAAAATCATTGGAGCGACAAAAATAAGTGCATTGCATACCTTTATTACAAAACCTTTAATACTGCTCCAAATCATTAATCATGCAACTAAATTCGAAAATAATTAAATATGGTTGAAATAGAGTCGATATTTATACAAGAACTACTCATTGGTCAATGTCAGTATTTGTTATCCCAAATTTTGTTTCATATTTCCTTACAATTGCTTCATCCCAAATCGCCTCTTTTCAATAGTCCCCGAGTCCCTAATGTAGTAAACACAATGTGTCCCATATATAACATGTAGGGTAAAAGCCGGATAGTTGCCACACTTTTTAAAAAGCTCCTTTAAAAAATGTGTACCAATACATTTTTTATTCAAAGTGTATTCTCAAACATAGTTTATTAATCTTCTAACATACCCTATCTATAAAAAAATTATAAATATTATAAATTTTAAGTAAATCCAGTTTAATATGACCTCTAAAAAAGAGGATAGTTGCCAACTATAGCGGATACTAGCCTAACGTTAAAAATGGTTGGAGGGATACTTGCCCAATGTGAGGATAGATGCCCGTCTGTTTTTTTTCCAATAAAAATGAACTTATATTAATTTAAATAATCAGTTTTTATTGTTAAATACAATCTTTTATTAAGTATTAATTAAAGTTAAATTATAATTATAAAATTATAACTTTTAGTGAACATGTAATTTTTTAATTAAGTATTAGTATTTATCTTAAATATTAAAAATATGGTAATCAACTTTGGCATTAGCATTGATTATCACCAGAAGTCAAGCTTTTCAACTTGCCATATCTCATGCAATGGTTTTTGAGTGTTGAACAATTTTCATGCAACCACATTCGACACATCTGACATTCAATCCAATCTGATTTCGATTTAGTTGAATTATAATTTTCAAAACATTCTACACAATAATCATGAACTGAAACTTCTTTCTTGGTATTTTCTATTTTTGAATTAATATTTTTTACTTTTAATATATTTTCAGTGTCTCCAATAGATAATTTGTTTTTTTTGCCTTTGATTAGTAGCCCTTTAGTTGCTTTTCCTTTAGATATTTTTGAACTTATAACATTTTTTTCATTTTCACTGCTAGAACTGTAGATACGTGTTTTTCTTTTCCTCAGAGCCCTTCCTTCAGTCAGTTCAATAAAATCTGTGCTATCTGATTCTGATTCACTGCTAGTAATATCTCTAT
The DNA here is from genome assembly GCA_018342105.1 of Gonioctena quinquepunctata. Lineage (NCBI taxonomy): Eukaryota > Metazoa > Arthropoda > Insecta > Coleoptera > Chrysomelidae > Gonioctena > Gonioctena quinquepunctata. Next base: position 12,120 of record JAFIRS010000642.1, on the reverse strand, counting down.
ATTGTTTTGATTTTTGATTTTTTTGTAGTCGCCCTTTTTTCTTCGTTATTTTTTCTTTGCTACCAACTAGTTTGTTTTTTGTTTCTTTCGTTTGTTTCATTACGTTTTCTTTACTTTCTCAGTTTTATTCTTCTTCTCGATTATTTTTTCATTCGAGTTTAAAATTTCCGCTGATTGTTTAGCCCTTTTAGACATAGGGCAACAATCCGCAAAAGACAGTAGGCAACTATCCGATTTGATACGGATACTTGCCCTTTTTATTTACGAAATAAATAAAACATATTTAACAATAAAACCTAATAAACAGTGCAATTTAAACTCTAATGCACTCAAAGAAATATATTTTTGACTGAAATCGCAATCAGTTATAAAAATATTTAACAGAGATTACTTACCAATATAATTCTGGCGCTCGTCAAAGTATCGCCGCGGAAGATGTTTTCTCACACGGACAAAACACGTGCGCCTACTTCAACGGCTTATGCGGCACTGATGCCTGCGCGGGGGACGCTTTTAATTATGATCAAAAAGAAACACTGTCAATTCGTCTAACATAGAGCATTTGAAACTGAGGCATGTATCCGTCCGAGGCAACTATCCGGCTTTTACCCTATGCCTGTTGTCATGTTGTCAATCTCCCATTTTTCAATGTATAGTAAACTTCATACATATAAGTACTTCAACATTATTTTCTACATATTTGTACTTAACTTAATATATATAACATGAACACTAACACTTCAGTCGATACTTTTCGTTACACTAATTAGCTCTAAAAGGAAACATGAAACTATTTATGCCTGTTTGTTTCTCAGCCAAATAAATAAATAAACAATTATGTGGATAGAAAAACTGCATAGATATTTCATAAATTAATGAATTAGCCTTTTTCCTAGGACGGGCCTGTAAAATAGTCAAAATAAAGGACCGCAAAAGTCCACGCTTGTGGTGTTCGATGCCTGGCTTATCTTCCACATCTACACATTTATCGGCGAGATTTGATCTCACTACAGGCAGCAGGATGTTCAATGGCAAACGGCTACGCCGATTTAAAGACGTTAATTATCTGCCTTAATTATTATTTATGGCTCTTATCTAGATTCGAGAGTACACAACAGAATGCTGTCAGCTGCACGATCCCTAACAAATTGTTCAGTCAACTGGATAAAGGAAATCCATTCATATAATTGATATAAAATACACAAACGTGTTGGTATTTGTTATAATTAGCTCGGTTTTTGGATATCTCTTCATTAATCAGTAGCGAACCAATTATGTGGTTATGGTTGTGCTTTAATCAGGATTCGATAGTCATGTAGGTAATGCACTAATGATCAGTTATTTTCTTATATCCTCCTGGAATTTATTTTATTTGTTCTGCGAGCGAAATGCTGCACACAATATGACAAATGGAAGTTCAGTACAGAATTCGTTATAATCGAGAACAGTTTATCAATTAGTCAAGTCAACAATAAAATATTAAGAACTGGATATAAAAAACATTTACTGAACACTAAATCAAATTCATCTTCTGGCTTGGACGGAATGAGCCCCTTCTTTCTAAAGAAATTAGCCGAAATTCTCTGCTCTCCGTTATCAAGAATCATGACTGTCTCTTTCGCAAAATTTCAAATTTCACGGGCTTGCAAGAAGGCATCTGTCACTGCTATTTTCAAAAAAGCCGATAAACTCAATCCAACCAACTACAGGCCCATTAGTCTTCTATCCGTACCTTCTAAAGTAATGGAATCAATAATTGTAGAAGACATGTCAGAATTGTTAACAAGAAACGCAATGATACCATCGGAACAACATGGTTTCGTCAAAGGTAAATCCACCACCAGCAATCTTCTACAGTGCATAAACGATTGGACGATGGCTCACGTTGAAAAAAATACCGACAGATATGGTCTATCTTGAATTTGCCAAGGCTTTCGACAGGGTCCCAGTGAGGAGGCTAATGCACAAACTTGACACACTCGGTATTCGGGGCCAACTAAACTTATGGGTTGAAAATTACATGACAGAAAGAACTTTCACGGTCAAAGTGGGTCACTCTTTTTCTTCGGACAGACAAGTCACATGTGGAGTCCCCCAGGGGTCTGTTCTTGGCCCACTCCTCTTCGTTGTTTATGCAAGTGATCTTGCTCTTCATATAAAGTCCTGCAAGTCGTTTTATGACGATGATACCGAACTGTAGGGAAATGCCTTAGTGGAACATCAACTCCTTCAAGAAGACCTCAACTCGATTAGTCGGTGGTTTGAGGATTGGCTTTTACCTCTTAACGTCGACAAATGCGTCGTAATTCATCAAGGAAAGAACAATCCACTCCACGCGTACACAATAAACGGTCAGCAGATACGTATTGTGTCTTCACATGTCGATCTGGGAGTGACTATTAAACTGACCTAATTTGGTCCGAACATGTTATATCCACATGCAAGCGCGCCAACACACTGATCTACCTCATCCGCAAAACGTTATCCTATCTATCATACTCAAGTTATATAAAACTCTACAAAACCTACATTCGTCCAATTATGGAGTGGTGTGGTGTCCTGTTTTGGTGCGCGATAAGAATTTGTTGGAAACGTTCAGCGTTGAGCCACGCGTATGACTTTTGGCGAAGTGCGTCCAACCTATCCCGAAAGACTGAGGATGGCACAACTGATAGCTTTTGACCAACGTCGACTCCGTGGGGACCTCATCATATCCTTCCGTATAGCTTAGTATAATTATGCTAATCAGAAAGAACTTCTTGTTTTCAACAATGATTCGCGGTTACGTGGGCATAATCTCAAGTTGAAAAAGGATAAATTTGCCAGGCAGAGACAACATTTTTTGGTGAATCGTATTTTCGAAACATGGAATAACTTATCCAACGATGTTGTGAATTCTGACTCAGTGAACAGTTTTAAAAACAAAATAGACATTTGCTCATTTGCATAATTGTTCCTACGCATATATTAATTATTTTTCTTTTGCATGCACTGTATAATCTTGTTGATCTCTTTAGTTTTCTTTTAGGCTTACATCAGCCTTTACTTATATGTAATAATAATGAAAATAATAATATCGAATTCACTAATCCACTGGACACCTCTCAGAGAGAAAAAGTCTCTCATGGACCACTGGAGGAATCTGTTGGATGAAAGAACACGATATCATTTGTCGCTCCTTTCCGCAGACACATGTATGCATGAAATTGCCGCATCTGCCGCTGATGTACCTGATTCTGAAAAAGCAAAATATAATAATAATAATAATAATAATAATAATAATAATAATAATAATAATAATAATAATAATAATAATAATAATAATAATAATAATAATAATAATAATAATAATAATAATAATAATAATAATAATAATAATAATAATAATAATAATAATAATAATAATAATAATAATAATAATAATAGCCAGGACGGTGTTTTCAACACTCTCGTCTACCGAAGCCGCGTGATGGGTATAGAGGTCCCTGACACTAGATGCAGGGCCTACCGTGGAGCGCCTGAGACCATCATGCACTTGCTGTCAGCATGTACAGCATATGCGGTCTCAGCCTATATCCATCGTCATAACGCGGCGTTACGAGTGCTGTATTATCATTTACGACACTCGTACGGTATTGATGAGACACCGGTGCTGCCCTACGTTCCGGGGGATATTGAGTCCGTTGTGGAGAATGAGAAGTGCCGAATTTATTGGAACTACTCATTCCCCACCCTCAGGCAAATACAAGCCAACAAGCCTGATGTAGTTCTCTTCGACCGCGAGCGAAAACGATATACGTCATAGAGTTTTCGGCTCCGGGCGAACGAATATCGTGCGGAAGAGGACGAGAAACGGACGAAGTATCGAGATTTATCTTCGAGCTCCGCAGACTCTATCCAGACCATTCTGTAAAGATAGTGGTTCTGATTATAGGGGCCCTTGGTGGAATGATGCCAACGCTACTCTCAAACCTGGAATTATACCGGCATGCCGTAAATCGGCAGAATCTCTAGCCGGCCGCATGCAGAGGCAGTCATTCTCGGATCGTTACGTCTGCTCAGGACACATGATTCTCGGACCCAATGATCTCTCACCCCACGGGTGTGGGGAGAGGTCATTGGTTTATGTAACCAGCGCGCCCTTCCGAATGGGTCGGAGCTTCGGAAGTTAGGGCCTGACTGGTAGTGTTAAAAACAAAAAATAATAATAATAATAATAATAATATAATAATAATAATAATAATAATAATAATAATAATAATAATAATAATAATAACATGCTTGAACACGTGTTACAAATTGTTTACGCGCATTTTGTACACGCGAATACTCCTCGCAGTTGACACGGTGTACGAACGGATATATGAGCAGAAAGGGTCAAAGAGAGGTGTTGCTGGCTGCAAGGAGAACCTGCTGATCGATAGATGTATCACGCAGGACTCCGTGCAGTATAAGCGCTAACCTTTCGATGGCCTGGATCGATTACCGCAAGGCGTTTGATTCAACATCGCATGAGTTGATCTTGCATTTGCTCAGATGCCTTGCGGTACCCGATCAAATAGTGAGATGCATTGAACAGTTGATACCACTCTGGAGGACTCGCTTCACCATAACATCAGGTGGAGCCAAAGTCAAACGGAGCAGGTTATCTTCAGGAGAGTGTGTTCCAAGGATTCCCTCAGCCCCCTCCTTTTGCATCTCACTTATGCCATTATCCGTTGCGCTCAGAAAACCCGTGGTTACAACTGTGGCACCCCGGAGACCGAAGGCATAAGGTCACCCATTTATTTTATATGGATGACCTGAGCTTTATGCTTCGGGTGAGGGAGATCTGCAGCAATCTCTGAGGGTGGTGCAAGGTACACGCATGCTATCGGTATGGAATTCGGATGGATAAATGTGCACTGGTTCATCTCAGAGAGGACGATGCGAGGATTACGGAGAGGACGCGCAACTGGTAGATGGAAGCATCCTCCGCCATCTGGATGCCGGAGAGGCGTATACCTACCTAGGAGTGCAACAACGTTGACCCAAGAGGTAGTGGCGGTTAAAAACGCTCCGCGGCAAGTATCAGCAGAAACTCCGGCAGATCTGGTCATCAGAACTGTCGGGCATGAACAAAGTTTCTGCCACCAACATGCTTGCCGTTCCAATACTAATCTACTCCTTTGGGGTAGTGAAGTGGACCCTGGAAGAGCTGCGCGGAATCGACGTGAAGACTCGCAAAATGATGCACCTACATCGTAGTTTGCATCCGAAATCGTCCGTTCCACGGTTGTACCTCCCCCGAAAACAGGGAGGCCGTGGACTTCTGAGTTTGGAGTGTCTACATAACAGGATGGTGCTGGATGGAGCCTGTAAAGTCATCAGGAGCTTGGATCCCCTTCTCTGCATGGTCAAAGACCATGAGATCACAGGGAAAGGAGCGTTTCTTTTTAAGGCAGCAGTCCGTGCAGCCGATGAACTTGGTCTTGTATTCGACACCGAGCGGGATAACCAAGACTCTATCACCGAGTTGGAGCCCGCTCGACGGAGAGTCACCATAAAGCTGCAGAGAATACTGTACATCTGCAGCTCCACAGGATAAAACCGATGCATGGAATTTTCTTCAAACATATTGAAGACCACGGCTTATCCGAAAGTCGACCTTTGCTTTCCTTAGGTCAGGTGGACTCAAGTCGGAGACTGAGGGATTCATCATGGCTTGCCAGGATGGTGTCTTCAACACCTCGTGTATCGAAGCCGCGTGATGGGTATAGAGGTCCCTGACACGAGATGCAGGGCTGCCGTGGAGCGCCTGAGACCATCATGCACTTGCTGTCAGCATGTACAGCATATGCGGTCTCAGCCTATATCCATCGTCATAACGCGGCGTTACGAGTGCTGTATTACCATCTACGACACTCGTACGGTATTGATGAGACACCAGTGCTGCCATACGCTCCGGGGATATTGAGTCCGTGTGGAGAATGAAGTGCCGAATTTATTGGAACTACTCATTCCCCACCCTCAGGCAAATACAAGCCAACAAGCCTGACGTAGTCCTCTTCGACCGCGAGCGAAAACGATATACGTTATAGAGTTTTCGGCTCCGGGCAGACAATATCATACGAAAAGAGGATGGAAACGGACGAAGTATCGAGATTTACTCTTCGAGCTCCGCAGACTCTATCAGACCATTCTGTGAAGATAGTGGTTCTGATAATAGGGGCCCTTGGTGGAATGATGCCAACGCTACTCTCAAACCTGGAATTATACCGGCATGCCGTAAACGGCAAAATCTCTAGGCCGCTCAGAAGGCAGTCATTCTCGGATCGTTACGTCTGCTCAGGGCACATGATTCTCGGACCCAATGATCTCTCACCTCACGGATGTGGGGAGAGGTCACTGGTTTATGTAACCAGCACGCCCTTCCGAATGGGTCGGAGCTTCGGAAGTTAGGGCCTGACTGGAAGTGTTTAGAACGAAAAATAATAATAATAATAATAATAATAATAATACTGTACATCTGCAGCTCCACAAGGATAAGCCGATGCATGGAATTTTCTTCAAACATATTGAAGACCACGGCTTATCCGAAAGTCTGACCTTTGCTTTCCTTAGGTCAGGTGGACTCAAGTCGGAGACTGAGGGATTCATCATGGCTTGCCAGGATGGTGTCTTCAACACTCTCGTGTATCGAAGCCGCGTGATGGGTATAGGGTCCCTGACACGGATGCAGGGCCTGCCGTGGAGCGCCTGGACATCATGCACTTGCTGTCAGCATGTACAGCATATGCGGTCTCAGCCTATATCCATCGTCATAACGCGGCGTTACGAGTGCTGTATTACCATCTACGACACTCGTACGGTATTGATGAGACACCAGTGCTGCCATACGCTCCGGGGGATATTGAGTCCGTTGTGGAGAATGAGAAGTGCCGAATTTATTGGAACTACTCATTCCCCACCCTCAGGCAAATACAAGCCAACAAGCCTGACGTAGTCCTCTTCGACCGCGAGCAGAAAACGATATACGTTATAGAGTTTTCGGCTCCGGGCAGAAAATATCTACGAAAGAGGATGAGAAACGGACGAAGTATCGGGATTTACTCTTCGAGCTCCGCAGACTCTATCAGACCATTCTGGAAGATAGTGGTTCTGATAATAGGGGCCCTTGGTGGAATGATGCCAACGCTACTCTCAAACCTGGAAATTATACCGCATGCCGTAAATCGGCAAAATCTCTAGCCGGCCGCATGCAGAAGGCAGTCATTCTCGGATCGTTACGTCTGCTCAGGGCACATGATTCTCGGACCCAATGATCTCACCTCACGGATGTGGGAGAGGTCATTGGTTTATGTACCACACGCCCTTCCGAATGGGTCGGAGCTTCGGAAGTTAGGGCCTGACTGGAAGTGTTTGAACGAAAAAATAATAATAATAATAATAATAATAATATAATAATAGGACTTCATTCAATCAGCTATGGATACAGTACACGTCAATATATGTATATACTTATAAGATTGAATAGGCGGAGTGTCAGTGATTTTCAACTCAACTCAACCTTCAGCATAGAACAAAAAATATAATTTTTCAACAATATTCAAATACACAAACGATTTTATCGAATATCTATCTCGAAACCCAGAAACTTGGCTGTATTACAGTATTTTATCAACCTACATGGTAGAAGAAGTTTAGTTTTCAGTTCCTTCTTGAAATTACTAATAGAATGTTGCTAAACTCTGGAGGCAAGCATTGTAAAGAATACATGCTGCTGTAGGAAAAACACGTTTGAAGGTGCGTAGAGTGTTTAGGAATCACCTAGCAGACCTGTTCCTTGTTGGAAAATCATTAATGTTTTCAGAAGCGTTTCAGTTTAACCATCAAGTACGAAGGCTTCTGGGTAATTGAGGTCTTATGTGAGTAGGTTTTTTCCGTGGTCCAGAATCAGACTGGCAGACATATCGAATAGTTGGATGGACATTGCTAGGTCGCCTGCATATCCAGATTTTCTTCTGGTGGTTTGTGGGAAAATACTCTTTTTGAAGGTCGTTTTTGGCTGTTCTGGCTCATCTAGTTTAGTTGCCGATAAATGTTATACAGGGTGATTCAAAAGTACTTTCATAAACTTCAGAATATTCTAATATGAATTGTCCAAATAAATATATGTCCGGAAACGCTTCGTTTCCAAGATACAGGGTGTTACTCTGTATAGCCTTTCGTAAGTTTTTAAATTATCACACACTAAAATTATTATTAAGTTTCGGACCGTTTCTTTTTATCGCCCAATAGACTTACCAAAATTGTGACTAGTGAAAATCCCTTCTAGACCCTGTGAGTAAAAGAATAAATCTCCGCCTATGGTAGGCATTTCCGATCAAAGCGCAAATCCTATTATGTCTTTTAGGAGTAGATGATAAACCCCATCCTCATCCAACTAAGAATGGATATAATATAGCTGCGGGTATAAGCTAGTTATACAAATAAAAGGTTGGTTCAATTTGTTATATATGTAAAATTATGCTTGATTTGTGTGATTGGAGATCATTCATAAAAAATTCGTTCTTGGTTGAAAGTAATCCAACCTAACTGAACATTAGTAATACGGTCTTTGAGGAATAATAAAACGAGAGTTATTAAGAATGCAACAACTTAGCATATGTGCATGAAATCTACATCAATCATAACATACTGCCCGATCACATCTTGAATAATACTGCTGTAGTATTTTGTTCCATGCCATTCCATGTTTGAAGAATGTATGAGATTTCCGTTAGATTGCTTGTTTGATGACTTTTTTATCGGATTACAAGTATACCTAATGAATATTCATGTCTTTCAATTGATGATGTAAAATATATTCTCAGTTGTAATATCACAAGGGAGTGAGAATAAAGTGAAAATAATTCGACAGATTTTCGAAAACTTGTTGCCTTCAATGGACACGAGAGTCCAACGGGCTGGAGTGGCTATTGCCAAATGGCACCAAGGTTGAGAAATAAATCTGGAAAATTATTTTCTACTTTATCAAACTCTTGTGTGGTATTCTATATATTATTTTTTTATGTTACTATCATAAACACATTTCCTCGCACAATGATACAATGTACTGAACTAGTTCTGATTCATTTCTCACTTTTCATGCGAATTGATGACATATGTCAAATTAAAGATAAACGTTGTCAGACAATAAAAACAAAATACCTCAAATTACTCCCGCGGCAATTTTCTAGGTAGAATATTCCCACTATAATAATGTTTTTTTTATTGGTGCCCTTTTTTACCCATTTAAAGCACGCCTCAGCGTGTTTAAATCGAACTTTAAAAAACGCGCGTTTTTTAAAGGTAACCATGACAACATCAACAAATCGAGAAACGTGAAGTCTAAATGACAAATTTTTGATTATTGATCTGACAGGAGTACCTTGTAACGTCAGATAAAATATTACTCCAATTCGTTCATTTATATGTGCTCCTCCATCCATTTTGATGAACTTTCATATTCTTTTTATATATATCACTGGATTTTCGCGGTATTAACCGCGATTCTGCCTCACTATTCAAAAAAATCGATATTAGAATCCATTCTTTTTTTGAGCTCTGGTGACAACAAATATTGATCTTTGGTAACAAATGCAAATGAATGTTTTCTCATTTCCATGACAACGAAAGGTACACTGATGTCACATCACGAATTCAACCTTCTTGCATTATTAGTTCTTATTTCTATTTTTGTAGTAATAATACCAGTATATATGATTTCAGAGTGCACCAATAAAAAAATAACGTAAGTATTCGTGGATAACTGGTCTTAAAACACTTCTTTTCACACTCCGGCTGCGCGTCGTGCTCGAAAAATCCGCGTATTTAAAGCCCTTTATCCACTTATACTTTAATATACTATTTGATCAGCCAAAATGATTAGCCATTGACTAATTCTGACTGAACCATGATCGGAGTCGGATGATACATGTGAACATAATAAGATTTTACTGGACCGAGAACGCACTGTGAACGGCACTATAGTGAGGATCGAGCCTTTATTCTACATTCGGTAGAGGCGTGTTGTTTATGCAGCAATTCGATCCATATATTGATAAACATTGTAACGATATCGAAATAATATTCTTGGTTAGTTTTTTAATATTAGGTGAAGTCTGGAAGACATTATTTCGCAAAAATCTAATGTTATTCGTGATTGATACAAAACGATTCGCACGTCAATATAGGTACATAAACAAATATGAGCCGCAAAATACAATACAATCTAACACAATACAAAATTCAATATTTGAGAAAGTAAAATTTGTATTGGACTATACAAAGTCTTTCAGAGGAAACGACGAATTACCTCCTGACATTATGGCTCTCAGTACCCCATACTCATATTTCAAGTACTTTTTTACCGATCAAATACTAGCGGACGTTAAATCTCTTCTCGCTGCAAAAAGATCCTAATAAGCCAGCAAATATTTCTGAACAAGAATTACGAAGATACTTGGGTATTGTATCTATATGTCCATAGTGAATGAAGGGTGAGTCAGAAGTACTTTGACAAACTTCAGTTCTTCGTTTCCAAGATACAGGGTGTTAAAATTTTATTTTTATTTTTGGTTTTTTCAAATAACTTTCGAAATACTGACCTAAATTGAACGAAAGTTGGTATTGAGAGGATTTTTGAGGTGTCGAATTCGAACCTGATGTTATTATTGCTCTTACTTGTAGGGGGCGCCACCTACACGTCTTTTTCTTGTTTGAAGACTCATAACTTTTATGAGCGTACTTCTAGCACATTTTTCAGTATAAAAAATCAATTCCTCTATCATATTTTAGTAAAATAGAAAACCTTTGTTACAAGTCGCTACAAAACAACCGTTTTCTAGATTTTGGACTTGAAATTTCCCGATTATTTGATAATCGATGCGTGTTGAAGTTATTACCATTATTTGTTTTTTTCACAAGAATGTCAAAAAAGAATCTGACGTTTAATTAAGCAGTTTTGGTTTTTTTTGAGGGGCGCCACCTTTCTATTTATTTTACCGTTTGAAATAGTTATTTTTTTAAAAGGTAAAATCTGTATTTTTTTTAAAAAATTAGTAAGAAAATCGATTTTTTTTTAAAAAAAATTTTTTAATATGTAAAATAAAATAAAATAAAGGAAAAAATTGTATTCAAAAAATTGAAGATACGGTATTCATATTCTAATTGAATCTCATCCCCCCTCAAAATTATTGGTGTTTTTTTATTTTTTAAAACCACCCTTCGGTTTCTAGATCTTCCTCGTTCGCTACTGGAGTTTAAAACTAGTGATTTTAAAGTCCCAAATATGAAAATCTAGCGGTTTATTAAAAGGCCCCGGGCCCCCCCCCTGGTTAGGGGTTTTTCTACACCCGGAATTCCTAAACCCTTAAATGGGGGAGCCCCATCATAAACCAATGCGGATACGAATTTCTAATGGTCATTCTGGGGAATAGTCCCCCAATTCATTTCTAAAAAAACTCTGTGTTGCTCCATTCAGTCGGAACAAAAAGAAAACCTAAGTAATTATCAATTTTGCCACCCATACATTCACATAAAATTTTTACTGATAATGTCTTTCACAACTGGTGCTGATTTTCCAGAGCCCAAACATGGTTGTTAGAAAGTTTGGATAGCATTTCGTGAAGTTTTTCGTCCTAAGGTAATATCTTAAAATTGAGGTTTCCAGCCAATTTTTTCCCCAAAACCCTGAAATGTAAGCGTTGGGGGGAAATCTCGTGGAAAAAAACTTGTACCGTTTGAAATGGTATGGATTTGTTGATCAATAACTCCAAATTGGGTGAGTAGAATTGGGGCTTCAGCAATTTACGTACTTGTTTCTGGGGCCTCCTCGAGAGCGTTCAAAACAGCTTCTTCAACTGGGGGGTTGGACTGCCCCGGTCTTCCAATAATATCAGCTGCCCTCTTTAAGCTACCTTTTCCCAAAAAACGGTGGATACGGAAATGTTGGGCTGAAATGAATTTATTAGGAAATCGCTCCTTAAATCGTTTCCCGCGCATTACCCCCAACCATAAACGAAATGATATCGGGGGAAATGAGATTGTTGTTTTAAAAATCAATTTTTTTAAAAAGTGTTTCAAAACTTTTAGAAA